>CM035845.1:225928188-226628188 GCA_020510985.1 Pholidichthys leucotaenia | reverse complement strand
GGAGAGAGGTGGAGCAGTCAAAATATAATCACCTTCATTTTATTTATATGATGATTCATTAATAGTTTTTTTAATTCCATCCACATTCACATTTTAATTGCAAACTTAGTGTTGGAATCTATAGCATTATTTTATTATTTTTTTAGATGAATGAATGAATGAACAAACAGTGGAAAAGGGTATACAGAAGTAACTACATAGGAATATCAAACGAAAATAAATACTGAAATGTATGCCCAAGGGAGATGTGTTCACTCTAGAAGCAGGTCCAGAACAGCAGGAAGCCTCCACAAACACTGATCTTTATATGAGCGTCACCGGACGCTGATGTCAGCTGACCTGCGCTGAGTATTTCTCTGATTTTTCAGAACGTCTGTAAAAGTCAGTCCAAACACTATAGAGTAAACCCAGCTTTAACTTAGGCTGACTTAAGTAAACTGCGCATAACTTAGCTCAGCGCTCAGAACTTTTACAAAATGAGCACAGCTTTCACCAACGTTTATTTCCAAATGTCGGTAAATTTTCAGCGGGCTGAAAATTTTCAAAGAACACAACTTTCACCAGCATTTGCCTACAAACACCAGCAATCATTAACTTTTGCCAGCAGAGCCAGACGTTTGCCAAAACTTCAGTAAAAGTCAGTCCAAACGTTGTAGTGTGAATCCACCTTTAGAAAGCAAACTGTTACTATTTTTTATTTATTATTTTACTTCATGCAGTTTTTATTCTGGTGACAAATATAACACATAAACATCAGATCTGTGACATTCATACAAGTGAAAACATACCTGCTGTGCTCTTGTGTCTGTCCTGTGTCTGTACCACCGATCACACCAACAGGCCTTTTTTGTTTTCAGTGCACGAGCTACGCATTGCTGGTGAGAAGCCTCCATTTATACAGTCTATTGCACAACCACAAACACTAGCAACAAGTACCAGAACTATGCCAAAACATTCAAAAAATACAAAAACTACAAGTGCTGAAATTAGCTGCCACTTGAATGCAAAACATGTATGTAGACTATACATTAAAATGAATTTGAAAAACTTTTAAAAACGCTATTTTAAATGCCCCTGCTACTCCACTACTGCTGACTGATTTAACACTACCTCAGCCGAAACCGGAAGTTGCGCCCATAATCGTTCCTACAGCGGCACCCCCAGGAATAAGGTGGATATACAATAAAAGCTTCAAATTTACTAGAATAATGTAACAGATTTATAGGGACGAATGCCCATTTATTTAAATATGTACTAAATTCATGAGAGAAAAACAATGCAAAGTCACAAGAAAAACAAACTTGAGTTTAAAAGATAAAAGTTACAAATTCTTGGCAAAAGTTGCAAATTTATGAGGAAAACATCTGTACAATTACAGTCATTGAGAATGTAAACACAGGAAGTTATTTAAAAGATTTACTAAATTTCTTAAGAAAAAGTAAGTTCATAAATTGCTGAGACAAAGGTCAGAAAATCGCAAGAGAGCTGTAGTTCGTTTGCAATAACTAATGAAAAAATTAATGAAAAGAGGAGGGCACTGCGAAGACAGAAGAAAAAATTATGCCAGTTTGACAAAAAAGTCAAATTCAAGAAAAAAAATGTCAATCCATGAGCAAAAATTTTTCATGAAATTTCAATTCTAAAGAAGTTTCAAAATTTTGCTAAAGTCTATAATTTAAAAAAAATAAAAATAATCTTAAGAAAAACATAATTTATGAGAACTCTCCAAATTCACAAAAAAATTTCCACATTTTCAATTAAAAAAATCTCTAATTTAGGTGGTAGATTTGCCTGAAACTGTACATAAGTAAAAGCAGGTTATCTTTATGTATTAACAGTCATGCATAAGAGTAATTACCCAAAAATAGTTGAGTAAGAAGTTACTGAGATGTGACTTTAGTCTGGACAGTTTGAGGTTTTTCTCCTAAATTTATGGCAGTTTTATTCTAAATTCACTACTTTTTCCTTGTAAATTTGAAAGATTTTTTTAAACTCTTAGATCAATTTTTTCCTCATTATTTGTGTTTAGTGCTAATTTAGGGCTGTTTTCTTGTACATTTGAGACTTTACTCTCAAAAATTTGTGAGGTTTTTCCTCATAAATTAAAAATCAAAAATGAGTAAAGATGCAGTCTTTCTGTTATATTATAGGCTATTTATAGCCCAATAATAGCCTATTTTCCAACCCCCACCCCAGAAGAAAACCTCAAGTACTTTGAAACCTAAATGCTTGCAGGTATGCATCATACTCTTGCCGAATAAATTCAGGCAGACCCAAAAACTATTCATAACGTTGCAGAATATTCAAGCTGAGGCTAGATTCATACAGCATTAGGATATGTTAAAGTGTTACCTGTAGAAGAGCTGCAGCAGCCTCCTGTCTCCTCACTTTTCCCACTGTTGGGATAGGGAGGGCCTGGGGTGATGTAATCTGGTGTTGCATTCAATTACATTCAGAAATTTGACTATGTAGCTGAATAACTTTAGCTAAAACATAACGTTTGACACCAAAGACAAGCCACGTCACCAGACTGCAAACCAAATCTACCTACGGGCACAAATAAGTAACAAAAAAAAAAAAAAAAAAAAAAGGCTTTGTCTGGGCTTAATATATCCTTTATTTTGATAAATTTAATGGAATCTATTTCCATTTTTTAATTTCCTCCCAATCATTTTAACTCCAATTTTATGCTTTTATTTGTCCATTTTCATCAGACATTTCTGTTGCCATACATTCTTCTACACTAAACTCAGCTCTGAAAGTTGTAGGGGCGCACCGGGAAGGAGTGGGTGGGGGTGTTAGAGGTGTTAAGAGATTTGATTGGCCAGTCCAGTGTCAGTGATGAAAATAAACAAATGAACTGCTGTCAGTACTTCAAAGGTCGGTTCTCAGCAGTCCTTGAAGCCCTAGTTACATAATTACTGTACATTGATGATGACACACCGGCCCACATGTGCTTCGGCCCACCGGGAAATTGTCCGGTATGCCAGATTACCAGTCCAGCCCTGGCTCCCCTTTGCAGGCAGAGGCTGGCCAACTGCTCTTAGCATAACTGTCATTCTGACAGGATTTGATCACTATTTTCTAAAAACTCTCTTCTGCCCTCTCTGGAATCCTTGTCATCTATCAACACTTGACCATATACTTCATTCTTAGACATTGCTTTTCTTGGTTAACGTTTTAGTTTCTCCAAATGAGATCTAAGGTGGCTAGCTGAAGCTAGCAGTTTAGCCACTAATTTTCAAATGTTTCTGTGCTTATTGTACTCCAGGGACGGATCATATCGTATAGATCACTGAAACCACACACCTCCGTCCATCAGTGACACTTTAGTTCATTCATTCTTTAAGACAAATTTATGTTAGTTTGCTCAGGTGAGCTAGGAGCCAGGTAAGATTAGCAATCAGCAGTGATGTAAGGATACTCTTAGAGATTTAAAGACACATGAACTGAAACCAGACATTCTGAGAAAGGCTGCAAAAGATGATTTACAGTGATGCTGCCATAATTATATAATTGAAGAATATTTGACCAAAAAATCTCACATTCATTAAGACGTGTGAGCTGTTAAGATGCGGAACAAGTGCAGCCAGCAGTGGTGGACCCTCAGGGCCAGCAAAGCCTTCTCTGCTGGCCTAAACACTATCAGAATTACATTTACAACCTACATTTTTATATTTGTTCCATGAGGATGTATTAAATTATTCCCAATAGTATATTCTCTTCATTTTGTAGCTTTTCTTTTGATTACACTCCTTCCAGTAATGTAATGCATGTTAGAGTTTTTTTTTGTCCAATCATATTTCAGCCGTCTGTGTTGCCAGGGTGAAGCAAATCTGCCTTGGGCCTTCAAGAATTAACAGTGTGGCTCTGTAGGTTAAATTAACTGTTAAACTTATCCTGTTGCTTTAACCAATCAGATGTCTTCTGTACATCCAGAGGTATGCATAGAAGGCATCCGAGAACGTCAGCATTTTCACATCTTTTGACTGGATGGTTAGACTCCCCCGCCCACAATGCAGAGGATCCTAGCTAGCAAAACGCCAGTGCAAGGACTTGCTTACACAGCTACAATATACTGTATCTGTTTAAATATGATAGCTGTTTTTCCACCCACAGTGGCTGACAGGGGACAGGAAAATGATTTGGTCGCTGATATTTAAAAAAAAAATCAATTTTCCAGACAGACTTTTCAAGAAAAGCTGGTCATTGTGAAGACAGGTCAGCCAACCCTGAAGCTAGCAGGCCCCTCTCAGCCGGGGAAAGGATTTGACCATCACTTCTATATTAGCAATGAGCTGTATCCTTGGATTACAGCCTCCAAAGAGTGCTGCAAATTGTCTTGCTGGGAATGCCTGTTGTTTGTTGTTTGCAACTGATCAAGTAGATACTTGGGAGTCAGACAGGGTTTGCAAACTTGAGCTGTCTACTGTCACACCATGACGATTTAGGCAGCATTCGCCAAATGTATAAAAATTGATCTAAAATGCTGGGATAGGCTGAAATTTTCACTTTTGGCCGTATGCATCACGTATCCATAACGACTTGGACATATACATAATGTATTAGTAACTTATATAAGATAAGATAAGATAAGCCTTTATTAGTCCCACAATGGGGAAATTCCAGGATTGCAACAGCACAGGGGTATCAACACTCAGAGCAACAATCAAGAAGACAAGAAAAACAAGAGCAGCGAATATAGAATATAGAATATTTCCATAACTTTTAAGTAACTTAAACCAACTAATACTTAGCATGTTGCCGACATTCACAAATTGTGTGCAACAATTGTCTAACTTCTGCATAGTGCAGTCATGCCAAACTGCCGTTACCGCCCGATCCATGAATCCTAGGTGTGGAAGAATCATCTCTGTTCAACCAAGATGATTCTCCCCTCCAAAGGCCACGGTGGGGGGCGTGACCGACTTGGCAGAGCTGTCAGGTCTGTCAGGTCAGTCATGCCTGTCAGATGACAGTTGTCACAACCTGGCTCAAAGGCATGTTAACTGATGCCGATAAAAAAGTTTATTTTCATTAAAGTGAAAAAAAACAAGATAATACATGGAGTGTACTTTTGCTGGGAGACGCAGCAAACAGCAAAGTAAACAGCTGCGCTCTGCACTTCAGGCAATCAGCTGACTGGATCTTCCTACTCCGGTGTTCTGACATTTTGGCATATCTATCAGAGCAACACTGGACAGCTGATCATGCAGACTTCAGTCAAAGGTAAAAAAAAAACATGACAAGGAGGGCTAAACAGCGATTTGGATTTTAAATCTTGTAGCTTGAAAGTGCTCAGATACATCCCCGGCAGGTCCCAATATATGAACAAGTATGTGTGTTTAGCTCTGTGTGTGTGTGTGTGTGTGTGTGTGTGTGTGTGTGTGCGCTCGCGTCCGTGTGTGTGCTGCAGGCAGCAGCAGAGCTCTGTACAGTTTTTCCTGTGAACCAATGCGGCCAATACGCCATTATAGGGTAGCTGTAAGTTAGAAACCCATTCACTAAGTTACACATAGGTTCAAAGAACGTTACTCATTTTAGAAATAATTTTTGGGTACGCTAGACATTAATCTCAACATACTTTGACTCTTGAGTAACTATGATTCGCTGACAAGTAACGTGTATGAACGAATGCATAAGTTCCCTACAACCTTTGCTCCGCAAATGCAGGACATATCAGCTATATGCTGGATATGTAAGAAAATTTTCAGCATGCTGAAAATTAATTTTCAAAGGAGTCCGGCAAACAACACCGTATACCAGTGTACTTCAGCGTTTTTCAACGTGCTCTTAACTTAGTGTGACAGCGCCTTAACCAAGGCAGCAGCAAGACACCAAAGCGCAGTCACCAGCCGGACACTTACAAGCAACAGTACTTTTAAACATTTGAGGAAACAAGAGTGGATCTGCAGCTCAGTGAACAAATGTGCAGGGAAATGGAGCTCTACAACAAAAAGGTAAAGGTTTTTAAAACTATAAATTTATAATTAAAGTTATCTTTAACATGCTTTGTGTAGATGGCCCTATAGGCTATTTTTTATGGTGTTTGGTATGAATGGCACTTAAATTGGATAGATCACCACTGAAGGCCTAGTTGTAAAATACACGGTCCACCACTGGCAGCCAGTGACCTCTTAAAGGTGAGTCCAGCCATCCCCTGTTCCACCAGGTGAGCTGTGACTGTCACAGGCCTCAGCAGCATTTAGTGTGATCTTCCCAGACCCTTATTGTCACAACGCATAGTCAATTGAAAAATATGAACAGCTTCTTTATAGCATGTTCATTCAAAGTCAAGGTCCTGTTGTCCTTTAAAAAGTCACGTATTCCTTAATTTCTCTTACATGGGTGAAAAATTACACACATGGACACAAGGATTGCCTCCTTTTGTTCAGTGAAATCTTTTTTTGTGAATTTGTATTTAACTGACTTGCAGAACCCAGCAGCAATCATTCAGATCTGATATGGATCATTAATGAAAAAAAATTGCAGCAGTTTCAGCCCAGTAAATTTTGGGGCAGAAATATCTAGAAAAGAGCCAATATCTTGTTCCTCCAAATATAAAGTCTGAGATTTGATCAGCTGTACTTTAAAAAGTCTTAAATTCAACTTCCTTAAACATGCAGCCATCTTGTGTTACCAAAAGGTAATATAGTCATATTTAGCCAATCTTATGTTTGGGTTTTTCCACCACATTTAGTTTTTTAGTGTAACAGTGTGATTTTATGGACATTTTTTTTTTAAATTAAAGATAACATTATAGTGTTGTTTTAGTGCTGACTAAGCAATTTCAGATGAGTCACAGTCACTTGTTCAGTTACGACTGTGCGATATAACAATATACTGTATGTCAGTGATGCGATAAAAATGTCTGCCGTTTCATATAAAACTATATTGATTATATTGGGATTTAAAAGACACATACCCCGTTTCTACTTGTCACCACCCCGCCTCTCTGCTGTAGTGCGCCAGGTGTGTGCAATAGTGGGTTCTGGTTGTTAGCACAGCAGCTAACGGCAAGCTAATGTTTTGGTCATAAAGCCGCTATTTGTTTGCCAGAGATGTGGGATTTTTTCCTGCTGTGCTGCATCAGAGAGGACAGTCCTCTAACCTTGTTTTAATTGGAAGGAAGTAACATTAACACCATCCCTCTCTAATTATAAAACAGCAAATGCTAAATGACGATGCTAACTTGTCGCTAATAGGAAACATTATAGTGTATCAGACCATTGGTTCTTTGGTTTAAATTATTGCAGAGTTTCTTAATTTTGTCTGAAAAAATATTACTAAAGTTGCAAAAGTGCGTGACAGTGGCCATAAACACACTAAATAAATAATAAATAAATTAAAAACATGCTGGAGGAACAAACTGAGTCTTAGCGTAACTTGATTTCTAATCATTTCAATTAGTCAAGTGGCGATAATGAATAAAGTTGAAGTCATCTCAAATGCACATTAAAAAAACAATTTTACAACAATACTGCAAAATTTAGAGGGGAAAAGTACATAAAATTAATGAGAAATGAATCTGTACAATTTATTTTTTTTTTCACTATGTAATTTAAAATGTAGAAAAAGAGATGGTCCTTTTTATTGGTTATATATAAATTATAGAATTTACAGGAAATGTGTATGGTGATATATATCGTTATCATCAAATAAGATTACTTATATCGTGATATGAAATTTTGGTCATATCGCACAGCCCTAAGTTCACTGAGAACCGATGCACAGAGAGTTGAAAAGAGAAACTAAGTCAGTCTGAAGAAATAAAAGTTGCAGTTTAATTAGAAAAAAACAAACAAACAAACCCTTGAGATGAAAAAGTTAACAGGTAACTGAGAATAACAGAGGAGCAGTGCAAAGAATATCCATGAAGGAATACCATCCAACAGGTTTGAATGAAAGCTAACTAGTCGTTGAAGCTGTTAGCTAGATATACAGATAACACAAACCAAACTATTTGCTTAACATTACGTAAAGATAGTATCTCACTGGGCTGCAACAGCTTACAGCTAGTTAAAGAACGGCATTCACGAGGGCGCTTCCAAAATCAAACCAAATAGTTACAGAATTGTCATGGATGTCTTGAACCCTTCTCAATTTAGTTTCCGTGAGTCAGAAAGTGCAA
This sequence comes from Pholidichthys leucotaenia, assembly GCA_020510985.1. Taxonomy (NCBI): domain Eukaryota; kingdom Metazoa; phylum Chordata; class Actinopteri; order Cichliformes; family Pholidichthyidae; genus Pholidichthys; species Pholidichthys leucotaenia. The sequence continues at coordinate 226,620,057 of CM035845.1, read as the reverse complement.
GAAAAGTTAAACAGCTTTGTGAGGGGCTGGGGACCTCTGAAACTAAATTGTGACTGATTGGAGACAAAAAAACCCAAGATATTCCACAAAAGGAGTGAACAGGCACAAATGGCCCAGTCATGGCCCAGTCAAACTCCAACAGTGATCTGTGTGGAGTTTGCATGTTCTCCCCGTGTTTGCGTGGGTTTACTCCGGGATTTCTCCGGTTTCCTCCCACATGCCAAACACATGCAGGTTAGGGAGTTAAGGGGCGCTTGCGCATGCAGCGACCGGCAGCTGGTGGTTTGTCACCAGACTGCAAAACAAATCTACCTACGGGTACAAAATAAGTAATTAAAAAAAAAAAAAAAATTTCTAGCACACACTGACACAACTGAGACAGACAGTGTCACGGGCCTGTACAGAGGAAGTGGAGACGGTCCCAGGACCTGCTGTGTCTGATGTGGAGGACTGGTAGGCAGCTTCCTCATCCAGCTGTCTCTGTATGGCTGATCTTACTTAAATCTGATGATAAAATGAACGGGGAGATACAGTATGGTCCCATCTTTGAAACTGTAACAGATAACTACCATGCAAGTGCTGCACAGGATTTGCACAAATGCAACACATGCATGGCAATGACAAGTTGTTTGTGTGAAATTTGTGCAGTGTTGGTGTGACATAGGAAATGTGCTCTCAGTGTGATTCCAAGTGAAAATTGTCCCAAATTTGCTTATTTGTCTTAAATTTTTTCAATCTCCAACTAGTCACCAGCTGTTGCAGTACAGTGAGAGACTACCTAAAACAGTTTTGATAGCAAGCTAAATCAGCCAGTCATGAAAATAAAATTGTAAATCATCAGTGAAGCGCATGACCAGCATTAGATGACTATCGGACTATGACTTAATGACTTGTATTTATAGAATACAGCGCTATTCTAATCTTACTGATCCCTCAAAACACTTTCAGCTTGCAGCCACATTCAGCCAGGATTTTATTCTATATATGCACCGAGCCAATTAAGAATCTCCCAGCCCGTCTCTCTGTGTGTGGGAGGAAGGCAGTATAAAGCTGACCGGAGGATTTGAACTGGGATGAGGCAACAGTGCTGGCACACTTCCTTCACTGTGCTAGTATGAGAAAGCTAATAGGTACGACTACATTGTTGCGAGCGCTTACCTTGATGAAATACTTTAGCCTGACTGGGCCATGTCTGGTTGAAAAGGTTTGAACCCCCTGAGCTAGAAAACTGTTCATCTGTCACCATCACTGTTTCTGTGTATATAAATGACGTGCAACTCCAGGACAGCAATGTCAAACTTTGAAAATATGCTGATGATATGGCTACAGTTTGGCTGTTTCAATAGTGACTGTGATGGTTTTGCTCAGCTGCATCAGTTAGAGAATTGGTGTAAACCCCGTTCTCTTTTAGTCAATGTTGATAAAACAAAGGAACTTATTTTGAGTGATAATGATTTAGCCACATGTGCCACTGTCCAGCCAGTCTGTAAATATTGTACATCATTTTAAGTATTTGGGAACATATATTGATAACAAACTCAATTTTACAGACAATGTTGATTTGATTTCTAAGAAATGCAACCACAGATTATTTTTGATAAGAAAATTGAGAGGCTTTGGAGTCTGCTCAGATGTTCTGCAAAGGGTTGCTGTTGTTGTCATGAATTGCCCCTACGGGGCAGAGAGGGACACCCAAGCACTGGACTGCAGTTTGTGGCATTTATTAAGAAAACACAAATTCAAACAGTGCATGAACATAAACTTATGATGAGACAAAAAGTGGTAGAGAACAGGATGATGTTAGAACAGGGAATGGGTTCTAATGGAGCAGGAAGTAACCATGAGACTCTGACAAGGAGTGAATGAAAAGGCCTGTCTTAAATAAGGCAGGAAATCAATCATAACAAATGATACCAGGTGTGGATCATGTGAGCGGGCAGGCAGACCTAATTACACGGCTGAGATACAGAGCAATGCATGCAAGACAATGACAAGGTGGGAGTGCCTGGAAGAAGAGGTGGAGAGCTCATGTCACAAAGAAACAGAATATAAACACTAGGAACTAAATTCCATAATAATAATAATAATATTAATAACAATAAGTACATGAATGCAGAACAGAACAACTAACAACTAAGAACACATCCTAAACCAACACACAGAGAAATAACACATAAACTGAGAAAATACAGGAGATAAACGAAAGTAAGTTGAGAGCCTGAGCACGGTGGAATTCCGCGCCCAGCCTCATGACAGAGGCCCCCCCCCCACCAACAGAACAACTGACAACTAAGAACACATCCTAAACCAACACACAGAGAAATAGCACATAAACTGAGAAAATACAGGAGATAAACAAAAGTAAGTTGAGAGCCTGAGCACAGTGGAATTCCACGCTCAGCCTCATGACAGAGCCCCCCCCCCCCCACGTGGATTCCAGATGCTCCAGGGTAACATCAAAGAAAAAGAAAGACCCCTCCCCAACAGGAGAACAAACAATGAACCAACTCGGGAGGGCGGTGGGGGAACCAGGCTAGGAGGGAGCAAAAACAAACACCCGCTTAGGACCCACACCCAAGCAAAACCCAGGCACTTAGGCCACCTGGACCGGAGAATTGGACAGTTCAGGAGGTTGACTGAAGTCTCAGACCTGGCAGATGACATGATGGAAAGAGTCGGGTGGTCTGCCGGAGAATGTAGGCCAGCCAACCCTGCGGCACAGTCTGTCAGGTGGTCTGCCAGAAAGGGTGGTCCAGGGGGCGGCTGCCCAATGGGAAAAACCGGTGGTGAGGAGGAAAGAGGAGTAGGGGAAACCACGACGGCCTCGGGCAGAGGAGAGGGAACCACGATGGCCTTGGGCAGAGGAGAGGGGACCACGATGGCCTCGGGCAGAGGAGAGGGGACCAAGATGGCCTCAGGCAGAAGAGAGGGGACCACGACAGCCTCCGGCAGAGGAGAGGGAGCCCCGACGACGACAGGTAGAGGAGAGGGAACCCCGACGCTTTTGGACCAGCCTGCAGCACCCTCGGTGGCCCTGGATTGGGACATGGCAGCACCCACGGTGGCTCTGGGCTGCAGCAAAGCAGCACCTGCGGTGGCTCCGGGCTGAAGCAAAGCAGCAACCCCGGTGCAGCACCCACGGTGGCCCCGGGCTGGGACAGAGCTGCACCCACGGTTGACCCAGACTGGGACAGAGCTGAACCCACGGTGGACCCGGACTGGGACAGAGCTGCACCCACGGTGGCCCCCGGGCTGGAGCGTGACACACATGGCGGACCCAAGCTGGAGTGCAGCACCCACATTGGTTTAAGGCTGGGGCGCAGCACTCATGACGGCCCCCAGCTGGAACACAACACCCACAGAGACCTGGACTAAGGAGGAGCTGCACCCACGAAGGTCCCGGGCTGGGACACAGCACCCGCGACAACCTCAGTTGACAGGGAAGCAGCACCCTCGGAGGCCCCGTGCTCGGACGGTGCAACCGCGAAGACTTCAACTGGAGGGGGAGCAGCACCCATGGAGGTCCTGGGCTGGAATGGAGCACCCGCGAAGACCTCAACCGGAGGGGGAGCAGCACCCACGGAGGCCCCGGGCTGGGACAGAGCACCCGCGAAGACCTCAACCGGAGGGGGAACAGCGCCCACGGAGGCCCCGGGCTGAGACGGAGCACATGCGACGACCTCAACCAGAGAGGGAGCAGCACCCACGGAGGTCCTGGGAGACCTAATTAAACGGCTGAGATACAGCGCAATGCATACAAGACAATGACAAGGTGGGAGTGCCTGGAAAAAGAGGTGGAGGGCTCATGTCATAAAGAAACAGAATATAAACACTAGGAACTAAATGCCATAATAATAATAATAATAATAATAATAATAATAATAATAATAATAATAATCACTCTTCACTCTATCACTATAAAATTCAAGAAATCTGGCCGTCACGATCATAGGACATCATAGGATGGCCTATGATGTCTACCTGATGTCCTATGATGTTCCTTTGATGTGGGTGATCATAGGACCGTCTACTTGATGTCTGTATGATGTCACATAAAATGTACTCTATATGATGTCAGATAAACTGTAAGGCTGCTGTTCCTATGATCTCACAGGGATGCCTATATGACATCATACAGACATACAGACTGCAGAACTCGCTAAAAGACATACACATAGAAACAGGTAAGCAACATAACAGAACAGTAACAAGCAGGAGAAGAAGTAACAAGCAGGGCAAACAGAGACTCCAGGGCATGGTTACAGAAAACGGCATGGCCTAGGCTACACAGATAATCACACACAGGGGACCAGAGTTCAGACAAGACCAAGGCAAGAATGATACTGATGATGATGATAGGGCGTGGTTACAGAAAACGGCATGGCCGGCTATCGTCGTCGGCCTCCGTCGGTCTATGATGACCATGGAAGAGAATCCTAAACGTCTACTCTGCTGGAACAGCACCGCCTGTGGCTGAACAGGCCGATGCGCGAATGGCAGTCCCTGTCACACAGGTCGCACTTGTGGGTGGTCTCCGTGCTGCTGGGTCTGGGGCGGTTCTTCCTGCGGGTCCTTTTTTCATCTGCTGCAGCAGTCAGTCTCTCTTCACCCGCCTTGAGCTGTCTGGTCAGGGTGCCTCTCCATTTGGAGCGGTCCGTTGCAAGGTCCTCCCAGCGCTCTGTGTTGATCTCCAGGGCCTTCATGTCTCTCTTGCAGACGTCTCTAAAGCGCAGCTGTGGGCAGCCAACGTCTCTCCTGCCAGTTGCCAGTTCTCCGTAGAGGACGTCTTTGGGAATTCTGCCATCCTCCATACGGTGAACGTGGCCTAGCCAGCGGAGCCTGCGCTGCCTGAGTAGAGTGAACATGGAGGGAAGGCCGGCGCGGGACAGAACTTCTGTGTTGGGCACTTTGTCCTGCCAGAATATGTCCAGGATGTGGCGAATGCAGCGCAAGTGGAAGGAGTTCAGTCTCTTTTCCTGCCGGGCGTATGTTGTCCACGTCTCACTCCCATAGAGCAGTGTGCTGATGACGCAGGAGTTGTACACTGCCATCTTCGTCTTGACAGAGAGTTTGGGATTCTCCCACACTCGTGTGGTGAGGCGAGCAAGTGTGAAGGCTGATTTTCCAATCCTCTTGTTGATCTCTGTATCAAGGGAGAGGTTGTTGCTGATCGTGGACCCCAGGTACGTGAACTGATTCACGACCTCCAGCTCGTAGTCGTCGATGGTGATGGTTGGTGGTGCTTCCGTGCCTTGCGCCAAGACGTTAGTCTTCTTCAGGCTGATGGTAAGCCCAAAGTCCTTGCATGCCTGGGAGAAGCGGTCCATCAGGGTCTGAAGCTCCTGCTGTGTGTGGGTTGCGACTGCAGCATCGTCTGCGAACAGCATGTCTCTGATTAGAGCCTCGCGTACTATGGTTCTGGCTTTCAGGCGGGCGAGGTTGAAAAGCCTTCCGTCAGATCTTGTGTGCAGGTAGATTCCCTCTGTTGCTGTGCTGAAGGCATGCCTCAGGAGCATAGCAAAGAAAATCCCAAAGAGGGTTGGCGCAAGTACACAGCCCTGTTTCACTCCGCTGCGTATGTTGAATTGCTCTGAGACGTTACCATCATGCTGCACTATCCCCTGCATGTTGGTGTGAAACGATTCAATGAGGGTTTGCAACTTTGGTGGGCATCCTATCTTTGGCAGGATCTTGAAAAGGCCCCCTCTGCTGAGCAGATCGAACGCTTTGGTGAGGTCGATGAAGGCGACGTACAGGGGCATGTTCTGTTCTCTGCATTTCTCCTGGAGTTGGCGGATGGAGAATATCATGTCTACCGTCGATCACTCAGCGTGGAAGCCACACTGAGACTCGGGGTAGACATGTTCGGCAAGCTTCTGTAGACGAATGAGAACAACTCATGTGTACAACTCATGTGTAGACTTTGCCAACAACGCTGAGGAGGGAGATGCCCTTGTAGTTGTTGCAGTTGCTTCTCTCCCCTTTGTTTTTGTAGAGGGTGATGAACTTGGCGTCCCTCATGTCCTGTGGTACGGCACCTTCCTTCCAACACTGGCAGAGGACGTCATGCAATGGCAGCAGTAGGGCGGTCTTGCAGTGCTTGACCAGGTCAGGGGGTATGCCGTCGTTGCTGGGTGTCTTGCCAGCGGCCAAGCTATCAATGGCCTTGCTGAGTTCGTCGATGGTTGGCTCAGCGTCAAGTTCGTCCATGGATGGAAGGCAGTCGATGGCATCAAGGGCTGATGGTGTCACGGTGTTCTGTCTGGAGTAGAGGTCGGAGTAGTGTTCCACCCATCTCTCCATCTGCTTGTTCTTTTCTGTGATCATCTCCCCAGTGGAGGATTTGAGGGGGGCCATCTTGCTCTGAGCCGGACCAAGTGCTTTCTTGATGCCATCGTACATACCACGGATGTTCCCTGTTATGGCAGCGGTTTGAATGTCTTGGCTAAGCTGAGTCCAGTACTCGTTGGCACAGCGCCGAGCAGTCTGCTGAACTTTGCTTCTCGCGGCCCTGAGAATTTGGAGATTCTTCTCGTTTGGGTACTTCTTGTACTCAGCAAGTGCTGAGCGCTTGGCTTCAATGACGGGGGTCATCTCGGTCAACTTGGCATCAAACCAGTCCTGTGACTTCGAGGTCTTCCTCCCAAAGGTAGCCAAGGCTGTGCGGTGGATGGTATTTCCCAGCTCTTCCCACTTCTGCTTTGCAGATTCTCCTTCTTGTGGTACACCAAGTTCCTTCTCAAAGGTGGAGGCAAACTGCTCAACAAGTTCTGGTTGAGCCATCTTGCTGGTGTCAATCCGTGCCTTTCCAGGTTGTCTAGCACGATGGAATTTCTTCAGCTGCAGCTTGACCTTGCAACACACCAATGAATGGTCTGTGTCGCAATCTGCACTCTGGAACGAACGGGTGATTAGCACGTTCTTCAGGGAGGTGCGCCTGGTCAGGATCAAGTCCAGCTGGTGCCAGTGCTTTGAGCGCGGATGTTGCCAGGAAACCTTGTGTTGGGGCTTGGTCTTGAAGAATGAGTTTGTGATGCACAGATCGTGATATGTGCAGAACTCGAGCAGCCGCTGTCCGTTGTCATTCATTCTGCCCACGCCAAAAGGTCCAAGACAGGAGGGCCAGGAGTCGTGGTCAGCACCCACTCTGGCATTGAAGTCTCCAAGGAGAATGAGTTGTTCAGAGTTGGGGATGATCCTGACAGTTGTTGCGAGATTCTCGTAGAACTCGTCTTTTGCCTCTGGTGTGGCTGTCAGTGTTGGGGCATACACACTGACGAGGGTGACTGGGCCTTGAGTGGTGTTGAGGCGGAGGGTGAGGAGTCGTGCAGAGCCAGTGCTGCTCGGTTCCACCATCTTCAGCAAGGTGTTCTTCACTGCGAAGACCACTCCGTGTTCCCTGTGTTCGTCACTGACCTTTCCCTGCCAGTTGAACGTGTAGTCCTTCTCTCTCAGTATGCCTGCGTCAGCCAACCGTGTTTCCTGGAGAGTGGCGATATCCACTCCCAGTCTGTTCAGCTCATTATTGATGATGGCAGTCTTCCTGGTGTCGTTGATGTCCTTGAGGTTAGCAGCGAGTCCTGTCATCATAGTGCGGACGTTCCAAGTTCCCAGTTTTAGAGTTGGTCTCTTTTGTTTTATTGTCTTGCCTGGTGCGAAGGTTCTCAGCCTGCTGTTCGGACTTCTCCTCATCCCCATGCACCCAATGAGGAAAGCAAGCTGTGGTGGGACAACTCCTTATTGGCTGGGGGCTGCCCAGCTTGAGGCGGGCGGTAGCTGTCCAGTGAGATCCGATGATCCCTCCCACCGTCGGGAATAACCCCTGGCGCCGTGCTCTACGCCAATTGAGCGGTGGCTTATAACCGGTAACTGTCATTCCCCGTGTTTTGTCTACGCCAAAGGCGAAGCTGGAGTGTCCTCTCCAGTGATCCGGTGTTCTACCTTCCAGCGTTGGGCATTGGTAGGATTCAAGCCTGGGCAGGAAGATATGGAGGACAAGATGTTGCCCATGCAGCATGTCCCCCCTCTCCACGTCACTGATGAATCCAAAGGAACAGCAGGGCTGCTACAGTTTGGCACCAGCGCCATCGCAGGAGCTGCCAGAACGATGTTGAGCACAACATAGAACTGCCTTAGGGGCTCTGACTCCGGATTTTTCCTCAGGGTTGACTCCCGAAGCCTTTCCCGTGACCGGGTATGCCGCAAGGCAGCGGAGGTTTGAAATCAGGGTTTACCTTCCCCTAGATGGGCTACCTTCCCAGGTTGACGAGCCACCATCTACCCGAAGCATCTGGTTTTAAGGCGCCAGAGATCCGCCCTCGCCCCTTCTCCTATTAGTAAAAGCAGTTCCGCCGGGCTTAGAGACTAAACCACACGGGCAGGCTAGGAGTTGGACTTAGTTGTCAGAGGCTTTTCGAGACGCACGCCATAAGGAGCATTTTATGAGCACTGGGAGCTTAACCCCAGTGCTGCTCCTGGCAATGACAACCTTGGAACCGGCATGGCCGGCGCTGCACAGATAATCACACACAGGGGACCAGAGGGCAGCCAAGACCAAGGCAATAATGATAATGATGATGATAATAATATGGGCTGGGGCCCATGCCCTGGAGACAAAGAATATCATCACTGTATATATAATTCAAGAAATCTCTGTCACGATGTCATGGGGAGACAAGACCAAGGCAATAATGAGAATGATAATGATGATAACAGTACAGTGATCCCTCACTTATCGCGGTTAATGGGTTCCAGAACCGACCGCGAAAAGTGAAAAACCACGAAGTAGCGTCACCCCTAATGACGTCATCCATAAATAATACGTACGTTCATTCTCTCACTCTCTCTCTCTCATATGATACGTGTGTGTGTGTGTGTGTACGTGTACATACATACGCAGATGTAAATAAAGTGTACATAAATATGTTTTTAGAACTCTTTTATTCTTATAACAAGATACATAGCTCAAGATGAAAATGATTTACTGCACAGGTTAATGAGAGCTTTACTGCTCCTCAGGTGACGCCTCATCGTCAGGTGCTAGAAGCGCAGGATCATCGAGGGCAGCTTCCGATAGAGCTGGAGAAGCTGCAGGAGGCGGCGTAGTGGCTCGACGAGAAGACTATTTCGCACAAAATGGCACAAGAGAACAGCAAAAAGTTCCACGCGGCGAGACTAAAAGTAACACGAGCGATAAAGAGCAATGAATGCGGTCTTCCTTGCGGCGCTCGGCAGGGAGAGGAGGTGGGTGAAACGTCTCGGCCAATCAGCTTGCGGGGTGAAACGTCTCGGCCAATCAGCTTGTGAGATTTCCGAGCTGAGCCAACACGAGAACAGCGAACAGAGAGGTGGATTTTTTGAGTTGTGCGGCTCTCCATGTTGATACCTGATGGTCTAATGTAGTCTCCCTGCCTTCTGCTAGCGCCCGGCCATTATTTCTCAATTTTGAATTTTTGATGAATATTTTTGAAAAATCCGCGATGCACTGAGGGCGCGAAAGGTGAAGCGCGAAGTAGCGAGGGATCACTGTATTAATAATAACGCTGATAATCTTGAACAAAGAGGAAGACCAATGAAGAAATAAATATGCAAGACAGAATCACTCTTATCTTCATATGTAGGAGTTCTGAACAACTCATATGTGAAAAAATTAGCCATCCTTGGACTGCATCAATCACGATCAGCGCAACTTCTATGATGCCTGCCCGATTAAGAATAGGACACACTAATTTAAACCAGGATCAAATGCAGGTATCATAGGACTCGCAATGCCATCATCACAGATCATAGGACATAGGACATCTTCAAAGATCAAACGCAGGCATGACTCATGATCATAGGACTGTCTATGACACCATCGAAGATCATAGGACTCACTATGACACAATCAAAGATGAAAGGCAGGCATCACTGAATGACTGCTGATGTGCTTGCTTACACCTGCTTTCCACGGCCATGCAGAAATACTTGCTTATACTTGGTTTCTATGGGGCAGGAGCCTGTCCCCAACCCTGGATTGTCCTCTCCGGGTTGGGGACAGGCTCCTGCCCCAAGTGGAGGAGTTTAAGTATCTTGGGGTCTTGTTCACGAGTGAGGGGAAAATGGAGCGAGAGATCGACAGACGGATTGGAGCAGCATCTGCAGTGATGCGGACGTTGTACCGGTCTGTTGTGGTGAAGAGGGAGCTTAGTTCTAAGGCAAAGCTGTCGATTTACCAGTCAATCTACGTTCCTACTCTCACCTATGGTCACGAGCTTTGGGTAATGACCGAAAGAACGAGATCGCGGATACAAGCGGCTGAAATGAGCTTTCTCCGTAGGATTGCTGGACTCACCCTCAGAGATAGGGTGAGGAGCTCAGTCATCCGGGAGAGGCTCAGAGTAGAACCGCTGCTCCTCCACATTGAAAGGAGTCAGTTGAGGTGGTATGGGCATCTGATTAGGATGCCTCCTGGACGCCTCCCACTTGAGGTGTTTCAGGCACGTCCCACTGGGAGGAGACCCCGGGGCAGACCCAGGACTCGGTGGAGAGACTATGTCTCCCAGCTGGTCTGGGAACGCCTTGGTATCCCCTCTGAAGAGCTGGAGCAGGTGGCCGGGGAGAGGGAAGTCTGGGCTTCTCTGCTTGAACTGCTGCCTCCGCGACCCGGACCTCCGGAAAAGCGGTAGAAGATGGATGGATGGATGGATGGATGGTTTCTATGGCATGCACGGGTATGCACAGGTATTACACTCAACGTCATTACAGTATCAATACATATACCTACTACAGGTGCAATACTCTAATGCCCTCCACTACGTGTCTCGTGTAATATTGCTTAAATAAGATACACATTTCAGTTTCAAATTAACATGAAGCAACTGTAGATAACTACTTAAAACATTGAATCAAGTACTGGTACACATTTCTGAAGGTCATAAATGTATTGCATTAATACACCACTTTTCCATAGGTCCCTACATCCATCCCCTAGTGACAGAGCAGTGATTTATTGTACAATTAGAGCGTGAAGGTCTGCACTAAAGTCGGCCCCAGTAAAGGGCAGCTAAGCCCTTACTCTGGCCTACTAATTTAGCTTGGGGCCTTAAGCTTTCCAGCACTCATAGATACAACAAAGATGTACACTGAGGAAAGGGATACTCTATGTGATTGTCACATTTGAGGGGGAAAGTAAGTCATAACTGAGGTTTGATCATAAAAATTAATGTTGGCGCAGCAGAGATAAAAGTTGTATTTAAAAATTTGTCAGGAAAGCCATGACATGTACAGCAGCCCCACACCGTCTCCACTGACACACAGGAGGTGTCAAAGAAAACTGCCACATGGCTACAATAATCAATGACTTGGAGACAGCCTTTTGGTGTTTACAACGTGCTTTAGAAATTTCTTGTTTCCTGAGTCAGTCCATAAAGATGCAAATGACCGTATGAGGTATTACATGTAAATCTATCCCCATAAAGCCTGGCCTAAACAGCTCAACTTCTGAGCTACAATCATCCCACTGGATGGCAGTGAATCATTTCCTGATTTTTCTCTTACTTGGAACCATTTTGTATTCAGAGATGTGAACGTCTGAATTACCTGTGACCACAGCTGAACATCAATGAGCCTACGAGATGAGGACGTTTTTCTCTCCAAGGAGAGTGGAACATCAGTTCATGGTGTAAAAGTTAGAAGGACATGCTGCATGTATTTCTTGTTAGGTATATTGTTGGAATTTTATTTTGCACATTTCTTTTATACTCAAGCGAAAATAGTAAAGTACAGAGAATACAAAGATATGACAATAGAGAGGGCGAGGAGCAGCAGAAATCCCAGAGAGTTTATTTGAAACTTCAGTCTAAATATTAATAAAACTTTGCAACAAAGGAACTCAGATTTATACAAAAAACCACAAGTAATACAGAAACTGATGATTTACAATATCAGTTGTTTTTGTTTTTTTTTAATCTGTGAAGTGGGCAGTCAGGACTCCTTTACACAGCATGGAGATCAAAAATTGGCCTGATCGCTCAGCAATCTCCCAAACCCTTGAGAAAGCACTTTCTGTGTAAAAGGAAGATTGTTGATTAAAAATTTAATTTTTGGCAACTTTCATGTCGATTCATGTAGAGAGCTTTGAAAGATCCTTGAGAAATCACTCAGAAACCAGGAGAGATCGCTGAGGGATAATTGAGAGTTTCCTGGGCAATCAAGGTGGTGTATATACATAATACATACTGTGTATATATAAGTGTATATGTATATGTATATATAATATATATACAAGCCGTATTGTGGCTGCTTCATCCATCCAGGTGGTGGATGACCCTTAATTTCTGTAAAGCGTCTTTGAGTGTCTATGATAAAGCGCTATATAAATCTGATGCCTTGATTGATTGATTGATATATATATACACACACACACACACACACATATATGTAGTAGTAGTAGTAGATTAGTTTATTTGACAGGGACAGTGCAATAAACATAGACAATTAATCAAAGACAATCAATCTGATGTGTTGCACATAGAGTGTATAGCTATTAGCTAATTTGCAACTCTTGTCCCTGGATGGGCTTTAGAAAAAAGAATCAAGATAAGATCAAGATATATACAGTATATATATATATATATATATATATATATACTGTATATACATACATACATACATACACACATATATACATTTTATATTTTTTTACATGTTTCTAGGGCTCTTCTACCTGCTTTACACAAGGGTGGAGATTGCTGAGAGATCGTTGAAAGATGAAAAATGGCCAGATCTCTCAACGATCTTTCAATGATCTCTCAGCAATCGCCAAGCTCACTCAATGGCCATCTAACCATTTTTTCATCTCTCAACAATCTCCACCCTTGTGTAAAGCAGGCATAAAGAGTTACATGTACTCAAATATTTTTTTTATTTTTTTTTACAAAATTATACTTCAATGTGTAGTTTTATTGTAGATACACATCAATCTTACATGAGTACACTCATGACAAAAAATACTGTGCTTTTACTCGGGTACATTTGATAATACTGTTTGACATACTTTTCATTTCACTGAGAACAGTCTTTAGAAATGTTACTTTTTAAATACTGTAATAAGTCAGTGTATCCAGAAATGATTGAATCTTTAGTCATTTTAGTGAATTTATAATTTTATTTTATAAAAAATCAGAGTTGAAATCAATGTTCAGCTATTTTGACTCAACAAATGCTGAATTATTTACTGTCTGTTTTTGCATTATATTATTTTTAATCACAGGATGCGTGTTAATAATTTATGTTTCATTTTCTTCAGAATAACATTCAGGAAAAACTCACATATTGATAGGATTTAAAAGAAAGAAGATGCAAACTTATCAGAAAAAACTCACATATTCATAGGTAAAAAGTTCCAAAATTATGTGAAAAGTTACTAATTTGTTGCAAAGAAGTTTCAGATATTAAAAAAGGTAAGTAGACTTCCGGTCTGAACGCCATGGCGACTGCAGCTTAACACTGAAGCTCTCAGACCCAATCCAGGATAACACCTTGAAAATCAAACTTAACGGATTTTTGGAGGAGTGAAAATCAAAAGACAAAATCATCATGTCTAAAGGAAAACAGAAGAAACTGAAATTCTCCAGGCCAGGACACGTATCAGCCGGAGAATCTGAACTGGAAGATCTCCGTTCAGAAGACGAGGAACTGGTGATAGCTAACAAAAGGGTTAGCCTGAAATCACTATTTGAGGAGCTACGACGATTTTGCCGAGAAGTTACGGCCGAATTTCGGGAATTCAGAGAAGAATTGAAAAGGACAAACAGCAGAGTGGACCAGGCCGAGAACCGAATCTTGGAAACAGAGGATCGAATAAAAGTGCTCGAAGATTCTGTGCTAGACCTACGCAAAAGACAAGCAGCTATAGAGGCTAAGCTAACCGACCAAGAAGGAAAACAAAGAAGAGACAACATAAGAATTCATGGTCTGATAGAAGGAACCGAAAATGGTTTTAACTCAATGGCAGAATGCGTGGAATCCTTACTAAGAGAGAAATTGGATATTCCACAAACCACCGACTTGAAGATAGAAAAGGCACATCGTTCATTAGCCGCTAGGCCGGCGGCGGAAGCGCCCCCACGTTCGGTGTTGGTAAGATTTTCCAATTTCAAAATAAAATAAGAGGTTGTGAGACTGGCCTGGCAGAAAAAAGGATTTATGCACCAGGAGAGAAAAGTCTACGTGGAACACGATTACGCCCCGGAGGTCCTTAAAAAGCGCAGGGAATACAATGACGCGAAAAAGGTGTTAAGAGAGAAGAAATTGCGCTTTCAGACTCCATTTCCTGCGAAGTTAAGGGTCTTCTACGGCGATGAAACGTGTCTCTATAATTCGGCGGAAGAAGCAACAGCTGACATGGCGAAAAGAGGGCTCCCGGTAACGGTATTTAAACCCGCAGCAGACCCGAGTGAGAAGATCAAAGCGCAAACATGGACAACACAAAGACCCTCAAAATCCACGGACCAGCAGCGGGAAACCCAGCACCAGAGCGTCGCGGATAAACTATCCGTTTTCAGGTTGGAATAGCGACCTTTTTTTTTTTTCTTTTCTCTTGAATCAATCCGCACATCCAACCCCCCTCATACAAGGTAACAAACATTAAAGGAGATGCATATTCAGCATGTGGTAAAACATTTCATGGAACAATCATATTATTTGAAACAAATAAGTCTTTGTAATAAAAAAAAAAAACAAAAAACTTGTTAAAATAGAAATGTGACAATAATCCACATGTTCTCCTCATACTAACAAATACTGTTTTTGCGTGAATGTTTGATGTGATGGGGGTGGGAGGGTGCACACAATTTCACAGGGTTTAGGCATAAAAGGAAAAAAAAAAAATCATTACAAGTTTGGATTGGGTTCTGAAACTCACGTTAAAAGCATGGGACTACTTTCAGTGGTAAGAGAGGGCCCTCAACACGTAACAGAGTTTGAGGAATTTCCCTCAGGGCCTTCACTCCATCAAGGCTCTTACAGGGTCTTTAAAAAGACCTCAGCTCAGGAAGTTCTTATGACAGCTTTTTGTTTTAAAGTTTTT
This sequence comes from Pholidichthys leucotaenia, assembly GCA_020510985.1. NCBI lineage: Eukaryota > Metazoa > Chordata > Actinopteri > Cichliformes > Pholidichthyidae > Pholidichthys > Pholidichthys leucotaenia. The sequence continues at coordinate 226,604,987 of CM035845.1, read as the reverse complement.
TACACTATGTTCTTAATGTTTTTCTTGTTTTTAATGTTCTTTCAGTTTCTGAGTAGCACAAAAGAGGGCCACCACACAGTTATACTAAACAAAACAACACAATGGAGAAACAGGGTGTAACCAAAATAATTTCATATAATGTAAAAGGAATCCTGAATCCAGTTAAAAGATCCAAGATTCTAGGCAAAATGAAAAAAGACAAAGCAGGAATAATATTTTTACAAGAAACCCACCTAACAGATGTGGAACACAATAAACTCAGTAGACAAGGGTTTAAAATGATCTCTTCATCTTCATATAAATCAGGGAGGAGGAGGGGAGTAGCGACATTGATATCAACCAAAATTACATTTGAAAAAAAATCAGAACACAAAGATAAAGAAGGGAGATACAGTTTGGTAACTGGGCGGCTAGAGGGAGAAGATATCACCCTGCTGAATGTGTATGCTCCCCCAGGGGCTAACTGGAAATTTTATAAAAATGTATTCGACCTAATGATAACTAAAGCTCAAGGTTTAGTGATATGTGGTGGGGACTTCAATCTTAGACTGAATCCATACTGGGATGCTTCTGGTAATTCCCCACATCAAAATAACACCCAAAACAGGAAGACTCGGATGCTACTAAAAGAATTGGGAATCTGTGACGTGTGGAGGGAACTCAACCCCAGTGTAAAAGACTATACATTTTACTCAACTCCACATTCATCTTACTCAAGGATTGACTATTTTTTTATGTTTAATAGAGACATTGGAAGAGTAAAAACATGTAAAATAGGACTGATGGATCTCTCCAACCACAGTCCGATCTACATGGACTTAAATATCCAAAAATACACAAATAATACATTTTCTTGGAGGTTAAATTCAAATGTCCTGAAAGGACCATTGAAAGATGAATTGGAATCAGATATTCTCAGATATTTGGAAGATAACGATAATGGAGAAGTATCCCCTTTAATACTGTGGGATGCATGCAAAGCTGTAATAAGAGGAAAGATTATTGCAAAACTGGCAACCCAAAAGAAACTAAGACAAGAAAAACTATCCACATTAGAGTCAGAACTTAGGAACCTAGAAAAAGAACACAAAGGCAACACTCATTCTACTGACTCGCTCAAGATTAAGGAAATTAAAAACCAAATAAATGAGATCTACACAATAGAAATCCAGAAGAAACTTACATTTCTGAAACAAAAATACTATGAAGCAGGCAGTAAATCGGCAAAATTGCTAGCCTATAAATTGAGGAAACATCAAACAGAAAGAGCAATCTACAAAATCAGATACCCAGTATCAAAGGAAATAAAATTCAGAATTCAGGATATTCTTAAAAACTTCGAGAATTACTATAAGAACTTATAGAGTAGATTAGTTTATTTGACAGGGACAGTGCAATAAACATAGACAATTAATCAAAGACAATCAATCTTACTCCCACAAAAAACATAAAAACGCATCCGAGGCATTCCTAAACACATTAAACCTTCCCCAACTTACGGAGTCACAAAATAAAACACTACTGTCAGAAATACATCCTAAAGAATTGGAAAAAGCAATTATGAAACTTAAAGCTAACAAATCCCCAGGAGCTGATGGCTATACAGCAGAGTGGTACAAAACCTTTAAACAGCAACTATCTCCTCTCCTCCTGAAAACATTTAATTATGTCCTCCACACAGGGGAAATCCCCCCCTCCTGGAGAGAAGGGGTCATTGCAGTTATACCTAAACCTGAAAAGGATAAACTAGAGTGCTCCAACTACAGACCAATCAGTGTACTAAATCAGGACTATAAGCTTTTTACCATTATCCTTGCCAAAAGGTTAGAAAATATACTGACAGACCTAATTCATTTAGACCAAACAGGTTTTATAAGACAAAGACAGACACAAGACAACATTCGACGCACTTTACACATAATTCATCATACAAAAAAATATAACTTAAATGCAGTCATATTGGGATTAGATGCTGAAAAAGCATTCGATTCGGTTGACTGGTCTTTTCTATATAGAATCTTATCCAGTTTCAATTTTCATAACAACTTCATTAGAACTATACAGGCATTATATAAAAAACCAACAGCTAAAATAAGGATTAACGGTATTTTATCATCTTCTTTTGAACTGGAAAGAGGATGTCGTCAGGGCTGCCCCCTGTCTCCACTGCTCTTTGCAATCTTCATAGAACCTCTGAGCCAATGGATAAGACAAAACCAAAAAATTCAAGGTATTACACTTGGTCAGAAGGAACATAAAATAGCACTCTTTGCTGATGACATTTTAATATACCTAGGGCAGCCGAACACTTCTTTACCAGAACTAACCTCAGTTTTTTCAGAGTATGGAGATTTATCAGGGTACAAATTAAACATGCATAAAACCCAAATTTTAACATTCAACTATGACCCAAATCATTATTCACTAAGCAAACTCAAAACTAACTGGGAGTCGGAATCTATGAAATATCTGGGGGTCAATATCCCGAAACAACTCAACAAAATTATATCACTAAACTATGATCCACTGGTGACAAAAATAAAATCTGACCTAGCAAGATGGAATATGATACCATTCTTGGGTACTGCACAAAGAATTGAAGCAGTCAAAATGAATATACTTCCACGTCTTCTATACCTTTTCCAAACAATACCGGTAGAACCTCCCAAAAAAACATGGCAGGAGCTGGACAGAAGGATCTCAAGATTCATATGGGTAACAAAGACAAAGGTGGGCTCGCGCTGCCAAATATCAGGGACTACTTTAAAGCCGCACAAATTAAAACTTTAGTAGAGATATGTAACCCAGTCTACACTGCACAATGGAAGGAGATCGAATGCCAAATAACAAGTGACATCCCCCTACAGGCGATAATAGGGAACAATGCCTTGCCTAAGCTTTTGAATAACACTAACCCGTGGATAGAGACCCCGCTAAAAATTTGGTTTAAGATAGTCAGAGAGAATCAAACTAAAGAGCCCTATCGACTTCTGCAATGGATTGCCTATGATCAGGACTTTACTCCTAATAAAACAGACACCAGATTTAAAAAGTGGAAGGAGAAAGGGCTGATAAAATATTACGATTTTTTTAAAGGGCAAATCTTAAGAAGTTTTGAAGATTTGAAAAAACAAGGCCTAATAAATCAAGACCTTTTCAGGTTCTTTCAGCTTAGACACCACATAAACAATATACTTAAAAAGGAGGTTTTGGAAAGGGCCCAGTCAGGTGTTCTGAAGGTCTTCTTAATGGCATATAAAGGGATCCCAGGGATCAGATACATTTCTAAAATATACCAAGGTCTTCAAGACTTAAAAGGAGACAACACATCTTATATAAAAGAGAGATGGGAAAAAGAGGGGAATTTCACTTTACAACTGGAAATATGGGAAAAGCTAAATAAACAGCAATGGAAAAGTACCTCAGCCCTGCAGTGGAGAGAATTTGGATGGAAAAACTTGGCAAGATTTTTCAGAACACCTGCACAAAACAAATTTACCCATAAGGGATTGAAATGTTGGCGCTTGTGTGGTGAAAAGACTGCAAATCATTTTCATGTGTTTTGGTCATGCCCAGTTATCCACCAATATTGGACCAAGGTACAGACAATATTGGGGAAAATATTCAAAATTACAGTTCCCTTTTCTTTTGTAACTTTGTATTTGGGTTTACTACCGGACTCACTGGAAAGACGAGGAGAAAAATACTTATTCAATGTTTTAATATTGGCAAGCAAAAAAGCTCTAACTAAAAAATGGATGTTGAAGGACTGTCCTACACCTGAAGATTGGACTAACGTGATCCAAGACATTTACTCGATGGAAAAGTTGACATTCGCACTGAGACAGGACATGGATGGGTTCATGAACTTTTGGCAACCCTGGACCGCATATGTGTCTTCCATTAGATCTAATCTTTGACAAATACCATTTCAATAATGGTTCCGCTCTTTGTTCCAACGCTACTCAGATGCTCTTTTATCTTTATTTACTTACTTTTTCTTTTTGTTTGTTTTTTTCTGGTTTGTTTGTTTTTTTATTTGTTTTTTGTTTTTTTTTTCTCTTTAATTTCACTTTTTCTTTCACTTTAAAAAAAAAAAGGGGTGTTGTAAGAATTAATCTTCCAATGTTGTCAGATATCAGAAAATAAGGGAACATGTGATGAAAATGTAAACAATGCATTGCTGTAACGACCTGTATACCCTTTACAAAAACTTAAATTTAAAAAAAAAAAAAAAAAGTAAGTAATTTTTCAGAAAAAAATGTCAGGAAAATATTGACTTTAATGCCCTTTATTACTGAGTCATGATAAAAAACATGCATTCCATTATAAATAAAATATGGACACAGTGACCCCCTCCATGTATCACCACCTTATGATGGAGGGGTCTGTGTGCCCTAATTATCCCAGGAACTACCTATATGTTGTCAGAGGCAACATGCCTCTGATAGGGTCTCCCAAGACAAACTTGTCCTGGATGAAGGGCCCGTCAAGAGCAATCCATCCAGTAGATCCTCATGAAAAAAGTTACATCAATGACCCAGTGTACCATAAGGGGCCACATGGGTCTGCTCTCCAGTGGGCTTTCCACCTGCAGGAGGGATCATGGACATCATGGTGCTATGTGAACCAAGTGGTAGTCTACTCTGCTTGGACTGCTGCCCCTGTGACCCAGACCACTGGATAAGTGGTGGAAGATGGATGGATGGATTGATAGATGGATGGGCACCATAACAACAAGTAGTGTATACTGATACTTTAAAGTGTATTTTTCTGTTATCTTTGTAATATTTTATGAATATGGGCTTAATATTATTATTATTATTATTATTATTATTATTATTATTATTATCATGGATAAGTACAGAGCTGCTTCCTTGCAGTAAATAATTACTCAATAATGGAGACATGGGATTGCGCTTACCCTGGATCCATATGAAGTGTGATGATAAATTGTGTGAGGTTCAGTTTTGTTTTTTTTAGTTTAGTTTATTCAAACACAGTAAAAAAAATGTACAAACATGTACACATGTACAAACCCCAATTGCAGTGAAGTTGGAACATTGGGTAAAATGTAAATAAAACCAGAACGCAATGATTTGCAAATCCTTTTCAACCTATACTCAGTTGAATACACTACTAAGACAAGCTATTTAATGTTCAAACTGAAACTTTTGGTTTTGTTTTTTTTTCTAAATATTTACTAATTTTGAATTTGATGTCTGCATCACAATCCAAAAAAAGCTGAGACAAGGGCAAGAAAAGACTGGAGGAAAAAAAAAAAGCTTTTTCCGCAGGTGAGCTGGTTAATTGGAAACAGGTGAGTGTGATTATTGGGTATAAAAGGAGAATCCCTGAAAGGCTCAGTCACTGACAAACAAGGATAAAGTGAGGTTCACCACTTTGTGAACAACTGTGTGGCCAAATAGTTCAACAGTTTAAGAACAATGTTTCTCAATGTACAGTTGCAAGGAATTTAGGGATTTCATCATCTACAGTCCATCATATCATCAAAAGATTCAGAAAATCTGGAGAAATTTCTGCATGTAAGGGTGGAAACCAACATTGAATGCCCATGATCTTTGATCCCTCATGCGGCACTGCATTAAAAACTGACATTCTGTGAAGGACATTATCACTTTGGAAAACCATTGTCAGTTAACACAGTTCATTGCTACATCTACAAGTGCAAGTTAAAAATCTATGATGCAAAGTGAAAGCCATCTATCAACAACACTGAAGAAACGCTACCAGTTGCTCTGGGTCCAAGTTCTCTGGGATGGTCTGATGCAAAGTGGAAGTGTGACAAGTTCACATTTCAAATTGTTTTTGGAAATCATGGATGTTGTGTCTTCTGGGCTAAAGAGGAAAAGGACTATCCAGGTTGTTATCAGCACAAAGCTCGAAACCCAGCATCTGTGATGATATGAGGGTGTATTAGTGCCCATGGGTAACTTGCACATCTGTGAAGGTACCATTAATGCTGAACAGTACATACAGGTTTTGGAGCAACATTTGCTGCCATTCAAGCAACGTCTTTTTCAGGGATGTCCCTGCTTGTTTCAGCAAGACAAAGCCAAGGCACATTTTGCACGTGTTACAACAGCGTGACTTCGTAGTTAAAGTGTGGGTACTAGACTGGCCCGCCTGCGGTCCAGACCTGTCTCCTATTGAAAATGTGTGACACATTATGAAGTGAAAAATACACAATGGAGACCCCGGACGTTGAGGAACTGATGTTCTACATCAAGCAAGAATGGGAAAGAATCCCACCTACAAAGCTTCAACAATTGACGTCCTCAGTTCCTCAGCACTTACTGAGTGTTATTAAAAGGAATGGTGATGTAACACAGTGGTAAACATGCCCCTGTCCCACTTTGTTTGGAATGTGTTACGGGCATTAACTTCAAAATGACTGCCATAGCTTATTTTCCAACATTTAACATTTCCCCATCAACCCTCGCTGCTGCATTATTTTTGAGAGATTTAGAAGTACCTATTTCCAAACTGAATAAAAAAAAAAATGTACTTAAATGCACCTACACTCAAAGCAGCTGAGTTAATAATACAAGCTTTGCTTTGTTCCATTGTGTATCGAATGCAGTGGAATTTTCTTTTGTCCCTCGTTACTCAAAGACCAAAAGGGAATTATGTTATGGGGTGATCTGTCCGTCCGTCCATCTGTCCCATCCGTCCCTCATATGTCTGTCTGTTAGTCTGTCCTACTTTTTACGAAATCAACTCCTTCTACAGTTTTGTTCTGACTGTTTTGAAACTTGTTACCAGGACTTGATATACACTGATGATGTGCCTGTTTCAATTTTGCTCTGATCAGATGATTTTTGCAAGAGTTATTGTCACAACTCGCCGTCCCCAGTCATCTGCCTCAGCTGCGCGCACACCTGCGCCTCGTCAATCACAGACTATTTAACCCACTCGGCCCAGAACATTGGTCTGGAGCCATCTGTTAATCAACGCTCTCAATCCCTCTGCAGGATCGTTCCTTCCCGACCTGCAGCATCTCCTACCAGCAAGTAAGCTGTATTTTCACTCACCTGTCTTCCAGTCTCTCCCCTGTGCACAGGTGGATTCCCTGGCGGCGGATTCCTCCCGTCCTCGCCACCTCCTCTTCCTCCTCATCCACTCCTCGTCGAGCGCGCAGCAGGGCACTGTCTCCCAGGCAAGAGTTCCTTTGCCAACGCCAGCCACCGCAACATCTGCAAGTAAGCAACACTCGGTACATTAACCCCGCATGGTGAAGGTTAACTCATATTCCTGTCTCTGCTCTGTCTATAGGGTTGCCTGGCTGCACGGCATGTCATTCTGCCCCCGGCGCTCCTCGTTTACCCACAGACCATTCACATTCCGCATACACGCACCCATACATCTCTTGTTGTTGAATAAAGCCTTTGAATCTCACCTGAGCCTGCGTGCGTGTTCCCTGGGCCAGTTATTATGTCAGTACGGCTCCAGCAAGGCTGCCCAGCGGACAGCGGGCTCGCACGCCGTCTTTCCACCTTCGAGACTCGGGTGGACTTGATCGCTCATCAACAACAAGTTATACTCAATCAATTAACTACAGTTACTCACCGGCTGGATCGCCTCGACCCCCAGCAGGCGTTCCCCCCGGCTCATCTTGGCAGGTCAGCTTCCGCCGCTCCCTCGGCTAGCCAGCCTAGCTCGGGAGCGCCAACCCGGCTCACTCCAATCCCCACACCCGCACGCTTTAACGGGAGACTCGGTGAAGCGCGGGGGTTCATCCTGCAGTGTGAGTCGGTGTTTCAGCGCGTTCCCGGGGACTTTCCCTCAGACCACAGCCGAATTGGGTATGTAGCTAACCTCTTGGAGCGGCGAGCGTTAGCTTGGGCTTACACCGTCATGGCAAAGCCCGGCTACGCAAACCTTTCCTATGCCCAATTCGTGCGAGATTTCTTTGACGTTTTTGACCACTCTGATCGTGACAGCGTTCTAGCCGATTGGCTCCTTAACCTTCACCAGGGTAGCCGGTCGGCGGCCGATTACGCTGTTGACTTCCGGGTGGCAGCAGAAGAGGTTGGCTGGGGCGAGGCATCTCTCTGCAGCATCTTCCTCCGCAGCCTCTGTTCTAGTCTGCGGGATGAGTTGGCTAGCCGGGATCTTCCGGGACGGTTATCTGAATTAATCTCCCCAACTATCAGTTTAGATAACAGGCTGCGAGAGCAGGCCGCCGAGCGGAAGTCCTACAACCGCTCGCGCGGAACCCCCGCCCGCGCCTCTCAGCCTCGCCCCCTGGCGTTACCCGCTCCGGAGTCCGCTGATGAGCCTGAGGCGATGTTGGTCGGGCGAACCAAGCTCCCCCTAGTGGAGAAACAGCGCCGCCAGGAGCTGGGCCTCTGCATGTATTGTGGGGGCGACCAGCACTCCGTGGAGCATTGTCCGATCAAGCCAAACGGGGGGGTCCACGAGTCACTGTAGGGGGCCTCGCGGACGCCAACCAGCCAAATCCACTCTCAATTGTTCATTGCCCATTAGGTTCTGTCACAATTCCATCGGGCACCTCACTCACGCACTGGTGGACTCGGGGGCAGAACAAAACTTTATTTCCAAGATCCTGGCAACCCGCTTGGGCATCCCTTGTCAAGCATTACCAGCTCCCCTCAACCTCGTCACTCTCTCTTGTTCTCCCCTGGAAGTAGTGACGCATCGCAACAAGCCGGTGTCAGTCATTGTCTCTGGCAACCATCGAGAGGACCTCAGCCTGTTCGTCCTGTCTACCTCGGCTTCCCCCGTCATCTTGGGCTACCCGTGGCTGCGCCTCCACAACCCCGTGCTCGATTGGCAGTCCGGCAGCGTCCTCTCGTGGAGCTCGTTTTGCATGGGCACCTGCCTCCAGTCTGCGGCTTGTGCCCCATCCTCTCCTCTTCCTGCTCCTGACTCATCTCCCCCGGACCTCACCCTGGTGCCTCCGGAGTTCCACGATGTGGGGCTCGTCTTTAGCAAGTCCAAGGCGATGTCTCTTCCCCCCCCCCACCGCCCATATGACTGCGCCATAAACCTCCGCCCAGGGGTGCCGTTACCATCTGGTCACCTCTACAGCCTGTCTGCCCCGGAGCGGGAGGCCATGGACACATACATCAGGGAGTTGCTCAGCGCCGGCATCATCCGCCCCTCCTCGTCTCCACTCGGAGCTGGGTTTTTCTTCGTCTCCAAAAAGAATGGATCCCTGCGGCCATGCATCGACTTCCGGGCCCTGAACGACATCACGGTGAAGGACAGATACACCCTTCCGCTCATGGACTCTGCCTTCCACTCCCTCCAGGGGGCCACCTGGTTCACCAAGCTGGACCTCCGCAGCACATACCATCTCGTTCGGATCCAGGAGGGCGATGAGTGGAAGACGGCATTTCGGACGCCCAGCGGCCACTTCGAATACCTGGTCATGCCGTTTGGGCTCACCAATGCTCCTGCCATCTTCCAACGGCTCATCAACGACGTCCTGCGAGACTTCCTGGGGGTCTTCGTATTCGTATACTTAGATGACATCCTGATCTTCTCCAGGTCTCAAGAGGAGCACCAAGCCCACGTGAGGTGGGTTGTGCAGCGGCTTTTGGAAAACAGACTGTGTGTTAAGGCAGAGAAATGCGAGTTCTTCGCCAAGACGACCTCTTTCCTGGGTTTTATCATCTCCCACGATCAGATCCTCCCCGACCCCGCCAAGGTCAAACCGGTGGCCGAGTGGCCCACCCCTTCTTCCAGGAAACAGGTGCAACAGTTCATTGGTTTTGCTAATTTTTACCGCCGTTTTGTGCCTAACTACAGCTCCATCGTCACCCCCCTGACCCGCCTCACCTCTCCCAAGGTGCCCTTCCAGTGGACTGAGGAGACAGCAGCAGCGTTTGAGACCTTAAAGACGGAGTTCTCCTCCTCCCGGGTCCTGACCCAGGTTGACCCCACGCTGCAGTGCTTGGTTGAAGTGGACGCGTCCGACACAGGGGTGGGGGCAGTTTTGTCCCAACGTTCTCCGGTGGATGGGGTGATGCTCCCCTGTGCCTTCTTCTCCCGGCGCCTGTCTGAGGCTGAGTGCAATTATGACGTCGGCGACAGGGAGCTTCTGGCAGTAAAGCTCGCGCTGCAGGAGTGGCGTCACTGGCTGGAGGGGGCAGCACAGCCTTTCGTGGTCTGGACGGACCACAAGAACCTGGAGTACCTGAGGTCGGCCAAGCGCCTGAAGGCACGCTGGTCTCTGTTTTTTGCACGCTTCAGGTTCACGATCACCTACCGTCCAGGCTCCAAGAATGGGAAACCGAACGCGCTGTCCAGGCAGTTTGCCCCTGAGACCCCGGAGGAGCGGGACCACATCATCCTTCCCGACTCGTGTGTTGTGGGGGCGGTTTCCTGGTCCATCAGGGACAAGATCCGGAGGGCACAGGAGACCGAACCGGACCCTGGCAGCGGCCCGGCAGGGAGGCTCTTCGTGCCATCGGCGATTCAGGGGGATGTCATCCTTTGGGCCCACACGTCCAAGCTCGCCTGTCATCCTGGCATCTCCCGGCTGGTGGATCTCCTTCAGCGCTCTTTCTGGTGGCCCGGACTTCAGAAGGACGTCGCCAATTATGTCCGGGCTTGCCCCCAGTGCGCTATGAGCAAGACCCCGAACTTACCTCCTGCAGGGCTGCTCCATCCCCTGCCGGTCCCGGGCAGACCCTGGTCACATATAGCCCTGGACTTCGTTACTGGCCTCCCCGTTTCTAATTCATACGACACCGTCCTGACTATTGTGGACCGATTCTCCAAGGCCGCTCACTTTGTGCCCCTCCATGGTCTCCCCACGGCACGGGAGATGGCCGATCTCCTAGTCCAACATGTGGTCAGACTGCACGGGATCCCAATGGACGTCGTATCTGATCGGGGGCCCCAGTTCATGTCCCAAGTATGGAGGTGTTCTTGCAATGCCCTGGGGGCCACGGTGAGCCTCTCCTCCGGTCACCACCCCCAATCCAACGGGCAGTGTGAGCGCGCTAACCAGGAGCTGGAAGCTGCCCTGCGGTGCGTCACCTCCTCCAACCCATCCTCCTGGAGCTCTTACCTGGCCTGGGTGGAATATGCCCACAATTCAACACTGTCTTCGGCTATCGGGATGTCCCCCTTCCAAGTGTCATTGGGCTATGATCCCCCTTTGTTCCTCGAGCAGGAGGGTGAGGTAGCAGTTCCATCCATCCAGGCACACCTGAGGCGCTGCCAGAGCCTGTGGACCAGGACGCGCGAGGCGCTTTTACGCACGGCGGCGCGCAACAGCACTACGGCTAATCGCCACAGGAAGCCTGCTTCCGGTTACCAGGTGGGCCAACAGGTCTGGCTATCGGCCCAGGACGTCAATCTCAAGGCCGAGAAGAGGAAGCTGGCGCCACGCTTTATCGGTCCCTTCACCATCTCTAAGGTAATCAACCCAGTGGCTGTGCGTTTGGCCCTCCCCCCCTCCGTGTTTGCCCCATGTTTCACGTTTCCAAGGTCAAACCCGTGATCTCTGACCCACTCTGTCCTCCTCCTAGGGCACCTCCCCCTCCCGTGATGATCGATGGCCACCCGGCATGGGGGGTCGCCTCTATCCTGGACTCCCGGCGCCGAGGTCGTGGGCTGCAGTACCTGGTGGATTGGGAGGGGTATGGCCCGGAGTGGATATCCTGGGTGCGCTCTTCCTTTGTGCTGGATAAGGATCTTATCACGGAGTTCCACTGGGCGCACCCGGATAAACCAGCACCAGGAGGCGCTGCTCGGGGGGGGGGGGGAGTACTGTCACAACTCGCCGTCCCCAGTCATCTGCCTCAGCTGCGCGCACACCTGCGCCTCGTCAATCACAGACTATTTAACCCACTCGGCCCAGAACATCGGTCTGGAGCCGTCTGTTAATCAACGCTCTCAATCCTTCTGCAGGATCGTTCCTTCCCGACCTGCAGCATCTCCTACCAGCAAGTAAGCTGTATTTTCACTCACCTGTCTTCCAGTCTCTCCCCTGTGCACAGGTGGATTCCCTGGCGGCGGATTCCTCCCGTCCTCGCCACCTCCTCTTCCTCCTCATCCACTCCTCGTCGAGCGTGCAGCAGGGCGCTGTCTCCCAGGCAAGAGTTCCTTTGCCAACGCCAGCCACCGCAACATCTGCAAGTAAGCAACACTCGGTACATTAACCCCGCATGGTGAAGGTTAACTCATATTCCTGTCTCTGCTCTGTCTATAGGGTTGCCTGGCTGCACGGCATGTCATTCTGCCCCCGGCGCTCCTCGTTCACCCACAGACCATTCACATTCCGCATACACGCACCCATACATCTCTTGTTGTTGAATAAAGCTTTTGAATCTCACCTGAGCCTGCATGCGTGTTCCCTGGACCAGTTATTATGTCAGTTATATTCCCTGGCTTATGTTTTATTTCACCTCAGTTAATAGACAGTGTCTTGTGAAATCAACTCCTCCTAGAGTTTTGCTCCAGATTATTTGAAATTTGTGACCAGGGTTTGATATACTCCAATGATGTGCTTCTTGCAATTTAACTCAGATCAGGTGATTTTTGCAGGAATTATAGACCTTGAGGTCAAGGTCAGAGGTCAGTTTTTCTGTAAATCTTGTAAATGCCATAGCTATGAAAAAAATGATGTAAGTTTTCAAATCAATACCAGAGCTGTATCTAAGACAAATCTTGGACAGCTTACACCATGACCTCTGACTATGGGTCTGGGGTCAAAAGGTTAAAATTACCATTCCATTTGCGCTATTACTATAGAACGAGTAAAGCTAGAGTCACCAAACTTGGTACACAGGTTCACCTCATGTCCCTGAACTGTAGCTGTGGGTTTGGGGTCAGAAGGTCAAAGGTCAAAGTTAACATTTCACCTGCACTGTTACTATAGAATGTGTAAAGCTACGATCACCAAGCTGTGTACATGGGTTCACTCTGTAACCCTGAACTGTGACTCTGGTTTTGGGATTGCAAGGTCAAAGTTCAATGTCAAAATGCCATATAAACTATATCTCAACAAAAAAGAAAGCTAAGGTCACCAAACTTGCCCCACAGGATCACCTCAGGATCCTGACCTACAACTATTGGTTTGCTCTCAGTATCAAGGCCAAAGGTCAACATTAATATTCCCTTTGCACTGTCACTATACGAGTGAAGCGGGAGTCACCAAACTTGGTGCATAGCTTCATCCTGAGACCATGGCCTCTGACTATGGGTTTGGGGTCAAAAGGTTGAGGTTAACATTCCCTATGCCCTATTACTATAGAATGAGTATAGCTAGGGTCACCAAACTTGCTACACAGGGGCAACTTGGGATCTTGACCTTCAACTATGGGTTGTATACAAATATTTATGTTGTATATTCAGTCCCTCCAGGATTTTGCGATGTTGTGATCATGTCAATTCATGCAAAATCAGTCATTTAGCAGATCTACTGCGTGACCTTGCAACTTTGTTTAGTCACCACAACTTTCCCACAATTGTGGCCAATCCTTGTTAACTTCCGCCAATTTCACCAGTCAAATTTGTTCCTGAGTAGTGCTCAAACACTCAGTCTAACCAATCAAATGTGTCACTGCACTGTGCTCACTTCCGTGTTTACAGTGGGTATTAACGGAACACATAAGCAAAAAACAGAGTATGCGATTTAAAAAAAAACAACTCACTTCCGAGTTTTTTCCACATCGTCCCTTCCTCCGTCTTCCCTGGCCTGCTGGTGGACGTCTCGCCACTTCTTCCTGACCATGTGTACGAAGTGCTGGGTTTGTGTTGAAAAATGTCAGCCTGCCTGAAAACCACCCCATTGCGGGAGCGTGTATGGAGAGATGCCATAAAACCACAAACAAAGCAAATCTAACACTACAGCCAGTGTTTGATCATTTTATCCATCTTTAGAGGTAAAATCATTACCACATCTGATCAGTAAGCTTTAAAGCTGTGAATCTCTGGTCTGGACACGGACGGACATGGACCAACCCCAGCCCCACCAACCCTAACTGCTGTGGTTATGGAGTTTTCAAATGAAGGTGCTGCCAATAATTTCCAAATCTATACTCTAACATGCATTCAATGCAGTTTAGCTGTAATGGATATTGTGGTAGTCTGTATTTGCTGTTGCACAAAAGAGTTTTTCTGTATAGCAGAAGTTTCTGCTTAATTTACAAATCACTGTTTAATAGGAAGTTTTGACAATCCTGTTCTTTTCTTGAGGTGTTATAGAATATCACTGCAGTCAAATATAGAAAAAAAGCATCTGCTTTAAAATTTGTTATTCTTCCCATAACTTTTAGTGCAAAAAACAAACAAACAAGCATTTCATTGCAACTTTTATCACAACTTTTTAGCTCCCACAACTTCAGGCTTTTTCAACAATCATAAAAACATCCCTCGAAATCCTGGAGGGACTGTACATTCATGGATGATAGGCTTCTCATTATGTGATTCTGCTACAATAATTATATGGGAAACTGCTCTCATTCAGTGACATACTGGTACTATTCAAAGAAAACAGAGGCGAGGGATATTGCACTCACCTCAGAGTGCTCTGCTTTACTCTCCTTCTGACTGATACCATCCAACAGGGAGTTCCCTTTGATGCTTTGTAAGCTGTCTGTTAACCACAGCTTTTCAGAATCAGAATCAGAATCAGATTTATTGCCATTGTTCATGTAGTACACAAACTAGGAATTTGTCTCGGTGCAATGCTGCAACATTAAACATGATAAAATAAAAGAAATAAACTATACATGCAATAAAGTGTAGAATAAGAATGAGTAATACTAGTCAGCAATTTAAATATATTAGCGAGCAGCAGATAATGTGGAGAACCATATAGTGCAGTCGGTAATGCAAGAAGAAAACAGATTGACATGAGTCTGGTTGAGCTGCTGTACATAGTGCACGAGAGTCAATAAGTCACTTAGTGTTCAGCAGTCTGATGGCAGAGGGGAAGAAGCTGTTCATGTGATGGGAGGTTTTAGTCTGAATGGACCGAAGTCTTCTACCTGAGGGGAGGGGGGCAAACAGTACGTGACCAGGGTGTGAAGGATCGGCTATGATCCGGCCAGCACGCCTCCGGGTCCTGGAGATGTACAGATCCTGGAGAGATGGGAGCTTGCAGCCAATCACCTTCTCAGCAGTGCACACGACGCGCTGCAGCCTTAGTCTGTCCCTGGCAGTGGCTCCTGCGTACCACACGGTTATGGAGGTGGTGAGGATGGACTCGATGATGGCTGTGTAGAACTGCACTAATATCTTGGTGGGTAGCTTGAGCTTCCTCAGCTGCCGCAGGAAGAACATCCTCTGCTGGGCCTTTTTGATGAGGGAGCTGATGGTCGGCTCCCACTTGAGGTCCCTGGTGATGGTGGTGCCTAGGAAGCGGAAGGAATCAGCAGTGGTGATGGGAGAGCCTGTGAGGGTGAGGGGGGGCAGAGGGGTTGTGACTTTCCTGAAGTCCACAATCATCTCCACTGTCTTCAGAGCGTTCAGCTGCAGGTTGTTGTTGTTGCACCAGGACGCCAGCTGGGCCACCTCTCTCCTGTAGGCGGACTCGTCGCCGTTGGAGATGAGCCCGATGAGGGTGGTGTCG
Source organism: Pholidichthys leucotaenia (assembly GCA_020510985.1). NCBI lineage: Eukaryota > Metazoa > Chordata > Actinopteri > Cichliformes > Pholidichthyidae > Pholidichthys > Pholidichthys leucotaenia. The sequence continues at coordinate 226,589,410 of CM035845.1, read as the reverse complement.
TCCGCAAACTTGATCAGCTTGACAGACTGGTGGCTGGAGGTGCAGGAGTTGGTATAAAGGGAGAAGAGTAGGGGGGAAAGTACACAGCCCTGGGGTGATCCGGTGCTGATGCTAACAGAGTCTGAGACAGTCTTTCCCAGCCGCACATGCTGCCTCCGGTCCGTCAGGAAGTCGGTGATCCACCTGCAGAGGGAGTCAGGCACGTTGAGCAGGGACAGCTTGTCCCGGAGCAGAGCGGGGCGGATGGTGTTGAATGCGGAGCTGAAGTCCACAAACAGGATCCTGGCGTAGGTTCCCGGGGAGTCCAGGTGCTGCAGGATGGAGTGGAGGGCCAGGTTGACTGCGTCGTCTACAGACCTGTTGGCTCGGTAGGCAAACTGCAGCGGGTCCAGGAGGGGAGTGGTGATGGACTTGAGGTGGGGCAGGACCAGGCGCTCAAAGGACTTCATGACTACAGAGGTGAGCGCTACAGGTCTGTAGTCGTTAAGTCCAGTGATCCGTGGCTTCTTGGGGACAGGGATGATGGTGGAGGATTTGAGGCAGGTCGGCACGTGGCATAGCTTAAGGAAGGTGTTAAAAATGTCTGTGAAGACAGGAGCCAGCTCTTTCGCACAGTGTCTCAGGGTGGAGGGAGACACGCCGTCCGGACCGGGGGCCTTGCGCGGGTTCAGTCTGGAGAACTGTTTGAGCACGTCCCGCTCACTGATGACAAGGGCAGGGGGGGAGGAGGGGGGCCGCCTTTGATGAAGTAGGGACCGTGGAGGCTGTGGAGCTGGAGGGAGGGGGGGAATTGGACACAGCTGACGAGGTGTCAAAACGGGCATAGTGTTGGGACAGTCTTTGACAAAGGGCTTTGTCATCCTGACCTTTAGGAGCCTGAGGCCGATAATTGGTGATTTGCCTCAGTCCTCTCCACACAGAAGCCGAGTCGTTAGCAGTGAACTGCTGCTGGAGTCTCTCAGAATACACAGATTTAGCTCTCCTCAGCTCTCTGTTAAACCGATATTTAACCTGCCTGTAGCGGTCCCTGTCTCCACTTTTCAGCGCTGCTTCCTTCTCCTACCTCACCCTGGTGCGCGATGGAAGAATGCTCTCCTCACGAAAGGGGATATATGAGTTCACAGTGTCCGTGTACTCATCCAAATCATGCGTGGCTCCTTTAAACATGCCCCAATCAGTTATTTCCATGCACGTTTCCAGCTTCTCCTCAGCTTCACTGGTCCATTTCTTCGTAGTGCTCACAACAGGTTTAGTGAGCTTCAGTCTCTGTCTGTAAGTGGGAATGAGGTGGACCATCACGTGATCAGCTTTTGCTCTAGGCTACAACTGAATAAGAGTCAGGAAGTTTATGCTTGGACAGCTGAAGTCTATTTAGGGTTAATCAGTTTCACTTTAATTGATGAATGCTGCAATTAAATCAAACAGGGCTTCAACAAAGCAATAGATTGTGGATGTGTAAACTTAGGCAATTACAGTAGCTAATTATATTTTTTTAATTTCTTTTCTTATAATTGACCCCTTAATAGAATTGCTTGCTTTTCATTTGAATTGCACGGATTACATTTCTCACATTAAAGGTGAGAAATGTTTGAACAAAATCTGGCATCTTAACAGGGGTGTGTACAGTTTTATTTGCACCACGTAGGGGAAATTTTACAGGCCAACTGCCACATTGGTAAACTAGAAAAGCACTCGGAGAGCGCAGACCTCTGCCAAGGGCCACAGTTCCCCCCATACAGTGTTTGTGTGTACGTTTTCAGATTGCTTGACCATGAAAACATATGACCAGCAATTGGATTGACAATGATAGGATTAGTGGTTCAGTAGTTATTCACGAAAATGACATTTTCCGTAATGGCGGCCACAGTTCCCCCCATACAGTGTTTGTGTGTACGTTTTCAGATTCCTTGACCACGAAAACATATGACTAGCAATTGGATTGACAATGATAGGATTAGTGGTTCAGTGGTTATTCACGAAAATGGCATTTTCCGTAATGGCGGTTTTCTTGTGGACGGTGATCCGGATCACCACCAAAATGTAATCATCTGTAGGATACCCCATTTCTGACCATCTGTGAAAATTTCATGAAAATCCATCCATAAGTTTTTGAGTTATCTTGCTAACAAACAGACAAACAAACAGACAGACAAACCAACGCCGATGATCACATAACCTCCCCCTTTGGCGGAGGTAATTACTGAACAGACCACTGGACAGATGTATTGACCAGTGAGATTCAGCTTGTGCCTGTCAATCAGTTGTTGTGACTCTGTTGGGTACGCCCCATGCAGCCACGTCCCGCCTGATCTTGAGAAGCTGAGTAATCAGTTTATGATTAAAGGACTTTTTCCTCCATTAGAGTAAAAGGTCTAAAATGTCAGTTTTCCATGAGAATGACAGCTCTAAGACAAATCTACAAATCATATATTCTAGTAGCCTATAGGATTACCTTTTAGCTATTGGAATAGTTGTTACTGATGACATGTCAGCCTTCAGATTAATATACTCCCAGAGTCTGGAGTGCACAGAAGAATAGACAGTTTCCACTGAAAAATAAACCTGTTGGTAATACATACATCTTTAAACAAATCTGAAAAATAATAATGCATCAGATTTCTATAGTGCTTTATCACAGACACTTTACAAATAGATACATTATTCATTCACTCCAGACAGACAATGGTAGTGGCAAGCTACTACTGTAGCCACAGCTGCCCTGGGGCAGGCTGACGGAAACGTGGCTGCCAATCTGCACCAATGGCCTCCACTGAACATTTATACACATCCATACCCAGTGTTATGGACCAGGAGCAACTGGGGGTTCAGTGTCTTGCTCAAGGACACTTTGACATACAGACAGAGTGGGAATTGAACCCCTGACCCTCCGATCAGTAGTCGGTCACACTACACCTGTGCCACAGCCGTCCCAGTTGCTCTGGGTCTGAGCTCATCTGAGCTCTCAGGCCCATTTTTGTTACTACAGAAACAAATGTTCCAGGAAAAAGTTGCACATTTATTTTTTAAAAAGTTATAACTTTCCAAGAAAAATGTTAGTTCACAAGAAAACCTCACTAATTGGTGAGAAAATTGGACAATTAGTAGAGAAAAAGGTAAGAAAAAAAGCTAAAAATGCTCTAGAAAATTGGCATTTATTTCTTATGCGACTTCATTGTAAATTTATGATGCTTTCTTGGAAATGTGGGAGTTTTTCAACATTTGGAAGTTGTATATTTCCTCATGAAAATGTAACTTTTTCTAGTAAATTTCAGACTTTTTAAATTGTAAATTAGCATCTTTGATCATATTTTTGCACCTTTATTCTTGCACATTTGTACCGAGATGACATTTACACCGTACCCTACATTTGTGAACATCCCCTTGTTAAAAAATAAATCACCAGCTGCCTGTAAAAACTCTCCAGGAGGGCACTTCAGGGGGCAGGGGGGTCAGTCCAGGGGCATCACAACATCACAGCAGGAAACAGGGAAGTTTATATTCACACACACACACACACACACACACACACACACACGCGCGCGCTTGGGGCTGCTCTTCCTTCGATAGAACTCTTTCACAAACTGTAACTAAAACAAACCCCAGTATGTGGTTATTTTAATCCCAGATTTATTTCATTGCTCACCTGTGAAGTGTTCAGCTTCACTTACAGGCACTCACAGTCAGCTGGTGTCACGTTTCAGGAAGCAGGAGAGGGAGGGGGAGAGCAGCGCACGGAGGCCAGACAAACTGAGGGTGCCTGCCGGTGTGATGCTCAAACTGCGGACTGAGGCCTTGCTAGCCAGCCTGGTCATTAGCCAACAGACGGGGGAAAATCTTCTCACTTTCGGTCTTAAAATGACATGAAAAATGTTGCCAACTTGCTCGTATAGATTCCATATTTTAAAAAAGTTTTGGGTTAACTTGCTTTAATATTTTAGGCAGCTGGGCGTAGTCAGTGATGAGTCTGGCTTAGCTGATTCTGCCTCGGCCTCACACTCAGGGAAGGAGCAGCACAGCGTCAAAAAGCTGGCAGAGATGCTCCGCCTCGCCTGCCAAAGTCTTTAGCTCGTCCTCTGCCTAATGAAATCCAACAGTAATCCTTTATTGCAGTCTAACTACCCTCCAATTAAGGCTCTGGCCTTTGGCCTGACCGCAGCCAAATTTAAGCTCTATCTAGTCTGCAGCAGAGTGCAGCTGCCAAGTGAGCACCTAGAATGGAGATGCTGGGGTTAAGATGTTACTTTGGGGCCAGAAATAGACACTTACGCAAGAACAAGTGCACCTTTAGGTGGCATTAGTGATAATCAGTGGAATATGTTCAGCTCATCCTATGTTAGATTAATAGATTTAATGTGCATCATTGTCTATTTCACACCTCCAGAAATCTCAACATGAGGAAACAACACTCAGCTGCACAGATGAGACTCCTCTGTAAAGCTGTGAAAGCAGCGACTGCTTCCTGTCCTCTGTCTGAGAAAACACCAGGAATACGGACGGAACACAGTTAAACAAGCAATTTGGTCCTTTTCTCTCATTATCTTTTCTCTCAGCAGATAAGCATCTGCCCCAACTTCTGACACAATATAACATGTCAGTAAATGAGCATGAGCACAAATCACAAGACAAAAAAAAAAAAAAGTGCCATTCCAGCTCTAAAACAAACTCAGGGATGAATTTTTCACTTCCACTTTTGATCTTTCTCCATTTGATCAGAGATCAGTGTGTGGTTGTCTTGTGAATAAATGAAACTGCCACAGAGGCTTCAGAGTCCGACCTTTGATTTTCACCACTGGTGATGCAACACTTTTTTTTTTGTTAATCTCACTCAGCCTGGGTCCCACTGACAAGAGAGCTCACCTCTGACCCACAACTGTGGTTAAGGAAAAACATCTGCCCACCCACCTCACTACACACAGCTGCACAGAATGACTGATGACAGGACTGCAACTCACTGTAACATGTTAATAATCTGCCATAGTGAAAACAAACATGGTGTCACTTCCGTCTGTTCGCATTAAATCCCAGAACGTGGCCATAATCCTGCCCACTCTCTCTCTCTCTCTCTCTCTCTCTCTCTGTCTGTCTCTCAGATGCCTATCCGGTGTCAGAGGTGGTCTACACTTGGACTCAGGGAGCTTCCAAGTCTGTGGTGGTGGCCGAGGATGGCTCAAGGCTTAACCAGTACCACCTTATTGGGCTAACTGCTGGGACCGAGGACATACACACAAGCAGAGGTGTGTGTGACCTGTTTGACTAATTATGCTGTTATAGTATGAACAGTAATTTGATTGGACGTTTTACAGATCACTGTGAGATTGTTGAGCAATGGAAAAAAATGTCCAGATCTCTCACCAATCTTTAAGTGATCTCTCAGTGATTGCCAAGATCTCTCAATGATCTCTGTTATCCTCCAGTGTCATGATCAGCGGAAGGCATGGAGAGAGGACTCAAGATGCAGGCAGAGATCAGTTCAAGGATTTAATTAATAGAGGTGTGAATGCCAACAAACAAGTAAACTTAAACACTGATTAAAGTGAAAAGTAAACGGCAGCATGGGAGCTGCAAAACACCAAAAACAAACCTTAGAGAACCAAGGAGCCAGGAGCACAGAAGGACATTTAAATAGACTGATCCATAACATCCATGGAGGGATGTTGCCACAAGGTGCAGAGGAAACAGATTGAACTTAAAGAGAAACTGATGATTGCAACGGGAAACAGACATGGACACAGGTGCCAGGAATCAGACAAGGAAGTTACATTACCCAAAAGGTAAAAAGTAAATCATAACCATGGATAACAGGAAATGGCCTTTCCACACAAAAACAGGAAATAATGTTGCATAAGAAAAACCAAAACAGGGAGTGCTTTCAAAATAAACCTAAGACCCAAAAGAGCTAGACTAGATAAGGACATTACAAATCAAGAGTTCTTTTGCAAAAACAGATAAGTCCAGTTGTGTTCAAAATGAGAAAAAAAACCCACTTTTTCATTGGTAGGTTTATTGGTGTTAGTATTTCCAAATCATCTTCTAAGACATGGTCACTTGAAATATGAGTATCAGACATAATAAAGCAAAAAATCAAACATCAACTCATTGTTACTTTTTGGCAGTTTGTTAGTACTTTTTTTTTTTTCCAACAACGGATAAGTCCACGAGCCATTTGTCAGCGATGGCCCTCGCGGGCCATCAATAAGACACCGAAAGCCAGCCGATGAGTTTGCATGTTTATTAACAAAAGACAATGATGACAAAATAATGAACCATGTGGGGCAAAAACACTACTATGACTATGGACAAAGGAAAACAAACTCTGAAGGAATACACTTACTGTGAGAAGAATGTATTGTGAATCTAAGATGGAGGTTTGACGAGGTTGCAGCCTGGAGTAACCTCGGCTGCTCCCTTAAATAGGGCTTAGAGGAATCAGGTGATTAAGACTCATTAGTGGAATGAAATCCAGCTGTCACCACGGAGCTCGGCTCTGACAGCCAGAAGCCCCGCCGAGACACTGTCAGAATAAAAGCCCGGAGGCCATAAGGACTAACAGAAAGGGAGGAAAATACTGCATGACCCGAGCGTGGACAAAATCAGCGCTCAGACCATGACAGTTCTCCCCCCCAAATGGCGCACTCTGGGCGCAGCGTAACATCCAAGCCTCCCCCCCACCCAGAAGGCTATGAAGGCCCACCCAGGGTGGGTGGAGGGGGAAAAAAAGGCTAGGAGGGCTAGAACCAGAAAAAAAAAAACATCAAGGAAGGGAACCGGGAAAAAATGACAAGGGCGAATATAGAAAAAATAACATGGTGCAACAAACAGAGCATGGGAAAAAAACAAAACCACAAATATACTCTATAATGCACAGGTGAAAATCCAGAGACAGAACACAGCGAAACTATGCCTAAAGGCCATGATAAGCAGGCAAAAGAAACAGAAGGCAACCACAGAGTGTCTCTCAAACAATTGAGGAAGGAAAAAAAAAAACACGCTAATGAGAGGCAAAATACAGACAGTTCAATAAAATCCCAATAAACGGGCATAGGGAATCAAAAGCGCATATCTCTCCGACTACAGAGAAAAAAAAAACATGCTAAAGAGCGGCGAAATACAGGCAGTTCAGATAAGTACAAATAAACAGGCATAGGCAACAACAGAACATATCTCTCAGACTACAAGAACAACTGAAATACAGGCACATCACAAAATACAGAGTACCCAATAACCAGAAAAAGAAAAAAAAACCGCAACAGAGCAGCGATATCCACAGTTCAAAGTAGTCCACATAACAAACACAAGAGCATCCCTAAAATTACAGAGGAGAGGAAAAAAAAAACACTACAGGGATGTCGGTAGGCAAAGCACAAAGAACCCAAAAACAAATAGTTCAGGAGGTCTCCCTGCATCCAGCGTCCAGATCGCTAGCGGGGGGGGGGACATACGCTTGGGCGGTCTACCCCAGTCCCAGGCCCAGGAACACAGTATGTCTGGTGGCCGGACTAGGTCGCCGAACAAAGAGTCCAGTCGGTCGGTCGGCCGACCCAGAACGCTGAATCGGCGAAGCAGTTTCCTAGGCAGCCGACCCGCATCAATAGGCCACCAGGACCTAAGGGAAGAACTTGGAGGCAGCCTCCCTACCGAGACAGACAGCGAGGGAAAGCCGAGCCGAAAAAGGGAAATCCCAGCGGCACCCCGTGGAGTTAAAAAGGGATCGGGGAAACAATGGGGGACCAGTCCAGCGTTGGACGGCGGAGGATCTGCAGCTCCTTCTCCGAACTCCACGCGAACTGGCACTGCGCTCTTGCTGGATCCCAAGCAGGACCATGCAGCACCCACGACGGACCCCGACTGGGCCAGTGTTGCACCCCCGTCGGACCCCAACTTGGCCGTAACAATACCCACGATGGACCCCAATTGGGTCAGAGCTGCACCCACGACGGACCCCGACTGGGCCCGCACAGCACCAGGGTTAACCTCCAAACACAAACCCGGACCCTCAACGATGACCGGGACCGACTCATCACCGGTGACCTTGGGAGAAGGCTCAGAAGAACAGAACAGAAAACCGGGTTCAGTATCACCGGCAGCGGCAGAGCCCGGCGAGACAAGCCCGGATGCAGCGATCGGCTGCACCCTGCTCGTTTCCCCGAGAGACAGGCAATGATGCTCCAGAATAGAGAAGAGAAAAACAAAATAGAGCACTTGCCTGATCTCAGGCTCTACCGCCACCCAGGACTTCGGCGATCCAGGTTCAGCGAGTTGAAGGTCCACTCCTGGTCCCCATTTGACTGCGGCAGGCTCCACAGCCGGCATGATGGTGTCCACAGTCTGGGGATTCCCTGACGCTGATGTCCACACTGAAGGCCCGCAAGGCGTAGTGACAGGGGATCCATGACCTGCCGGGTCGAACCACTCCTCCGTGAAGACCCGGGGACGCTTGATCGTCGGCGCAGGCTCCAATCAGCGGTCCACCCTCCTCCTCTGCCCATGACGTGGCTGCAGGGCTGGAACCAGGCTCTCCAGGGCCGCAGGCTCCTTCCTCGTCCAGCGGTGTAGTCCTGGCACCGGGGAATGCTCAGGGGAAGGAGACACAGGGGTTGCAGGTTCATAATTCACTTCCGCCCTCCCAAGAGAGTAGATGCTTTTTCTTTCTCTCCTGCTCTGACTTTTTTCCTCCCCTCCCAACTACTGGATCCCAGCTTGCTGTTGTCTGTCTGCGTCTAACTGCGACCGTCGAAAAGAAATTATGGAGTTAATAAGCTGGGCTTTGAACACAATTGACACTATTTTTTCAACAAGGAAAAGTGCTCCGGGGGAAGCTGTCTGCCCCGCAGGAACGGCTCCAGCAGGCTATTTACGTGACACAGGTAATTGGAGAATGCTGTGTCTCACTAATCTCTCTATCGAAGATATTGAAGATTTGTTTATCTTCGTAATAATGGTGATCGGGATCTTTCTGATTGGGACTGGAATTGTCCTGGTTTACTGCAAATTGCTGAAGATGGATTCAACCTATCAAAATGCTGGCCAGGCGAGGTGCATCTATCAAATTGAAAAACTGGAGAAGACCCTGATAGCGACTACTGGAGAACTGTCTCGTAAGGTGGATTACATCATGGTCTCGCTTAGGTCTCTCCACGACGGATTTAAAGCCCCGCAATGAAGGATTAAGTACTGAATCTACAGAAGAAATATAAGCCTTCTCTGTGATCAGTCCTATTTGGCTCAATTCCCCATGAAAATTCCTCCTGGCTGTCTGCAGACTGTGTTTTCAAAATCATCGAGCACAAGGCCTTGGACAGCCATCTGGAGAGTGCCAGATAAGGACTCGGCGCCAGCCAGACAAAACACCTCCTGCCAAGAGTCCTTGGTGTCTCTCTTATTATCATCAACACTGCTCAACACCGCACACACATTGATCCATGAACTGAATAAAGATATACACTGCTCTCTTGTGTCTCGTGAATCCTGTGTAGCGAATGTGCATCGAGCTTTTTTTTTCCTTGAAATCTTAATATTGATTAATTATGTAACCAGTATTTTGAATCAATGATTTTTTTGCTCCTTCCTATTGTTCCTCGTATTATTCTTATTCATGCTACTGTACCCACTATCCTGTTGGCAGGCGCGTCTCTGATGCTGCCGCGTCACTGGAAATGCAGGTTCATTTTCTGTGTCAAGTCAAATTCTCTCGTATGTTATCAGTGATCTGTTAATGTACTTGGCAATAAATCTATTCTGATTCTGATTCTGATTCTGATAATTAATGACTGCAGCAGGTGGAGGGAGTTCGGGGGACTGTGAACCCCAAACTTCATCCCTAGGGATCAGACAAGGCAATTCACCCAGTGAAGGAAAAGAATGAAAAGACACTTGCCTGCTCCGCTGAGGACCAATGGAAGCTGCTGCAGTGGGCTTGGTTTTCTCCTCTCTCCTTTGGATGGTGATGGAGGGCCCCCCAGGAAGACGAGGAGCAACTGCTCGCACAGGATCGATGACGGGCACCGCCGGAGCAGGACTCGTGGAGTTCTCAGCAGCTGGAGAGAGCATCGAGGAGGAGGACGGAGCAGCCCAGGCAGTCCAGGGACGAGAAGCTGACGGAACAGTCAAGACAGATGACCCGGAGGCGGAGGCTGCCGTGTTTTCCTCCTGTCGTGATGCAGGAGCAACAGCTGGCTGGGAGGCAGAGTTCTTTCGGTGACCTGGAACTGGATCTGGAAGGAGTTCTCGCTGAGGCTGGGCACGAACAGGGTGACGGCGTTTACCGGCAGAGGGCGAGGCAAAGGTTAGGTACTGGTCAGGAAAGCGTCGCTGCTGCGCAGAAACAGAGGCTAGCAGCTCGGTGTACTCAGGATAACAATGGAGCTCAGGATTTATCTTCACCAGTCTTGCTGCCACCACCACATGCTTTTGGATGTCACTGGGATGGGAGGAAGAGCGAGCTTCAGCCAAGTGGCCCCTGATGAACTCAGCTACCCACTGAGTCTCTTCACAGGGGTCCCAGCTGTCCTCCTCCGCTGCGGATAGGAACCTCGTGGAAGAGTGGCCCGCGCAGGAGACTCCCCCCTCGTCGGGACGACTGTGTCCCGGAGAGAAAGCAGAGGCTTCTCGGCCGCCCTCTCTATTTGTTCCCGTAGCGCCACTATCAAAGTCACTCTCTCCTTTCCCTTTGGAAAGGAGGTCAGATGATAGCTTAATAGCGTCCTCTGCGCGAGATCCACGTGCTCGTATGCAGTGTAGGTGGGCATAAGGAGACGGGCATCAACCAGGTAGCCATCCACCTCCCACATCCACTCGAGGCAATACCCACCCTCGAAAACAGACATACTAACAAAATACTAGCACCCAGAGAAGGAAAAACTCAAGCCCCACAATGCAAACTCTTGGTGACCGGCGTCTCGTTCTGGCTGCAACCTACTGTCAGCGATGGCCCTCGCGGGCCATCAATAAGACACCAAAAGCCAGCCGATGAGTTTACATGTTTATTAACAAAAGACAACGATGACAAAATAATGAGCCACGTGGGGGAAAAACACTGCTATGACTATGACTATGAACAAAGGAAAACAGACTCTGAAGCAATACACTTACTGTGAGAAGAACGTATCATGAATCTAAGACGGAAGTTTGACGAGGTTGCAGCCCGGAGTAACCTCAGCTGCTCCCTTAAATAGGGCTTAGAGGAATCAGGTGATTAAGACTCATTAGTGGATTGAAATCCAGCTGTCACCACGGAGCTCGGCTCTGACAGCCAGAAGCCCTGCCGAGACGCTGTCAGAATAAAAGCCCGGAGGCCATAAGGACTAACAGAAAGGGAGGAAAATACTGCATTACCCGAGCGTGGACAAAATCAGCGCTCAGACCATGCCACCATTCTTTTGCAAAAAACAGACAAGTCCCAAAAACCATGCTATTTTGTCTGAAATATACTCTATAAGCATCAATGTAGTATGATTGACACACTGGTTTAGGCATATCCACTCAGTAAAATGGTATAATATAACTATAATAAAGCTATAATTCAAGATTCAGAGATTTTATTGTCAATACTACTATACGTACAGGACATACAGGAGAATTGAAATGGCGTTTCTCTCTCTCTTCATTGGTGTGCACAATATAAAAAGAAAAGGAATTGGGTTGGAAAAAAGAAAACAGCAATAACAGCAGTCTAATATACAATATGTACAGTAATGCAACCCATGGTGCAAATGGCGACAAGAAAGACCCAGACCTCCCTTAGTGCAAAATTGAGATAAACGATTAACGATGATAAAACCCAGCAATCCTATATACAGACAAGTAGAGATGTAATACCTGTAGTTGCAGTTCAGTATGGTAGTGTAGGTGCAGATAGTAACAGATATGACTGCACGTGATCAGTATTGCAGTGACAGACAGACAGATGGCAACAGATATGGCATTTGTGCAGATGGTTGTGGTTAATGTTAATGTGCAGAGACATACAGCAGAAAAGTAGCAAAAATTCTGATAATAGAAGATAATAGTAGCAAGAATTCTGAATATTGTTCACTGTTCCAACCTTGTTTGCGCCCTACTGGTGAACACATAACTGGTTCATCTGCTTCATCAAAATTATCCAAATTTGACATAAAATGCAACAAAATTGTAAAAAAAAAAAAAATGGCAAGGAAATCACTCACAGCAAGCAAGTGCTGTGTTCGAAATGTTCACTCCTTCCCCATATATTGTACTATATAGTGAATGTGCAGCCAATGGAGCAGTGAGAGAAGAGCTTCACATCACAACATAAACTACCTTAAGGTATTTATATTTAATAATTCAGCAAAAATGATTTAATACATATTTACTACAAATTACATGCAGGTATTCAATTTTTACCACCGTTAGTCTGTTATGTTTTACTGTCTCATGTGATGACATCATTAACCGTGCCTCTAAAGCAAGCCCATTGGTGTCCGAAAGCGGTTAATTTTATTGTTATATTGAGTTTACTGTATAGTCCATTAATCTAAATTCACTATATAGCGAGTAGGGAGTGAGTGAGTGAGTGAACATTCCGAACACAACCAGGGAAATCAGTCAGAGCAAGCAGACCGGGAAGGCAGTCAAGATGAGTCATGTGACCCAAATACCAAGCACTGATTTGCCCTGTGGAGTTATCTGCTTTTGTAAAAAAAAAAAAAAAATGCTCCCGGTGTTTATCGGCTTTTGAAAAAAAAAACAAAACATGAATTTGTAGTGTCTATAACATAGGACATATCAGCTTTTGAGACAAAATGATTTGAACTTCTATAAGTAGGTAATGTTAACAGCTGTTTGATGTAAAAAGGGAAATTTTCATAGAAGTGGTGTTCATCGGTTTTTGCAAAGAAACTCTTCAAATACTCTTAACATAACCCTGAAACTAAACAAAATAACCCATGATAAGAATAAATCTAAAATAATAAGATAACTCAAAGGGTTGGGCATGATCACCAGTCATGCCCCCCCATGACACCAGTCATCTACACAGTTGCAGTGGCCTCCTCATTGTTTTGGCTCAGTTCCCAAAACATCTCTCATCTCTCAACGAACTCTCAGGGAGCACTCAACAATCTCATCAATCTGCCAGTGATCTCTCAGTGATCGCCACTGCAGTCTTTCAATGAACTCTATTGGTCTTTCATTGAATGCTTAACAATCCCTCACTGATCTCTCAGTCATCTCTACCTTCACGGTAGAAACATTTGGAATGCATTGAACAACCGCTGAGAGATCATTGGGGGATCAGTGAGATCATTCCTTGGCAACTCAACAATCTCATTGATCTACCAGTGAATTCTCAGAGATCTTTCAATAATCGCTCAGTAATCTCACAATGAACTCCAAATTTTTTAAGAGATGGCTGAGCGTTCAATGAAAGACCCTTAATGTTGCTTGAAAGACTGCGGTGGAGATTGATGAGAGATCATAGGAGATTGATAAGGTCACTGAGCAAACCTTAAGAGTTTGCTGAGAGTTCACTGAGAGATCACTTTCCTTTGGTGATCATTGAGCAGTTGTTTTGGACTGAGCCAGAATTTTGAGTACTATGGAGATCATTGAGAGATTTTAGCAATAACAGAGATCATTGAAAGGTTGTTGAGAGATCTGACCATTTTTTCATCGCTCAAAGATCCCTCAACAGTCTTCACCCTTGTGTAAAGGATGTGTAAGCAAACTGCAGCATTGTTGTAGTTTAAGATGAGGAGAAGCAGCTTATTGCTTCATATGGAACAATCAAGGGAAATGAAAACTAATAAATTCCAACATCACAAACTAGCAAACCTAGACTGAGCTGTGATGAGTTACCGGGAACAAATGTGACCCGTGCTGGCAAAATGAGTCACTTTGAGGAGATTACCAAAACTGAGGAAACATTTTTTTTTTTCCGTATTCTGTATTGAAAGACCTTCAAAATGATATTTAATTTGTAGGAAGTGCGCAAAAACTGACCCGGAAAAAGACGATTTGTTTATATTTTGACTAGGTTTAAAACTCGTGTTCAATTGGTTGGGAGTTATGTCTTCCACCAAAACATATGTATTTTTAGAAAGTACAATTTCTAAGCTTTATAATGATACCAGGAACCCATGGGGGTTTTCCCGGGACTTGCCGCTAGCAAACAAAGAATGAGTCATGACTTATGACTTCTCTTTATGGCTGTGTTGTGAGACATGTATATGTTGGACACTGCATATGTGATTTAACCACGATGAAGGAGAGCCAGCCCCCTGCGGTGCGGAGCCACAGAGCCTGGACCCCCTGCGGAGGACAGGGGACAGAAGACTTCCTGACCACTGAGGCTCGGGAAGAGAGAAGGGGGAGTTATGTAAATAAAAGGCTAATGAATGTGAATAAAGAGACTTTGATATAGATGTGTGATTTCCCCCGCGAGGGAAATGGTTTGATGTGAGAAGGTTTAAATGAGAGAACTTTGGTGTGTTCACTCTCTTTGTTCGCTGCTCAAGAATAAGAGCAGACAGTGGAATGATTTCTTGAATAAACTGAAATGAAAGACAATTCGGTTTCGTTATTCAAGTCTCCCCACATTGGTGACTGACGACGTTGAGAATGAACGAAGAAATTCTCAGGGTCCCGGACTCACAGCGCTCAGAGCTGGCGAGCGCAGTGGCCGTTAAGCTGCCTGATTTCTGGCAGGATAACCCACGGTCGTGGTTTCTGCAAGCAGAGTCGCAGTTCGCGCTCGCAGGAGTAACGGTGGATGACACTAAGTTCCACCATGTCATCGCTAAACTGGACAACAGCACAGCTCGGTGCGTGCAAAGCTTGGTGGAGCAGCCACCCGCGACCGACAGGTACAGCAAGCTGAAATCCACCCTCATCAAGTTTTTCACCCCCTCGGCTGAAGTGAGGGCGAGGAGGATCCTGTCTTTGCTAGACCAAGGTGGACACAGGCCGAGCGCCCTGATGGAGGAGATGATACAGCTGAGAGGGTTGGACAACGATGATTTCATTTTTCAGTTCATCTTCCTCTCCAACCTCCCGGCGCATGCGAGAAGCACGCTGGCCGGCAAAAAGTGTCACACCCTGGAGGAGTTCCGGGAGCTGGCCCAGGAGGCAGACGGGATCCTGGACGCCTGCGGCGGGCAAGCAACCACAGCAGCGACCCGAGACAGCGGGGAGCCAGAGGCGGCAGAACCAGACTGGCCGACGATGGCGGCAACACGGCCGCGACGAGGGGGAGCCAATAGCCCGGCGACAGAGGCGCGGGCACGACACAGCGGAGGAGAAGATCTCTGCTTTTACCATCGGAGGTTCGCAGAGAAGGCACGCAGGTGTGTGCCGCCCTGCATCTTCAGGAGTTCGGGAAACGGCAAGACCGGGGGTCGCTAGCAGCTTCGACCCTCGGAGAACGCAACAAGCTGCTCTACATCACGGATGCGCGCTCCGGACGAGTGTTCCTCATTGACACCGGAGCACAAGTGAGCTTCATCACCCCAACATACGCGGACCGGGTAGCTGGACCCCACGGTGACGGAGCTACAGCGGCAAATGGCTCGAACATCAACACCTACGGGAGAAGGACCTTGCCTTTATGCTTACATGGCCGCACATATGAATGGACTTTTGTAGTAGCGGCGGTGAGTTTCAACATGTTGGGCGCGGATTTTTTGTGTTCACACAATCTGTTAGTTGATCTTGCTAATAGACGGCTGGTAAATGCACTCTCTTTTTACTCTCTCCCCTGTTCAGCTCGAGTGTCCCCGCCACCAGTACAGACCCACGTCGCTACAGCAGGTGGTAAGTTTCACACACTCCTCACCCAATTTCCAGCGCTCACTGTGCCCACTTTTTCAGCGACGGTCGCGAAGCACGGGGTGAAACACTTCATCCCCACTTCTGGTCCTCCCGTGTTTGCAAAAGCTCGGCGCTTGGATGCAGTTAAGCTCGCCATTGCGCGCGAGGAGTTCGCCAGCCTGGAGAGGCTGGGCATCGTTCGTAGGTCGAAGAGCCCGTGGGCTTCGCCGCTGCACATGGTACCGAAAGCCGATGGCTCCTGGAGACCGTGCGGGGATTACCGCAGGCTAAACAACGCTACGGCACACGATCGTTATCCCATCCCGCACATTCAGGATTTTTCGGTGCACCTGGCGGGGGCGCGCATTTTTTCAAAGATTGATCTAGTTCGCGGCTATCACCAAGTCCCGGTCCAACCGGAGGACATTCCTAAAACAGCGGTAATAACCCCGTTCGGACTTTTCGAATTTTTACGCATGCCGTTTGGTCTCAAAGGGGCGGCGCAAACATTTCAGCGGATGATGGATGCCGTGTTACGCGATCTCCCTTTCGTGTTTGTGTACCTCGACGACATTTTGGTCGCGAGTACTTCAGAGGACGAACACGAAACGCACCTCACAGCAGTTTTTAGGAGGCTGGGAGAGCACGGCTTAATAGTTAACCCAGCCAAGTGCCAGTTCGGCGTTGAGCGGATTGATTTTTTGGGTCACCGCGTCTCCCCGGAGGGAGCGGTTCCGTTACCAGAGAAAGTACGCGCGGTAGCGGATTTTCCCCGTCCACAAACGGTCAAATCACTACAGGAATTCTTGGGGATGGTGAATTTTTATAACCGGTTCCTGCCCCACGCAGCTCAAATCATGCAACCGTTATATGCCGCGCTCAAAAAACAAAAGCCGACCCAGGCGGTCGAATGGTCCCCGGAGCGGGAGCGCGCGTTCACAGAGGTTAAAAAAGCCTTGGCTGACGCTGCGCTCCTGGCCCACCCAGACCCTGCAGCACGTATCGCGCTGACGACAGACGCTTCAGATTTAGCCATAGGGGCCGTTATTGAGCAACAGGTAGCCGGAGTTTGGCAGCCTTTGGCTTTCTTTAGCAAATCTTTAAGCGCGGCTGAGCGAAAATACAGCGCGTTTGACAGAGAACTGTTGGCGCTGCATTTGGCTATTCGTCATTTCCAGTTCTGGCTGGAAGGACGGTGCTTCACCGCTTATGTGGACCACAAGCCGCTCACATACGCCATGGCCAAAATTTCAGATCCGTGGTCCGGCAGGCAGCAGAGGCAGCTGGCCGCAATCTCGGAATTTACCACTGACATTAGGCACGTCGCGGGCAAATTCAATGTAGTAGCGGATTGTCTCTCACGCGCGTTCACGACCCCGACACGCGCAGAGGCAGAACGGGCCACCGTGACCGCGCCGCAGGAGAGCGGCACGGTGGCGCGCGCAGCCCCGGTGCACGTGGGTATAGATTACGCAGCCATGGCAGCGGACCAGGGGGCGGACGCAGACGTGCGCGCGCTCCAGTCTGGACCAACAGGGTTGAGGCTGGAGAGCAAGTGTTTACAAACCGGTATGCCCCCCCTGATCTGCGACATGTCGACGGGGCGCCCGCGTCCGGTGGTTCCGGCCACGTGGCGCCGCCGTGTTTTTGACTCGGTCCACTCACTGGCGCACCCGGGGGTGCGCGCGTCGGTGAAACTAGTGGCGGAAAAGTTTGTTTGGCCGTGCCTGCGCAAGCACGTGAAGGAATGGGCAAAAACCTGCATTTCCTGTCAACGGGCCAAAATTCACAGGCACACAAGAGCCCCGTTAGAACCGTTCCGCATTCCGGCCAGAAGGTTCGACCATGTGCTCGTCGACCTTGTGGGCCCCCTACCGGCATCACAGGGGTTCACGTATCTTTTGACAATGGTGGACCGCACCACACGTTGGCCGGAAGTGGTCCCACTTGCGACGACCACGGCCGCGGAGGTGGCTCGCGTTTTTTTTAACGGCTTGGGTGGCGCGCTTCGGGGTTCCGTCGGACATTACGTCCGATAGAGGACCGCAATTCATCTCTGAGCTGTGGTCAGCGATGGCCAACGGCTTAGGAGCCAAAATTCACCGCACTACGGCTTACCACCCTCAGGCTAATGGTTTATGCGAGCGTTTTCATAGGTCTTTGAAGGCAGCACTCAGAGCGTCGCTCACGGATGCAGATTGGGTAAATAAACTCCCATGGGTTTTATTAGGGTTGCGTTCTGCGCCTAAAGAGGACTTAGACGCCTCCCCAGCGGAGCTGGTATTCGCACAAACTCTGAGGCTGCCGGGCGAGTTTTTACCAGAGCCCCCAGAGCCCCCACCTCTCTCTGCTCTGGGACCGTTAGTTGGCACGGGGGCAGACACGCTCCCGGGTCCGGTTCATCACGCTTTTCCACGAGTTTTCGTCCCCAAGGCTTTGAAAAATGCCGATTTCGTTTTTGTCAGGCGCGAAGCCCTTAAAGCAACGCTCAAACCACCTTACGAAGGGCCATTTCGAGTGCTGGAGGCAGGTGATAAGCAATTTGTGCTAGATTTGGGGGACAGAAAAGAGACAGTCAGTATTGACAGACTAAAACCTGCTTTTGTCATGAAGGACGTGTCTGTACCGGTCGCGGTGGCGCCTCGACGAGGCAGGCCCCCGCAGAGGGCAATTAACCACTCTCTTCCTCAGTCAACAGACCCGAAGCAGAACAGCACCGCAGGCAAGGCGGGGCCAACGCACAGCAGATTCGGCAGACGGCTGAAGCCCAAGCGGCGCACAGACTGAATGTTGGTGTTGATTATTCAGTAGTGAGTAAGGTGCTATTAAATTTTGGGAATTAGTCTGTTCTTCATCGTTTGGGGGGGGGTTATATGGCTGTGTTGTGAGACATGTATATGTTGGACACTGCATATGTGATTTAACCACGATGAAGGAGAGCCAGCCCCCTGCGGTGCGGAGCCACAGAGCCTGGACCCCCTGCGGAGGACAGGGGACAGAAGACTTCCTGACCACTGAGGCTCGGGAAGAGAGAAGGGGGAGTTATGTAAATAAAAGGCTAATGAATGTGAATAAAGAGACTTTGATATAGATGTGTGATTTCCCCCGCGAGGGAAATGGTTTGATGTGAGAAGGTTTAAATGAGAGAACTTTGGTGTGTTCACTCTCTTTGTTCGCTGCTCAAGAATAAGAGCAGACAGTGGAATGATTTCTTGAATAAACTGAAATGAAAGACAATTCGGTTTCGTTATTCAAGTCTCCCCACACTCTTGCCTGTATCTCATAATGATATGGTGCACATTCCAACTCATTTTGCCAATACGGGTCACAAATGTAAACATTTAACACAAACAGATGACTTAGTGGTTAAAGAAAAAGTGCAAAAATAAGACCAAGAAGATTTTGTAAAGTTGCAAAACTTTGAAAAGATGCTTCATATTCACCCTCGATGTAACACACCTTTCTCCTTCTTCCATGAAAGCCTGTGTGACACCAGTTTCATCAGTCCACTAGGGTCTGCCACAAACACAGCCACAGGTGTATCGGCACGATCACAAGATGCTGTCGATTTTTTTTCTTCTTCTGTGTGTGCAGGAGCTACGAGCACAACATACAACATATAGTGTGTGCATAGTAAGGCGGTCCAAGCAAATGCAGTTTTCCACCGTCAAACTTTGACATGAGAGCCTAAGTGGAGTATGGTGGTGTGGATTTGTTGATGTGTTGCACTGGAACAGAAACAGAAAACCCAAAATGCTTTAAACGCCATGTTGCTGTCTTTATTTCCTCACTGCGTCACTTCATTTTCACTGCGCCTGCCCCCAGTCAGCTCAATATCATGAATGCCTCTCTCAAATAAATTCCTTCCTCCTTCCAGCCAGTAATAGGTTTACAAGGCAAAGATGGGCCCGCAACAGGGTCCTGTTAATTTAAAAGATGCTGACTCAGTTGCTACACAACCAGACTCTATTGAGTGTTTAAAAGCTTTTTGATAACCCATCATTTTTTAATTAAGTGCAGAAAAAAAAAAAACTCCAGCAGAAGGACCCAGGCTCTGCTGAATCACTCTAGTGGAAGAATAACATCCTTGGTTTTTTCCTCACAGGTTTGATGCATGCTTAAGGGTAACAGCAAATAAGGGGATTCTAGCAGTTCTAGGTTGGGAACGATGAACACTGTGAGGCAAGATGATGAGGCGTACGGGCCGGGAGAGAGAAAGCACCAGAAATATTATCAGGAGACCACAGTCAGTGAGCGGCACGTTAGCAGGACGGCAGTAACCGATGCCTCACACGGCCAGCTGTCTGCAGGCCCATCAATCAACACTCATCCACCCCCCCACACATACACAGAGCCAGAGACCTGAGAACGAGCGTTAATCCACCCCCACCCCCCATCAAGCCATCCCTCAGTGTTTGCATAAGCAGGTGACATCACAGATCAGCTGGGGGGTGGGGGTGGGGTTGTGTGTCCGTGTGCTTTGTTTGTGTGTGTGGGTGTCAGATGTCCCCACATCACTCCCACGGTACGCACAGGTGTGTGGAGCTAGCTGACAGGAGAATTTTGGTGGGTCCTCACACAGCAAGAAGAACAAGTATGTGTGTGTCTGTCCTTATGTTGGGATTGGACAGCCTCGCTCTGACACGTGGGGGGAGGACGGGCGCTGAAAGTCATCTGCTTAATACTCTTATGTAAAACAGAGCTGTGTCAAACATCCTGCTGGCTTCTAGTGAAATCATTATTAAAAGTGTGGACCCCCCCCCCCCCCGCATCGGTTAAAATATTTCTTTAGTGAGTGGCTCAGTGGTTTAAGCGAAGGGTTAATGAGATCATTGGCTGAGGGACGACTGACTGTGTGGCTCATATTAGTGAGTGGTTGGACTTTTTTTTCTTTGAGAGTTCACCAGTAGGTTTTTATAATGGTTGTTTATGGCAGGATTCTGGATATCAGTGGTGCAGCAGAGGACTGTCACACAACAGAAGCCATATGTGTGTCGGCCTTTATACTTTACTAGTGACACTGAACCAAAATCCCACAAGTACAGTGCAAAAGAAAGGTAATACACCCAGCACTAAACCACAACTGTTAATATCGTTACAGTGAAAAAAGACATTTTTAGACACTGAGTGCATTGTTTATCCACACTTGGGTTGTTGAATGCCCAGTGCATTAACTTTATAAAGCCCCATCACAGCTGACTTTCTAATCAGTAAGGGCCACTTCACACAGACAAAGATCGTTGGGTGACCATTGAGAGATGAAAAATTGTCCTGATCTCTCAACTATCTGCTAAAGCCTCAACAAGCAGTTTCTATGTAAATTTGTGGGAGATTGTTGTGTGATATATATATATATTTTTTTTTTTTTTGAGAAGTTTCTAGTTTTCCCCCTTTACACAAGGGTAGAGATTGTTGAGAGATCCCTGAAACATGAAAAAATGTCCAGCTCTCCCAGTGATCTTCAATTATCTCTTATCAATCACCAAGATCTGTCATTGATCTCCCAATGATCTCTCAGCAGTCTTTCAATGATCTCTGTTGTTCTTTCATCAAACACTTAGTGATCCCTCACTGATCTCTCAGCTATCTCTACCTTTTGGCCTTCATTGAAAGATCATTGAGAGATCATTGGAAGATGACTGGGAGATTGATGAGATCATTGAGCGTTCCTTGAGAGATTGTTGAGAGTTCATTGAAAAATTGCTTCCCTTTGATGATTGGTGGACTGAGTCAAAACTTTGAGGGCTGTGGAGCTCACTGAAGATCATTGCGAGATGTGGTCATTTTTTCATCACTCAATGATCTCTCAACAATCTCCACCCTTGTGTAAAGGGGGGTCAAGTTGTTTTCTCCAGACCCATTTTAGACATTTTATTTTATATTAATGCAACAAACTATTTTTTGTTCTTGCTCACTCTTTCTACAGATGAAGGGAAGAGGTTGTAGGTAAAATTGTCCCATAGTGCTGCTAAGACCAAAAGCTCTGTGCTCTGCCCCCTTGCTAACCCCAACCACAGTAAGATGGAGCTGGACCTGCTCCATTTGGCGCCGCACTGACCACCACTTACGTGCACTGATGCTCACCAACATGCCAAAGGTCATAACCAAATAACACAGTTTCAGTGCAAGAAGCTAAAAAAAAAGTTGTTTAAGCTATTAAAATATGCTTTTTATTCAAACATATGCGTAGGTGTTAAACTCTCTGACTTATCTACAGGCACCGTCTGTTCCCTCCCTCTCATGTCTTTGATTAAGCGTTAACTATATGTGACCACCCTATAATACCCACTGTAGTGTGACTGGTCTGCTGGTTTAAACGGTTTTCAAGGACGTGGTGTATGTATTTATACCACGCATTGCCTTGTTTGTCCTAAATCATCAAACCTCCATCTGGTGTCGTGACGGCTACCACAGAATTCTAAACATTATCTGGGAATTCCACTTAGCCGACAGGCCAACGGGCGCCAGATTCATGCAGCATAAATCTTCTCTCTGGAAAGCATCCAAATCAGTGGCAGAGATTGCTGATGAGTTTGCACTCTGGGGTCACAGGCTGTCCAGTAGGCTAATTTTCTGGGTGTATTTCTGATGCTCAAGCTAATAGCTTCTCCAGACCAGATATGACATTTTTTAACTTGGCTAGAACTGAACTGGCAGAACTTTTTACCAGTGAAACGTGTCTACGCATATAGCATGGCCCTTCACTCTGACTAAAGGTGGAAGACGCTCTCCGCCTTGGTCCAATAAGCTCATCTCGATAGTGTACGCAACAATTTGAAAACAGTCAGATATGAAAGGTGGACAGTACCAGTGTCCAGCCAGCATGTCCATGTGGGCCCCATCATTGGTTTAACCTGGGCTGTCTCCTGGGTCCCATGTGGGTTTGTCCGCAGGTTTCATTGAGACTTGTCATAGGAAAAATTATGCAAAAAAGTCACATTTTTTTCTCATAGATTTGTAAGAAAAAAGTGACAAACTTACAAAACAAATAGTAGGAAATTAATCAGAAAAAGTCACAAATTTAATAGAAAAAATTTACAACTTTATAAGAAAAAGTGAAAATTGAAGAGAAAAAGGTCACAAATTTACATGGAAAAAAGTAAAATTACTTGAAAAGCTTGCAAGAAAAAATTAGTAAATTTACAAGAAAAGTCACAAATTTATGAGGGAAAATAAAAAAAAGTTGTAAATTAACACAAAAGTAGTAAATATATGAGTAAATAAATTGAAAATTTATGAGAAAAGTTTACAGTAACATTTTTTTTTTTTGAGAAAGTTCCAAATTTACTAGAAAAATGTCACAAAGTTATGGGAAAAGCTCACACATTTACCAGAAAATAGCAAATTCACAGGGAAAAGATGTAACAAATTTATGAGAAAGTTTCAAAATTACAAAAAAAATAGCAGATGTGCAAGAAAACGTTCACAATTTTACAAGAAAAACTAAGAAATTTATGAGAAAAAGTTACAAGTTTACAATGAAAAAAATTGCAAATTTATGAGAAAGTTTCAAATTTTGAAGAAAAATGAATTGAGTTGGGGGAGGGGGAGTTATAAATTTTCAAGAAAGTAGCAAATTTATGAGAAAATAAGTTGAAAATAGGTAAACAGGTAAAGTCCATGTGGGCAAACCCACAGGGACCCTTAGGACAGCCCAGATCTAACCTTTGGTGGGGCCCACATGGACATGCTGGCCTTGTATTCTTGTCCTTTTAGTAGTAATAATCTTTTATCTTCAGACTATTTCTTTAACCATATTTCTGTTAAGGCGTGGTGGCGGAGTGGTTAGCACTGTGGCAGCACAGCAACTCACCCTTGGCCGGGGGATCCTGGGTTCGATCCCAGCCCCCGACCAACAGTGATCTGTGTGGAGTTTGCATGTTCTCCCCGTGTCTGCGTGGGTTTACTCCGGGATTTCTCCGGTTTCCTCCCACATGCCAAAAACATGCAAGTTAGGTTAATTGGCATCAAAACTGGGGATTCTAAATTGTCCTTAGGTATGACTGTGAGAGAGAATGGTTGTCTGTCTCTCTGTGTTGGCCCTGTGATGGACTGGCGATCTGTCCAGGGTGTACCCTGCCTCTCGCCCAAAGATGCTGGGATAGGCTCCAGCCCCCCCGCGACCCAAAAAGGTTTAAGCGGAAGAAGATGAATGAATGAATGATGCTTTTACAAGTCTGATGCTGGTAAACCTGATCTAATGGGAGGTCATCAGAGGAGGTACATCCATGAGTTCCTGATATGATCAGGGACATTCTGGGCCTGGACGGCAGTGCCTCTCTTTAAATAACCTGTGGAGTGTAAAAGCAGATCAGCCCCACTGTCACATACCAGAGTCCGTGGCGTTCCGTGAGAACTTTCTGCTTCAACATGCCACATGTGTAAAGTTGCCAACATGATGCACTCTAGTGCCCACAGGTGGGGTGTCTGAAGTGACGTCTGCCTCTGATACTCACCAGTTAACCATCATCGCCGCATTGTTCCCCAGCATAAACGGGAGCTCCCCTTGGACGCTGTCAAATCCTAATCCTTGAAAGAAAAAGAGGAGGATCCACCAGAGGAACGTGTTCCCCCTCATTCCTCGGCCCCAAGTCCTGTCGGGATCCATGCATCAAGGACTAAGCTGGCCCCCAGGGCCCCCAGGGTGACGGTGCCTAGATGCACCTGGATGTTTCCGACAGCAGCAGATGTGGGCTGGGTCGTTGCGGGCCAACCGGGATGGAGTCATGAGGGCATCAGGAAGCCCAGATGATGGGGCGGCGGTGGGGTCACAGGGAGAAGGAGCAGCATCGGGGATCTCCTGGGTGAAGCATGGCAGTGACTGCGTTCCGCTTGTGGTCAGTTGGTGCTACTCCCCTTCAAGGACAAACAAACGCTTTGGATCATTATTCCACAAACAGCTGGCAAACACACAAAAAAATATGAGGTGCTCTAAAAAAAAAGTCACAGGTGATGTCTACACCACTATCCCCCCTCCATGCCACCAGTGAGCCGTCGTTCCACGGCTACAAATCATGCTTCAGTTGTGTTCTACCGTGTCTGTGTGTGTGTGCCTGGATTGGTAGGGGTAAATGGGTGGGGCCTGTGAGGCTCCTAGGACAGGAAGCCTCCCCCTCCTCCTCCCTGTCTCTCACTGATGACAGGATGCAGATTGTAGCCGGGGATTAGGGAGGCTCAAAAATCCGATTTTGCCAGGAGAAAGCCTCATGTATTACTCTGTGTGTGTGTGTGTGTGTGTGTGTGTGTGTGTGTGTGTGTGTGTGTGTGGGTGGGTGGGTGGGTGCATAGAGGAAGACAGCCGCCTGTGTACGTGTGCCCCAGTGTGTGGACTACAGTCACTGGATTTTTTCATAGTTTACCAGCTTCTGTGTTTTGCAAACTGCAGCCAGCAAGAGGATTTCTTTTTTTTTTTTTAAGCCTCACCCCCCCTTCCCCCCCGAACTGACCTCCCACTGTCATGGCTCCATTGTTGAATCCCACATGTTAACTGTATAATAATTGGTTGCAGTGTGCATGTACTAATTAATGCTCACTAATTGTTCTGGTTTCTCAACTTGATCATGGATTTTAAAGGGGTCACTGACTGCACTTTTTCCACATTTTAACAGCTCACTCATGTCTTAATTAAGTGTTTGTGACATATTTTGTTCAAATTTTCTCTAATTTCTTTAATTATTCAAGCAAAATTGTTTTGTATTTTTCCTGGCTTTCTTGAAACGCTCTGATTTAAAGCCTGCCACTTTAAGAACCATCCTTCAGCTGTTCAACTCTGCCCTCCCTCTTAAGGTGCCTTCACACCAAACACGAATGGGCGGCGTGAATCCATACAAAATCAATGGAAAGAGGCAAGCACATGCAAAATTGTGCATTTGTGTATTCACGTCCATGCTAGCTTTGAGATTCTGCCGTCACCGGAGTAAAAGTATCAACACTGGAGATTAAACTAGTTTGAAAATGAGACTGCCACTCACAGGCAGCGCGGTGGCGGAGTGGTTAGCACTGCGGCAGCACAGAAACTCACCCTTTGCCAGGGGATCCTGGGTTCGATCCCAGCCTCCAACCAACATCTGTGTGGAGTTTGCATGTTCTTCCCATATCTGCGTGGGTTTACTCCGGGATTTCTCCGGTTTCCTCCCACAGGCCAAAAACATGCACGTTAGGTTAATTGGCATCAACTGGGGATTCTAAATTGTCCTTAGGTATGACTGTGAGAGTGAATGGTTGTCTGTCTCTCTGTGTTGGCCCTGCGATGGACTGGCGATCTGTCCAGGGTGTACCCTGCCTCTCGCCCAAACATGCTGGGATAGGCTCCAGCCCCCCCGCAACCCGAAAAGGATTAAGCGGAAGAAGATGGATGGATGGATGGACTGCCACTCACCTGGAGACAAAAGGACCAGCAGCTCTTCAGCTGAATCGGGATGTCGGAGTTATTTACCCACAGATTCCTGCCGTGGATGTGCTAACAAGGCTAGCAAGCTAGCAACAGAAACACCCATCTAGTGAAGTTTTGGAGGTAGGGACAACTTTTTCAGGTGAGCCTGCCACTGGATAATGTAAACCTTGTTATTTTGGGTATTTTCACAGCAGGTTGAACACAGCCGCAGAAGTTATAAAGTCAACTTCACCTGTCTGCATCTCACTCAGACGGGGAATTCATGTCCTGTGTTTACATTCAGTTATAATGTATTTGTGCTGTGCGAAACATTCACCCGTCCGCTTTTGGTGTGAAGGCACCTTTACTCAGTTAGCCATTAGCTGAGTAGCTTCTAGCCTCCTTCTAGCTTGGATGAGCAGTGCTGGTTCACTGATCCACAGTTGTTTGTGTATCTCGCATCACTCCAGCCCATCTCCCAACAACCTTGCCATGATGCCACCACAAATCACCAGCACCATGTGCCGGGCAATGCATTGATTGCCGCAGCCTGAGACTGCTGGCCGAGCCGAGCTGCCGAGCCGCAGGATCTCAAAGTGCACTTTCTCACCCACTGTATTTCGCAGTGCGCCATCACGAAGCAGCTCCCCTACATTGCCTGCAAGAGTAGAACGGAGATGCACGGAGGCCTGTAGGATGGTGGGGGAGCTGGCCATGAGAGACAGCAGCCTCTAGCCAGCAGCTTCAGGTTGCAGCATAGGTGGTTGCCACAACCGGCATGCCATCACCAGCAACCAGCTACGGAATCACGGCGAAACCACTGGGAGATGGGCTGGAGTGACATGAGATGTATTGTGTACTGTGGACTGGTGAATCAGGTGGCAACAGGGATGGTGATTACATAGGGTGACTAAAGTCTGAAGAAAATAACAATATAAGCCACTCTTGGTTTGAGCGTCCTGGTACCAATGTTAGCTCAGGGCTATTAGGCTACCTTTAGCACCACTTCCATCTACATGACAGACAGCTAGGCTGGCCAATGATAGAGCACTGGGTGGGTCTCAAGGACGGCGGTGGGTTGGCTTTTTTTAAACATGACGTTAACGATTTAGACATAATGGTCAAAAATGTTTCTGGTGTTTCTGGGAGAGAAAAACAAAATAAAGTCCATATTTTCTTCAAGAGAATTGACTGTTTTGAAAATTTCTTGATAATTAGGTGACCAGTAGGCTCATTTCAGACAGTTAAAACCTACAAACGTCCATTTTTCAGTCAATGACCCCTTTAAGTCGAGTCTGTTTTGCATTGATATTCGACTGAACATCAAATGTTCTGTTTCTCCGTGCTTCATCTTAACCGTTCCACTGCTGTGGTTTTCTGTCACCTCAGAAGGAGGGCAGCAACATTAACTGCACTCATTGCCCCGTTTTTTATACAATTAGACGAGCTTCATCCATTGATTGAGTTGCATCACCTAAGAGTTTTAGGTCATAATAAAGTCCTGCCCTATGTGGTGAACTTAATATCGTCTGTGCTATAGGGGGACCAAGTCTGGCATTAATAATCCCTCCAATGTTCAGACATCATCTACCCCGGTGTGGCTCAGCTTGGAGCAGTTATTTCTGTCATTAGGATATTGTTGTTTATCGTCCCCGTCTAACTTTATCTCCTGTTTATTCCTTTCCCCTCAGGACAGTACACAGTGATGATGGCCCACTTCTACCTGAAGAGGAAGATTGGATATTTTGTCATCCAGACGTACATGCCATGTTTCATGACTGTAATCCTGTCCCAGGTGTCGTTTTGGCTAAACAGAGAGTCGGTTCCTGCTCGCACTGTTTTTGGTGAGTAAAGCCCCTTTATTTACTAATCTCTGTGTTTTTTTTCCCCAGAACTTTTTATTTACCAGAGTAATATTCTCCTCATTCACACTGGGGAGAGTAATAATAATGAGAGTTTCTCGCTGAGCAGCATCGCCACTCTAGATGGCAGTTAGGAGTTATTAAAGTGCCCACCTTCGTCTGTGAGGCCAGACTGTCGCTTGTTTCCTGCCAGGTCGTAAAAACTTAATTTAAACTTATCACTCGTTTCACTTTGTTTTCACCCAGGGGTAACCACGGTGCTCACCATGACCACCCTTAGCATCAGTGCCAGGAACTCGCTCCCCAAAGTGGCCTACGCAACAGCCATGGACTGGTTCATTGCTGTCTGCTACGCCTTTGTCTTCTCAGCCCTCATTGAGTTCGCCACAGTGAACTACTTTACCAAGAGGAGCTGGGCCTGGGATGGCAAGAAAGCTCTGGAAGCACAGCACCCTAAGGTACAGGTTCTTGAAAAAAGAAAACATCTAGGACGAAGAGGATGCTGTAAATTTATTTTGTGTTAAACTTTCTGTTCACATTTTAAAAATACTCACAGCCATTTCTATTTTTGCGTCCAACAGGAATATTATCAAAGATTGCAGTCGGTTTGTCTATCATGTTAATGCAAGGTGGGCATAGCTTCCAGGTGTGAAAAAGCCAAAATATCCGTTCCTTAAAGTCAGTATTCTCTCCAATGACCGACAGGAGCCAAGTCCTATGGTGCCATAACAACTCCAGTTCTACAGAAGTCTAAAGCCTGGTTCACACTACAGGGTTTTGTGTCACAAGACCTCCCCGTGCGCCTTTACGCAGTGCACGGAGGAGGGGAAGGATGAATGGATTTACGCGCAGGGGTTACACCACAACACATTTATTCAACACAAAGGCAGACAGTTCCAAAAAGGTGAAGACACACAAAACACAAAAAATAAGATGACTTACAATTGGTGTTCCTGGGCCGGCATCACCCAACGAACGCAGTTGGAGAAGCAAATTAACCATGATGGCATCCCAGAGCCGACATCGCTCAAAGGATGCAGAGAATCCATGGCAACAAGGAAGTGGTTAATACGTTTACTCACATGAACATGACAAGCTCATACAGCGATTCACATCCGTATGGAACAACTCAATGGTCCAGCAATGTTTGACTAGCAAAGGACGCCTAAGTACAAGCATTGCTGGCTCAACAAATTGGGCACACTTGGGTGAGGTGCAGGAATGACAATTACCGGGGAGAAATGAGCTGGCTATCAAGAGAGAGAGGGGGCGTGGTCGGACCGGCGAGTGTTAGACAATGCTCACATGAATGTAGGTCAAAGAGGCTGCCTAACAGCCGCCGGCCAGAGCGGTGGCTATGGGCACAGAAAAGAAAAAGAACAAAGACATAAACACCACAAGAACTCAAAATATAACACAATACATAAATCACCCGACACCCGAGCCACAGACAACGGTCAAAACCGAGCCTACAGGAAACACCGGCTCAGTTCATGACAGAGCCCCCCCTTCTAGGGGTGGATTCCAGATACCCACGGCAACATCATAAGGAAAGGAACCCCTCCACCCCCCAGCAGGAACAACAACCACGATCCAGGATGGGAGGTAGGGGGAACAGGCAAGGAGGGAACACAGTACACCCTGCCCAGGGCCCACAATTAAATCCCCTAAAGTCCCAAGGCGTGGAGGCTTGGGAGGCCGCCCAGAATCCCAAGCCCAGCAGGCAGTCCGGCGAACAGAGTCCGGTGGCCTGCCGGTAAACACGGGCCATCTGGCCCAGAGACTCAGTCCCTCCAGTGGCCGGCCAGCATTGTTAAGCCACCAGGACCGAAGGGGTGAAGCAGGAGGTGTCCTGCCACCGGGAGGCTCACTGGTGGGTGACCGGACCGTAGGGAGGGAACCCCCATGGCGTCGGACAGGGAGGAGAAGGGGGCCACGGCATCCTCAGGCTGACCCACAGCATCCCTGGTCGTCCCGGCTTGGGACACAGCCACACCCGCGGTAGACCCCGACCAGGCCAATGCTGCACCCACGGTGGACCCCAACCAGGCCAACGCTGCACCCACGGTGGCCCCCGGCTGGAGTCTGCAGCACCTGCTGTGGCCCCTGACTGGAGCTCTGCCGCACCTGAACTCCGGCTGGAGCTCTGCAGCATCCGCGGTGACCTCCGGCTGGAGCTCTGCCGCACCCGCAGTGAACTCTGGCTGGAGCTCTGCCGCCCCCAGCTGGAGCTGTGCCACACCTGTGGTGAACTCCGGCTGGAGCTCTGCAGCACCCGCGGTGACTCCTGGCTGGAGCTCTGCAGCACCCACAGTGGCTCCCGGCTGGAGCTCTGCAGCACCCATGGTGGCTCCTGGCTGGAGCTCTGCAGCACCCACGGTGGACCCCAGCCGGGCCAGCATTGCGCCCACGGTGGACCCCGCGCTGGAACGTAGCATCCATGACGGGTCTGGACAGGAGCGCAGCACCCATGTTGGGCTGATTCTGGGGTGCAACCCCCATGAGGGTTCTAGGCCAGCGTGCTGCACCCATGGGGACTCAGCCTGCGGAGGGGCACACATGACAGCTTCAGACAGCAGAGGAACTGGACCCTTGATGTCGTCAGGTGGCGAGCCCGGTTCCAAGGAGACCCCTGGCAACAATGGCTCCTCTCCGGCAACTCAGGAGCGGGAGAAGAAACCAGGTTATTAGGATTGCTGGCAGCGGTGGAGCCTGGCGAGAGGAGTTCAGATGCAGCTGTGCGCTGCACCAGACCCTCCTCACCTAGAGTCAGACAAGATCTCCTAATACTGATATCAGAAAAACAAGAGAGAAAACCTTCCTGAGCTCGAGCTCCACCGCTGTCCAGGACTCCGTCGATCCAGACGATGAAGACTTTGGCCTGGCCTCCAAGAGGTCCAATTCCGGCTCCCATTCCATGGCGACCGTCTCCGCAGCTGGCAAGATGGTAGGAACAGTCCTATAATCCTCCTGCCACAGCTCCACTGCTGGGGATTCTTCCAGCGTGGCAGCAGGGGGACATCTCCGTGCTGGCTCCGGGGCAGAATCCTCCAAAGCCACTGGCTCCTCTACCGTCTGATGGCTCTGACCTAGGGCCAACGGGCGCTCAGGAAAAGTTGGAGGAGACACTTAAGGAATAGAAACAAAGTCAATATCTGCAGCTGGAGAAGAGGACCCAGTGGACTGCAAGGACTGGGCCACTTCCTCGGGAGACAGACAAGGTTTAGTGTTATTAGATCGAATAGAATGAAAAAACACTTGCCTGTCATCCCAATCTTTGATGTTGGCAGCTGAAGCAGATGAACAGTCATCCCCCTCCTTGTCTGCGGTGATCTGGCTCCTTTCCATGGATTGTGGAGGAGGTATCTCCATGGCTACGGAGGTGGGTGTTCCCAGGGTGGCCCGAGCAGGCCTCACGACAGCTGGAGGAGAGATGGTGGCTGCCGAAGACGAGGAGGGCCTCTCCCGGTGTCTCCTTGTGGGATGGTGCTGCCTCTGGGCGGCTGACGCTGATGGCAAAGTGGGTGAGGGAACGGAAGCAGGCTGTGGATTGCGTCCCCGCTTGGGCTCCACGAGGAACGCCGCTCTCCCCACTCCCAGAAACATGCACTGGAGCGCGTTGACCAAAGCGATCAAGTCTACATACTGAGGGTAATTCCAGAGTCCCGGATGCGCTTCTAGAATTCCCTCGGCTGCATCCAGGCTGCTCCACTTCGCCTTAGGTCCACGGGCCTCATGGGCCTCATCCACGAAGGCTTGAATATCAGCCGCCGCCCATTCCTCCTCCACCGTGGGTTGCCTCACCGCTAATCTCATCCGGCCGGCGTGGGAGCGGCCCACCGAAGGTATGGTGAGGCAAAAAAACAGGTGGGTGAGGAAAAAATCACAAAAGAAGAAAATGATGTGAGGGTGTACCCCGCTAAATCCTTTTTACTGGCTGGACCATTCTGCCACAAGACCTCCCCGTGCACCTTTACACAGTGCACGGAGGAGGGAAAGGATGAATGGATTCACACGCAGGGGTTACACCACAACACATTTATTTAACACAAAGGCAGACAGTTCCAAAAAGGTGAAGACATACAAAACACAAAAAATAAGATGACTTACAATTGGTGTTCCTGGGCCGGCATCGCCCAACGAACACAGGTGGAGAAGCGAATTAACCATGATGGCATCCCAGAGCCGACATCGCTCAAAGGATGCAGAGAATCCATGGCAACGAGGAAGTGGTTAATTCGTTTACTCACATGAACATGACGAAGCTCATACAGCGATTCACGTCCGTATGGAACAGCTCAATGGTCCAGCAATGCTTGACTGGCAAAGGGCGCCTAAGTACAAGCATTGCTGGCTCAACAAATTGGGCACACCTGGGCGAGGTGTGGGAATGACAATTACCGGGGAGAAATGAGCTGGCTGTCAAGAGAGAGAGAGGGGCCGTGGTCGGATTGGCGAGTGTTAGACAACGCCCACATGAATGTAGGTCAAAGAGGCTGCCTAACAGCCGCCGACCAGAGCGGTGGCTATGGGCACGGAAAAAAAAGAACAAAGACATAAACACCACAAGAACTCAAAAGATAACAAAATACATAAATCACCCAACACCCGAGCCACAGAGAACGGTCAGAACCGAGCCTACAGGAAACACCGGCTCAGTTCATGACAGTTTTGAGACTGATGTTAAAGTCACTGAGAAGGAAAAGGAAATCCACCATTGATCAGCCATTACCAATCACTATGGGTGAACTGGGTAAAGATGAGGTGAAAGATACTCCAGCTCCAACCAAAAGTCTAACATGTTAAACATCTGGTCTGAGTGGTAAAAGAGCCAACAAGCTACAACAAGACCCAGCACTGCTGGGACAGGATCCATTCACTGGCCCATATTATTTTTTGCTTCTCATTTTTTTTCCTGAACTAATTGTTGCTTGAACAATGTGTAGTACATATTTGTTTTTTGTTTTTTTGTCAGACATCCATTTCCAAATTCCTGTTGCCCAGGTTGCATCATTTCCAGTGTCACTTGTCACACATCTTTTTATATCAGAACATGTTTAGACATTTGACTGAACAGCTGGGATGAAAAAATCATGTAGTGCATGTATGAAACCATCCTAACTTTAAGGGTGCTTTCACATCTAAATTTGTTTACTTTGGTTCTAATCAGTTGATAGGTTTGTTACTTTGTATCGTTTTCTCCTTGGTTCGGTCCCCTTTCACACAGGCAAAAGGTCAACCGGACCAAACTGCGTCACATTGAGGCTGCGTGTCCACCAAATGTGTTTTTTTGTCGCCTGACTGCCCTGAGAATTTTTTTTCAGCATTTGTGCATGGTGCTCCGGGAAAAAAAGTCTGTGCCCTGTATCCCAGCAACATCTTGTCACTCTCAGCTCAGCACTTCCGCTTTTCCATTTGTCAGACTTTCTGCTGATTTTTTAATAGCAGTCTCTAAACAACAATGGACAGGAAACATTTTCTAGCAGCTCTGGATGTAAAATATGATGACACAGAAAGCAGGAGTCTGAGTACAGACTAGTACCTGCATCCTGTGTCCCACCCACGCAGCAGTTCTAATTGGCTGCTTGGTCTGACATTGACAAGCTCGGCTGCAGTCTCTGAAATGTTTAACTTTTTTCAGCTCTGAGCGCCCTGAGACAAAAAACGGCCACTGCTGAGAGCGTTTCTGCACTGAGGGTGCTCAGCGCTGTAAACGCTGAATTACATAGAAAATGAAGGGAAAATAGCCAGCCAGAGCGGAAAAAAACGCTTTTGGTGGACATGCAGCCTAAATCCTGCGAGACACCAGAGTGGTGGCCTAGTTGGTAGAGCTGGTTGGGTCATACCAAAGACCATATAAAAATGCTACTTTCTGCCTTCTAGCTTGGTGCTCAGCATAATAAATCGGAAAGGAAGGTTAACGCACAGAACTACCAGTGGACTGTCCCCCGCTGTAGCTTTCACTACTCACAGTAGTTGTGTAGCCTAGGGTCAGTGAAAACAGAGATAGGCGCTGGCCCATACACCATATCGTGTCCCACATGCTGTGGACGGAATTAAATTCTGTGAGACTTACGTTAGAAGTTCTCTCTTCTGATTGGTCAGAATTTTTTGCCACAAGAACAAGAAAGGTAAATATAAGAAGTAGGATGACGACTGTGTGTTTATGCATTTCTGGGAAGAAAATGACACAATGGAGCATAATCTACAGGGGGTTTTCATCGCCCTTATTATCATTTATTATACTGTATTACGTGCATATACCACTTTCGGCAAATCGTACAGTTTGAAAATGAAGCACGGCTACGGAAGGGAAATAACATGTTAATGTTCATTGATCCTCCAGAACCGTGACATGCTCAGCCATAGATATTTTCAAAGATCCATCAGGTACGTACAGTGACATAAAATGTTTTGCTGTTGGCCACTGGTCCTGTTCTAGTGCAGTCCCTTTCTCACCTGCAGGACTGCACCAGAATTCCCCAGTTGATTCGAATCGAGACCACCTCTTACACCAGGTCTCGGCATGGTTGTTTTGATGCGCACCTGAGTGCGATTACCATGCTCTGATCAGACAAAACGAACGGCACTAATGGAGAAAACAATCTTGAGTTTGACTGAAATGAACTAAAGCCTGCAGGTGTGAAAGCACCCTAAGATTCCTGATCACAAACCATCAAGTTGTTTGGCATAAACTGTCAAGTTGTGTAGTCTGAACCTGGCTAAACAACAAGAACTGAACAGAATGAAATGCATGATTTTGGTTTACATCGACTTCCACAGGGATAATTATTTTTGATTATTTCTGATTTTTGCCTACAATGTGATTACCATATCCCACAATACCATATTTTCAGTTTCAAAAAGCAGAAATATGAGATTGGCAGAAACAAAAAAAATGTTCAAATCTTCAATCACCCTTAAACTCTTAAAACCAATGGATTACACCACAACTGTTCTGCACATTCTTTTGGTTCCAGTCATTGATGCAGTCAGTGGGGCGGTACCTAAATCATGCAAAAAAGACAACATAGTTTGGTGAACTATTTACAGGAAGCATTTGGTATTTCATGATCAAATGTTCTAAAGAGACAGCAACTTTGATATACCTTCTATATGTGCAACCAAAACCCGAATAAATGGGGAATTAAGCAGATTTTCTTAACAGGAATAATTTAGATTAAAGAGTATTTGATTCAGTATTATGCAAAGCTTATTTACATGTGTGAGTGTCTTTCATTGTTCCTTGTATTTAGATGGAATTAAAATGAGTTTCAGATGTGTGAGAGGTATGAAGGAGAGAGTGAAAGAAGTAAATTGCACCATGAGTCACCAGAATATTGAAAGTCACTTCACAGCATGAACTGTACAGTCTGCTTGCTTTAATATTATCAGAGAAGCTCAGAAAAGGGACTTGTAAAGCATTTGTTGGCAGCCTCAGTAAAACCTACAAAACCTCTCACAGTCATAAATAAAACTCATGCTCCTCCCTGATTAAAATTCAATCACACAGCAGCCCACGTTTTAGTGAGTTGTTAAGTCAGAAATATCCCAAAGATTCTCCAGATTTTCAGCGATTAGCCTGACTAATCGTTCGGGATGGAATGAATCAATTTATATTTTTTTTTTCAGGTGGAAACATCTGTAAAAGACGTACAAATGTTTGGAAACTAAAAATGTCACGGCTTAACAATGTGTCCCATTGCAGAAACGAGACCCCATGGTGCTGACCAAGAAGCCCAACAACGTCTGCACAGCAGGCGTCAACTACACGTCCAACCTCACCAAGGACGTGTCCATCTCCACCATCTCCAACACGACGTCGGTGCAGCTGCGCTCCTCTGAGACCAAGATGGCAGACACCAAGAAGACGTACAACAGCGTCAGCAAGATTGACAAGATGTCTCGGATAGTGTTCCCCGTCCTCTTCGGAACCTTCAACCTCGTCTACTGGGCAACTTACCTCAACAGAGAACCGGTGGTGAAAGGCGTTGCCACCTCAACGTAATCGGGAGAATTTGTGTGAGGGAGGAGGGAAGCTAGATTTGAAGGGGAGACTTTGAGAAGAAAGTTTGCCTTTGACAACAACAAAACAAACAAAAAAATAATAATTTAAAGCAAATCTGCGCTTGAAGAACAAAAACTATACACTCCTATCTATTTCAAGCCCTCTGAATGGACGCAAGGCTGCAACAGAATCCCTTTTCCTATTTTTCATGGCCAAAAGATAACTGCCTCTAGAACTACATGAACAGGAGACAGCGTGCTTTGCTTCTTCCTCATCTACTCTGCT
This sequence comes from Pholidichthys leucotaenia, assembly GCA_020510985.1. NCBI lineage: Eukaryota > Metazoa > Chordata > Actinopteri > Cichliformes > Pholidichthyidae > Pholidichthys > Pholidichthys leucotaenia. Next base: position 226,553,121 of record CM035845.1, on the reverse strand, counting down.
GCAGTTTGCATGAAGCTCTTAAGGAAACTACTGACTCCTCTTTGTCTTGAATACCGACCGATGTACATGTCCGTCATTGCTTAGAGTGTGTGAGCGCACTTCACTATGACACTACTCGGAGGATTGTTTAAACAAAATGTAAATGTCCAGTTTTAATGTTTGAAATGCACTGAACATAGAAACTTTGGAACAGACATGGAATTTGGAGAAAAAATGTATTCCACCCTTTGTGAATGAAACATCTTCAGACTGATGCTAAAAAACCATTCATATTATATTACTATTATTACTATTATTTAATATTTTTTTAGGTATCACTATCTTCTTCACTCCTTTTGTAATCATGTCTCTTCCCATTACTTGAAGACTCAAGGAGGCCTTGTTTTCCAAAAGCAAGGGCAGTAAACATCTCAAAAAAAAAAAAAAAAATGACCGGGGAAACAAAATCACACAGTACGATTTATAGGTAAAAGATGACAACCAAAAAATTAAAAATCATTAATTAGGCAGCCAGCCAGGCATCTCACATCTGAAATAAATTATTTCAGCAGCAACAATGGTTAAATTTGAGTGTCAGAGTGTAGATTTTGTCACTCCCTGCAGGTATGACACATGTAAACGTTGGTTAGTAATGATTAGGTAACACATAGGAGCATACAGGTGGATGCTGGAATGGTCAAAAAAAGAGGCGCCCGTGCAAGACAACAGCAGATGATTTAGCAGACTGCCAAACTGGAAAGGAATATAATGTGAGCAGAGTGAGCCATGTCACATGGATGGTACATTGTACCGCATCCTTCACGCTCTTTTTCAGAACATAGCTCTCATACGTAGCTCCATGTGTTAAAGCTAACAATATAGATTGAGTTTGGTGGCTGTCTTACCATTGTGATATGATGAGTATAGAAATCGAGAAGTGACAGCAACCAGCAGAATGGGAGTATGGGTGGGTGCTGGGGTGGTGGAGGGGATGAAACAAGCAACAGAAATATTGTGTAAGAGCAGTGCTAACATTGTAACCAATATATAATTGCATGGAATTGGAAACTCGATGTTAAATTTACTACCAGTGTGGGGAGGAATATGATGATGGAACAATGTATTCCAATTCAAAGTGTCAGCCTAAACTGGCTGACACTCTGCAGTCCCGAGTGGACAGCTGTGACCAAAGTTTTGCTTAAATTTTGGATTGGATACACGTGATTTAACTGAATTTTGAGGCTATGTGACTCAGGTGTTAAGCTAATACACACAGCTGAGAGACCATGCCAAGCACAGGTCAGATATGAATCAGCAGAGTTGGTCGAGGCTTCCAGCAAAGAGACCTTGTTAACTGAAAAAAAATCTAGTGATGGGCAACGACTGAAAATTTTAATTGCAATTAATCTTTTGAAACTTCACGTTAATTGTGATTGTTGTGAATAAATGCCAATTTTATTTCAATGGAATGTACCTTAAACTACTCATTTTTTCATATTCATTACATGGGAGTTTACAGATGTGCTCGCACAACAGCCATCCAGGATATTCTCACAAAAACCTCATAAGTGCTGCAGAAATATTGCATGTGCAAACAGCTAATGACCACTTCAGCAGTATTACAGCAGTTGTTATCTTAGCTGTTGCTATAGCAGTTGTATCTCTCACCTCCCTTTTCAGAGTGAGTTCCAGCAGTAGATAGTCCAGTTTGTTTTCTAGGGAGTGGACATTCGCGAACAGACCTGATGGAAGTGGTGTTCGCCCGGGGTTAGCCTTTAGCTAAGCTGTTAGCCCTCCTCGCCCGCCACACTTCTACCTCTCTGTGGGCCTCTTCACGCCCCTCTGTTCTGAGTCATGCCAGAGACTGTCTGATGGAAATGGTACCCGTGTTTTAAAGTTCCGCTTTTTTCATCCTGTAATTAATCACGGTAAAAAATAAATTGATCGTGATCATGTGCCCATCACTAAAAAAACACATCCAGTCCCAGAAGCCTGTTAGAAAACTAAAACACCTTAACTTACAATTTCAGATGTCTTTTTATTGGGCTGTGATATAATGTGCAAACAGCAGGTTTTGGTTTACAGAAAATGTTGCCTTAATATTTGACCTACCAACCCTGAGACTGACAGCCCTACTTCAGAAACATGTCAGGACCAAACGTCCTGTAATTAGAGGAAGTTACCAACGTCCAATTACCCCTCTTTCCTGTAACTAGAGGAAGTTGGGATCATTTCTGTTTATTCTATGTCTATTTGTGGGCCACACCAGCCAATCTTTGATGGTTTTACTGGCATAGTCCCTTCCATAACCATGAAGGTCAACTCTTGACATACTGCACAGCCGTCAGATTACACTTCTCTCAACACAACTTAGTACTGGCTCAACATTGGAAATTTGTTCGTTTATAAAAAGTGTCAACAGATTCTATTTGCATGGACTTACTTCACTGTGAGAAGAAAAACACTTTGAGTTGATTACATTGATTTTTTCTGAGGAAGTTCCCTGTTTTGAATGCTGCTGAGACAAGGCCTTCGAGCTGCAAAAATTTTGGGAAACTTGGCTAAGCATCATGAGGGAATCATGTAAATATATGTTTTTTTAAAGCTTAACTCTTTAGCCTTGGCACAAGAAGACCCACTTTTGCTTTTTGAAGCCCTTAGGAAAAAAAAACAACACTGTCAAGTCTGACTTTGACTTTAAGCGTATGTTATCATCCCTGATATCTGTCTTAATGTTTGTGTGAACATGTGTAGGATGTTTATGTTTTTGCTGCTTGTAGAAGAGTGTGCCACGATCAGACTGGATCTTGATTTGTGTTTTATTTCAACAAAGTTGCAAGAAAATGTTTTTGATCGCTTTACAGATTTCTATATTTCCATGTTCTCTACTAAAGAGATTAAGGATGAACACTATATTATCATTTGGTATTAAAAATGGGAAAAGTTTGTGAAGCTGCAGATTTTGGAAAATTTGAAAGTGAAATTAGAATCACTGTAGGTTTACTCAGGTAAAGGGATGGCAATAGGGGTGAGATGTTTTTATTTGATGAAAATGGATTGATCACAGTCAGATTTTCAAACCATGCATGAGGAAAGAGAAGTGTGGCATGAGCAAACAAGATTTCTAAGAACATTCAGCTGCAGCACCATTTTTTGTCACACTTGCTGAAATAGCTCCTAGACAAACTGTCACACTGTTAGAACAGTGTTTTGTAGAAAAGTAAAACCAAAGAAGAATTTGTGGGGTGGCTTAAATTAGAAGAAGGGTATAAATTGAATTACTGCATTTGAACCTGATGCCAATCGATAAAGGAAATTGATTTCAAATTAAATTCAGGTGTCCATAGCCTGAATCTCAATAGACCATGGGTGATGGACTAATAGTAATATAATGAAACTAGAAAGGCACTCAGAGAGTGCATACCTATGCTAAGGATCCTTCCCTCCCTCCTTTTGTCCATCCATCTGTCTGTACCTCCATCCCTCCATGCGCTGCAAGATAGGGTCTTGGTGGAGGTATGCGTTCATGAATCACCTCCAAAATGTAATGGGTTCGTGTGTAGCCCAAGAGCTACCTCTGGTGAAAATTTCATCAAACTCTGTCCAGTAGTTTTTGAGTAATCTTGCTAACCCATTGTGAGAAGACAGAGCCTTGGCGGAGGTATGCGCTCTTAGATCATCACCAAAATCTGATGGGTTCCTCTGTAGCCCAAGGACCACATCTGGTGACAATTTCATCAAAACCCATCCAGTAGTTTTTTTGTGTAATCCTGCTGCACAAATGCAAACAAGGTCCTTAGCGGAAATATGCACTCTCAGATCATCACCGAAATGTGATGAGTTCATCCTTAGGCCAAGGGCCACCTTTGGTGAAAATTTCATTCATATTCCATCGGGTAGTTTTTGTGTCATCCTGCTCACAGCAAACAAACAAACAGACAAACACCTGCAAAAACATAACCTCGCTGGCAGAGCTAACCAGTCACCCCAGTTGTTTCACCAAACAGTGGTCAAAGAAGAACAACAGTAATGTTTCTGAACAGTCAGATCAACGTTCTGACCTTAATACTGTAGAGCAAAAATGTAGAATCCATTCTAATGTTTCTAATGGACTGCTGGACTAATTGAAGCTCATTTATTTTTCACACAGGGTCATACCCGATACTGTAAAAACAAAAGGAAAAGTTCACACACTTGCTTTCCTTCCAGACACATCATATTTGTCTTTCATTGGCCGAATTAAGCTGTCATCCTTTCAGAGAATCAGATGACTTTTGAGACAATATCAAATAAAGGTTTCCCAAACTTTTTTTGCAACTTTGAACGACGGCATTACGGCTCAAGCCTACCATCGTACATCGTGTGTGATTTGTTGGTCTTTGGTGAGACAAACTCAGGAATCAAAGGACTGCACGCTCCTAGCAGAAGAGACACTGGCCCTTACATCATGTCGATTTCAAGCACAGCAGTTGTGTCTCACTGGCTGCTGGGAGCCTGCTTGATAACTTTAGGCTGCTAAACAGATGTTGATGCACTGGGTTAGTGGGGGGGGGGGATACATGTAAATAAAGATGACATCAGCTGCTGTTTGCTTTGCCTTGTGAACTCAAAGCAGGCCTAAAGTGAAAACCTAAGATAATGACTTTTTTGTCATAAGATGCTGTTGTAAATGTGTCCTGGTTTGACTGACCATACAGCTGCCGTTTACCGTATGGAATATATCTAAGGTGTGTTTATGTGATTTCCTATAGCATTGTAGTCCTTGTTAGTCTCTCAGCAAGGTAAAAAAAAAAAAGAAATATCTGTCTTTCCATGGTTGGCATGGCAGCAGAGTGCAGGTTACCAGACCAGACATCCCCTTCATGTCTGTTCATTCACTGTCTGTTTCTTTCTCTACTGCTGATACACATTATCAAAAAAAGTGCATTTCACTTTTTTGTAGCACCTGAACTTTACAGCATATTTGGTATACAGTAATTTGTTTGTTATGATAATGTTGTTGCAGAAATGTTGAGGTTTATTAAAGTCTTGATTTGAGTCCTGCTCCCAACAATAACACCGCCGACCCTCAGTCATGTACAGCGGGGAAAATAAGTATTGAACACATCAACATTTTTCTCAAACATATTTCTGATGGAGCCATTGACCTGAGATTTTCACCAGATATCAGTAATAACCCAAGTAATCCATACATACAAAGAAATCAAGGCAACTGTGTTCACAAAACAAGTTATATTTAATAAAGTGGAATGACAGATGGAATAAGTATTTAGTACATGAAGAAAAAGAGGTGGGTTGCTACTGATATCTGGTGAAAATTTCAGGTCGATGGCTCCATCAGAAATATGTTTAATGAGAAAAAAGTTGACGTGCAATACTCAGTATTTTCCCCACTGTAAGTGTATGCAGTCATTGTTATCTTCTCTGCTGCTGGCACCCCTGCAATTCCATAAAATGTAGTCCATTCATGAATTCATAATCCCATTCCTTGATGAATTATAACAACTGTGGCAGTCTTCAGATTTTCTTTTTGAAGTGCCGTTATGTATTTTTTTTTTTTGCAAAGTTAAACTATTGTGTAAAAATACAAACTTAATTCAGTTATATTCTCTTTAATTCAAAAACATAAAAAGCTAAAATACAACAAATGATATTTTTTGCCAGTCTATAGCACCAGAAATATCTCAAGCTGCATATTCACATAATAAAGTTTTGCTGGATTAACACTGACATCTGTGGTCATTAAGAGAACAGCAGTTAGCATTGTGGTTGGATTTTCTTCTTTAAAAAAAGTTCCAGGCTGTTTAAATATAATGAAATAGTAAAAGATTGCTAACTTTGTTTTTCAAATAATTGAAAAATATTTTAAATATTTTAATTTTATTTTAATTTTATGACTTGTCAAGAAATGGGAAAATTTTGAAAGCTATTCTGCTAAATTAATACAGCCTTACTAACATGATGTAGGCTACATATATGCTTAGTATCTTTGATTGTATGTAAATGGTAGATGCATTAGGTTGCAATGTTTCCTTTTGAAGCCATGGCCATCACTCTCTTGGCTTTTTAGAGGTAGAAGCCAGCTTTAGATGAGTGGAGCTCTTAGCCAGTATGGACGAGCTAGGTTAGCAAGTAGCATCAATGTTTGCTTCACACAGACACAGATCTGACAAGTCCTACAAATCCAAGTCACAAACAAGAGGAAACTCTTACAGTCAGTTAACAAGTTCCTAGGTTAATCTAAAAAGAATTAAGCCATTTTACCGCCAAAGATGAAACACATACATGTCAGGCCACAGATGATTTTTTTTTTTTTGTCAGCAGGAACTTAAGCTATAGTAGAGTAGCTTGACTGGCTCATACTGTAAGCTAGATTTTAAAGACCTGAGCATTACTGCCATTATTACTGTTGTATATTTACACTCACTGACAGTATAACAGTATTATTTTTGCACCCCCACCCCCTCTCCTTCACTGCCTTATACTTCTAAGCACTCAATGTCTCCGTATTTGTAGTAGCCAGTCAATTCCCTTTGACCACCAAGCTCTAAGTGATTTATTTGATCAAAAAGACCAACTCAAAGTCCAATGGAGTCTTTTTTAAGGTCAAGCAAGTTTAAAATCCTCAAGTTTATGATTTACAGTATGTCTTACTAATACTAAAATTTAACTGGAAGACATACAACTTTCCATGTGCAAGTTACAAGGTGCAGTATATGTACATTCTGGCTTTAGTTGACCTGTTGTGATTGTGGAAAAAAATGACATGAGTTATGGCGGAGGGTTACAGTTATGATGTGTGTAAATTAGACCCTCACCTTTTCCTAACCTGAACAATATCATAGCATTAACCAGCTCAAAATATGTGTGTAATGCTGAAAGGATATTCAACATGAAACTGGAAGGAAGTCCCTGTGGGCATGGACTGGATTGCTATCGCATCCAGTAGCACTTTGATGGGTTGTAACTGAAGGCAGAATTATGTGTTAGTGACATAAATGTAACCCAGAAGAGCTACAATGGCTTCTGCCAAGATGCAAAAATATAACTGTTTCTCAGAGAAGAGACATTTAATATTATTTCTCAAATCACATGACCCATAAAAGCATTTTGGATTAAAACATACCTTGTTTTAGTGAATGTGACCTTAAATCACATTTGAATTGTGAAAATGTCATGACATCATGTATAGTTTTCTCATATTATGAGGTCAGGAACCTATTTTTCCATATGAGTTTGAGGGCTAACTTGATTTCAGGTTGCTGTATTGAAAACGTACTAACACCACAAACATCTTCAAGAATTCCAGTTCAGTGACTCATATAGTCTAGCCGACAAGCACCTTGCTACAACTGCTTTTCTCACCTTCTACTTGTTACTCAAATTTCCTGTGCCCCTAATAATGCTGCGCCTGTAGGCCTCAATGAAATTCATATGGTCTCAAGTGGCCATTGAAAGAACGGTGGATTTTTGAAGTTGGGAGTTGCTTTTTTATAACTGTGGGAAAGCTTTTAACAGTTAGTGGTACAGTCTTCTGAACCTGGCCCACCAACCAATAAATGCCCTTGAACTTGTAACTTATTGCAAATATATATTCATGTATCATTCTTGACATCTTTCAAGATTTGACTACCCTATCTCCTAATCTATCCATCCATGCATTTAACCATCTCTCTCTGCTGCTGCAGCCAAGAAGTGCCCCCCCCCCTTCCTCCTTCAGTCACTGTGACAGACTCATCTGCCTTACATCTGTTGGAATAGGGGATTTAGTTCTGCTAAGTTGCTTTCACCCATTCAAGGGGGGCCCTCACAGCGAAGTGTTTCCTTCCAATTTAAGCCCCTGACAGGCCCAGCCCACCCCCCACCCCCCCATTCAGGAGAACACACACTTGTTTTTCTCAGTGTGTTGTCTGGACAGCTGCGGCTCCTGCATGTTAGGGACAAACTAAAGATTAATTATGCGTCCTTTATCCTGAGCAGGCTCATGGGGGTTGGAGCTGACTGAAGTTCTGAACTTGGGTCCGTCAGCAGGGGAATTTAATGCACATCCTGTGGTCGGCTTAAATGAGATGTGCGGGATGAACTGGCAACAGTTGTCTGCTCCTTGATGAACACAGACAGACGGGCATTCAGATGCATGTTTTCTTTTCTTGTAGAGCATTAATTAGGAACTTTTTGTTCAGTGAAACTTGCTTGGTCTTTGGAAAAATGCAGCAAAAGCTGGTGTTGCCAATATATTTGTGTCACTCATTCTTTGTTTTGTGTATTATACTTAAAATAATAAAATAAATAAAAAAGATCAAATATGATACCAGTGCTCTGCTGTAGATGAAAATGTGACCAGTCTTTGATTACAAAAGTTCCCAACACTGCAAAGAGTGAAATCTAAGTATGATGATGGAATATCTTAAAGCTGTATACAGTATACAGTATGTTTTTTTTCTCCAACCAGATATCCCTTCTTCCACTGAAGACGTTAGTTGCGCAAGAATTTCACTTGCTTCTAGATTATTTTTACTTGTTTTAAGCAGTCTTGATAATCTAAATATTCTTGTTCTGTAGGCAGATCATTTAACTTAAAGATATCTGCAAACAAATCCTGTCAAATGAAAAAAACAAGTCTGGAGAAAGTTAAGAGACCACTGAAAAATTGTCACTTTATCTGGTTTTACTATTTATATGTATGTGCTGGAGTGAAGTTAATAATTTTGTTTTATACTATAACCTACTGAAAACTCACCCAAATTCCAAGTCAAAATATTCTCCTTTAGAGCATTTATTTACAGAAAATGACAACTGGTCAAAACAACAAAGAAGATGTTGCTTGTGCTTTTAATTCAAATATTGCAAAGAAAACAAATTCATGTTCATTTTTAAACACTACAATACTTAAAAAAAATATGTATTTATTTATTTATTTATTTATATTTTTAAAAACACCACAATACTTAAGTTTTAACTTAGGAAGAACTCAAATCTGAAACCATGCGATCCCTTAAATCTGAAACCTGTCACCATGGGTTGAGATGCCGTCTCGGCACTGAGCCCATGTTTTCCCTCATCCCTGCCTCCCATTGAGCGGCGTCTCAGCTGGCCCCAGCTGGCAGCATTATGGACGGCTGGGGCCAATTAGTCTTCATCAGCTGGGGCGCTGCCAATGAGGATAAATAGGAGCAGCCTCGATGACTCGGGGCTGCGACATAAGCACTGCTAGGCTGAAGCCCCTTCGTCTGGTGTCAGCCTCAACTCCCCTTGCAGCATTCCTGTGTTTGTATCCCGCTGTGAGGATGTACGTCTTGTTACCCCCACGTCCGGTACGAGCTGCTTACCTCTGCGCTGTGCAACCTGTGAGTGTACCTCTGCATGAGTATCTGTGCTCTCCTCATCCCTTATCCCTTACCCAAAATAAACCATCTCGACTCACTGGCTTGTCCCTGGCTCTGATTGCCCGGCTCCCTAGAGCCGGATATGACAGTATGTCGCAGCCAGAAGAGTTGCCGGCGGCCGTGAGTCGCTGTGGAAATGTACCTTTCTGTCCGGGTGTCAGCGCTGCTAGCATGCCGTTTCCCAGGAGTCACTTCCGGCGCCAGGGCGACGAGCTGAGGTCCATCTCGGAGGCTGTCGACGGGACGTTCTTCACCCTGCACGACGCCTCCAACGCGAGACGCTGGCATCCGGGCCGTGCTGAGGAACTCCTGGACTGTCACCCTCACTCTCTGTACCATCTGGAGGACAGTGCCAGGATAGACGCTGCAGGTACACAGCAAGAGAAGCTCCACGGGGTGGATGGAAATCCCGGCAGGGAGTCGAAGTGGGCGACGTCTTTCCCCGCTTCGGAGTCCCGTTCCTGCCGCTATTCCAGTCCGGGAGTTCGCGCCAACCAGAGGACTTCCCCCGACCTGCGTCACGTCACTCGGGATTCCCTTCAAGGAGCCGCAGCTGACAGCAGTTATGTCCGGGGTCGAGTGGCTGTCGCGAGCTCTACTGTGTTTCCTGTCACCACCTTCAGGCATGTGGCGGCGGCAGTGAGATTGATGGTGAGGACTTCAGGGCTACGAAGCTTTCCCGTGCTCGACGCCTCCCTCGTCTCGATCTCCGATCTGGAGCGGCGAATCCTGGGTCTCCCCCTCGCTTCGTCCCCTGGGAGTAGTCGTCATCACATCGCCGAGTCACCTCTGCACGAACCTCGTCCGGATCCAGTTCTGGGTCATCGTCAGGACCGTTCCTCCCACGCAGCTGTCATCCCTTCGCCTCATCAGTGTGGAGATTCTACAGCCTCGTCCCCTGAGCCTCGTTCCCCCGCTGTCATTCCTGGACATTCGGGCTGGCTCACCCCGGCTGTTTCCCCCTCCTCCTCGACGCGCTTCCTGACCGCTGTGTGTGCCTGGAATCCCGGCCTGGTGAGCTCTCTGCTGGAGACAACGCGAGCGATCCTCAGACGAATTCCCGGGGGGTCCTCCGTTATCGCCGGGCGGGGAGAGGAAGAAGCAGATTCCACTACAGCAGGCGATACTCAACCTCCAGGGGGCAGGCAAGTCATTGTTTTTTCACACCTGCTTAATGATTTGCTCTGTCACATCCCTGGAGGAGAAGTTCAGGGTTCGCAGCTCCCTGAACTCTCCCCACCTGCTGTAACCTGTATTCCTAATCCCGCATCCTCTGTGTCTCTCTCCGCCGAGCGGTCCCCGGCTCCGGGTCAACGTGGTGGGATATGGAGAGGGCCTGTGGTTCCGCAGCTACATTGCGGACGGAGGAGGGGGACTAACTGCTGCGTGGAGTCTACGCTGACGACTGAGCGTCCCTGGGTCTCCACGGAGGAGCGGTTCGGTCCAGCGGGACGAGATTCTTCTGGCTTCACGCCGAGTGGGTCGTCGGCGGGGTTACCTGAGCTGGAGGGATCTCAAGCTGCGCTGACCATCGTGCTGGCTGCGGGGCCCGACGCGGCTAGATGGGAGCCTGACAACGACCTCCTGACGACGGATCCTGGATCTTCGCAGTCCTGGGCGGCGTCAGAACCCGAGATCAGGCGAGTGCTCTCCTTACTTTTCTCTCTTTTTATCTTTGAGCACTTCAGCCTATCTCCAGGGGAGACGAGCAGGGTGCAGCCGCCCGCTGCGTCTGAGCTCGTCTCGCCGGGTTCTGGCGCTGCCGGTGATCCTGATCCCGGTTCTGTTTTCTCTTCTGAGCCTTCTTCCAGGGTCACCGGCGAGGAGTTGCTGTTCCTCGTGGTGCTGGAGGGTCCGGGTTCAACGTTGGAGGTCGGTTCTGGTGCAGTGTCCAACGTGGGTTCGCCCGAGACCCAATCGGGGTCCAACGTGGGTTCGCCTGAGGCCCGATCGGGGTCCGACGTGGGTGCTGCCCCAGTGTTGTCCAGGTCCGGTGAGGAGGTGGCCGTTTCCCTGAGGCCCGCCGCCCTCGTCATCGGCTCTCCCCTGAGCCTCTTCCACCGGGATCCGCTCTGACCCTTCGTCCGTCTCAACGGTCCTGGTGGTTGAGTGATGCGGGTCGACGACCCGACCCGCAAAACTTTCGGTTCGGCGATCTGGTTTCCCCCCACTGGTCTGTGTTTGCCTTTGGGCGGCCTGGTTCGGCAGCCGTTGGACTGGATTCCTGGGATCTGGGTCCAGAGTTCGCCGTCCGAACATTTTTCTTCCCCTGATTCGCCAGCTGGACAATGGGCGGGGAGATCTCCGGAGCCATCTCGGCTATTTTTGGACTCTGCCTGCCATACACCTCGGGTGTCACTTTTTCTTTTATCGTTATTAAGGTCACTTGGGTGTAATGTCTGTCCTGTTGGTGGATGTGTATTTATAGTGCTGTGCGTTTTCCTTCCCTCGTACCCAGCATTTTATTTTTTGTACCATGTTTTTAGTCTCGTTTTTGCATTGTAGAGTTATGTTTTGTTCCCTTTCAGACCATACTCTGCAGTTGCCCATTCATTCCAGTCACTTTCATTTCTTTAGGTGACTGTGGGTATTTATATATTCATGTGTGTGGGTTTTTCTTTGCCTGCACTCAGTATTTCTTTTTTATGCCCTGTTGGTTCATTATAGAGTCATGTGCCTTGTTTTCCGTAACACCATGCTCTGTAATTGTCCATTTGTTCCAGTCACCCTCACTTTTCTTGGTGACTGTGTGTATGTACTTATATTGGTGCTGTGTATTGTGTTTTCCCTTTATTTGACCATACTCAGCATTTTTTGCCCTGTACCTTTTTGGTGGTTCTTTTTTTTTTTTTCTTGCTCTGGGTCACGCATGGTTGGTACTCTCTGGGTAGTATGTAACCGGCGTGCTGACCCAGTTCTTCTCCCCATCTGTACCTGGGTTAATTATTCAGTTTTGTCAGTATTGTATTTGGGTTTTTCTTTCCCGCTACCCTACATTGCCCCATTGGTGTTGTCCTTCCCTTGGCTTCTTCCCCTCCGGTCCGCCTCCCTTCCTCCCACCCTAGGTGGGGGGGGGGGGGGGGGGCTGGGATGTTCCTGGTCGTTCAGGAGCCCGACCTTGAGGGAGGGGCTCTGTCACCATGGGTTGAGATGCCGTCTCGGCACTGAGCCCATGTTTTCCCTCATCCCTGCCTCCCATTGAGCGGCGTCTCAGCTGGCCCCAGCTGGCAGCATTATGGACGGCTGGGGCCAATTAGTCTTCATCAGCTGGGGCGCTGCCAATGAGGATAAATAGGAGCAGCCTCGATGACTCGGGGCTGCGACATAAGCACTGCTAGGCTGAAGCCCCTTCGTCTGGTGTCAGCCTCAACTCCCCTTGCAGCATTCCTGTGTTTGTATCCCGCTGTGAGGATGTACGTCTTGTTACCCCCACGTCCGGTACGAGCTGCTTACCTCTGCGCTGTGCAACCTGTGAGTGTACCTCTGCATGAGTATCTGTGCTCTCCTCATCCCTTCCCCTTTTCCCAGAATAAAATATCACGACTCACTGGCTTGCCCCTGGCTCTGATTGCCCGGCTCCCTAGAGCCGGATATGACAAAACCAAACAGCCCTCCTGATCACAGGCACTATGCTGCTGTGGGCAAGTCGCCCTTTGTAGGGTCTTTCAAGACAAACAGGTCCTGGGTGAAGGGCCAGACTAAGAAAGATCCAATAGACTCTCATGATGAATGTTCAATCAAGCATTCAGTGTATCCCCTCCCAGTATGAGGTTACCGGGGCCTCACCATGGAGCCAGGCCTGGCAACTCGAATGAATCTTTATTTCAGATTGATTAAAAGTAAAGATTAAAAGAAAGGAACAGAATAATACAACAAAGGAAAAAAAAAAAACATCTTACAAGGTCAAATTAAACAATAACTCCTCTGATTGTACAGTTCAACATAAGTTATCCGAAATGGGTGACGGCTGAAGCCGCAGCTTATATTGCCCACCCATATTCCATCCAAGAATTCAAAAGAAAAACAAAACAAGAGCGATTACAATTCAGAACAAAGCTAAGACAAAATGTGACAAAAAACTAAGCAACAACACAACACAGACTGGATATGACAATCCTTATGTGATTTTACATGTCATCTTGTATATATGTTTGGAGTATTTCTTCCTTTAGTTTTTGTTAAAATTGTCCAAGCGTTGTACATGATTTTAATTCAGATCCAAACGCATTCCACAATCTGACTCCTTGCACTGAGACACAGTGTTGCTTGGTGGTAGTTCTCACTGAAGGTTTTTGAAATATACATGTTCCTCTGAAATGATATTGTTTCTCTCTTATTTGGAACAGCTTTTGGATATTTGCGGGCAGTGATAGATTCTTGACTTTAAACATTATTACTGCAGTTTTAAAGTCAACCAGATCTTTCAACTTGAGAGCTTTTAATTTAAGAAAAAGTGGGTTTGTTGGTTCCCTGTAAGCAGCTTTGTTTATTATTCTAATAGCTCTCTTCTGAAGCATAAAGACTGGATATATGTTTGTTTTATATGTATTTCCCCATACTTCAGTACAATATGTCATATATGGGAGTATTAATGAATGATACAAAGTATATAATGTGGGTTGATTCAGCAAATATTTCACTCTGTGTAGTATTGCAATTGATTTAGATATTTTACCTTTAATATAATTAATATGTGACTTCCAACACAGTTTATTATCAATTATTACTCCAAGAAATTTAGCTCTGGATACCCTTTCAATCTCTACACCATTTACACTGAGTTTAGATACTAAGTTAAGATAAGATAAGATAAGATAAGCCTTTATTAGTCCCACAACGGGGAAATTCCAGGATTGCAACAGCACAGGGATAGCAACACTCAGAGCAACAATCAGAAGGCAAGAAAAAAAAAAAAGTTGTTGTAGAAGTAGAAGTTGTTGTGATGGTTGTTAAAAACTATAAATTTTGTCTTACTTAAATTGAGCATTAATTTGTTTGAATCAAACCACAGTTTAAGCTTTCCTAATTCCTTTCCGAGTGTATCCAAAAGTTGTTCCAAATTGCTTCCACTGCATAATAAATTACTGTCATCGGCAAACAATACTAAATCCAGTTTTTCCAAAACTTTACATGTATCATTTATATTTTTGTATACTTTATTGATCCCCAGAGGGGAAATTGAGGGCATCCACCTGGATGGATGAAGCAGCCACGGTACGGCGCTATCCCTTTACCATTCACACACACATTCACACCTAGGGCCACTTTAAAGTCTCCAATTAACCTAACCTGCATGTTTTTGGCCTGTGGGAGGAAACCGGAGAACTCCCGGAGTAAACCCACGCAGACACGGGGAGAACATGCAAACTCCACACAGATCACTGTTGGTCAGGGGCTGGGATCGAACCAGGGATCCCATGGCCAAAGGTGAGTTGCTGTGCTGCCACAGTGCTAACCACTGCACCACTGCACTGCCATATTGAATAACAGTGGCCCCAAAACTGAACCCTGTGGGACTCCACAAGTAACCTTCAGTAACTGTGAGTTTTTGTTACCAACACATACATACTGATATCTATTCTTTAAGTAACTACATAACCAGGACAGTGCTACCCCTCTAATACGACAATTTTGTAGTTTTTTTTAATAATAAATTATGATCCACTGTATCAAATGTTTTTTGAAGATCCAGGAATCCAGGAACTCGACAGCAAGCACCTGGTGGCTGGGTTTCTGCCCATGAGACCTGGCGGGATTCAGCCTGAAAGAGCCCTCCTGTGGGCTCGCCCCCTGCAGGAGGGATCATGGGGATCCAGTGCTGTGTGCATTAGGTGGCAGTGAAAGGCAGAGACCTTGGCAGTCCAATCCCCAGCTTACTCAACCAGCTTTTGGAATGTGGAATGTCACCTCTCTGGTGGGGAAGGAGCTTGAGCTTATGCAAGAGCTTGAGAGATACTGGCTTGATATTGTTGGGCTCACCTCAACACACAGCTGGACCTTGGACTTATCTGGAGTTGTCCCAGGCAAGAAGCAGCAAGCAGGGGTGGGAATTCTTGTGTCCACCCCCACCATCACCTTGCTGCCTCTATATTGGAGTTTTTCCCGGTGGATGAAAGGGTTGTCTCCTTGCGCCTTCGGGTTGGGAAATGGGTCCTGACCATCATTTGTGCCTATGCACCAAATGATGGTTTAGAGTACCCACCCTTTTTAGAGTCTCTGACTGGGGTGCTGGAAAGTGCTCCTCTTGGAGACTTTATTGTCCTACTGGGAGACTTCAACACACACGTGGGCAACGGCAATGAAACCAGGAGTGGCGTGATTGGGAGAAATGGCCACCCTGATCTGAACCTGAGTGGTGTTCAGTTATTGGACTTGTCCATACCAAACACCATGTTCTAGAATAAAGGTGTCCATATTTACACCTGAAACCAGGACACCTGAGGTCGCAGGTTGATGATCAATTTTTTTATCATGTCATCAGACCTGTGACCATATGTCTTGGACACTCAGGTAAAGAGAGGTGCAGAGCTGTCAACTGATCACCACCTGGTGGTGAGTTGGACCCAGTGGTTGGGGAGGATGCCATTCAGACCCACGAGTCCCAGGCGTATAGTAAGGGTGTGCTGGGAACGTCTGGCAGAGGCCCTGTCCGAGAGGTCTTCAACTCCCACCTCTGGAAGAACTTTGACCACAGTCTGAGGGATACTGGAGACATTTGAATGGGCCATGTTCTCCACCTCCATTGTTGAAGCAGCTGCCCAGAGCTGTGTCTGTAAGGTTGTCAGTGCATCCTGTAGTGGCAACCCCTGAACCAAGTGTTGGACACTGGAGGTGACGGGGGCCATCAAGCTGAAGAAGAAGTCCTACTGAGCTTTGTTGGTTTGTGTGGCTCCTGAAGCAGTTGAGTTGTACAGGCAGGCCAAGCAGAATACAGCTTGAGTGGTTGCTGAGGTTAAAACTTGGGTGTGGAAAGAGCTTGGTGAAGCCATAGAGCAGACTTTCGGTCAGCCTCTAACAGATTCTGGCAAACCGTTCAGTGACTGAGAAGGGGGAAGCAGCTCCCTGAGCTGCTGACTTCAACTGGAGATACTGTTGGACGGTGGAAGGAGTACTTTGTGGATCTCTTCAATCCCATTGATACATCATCCATAGTGGAAGCAGAACCTGAGAACAAGAGGGATGACTCGCCCATCAGAGGGGCTGAGGTTGCCAAAGTTGTGCAAAAATCTGCCCTGAGTATCTCAAGGCTCTGGATGTAGTAGGGTTGTCTTGGTTGACATGCCTCTGCAACATTGTGTGGAGGTTGGGGACAGTATCTTTGACATGGCAAACTGGGGTGGTGGTTTCTCTCTTTAAAAAGGGGGACCAGAGGGTGTGCTCCAACTTTAGCAGGGTCACACTCCTCAGCCTCCCCCGGAAGGTCTATGCCAAGGTATTGGAGAGGAGAGTCTGACCATTGGTCAAGCCTCGCTTCATTGAGCAGTGACCTACAGGCCTTGCTGGGACGGTTTACTACTGAGCGTGATGTAGCCGGGATGAGAATCAGCACCTACAAGTCCAAGTCCATGGTGTTCAGCTGGAAAGAGGTTGGATTGTCCTGCCCCAAGTGCAGAAGTTTAAGTATCTCTGGGTCTTATTCATGAGTGATGGGAAAATCGAACAGGAGATTGACAGCTGGATAGGAGCAGCATCTGCAGTGATGCGGACATTGTAGCGGTCTGCTGTGAAGAAGGAGCTGAGCTCTAAAGCAGAGCTGTCAATTTACAGCTCAGTCTACATTCCTACCCTCACCTATGGTCATGAACGTTGGGTAATGACCAAAAGAATGAGATTGCGGATACAAGCGGCTGAAATGAGCATTCTCCATAGGGTTGCTGGACTCATCCTCTGAGATAGGGTGAGGAGCTCGGTTATCTGGCAGAGGCTCAGAGCAGAGCTGCTGTTCCTCCACATCGAAAGGAGCCAGTTGAGGTGGTTTGGGTGTAGGATGCCTCTTTGATGTCTCCCACTTGAGGTGTTTTGGGCTCATCCCACTGGGACGAGCCCAGATATTCTCTTTAAAGAGCTGGAGGAGGTGGTGGGGGAGAGGTTTTTCTGCTTAGACTGCTGCCTCCGCAACCTGGATCCCCGAAAAAGCGGTAGAATATTGATCGACGGATGGAGACTCAAATCTGTATTTATGGAATAAGTCTGATTTTTATTCCCAACTTTCATGCATCTGACCATACTTAGATGATGCAAAACTTTGCAACAAGATGGCAACCGGGATGGTCACACTTTTTCAGCACTGAGACAAAGTCACTGATTTTCCCATTAAAAGTACCTAACCAACAGCGATCGGCGCTCGTGACGGACACCCACGGGCTGAATTTCCACCTCCGTCAGAATCCCGTTGGAATGCCCCTTTAATCGAGTAGAACTGCTGCGCTCTACCCGAAGCGATTGCCAAGCTAACGCTAGTTAGCTTAACGCTGGCCCCAGTGCGCCACCTAACTCCGACACGAAGCGGCTCAGTCCCCGGTGAGGGCTTACCGGAGGAACCAACCAAGGCGGCGGTTGGGAGCTCGGGCGCGGCGTTGGTGAGAGACGGGGGCCACTTGGACCCAGCAGGACAGTGGCCTGAGTCGGAGCCCAGTTGCGAGGCCCAGCTGAGGAGCTACCAGACTGACGGCGGCTGGTGACGGGGCCTAGCGGAGGTGCCACCCAGGCAGACGGCGGCGGTGATCGGCAGCGGTGATCGGTGGAGTTCGGCTGCGCCGGCGGTGTGCGGCGTAACCGGCCAGGCAGACGGCGGCAGGCGGCGGCGATCGACGGCGGTGATCTGCGGAGCTGTGCATCGTTACTTGGCGGAGGAGCTGTGCAGGAGCTCGGTTGCAGCGGGTCCAGCAGCGGCCGGGCTAGTTGAGGCCTAGCCGGATTCTCTGTTTATTTCTATCCACAGGTCAGTAAAATGCCACCAAAAAAAGAGGAAATGGAAGAAATTAAAAAATCTCTGAACTTTATGTCAGAAGAATTGGCCAAATTGACTAGCCAGCAGGCCAAAATAATAGGCCTAATAGAAGAGGTACAAGCCCTACATTTAATAATTCAAGAAAAAGACAAAAAAATTATGGACCTGGAGCAACACGGGCGTCTTTTGGAGCAACGCGTCGAGGATCTTGAACAAGGTTCTCGTATTGATGACCTAGTTATAAATGGACTAGACATCAGATATCAGTCATACGCCCATGCCACAACAGGACTGAGTGGTGAAGATGCTCCCATGAGTGAATCAGTGTCCTTAGAAAATCAAGTGCTTCAGTTCCTTAATAATAGAAACATTAAGGTAGAAGCCAATGCAATCTCAGCCTGTTATGCTCTACCGAAGAAAGATAACAAAACAAAGAAATCAATTGTGATGCGCTTTGTGAACAGAAGGGTAAAGAATGACATACTGAGGCAGGCCAAAAAGCTAAAGGAAACTCAAGTTTACCTAAATGAACACCTGACAAAAAAAAAAACGCTGAATTAGCACGGCAGGCACGGATGCTGAAAAAACAAAATAAGATACAGGCAACCTGGACAAGAAATTGTAGAATTTGGATTAAACTAAATGGAACACCTGAGCAAGCAAGGAGTATAATGATCAGAGATGCTACTGACTTAAATAAATACAGATGAACACCGATTAAAAAAATTATGAGTCAATGATAATCCATATTCATACACACGATAAGAATAGTTCTTTTGATACACCATGCCAAAGTACTTTAAAAAAAATAAGCAAAATAAACAAAAACCTATGATCGACTCGAGTAGACATCAATTATCCCCAGCTGGAAGAAGTCATCTGACACAGAGTGAGGAAACTCAAACTCTGAAAATATGCCACTATGCTGAACATAAACCACAAGAGATGGAGAATGATATTGATCCTGATAACCACTTTTTCAATAATATTCATAACCACTGTGAATATTACACTGAAAAGCAATTCAAAAGTCAAGTGCAATTAGATGGTAAACTGTCAATAATACACTTCAATAGCAGAAGTCTTAACAAAAACTTTCCACAGATTCAGGACTATTTAAAACAGCTGGACAGAAAATTCACAGCTATTGCAGTCTCTGAAACCTGGCTTAATGAAGAGCAGGCTCCCCTGATGGCAATAGAGGGATATCAGATGTTTTATATGAACAGATCTCAAAAAAAGGGTGGTGGTGTTGCACTGTATATTGATGACCTGTATAGGTGTAAGCTTGTAAATGAAATGTCCTCTGCACTACCAGGGATTTTGGAATGTGTTACTGTTGAGATTGACCTAGACAAAACAAAAAATCTAATCATAAGCTGCATATATAGAACGCCGGGAACTTGCATTGAGACATTCAGAGATAAATTAGTCGAGCTGTACAATAATATTACTAGTAAGAAAATGGTAGCAATTTGTGGAGATTTCAATATTGATTTACTGAATCCACATCAACAAAATGTAGTTACAGAGTTCATGAACTCTATGTACAGCACGAGTCTATATCCCACAATAACACATCCCAGTAGAATCCCAGTTCACTCTGCTACACTTATTGACAACCTGTTTGTCAATGTTATCGATAAGAAAATAGAAAGTGGATTATTGATAAATGATATAAGTGACCACTTGCCAACCTTTGCACTTATCCATGGCCACACGGGGCCCAACGCAGAAAAAATTTCAAAATCGTTCAGACACAAATCACCAAATGCAATCAATTCTCTTAAAGAGGACTTGCTGAAGCAAGACTGGACAGAAGTCTATGTATCAGATGTAAATGAAGCCTATGACACATTTATAAACATTGTAACCACTCTTTATGAAAAAAACTGCCCATTAGTAAAAAAAAAGCTTAAACACAAATTTGCTGATAAGCCATGGTTAACCAAAGGACTACAAAAGGCGTGTAAAAAGAAAAATTAATTATATAAAGCTTTCCTAAAGAAAAGGACAAAAGAAGAGCAGTATAAAACATACAAAAATAAGTGAACATATATAATAAGATGTAGTAAAAGAGACTATTACAGTAAAGAACTGGAGAAAAACAAAGACAATATTAAAAATACATGGACAATACTCAACAGTATCCTTGGAAATAAAAGCAGAAATACAAGCTACCCAACTAATATTCCAAAAAATAATAAAACGACTCAGAGTGTGAATATAGCTTCACCTGCAGATGAATTTAATAATTTTTTTGTTAACATTGGACCTAAACTGGCCCGAGAAATACCCACTACGGTGCCAACAGGTGATTCAATATGCAATAACACTGCTGTAAAAGACTCCATCTTCATAAAGAACACAGACGAAAGAGAGGTCATTGAAATTGTTAAATCGTTCAAAAGTAAAACATCTGCGGACTGTGATGGTATTGACATGCTACTAGTCAAAACTGTTATCGAATGTATAGTAAAACCACTGACGTATATCTGTAACCTGTCTCTCCAATCAGGTATATTTCCCAATGCAATGAAAATAGCTAAAGTAATTCCCATATACAAGACGGGTGACAGAGAGGAACTCTCAAACTATAGACCAATTTCACTATTACCACAATTTTCCAAGATACTTGAAAAAATATTCTATGAGAGAATTGACAACTTCATACTGAAGAATGATTTATTGTGTGAGCAGCAATATGGGTTCAGACACAAGAGGACAACTGCATATGCCCTAATGGAATTTACAGAAAAAATATCAACAGCCATTGAAAATAAAGAGTATTCAGTTGGAGTATTCCTAGATCTTAAAAAAGCATTTGATACAGTAGATCACAATTTATTAATAAAGAAACTACAAAATTGTGGTATTAGAGGGGTAGCACTGTCCTGGTTAAGTAGTTACTTAAAGAATAGATATCAGTATGTATGTGTTAGCAACAAAAACTCAGAGTTACTGAAGGTCACCTGTGGAGTCCCACAGGGTTCAGTTTTGGGACCATTATTATTCAATATGTATATAAACAATATATGTAAAGTTTCAGAAAAAATGGACTTAATATTGTTTGCCGATGACACTAATCTGCTATGCAGTGGAAACAATTTGGAACAACTTCTGGATACACTCGGAAAGGAATTAGGAAAGCTTAAACTGTGGTTTGATTCAAACAAATTAACGCTCAATTTAAGTAAGACAAAATTTATAGTCTTTAACAACCATCACAACAACCCAGTACCCAAACTCAGTGTAAATGGTGTAGAGATTGAAAGGGTATCTGAAACTAAATTCCTTGGAGTAATAATTGATAACAAACTGTGTTGGAAGTCACATATTAATTATATTAAAGGTAAAGTATCCAAATCAATTGCAATATTACACAGAGTGAAATATTTGCTGAATCAACCCACACTATACACCTTGTACCATTCATTAATACTCCCATACATGACATATTGTAATGAAGTATGGGGAAATACATATAAAACAAACATATATCCACTCTTTATGCTTCAAAAGAGAGCTATTAGAATAATAAACAAAGCAGCTTACAGGGAACCAACAAACCCACTTTTTCTTAAACAAAAAACTCTCAAGTTGAAAGATCTGGTTGACTTTAAAACCGCAATAATAATGTTCAAAGTGAAGAATTTATCACTGCCCGCAAATATCCAAAAGTTGTTCCAAACAAGGGAGAAACGATATCACTTCAGAGGAACATGTATATTTCAAAAGCCTACAGTGAGAACAACCACCAAGCAACACTGTATTTCCGTGCAAGGAGTCAGATTATGGAACGATTTTGGATCTGAATTAAAATCATGTACAACGCTTGGACAATTTAAACAAAAACTAAAGGAAGAAATATTCCAAACATATTTACAAGACGACATGTAAACTCACATAAGGATTGACATATCCAGCCTGTATTGTGTTGTAGCTTAGTTTTTTTTTTTTTTTTTTTTTCTTTTTTTTTCTCTGTGACATTTTGTCTTAGATTTGTTTTTGAATAGTAACCGCTTAACTTAGCCTAGCTTAGTTTTCTTTTTTCTCTCAGTCACATTTTGTCTTAGCTTTGTTTTAAATTGTAATCGCTCTTGTCTTGTTTTCTCTTTTTTCTCTTTTGAATTCTTGGATGGAATATGGGTGGGCAATATAAGCTGCAGCTTCAGCCATCACCCATTTCGGATAACTCACGTGGAATTGTATAGTAGGAGGAGTCTTTGTCTAATTTGACCTTGTTGTTATATTATACAGTTTCTTTTAACCTGTACTCTACTATCCGAAATAAATTCATTCATTCATTCATTCATTCATTCATTCATGATCACCTAATCAGTTCCTATTTTGCTTTTTGCAGTGTAATCCCTTATAATGCCTCAAAGGAGCATTTGATAATTAGCAGGTTAACATCCAAACTTTGGGGGATTCACTATATTCAAATTATAGTCTTTAAATGAAATAATGACATATGTAACTTTGGACTTTTATACTATTACTAAGCAGGTGGCATCACGTGTATGAAATCCAGTGTATTCCAGTTTCCAAGCACCATATTTTCCTGTTTAATTTAGTACTTGAACTGCTAGTTTTACATCACATTGTCATATTTGCAATAATTATGTCCTCAAAAAAGATGATAAACTATACGTATTGGAAGAAAATTTAATCTTGTTTTATTTTTCACTCACCCACCTAATCTACTTATGATTGAATTATTGCTGGATATACAGTACAACACTGCCCAAAATGTGGCCATCTAGTTTGAGAATAGAATCCTAAAGGAGAATCATGATCATTCCTGTAAGTCAGAGGTGTCCAATCATGTGCCATGGAGGGCCAAGACCCTGCAGGTTTTCTCTTCTACGCAGCCTCTTCAGCAGGTGTTTTCACTGATCAGCAATCAGTGGGAAGAAGTTCAGCGAAATCTGCTGTTGAAGACACTGGTTGGAGGTAAATCCTGCAGGGTCTTGGCCCTCCATGGCACATGACTGGACACCCCTGCTGTAAGTGATTTATGAGTTTTTGGAAATAACTGGCATTCAGTGGTACCTTAACTTTTACCTAATGCAAGCTGATGGGACAAAATCGATCTACTTTTGAAGTCAGGCTTGAAGCACCATTTTTTTTGTTGACTGGATTAAAAGTCCCATTTACTTCTCTTTCACCTCATTTTGAGAGCTCCCACAGGTCTCAATGAAATGTTTGCGACATATTTTTGGTCAAATTTCCATTAAATATTTAATTACTGCAGGATCATTGTGATTCAACTTTGCCAACCATACTCAGAATGGCTTGTTTCAGTGCATGTCTCTTTAAATTACTAAGAGCTGCATTTAACACCACCCTCCCTCTTCTGTCACAATTGCTAATGTCAGCTGGATAGCTCATAGTTTGGGTAGTGAGCCTGAGCCAAACAACATAAATTAGTCTCAAAGAATGAATAAATTAGTGGTCGATAGGATATGGCTGGTCCCTGGATAAGCACAGAAACATTTGTGAATGAGTTGCTAAACTGCCAGCTTCAGTTTGCTGCCTTGGGTCTCGGTACTAAGCTAAAATAACATCTAGGATTTATGTATAGGGTCAAGTGTTGTTCGGTTAGCCAAGATTCCAGTGAGGGTGAATAGAATTTATAGAAAAATAGCCATCAGAACCAGCTGGCTTGACAGTTAAGCTAATACCAGGCAGCCTGTCAGAGAGCCTCTCCCACAAAGGCGAGCTCTAGTGCCGCTAGACTGAGTGACGCCAACCACCTAGCCAAGCTAATGCTAACTGATTGATGTAGCATTGTGATGAAAATATAACAAAATAAGCCAGACTGATGCATGATATATTATCAGCTGTGAATTAGTTAACCAGGTGGAAACAGGGACGCTTGCTGGGATGAGTGAAATCTAAGGAAAATATCAATTGTGCTTGGTACATACTGTCAGCTCTGAAGGTGGAATCCCATACATCTACATGACAGACAGCTAGGTTGGCATATAATAGTACAGGGGTTGGGTATCATGGCTGGGCTTCCTATTTCCTGGTGCATGGGAAAAACACCAGAAGAGTGACATCGGCTGCTCAAAGACAGAATCAATACAAACGCTGTGTGCTTTTTTTAAGAGAACTGAATGATTTAATGTTTTTTTTATCATGTGCCCAACAGATACATTTCAGAAGATTAAACCCAATAAAAACACTGTTTCAGTGAATGGGACCTTTAAAATCGATTTATTTATATTTTTTTTTTTGTAACTTCTTCCTTGATACTGAAAAACTGAAGAACTCAAACATCCCTACACACACCAGCAGTGTGTGAATGGGTGGATAGCAGGATCTGTAAAGCGTTTTGGTCATCAAGAGATGAGAATAAAAGTGCTATATAAGTGAATGCCATTTACACACCAGCAATGTCAGCCTCTTATAGACACCCTTTAAAAAATCTGCCTGTTGAAGAAATTTGAGATGACAGTTGAATCCACTGAATTTGCTTTGCTGGTTAGACATTCCTCTCCAACTCCTCTTCCTATTGTAGCTAAAAACCATTTGAGCTGACTTGTGAAGGGACTAGATCAGAGAGCTGCATAAAATTTTTTTAGTATTTTGCAGGCTCTTCTATGGTTTTGCAAATTCTAACAAAGATGCCCTTTATCTTTTACTGCATGAAGTGGAAAACTTTTCATTGTGTTTTCAGACCAAAATGCTACTCATTTTACACTTTAGTTGCATTAGATTCAAAACTTTTTTAAAAACCAAAAAATTGGAAAAAAATCCAAAAAGTTTTTATGTAATATAGCAGTACAATAAGAACTGATATTTATGATCAGACCCTCTATAGATGGCACGCCTACTATCCACTATTTACTTTATATGACTGAGGTAATTTTCTTTCTGTTGTTTCTGATTAAAGTATCAGTGTGTCGAACCGGTTCTTCCTCCAGGTCATTGCTGGTCAGGAGGTCAATCCTCAGGCTGCAGCACCGCAAGGGGGGAAAAAAACCCTACTTCCACCAGGGGGCAGTAAAGTCTCTTCAGTCACACACACAGTGCTGCTGCTGCCGCTGCTGTGTGGATCAAAGTGCGGCGGATGTGGAGGCTGAACGCCGGGCTGCCCCACGGAGCTGCGCGTGTATGCGTGTGTGCGTGTGTGTGTGTGAGCGGAGGAGAGCCCGCTGCGACTTTGTGGCACAAAAACGGGCGTGTGTGAAGTCTGAATATGACTTCCAGTGCCAGTGGCGACCGTCATTACGGCAAACACCCCCTACCGTTGTGTGTGTGTGTGTGTGTGGGGGGGGGGGGGGGTGCATAAATTTGACACTTTGGTGCAGCGAGTTTAGAAAAAAAAAAAAAGAGGATATCCCTGAGATCTGCGCGCTTAATTTAGTTGAGAGAAGTTTTAATTGGTGCTGACATGGGGGCGAGTGTGGTGAAATAAATGAAGGCCCCTGTAAGGTGGCGGCCTGCAGCTAATTCGCCGCTGGCTCCGATTGGTTCCTTCTGTGGTCCAGGTACAGTCTGCCGGGCGGATGAGTCACCTCGCAGGTTCGCCGCCACCTCCACCGGCGGCAGACAGCGTCGCCCCACCTCTGCGCCCACACAGTGGAGCAAGAGGGAGGAGGGAGGCACCTCCTCGCCCCCCCCCCCCGCCCCTGCTCCCCGTGCTTGCCTCTCCCGCTCCTCCTGGGCCGATCACTCTGATTGATCGTCGCGTCCCTTCCCGGAGGAAACCCTTCTGCGAAGGAGCCAAAGAGGACCGGGGAGTAGGAGGTGGAGGGGGGAGGAGGAGGAGGAAGAGGAGGAGGAGGAGGAGGAGGAGGAGGAGGAGAAGGGGAAAAGACCGCTAACGTGCAGCCCGATCCACATGACGCGCGGGAGAAAAAAAGTGCGTGGGCGGACGAGGAAGTTCAGAGCTGGGATTGATGGCTCCACACCTTACTGTACAGCTGGTAGCCGGTAGCAGCGGCGGCAGCGCCGTTCCTCCACCACTTCCCGTCGTCAGTCAGCGGGGATCCGATCAGGGCAAAATGACAGTCAAGTTTGCGCTCGTGCTCCTGACACTCGTGCTGGCTCAGGGTGCTCGGTGAGTGGGGCTTCGCACCTTTTTCTTTTCCTGCTGTTATTAGCATGATCAACAGCTGAGAGGTGTCTGCGCTAAGCCTAAAAAGTTTCCAGTAGCTAAATGGGAAGGGGGGGGGGGGGTGCATGTGGAGCGTCCTGGTTGGTAATGCACGATGCATTATTTTTTTTTAAAGGATTTCCCCCTCCTCATATATTCAATTAAAAAAAAAATGGCATCAACCATTTACTGCTGCGCCCAAATCCTTTCTGAGTCTTAAGTGTTAGAACGCGTCACTGTTTTCCTGCTGCGACAAAGTTTACACGACTGTGATTTTCATAAAAATTTAGGGGAGTTTTGCTGTCACCATAGTCACCCCCCACCCCCCACCTCCCAAAGCTCATTTTCCTCCCCTCCCTTCCTCCCTTTTTACAGCTCCGATCCACTGGAATATGGCGACGACGATGAAGACCCGCAGGACTCCCACGTCAATCAAATGCTGGTGCCCCGGTCTCACCAGGCGGACGCCACCCTCATCTTGAACGCCCTGCTGAAGGACTACGATAAGACGCTCCGGCCCGACATCGGAGGTAAGGCCATGACGTCACCCCGAGGACTTTTGACAGCCCAGGAACTTGTTGGTCGGCGCTGTCCAGGGTGCTGAAGGTTCACGTTTAAAGCGGCGTTCAGATTTACTGTGTTAAACAAAGGGTGCCAAAATATATGCAGACACAGGCACCCCCCCCCCCCCCCCCCATCAACGTGGCTATGCATAAACAATAACTACTTATATTTTTCATTTTGTTTTTGTTACATGTTATAACTTCATATGACTTTTTTTTTTTTTAAATTAAAACCCACTTAAAATGATAACGAACGTCACCCGTTTGTTGACAGTCTGCGGGTTCTGATAAATGTTGGTGCTGTCCGTGGTGCTGAATCTACTGAAGCAGGAGCTGCTGGTTTCAGGGAAGTTATCCCCTCCTCAAATCAGTTTTTTTTTTTTTTTAATTTTAAACAGTGCACTTCAAATAAGTCCAGACACAGTGATTTTTTTCGACACTGTATAATTGCGGTGTAACCAGTCATTACTGTTATTTGTTGTTGTTTTTGTTGCTATTCTGAACATCTTAGGTAGACATCTTAAACATGTTAGAGTCCAAACGTAAAATCTTTTAAGGACAAACGAGACATGTTTATATTCCTATTATAAATCTTTAAAAAAATGGCAAAACCAGGCGCCAGACAAATGTTTCGTGATTTGATGTAGAGAACCTTGGGTGCTATCCATGCTGCTGATTGACGCTGGCTCCGTACTGGAGCTGTGGCGCTGCAACTGGTGCCAGTGTGCAGCTGTGAGGGAAACGAGCCCTTCCTTTAAAGCTTGTTGCCTGTTTATAAAAAACAGCTTTGTATTTAGCGAATTAAACACGAATTCTTTACATAAGGCAATTTTTTTAATGATTGCGGCCATACAAAAAAAATAAAGGCAGATTAGCTACTGTACTTACTGGTTTTGCTTTTTTAAAATGTTTAGGTGTGCAGACATCTTAAATGTTATAATCCTAGGGTGACATAGCCAGGTAACCTGATGAAAAAAGTTTATATTATCATTCAATAACAAACAATAGCAGCAGACCAATACATGCATAAACGAATGCAGCATCTTGGGAGGCCTA
The DNA here is from genome assembly GCA_020510985.1 of Pholidichthys leucotaenia. NCBI lineage: Eukaryota > Metazoa > Chordata > Actinopteri > Cichliformes > Pholidichthyidae > Pholidichthys > Pholidichthys leucotaenia. The sequence goes on along the minus strand of CM035845.1, from coordinate 226,525,077 downwards.
TCCCTGCTGCAGATCCTTGATGCAGATGTCTGCCCTTCTTTGAGCTTGATTCTGTTAGACATTTATTCTTTTAAAATGGAGTTTTTCCTCCCCACTATAACCAAGTGTTTGCTCATAGGGGATCACTAGATTGTTGGAGTTCTTTCTAAAATTCGGCAGTCCATATCTTACAATTTAAAGTGCTGTGAGATGACTGTTCTTGTGGATTGCTGCTATATAAGTAGAGCAGAACCGAGTTGAATAGAGTGAATAATGCGCTTGTATTTTTGTCAAAGAACTCATTCATGCATCTTTCCTGTAAGCTACATGAGTGACAACCAAAATCAGCTAAATTTAGAAGAAACACCAGACATTTACAAATGCAGAGGGTAGTCTCATTTTAAGGATTCCACGCTCCATGTGAAAGCCAAGTCTGAATTTGTGCTGTGTGAGAGCTGGAGAGTCTGAGGGTGGGAACAGGAGTCAGAGTCCTCACCTGATTGCACCTACACTGTTTCTGCAATGCTTACTGTGCAATCAAAGCTTTTTGGAGGATAATATTCCTCTTCAGTGAGACTTCTAATCAAATGGTTACTGGCTTGACCCCTGGCTTCCCGCCACTGGTGGGAAGCTTTTTTTTCCCTGTGAAGAACAGACAGTCATCACACAAGCCCCAGCTATTATCAGTGCAGCATTTTAAGGGTAATTTGGCAAAATCAAGACTGGACGTGCATGGTGACTATTTGACTGCCTGGTAGATGAAGTGGGTGAATATCACATATGTATTAAGACTGTATACTGCATTTACCAAAATAGCTCTATTATTCTGAATGAGAAGGTAGAGACTGCTTCATTTGCTTTGGTTTTGGCCCAGTTTTTATTTCTCTTATTTTCCAGTTTCTTTCATGTGTGTAATAGTTCTATGTGCTTTTGTTCCTCCGATTCAGAGTTTGTATTTGCAAGCAGCAATGCAGTCTGATATCTGGCAACCATTTGGGAGCTGCTATGCTCTAGTCTAGTCTAATTTGTTTGCTTTCTGCAGCTCACTGTGATATTTCCCACTTCCTTCACTTAAATGTTCCAGTAAGATTCAACTACTTTTGACAAATTTTTCATAATATGGTAGCTTCTAGAATGTGTAAGACACTTCTTATCAGAAGATATTGTGGTAGGATTTTGATGGAAGAGTACTTATATTTTAGGTAACTATGAAGTAAAATGCCATATAACCAAGCAATATTACATGTGAGGTCATGTGGTATCATTGAACTATAGCACTGCAGTGATTGTGTTGTAGGTCCAAAAGCAATGAAAATCAACAGCAGATTATATACAGTATATGTTTTTAATGTTATATTGTTCCAACAAGACTAGTACCAATGTGCAAAAACAAGTAGTTCCCAGCTGATAAACTTTAATGTTGCTTACTAACACAAACATTGGGGATAATATACCAACTTTATTGTTATTTTGCACAGACTTTCAAAGAAATTTGCTACAGACAGCCTAAATCACGCCTCCTCTGATTCCGCACATGGGACCTTAAATCAGAAAAAATCTCCACTGAAATGAATAACAACAGGGAAATTATCTTTTGATCCTGACTGAATTTTGCCACGAGTTACACATGTGATGTTTGACAATTTAAAAGATAATTTTCCATGTAAATAATGATGTAGGTTGTTGTCTGTGTCATGGTTGGTCCTTTCAGGGCAGAAATGAGGCTCCAATCACCAGCAGTGAGTTTGCACATTTAATATAGAATAAACAGAAAATAACAGCCACAAAGGCAACTTCCAAAAAGGCAACAACAAAGGACCACGAAGGGTGATTTACAAAAGGCTATTTACAAGGACCACGAAGAGTGTCTACAGAAAAACGCAAATAAAGAAAAAACCACAAAAGGTAACTTACATATAACAGGCGAGGTGAAGACCTAAGCAGAGGAAAGACTGGAATCGGACGTGGGGATTCCAGTCCTCTCAAGACGAGGTCGCTGTGAGGAATAATCCCCACAAGCGAGCTTAAATAGTAAAACAGGAACTCAAACATGAAACGGGTGTGGAGTGAAGTGATTAACTAAACACAAACAGCTGTGACAATAGCAAAAAGACTTGACAGCCAGAAGTCACAAACTGTGCTGTCAAAATAAAAGCACGAAACATAATGGACAGAAAATCAAGACTAAATACAAATACAGAAAAAGAAAAAAACCACAAAGACCCGAGCGTGGCACAGACCCGCGCTCGGCATCACTACAGTGCCCCTCCCTTAAGGGGTGGAGCCTAGACACCCCACCATAACAACAAAGGGAAGAAATTACCCCCCCCCCCCCAAAAAAAAGGAATAATTACCAAAAACAGACCCCGGGAGGGTGGTGGGGGGATCCAGGCCTGGAGGGAGAGACACAAACCCAACAAAACAAACAAACATGATCACAAAACTAACCAAAAAAGGAGCCAAAAAAAAAATCAAGCAAAACAAGTTAAACAATGGATCAGTTCAGGTGGCCTCCTGAACTCCTACCTCCACCCAACCATCAGGTGGAAAAGGTTGGGCGGCTTACCCAGGTCTCCAAAGCCACCAAAATGGATGAGTGCATCCATCGGGTGGTCTTCTAGGACTCAGAAGCCACCCAAGCAACCGAGAAAGCTTGGGTGGTCTTCCCGCGTCTTTGGGCCAGCAGATCGTGGAGCACCACACACCCCCTCCTAGAGGCGGCAGCTGTAACCAGTGCTCACTGCAGACCCCCGGACCCGGTGTTCTGCCATTTTACCATACTTCATCAGAATACCATACCCGTATGGCAAACTGATACATATAGCTATCAATTTAGCATACTTTGTCAGAATAGCATATCTATAGTTTATTTAAGATCAGGGATATAATGTTCTGATGGCTATATTTAAGATCAAAGAACAGCATTTCTATAGTTTTTATCAGGGGTCTGCAACCTATGGCTCTTTTGCCCATAGCTAGTGACTCCTCCAGGCCTTGACCCAAAAAAAAAAAAAAAAAAAAAAAATCCAAGAAAAGATATAATTAATTTTCAAGAAAAAGGGGTTGTGTATTCATGAGGAAAAAAAATAGGTTCTTTTCACACAGAAATTTTTATTATGAAACATATACTAATACTGTAGAAATAAACAAGACAATCATGTTTGTACTAGAAAAATCACAGTTTCACAAAAATGATCTACATACTGCTTAACCTGCTTATGGATTGAGAGATTTTACCGCTTGCAGTTCCTTGAATGACTAGTAAATAGTATACAAAATTTAGGAATATTGTATACAAAGGTTAACTTAGTCATAGTATACTGAGATAAATATGCAAATTATCCCATAATGCCACACAATGGAGACAACACAGAAACCCTTTGTGTGTGCCAATACAAAACATTCTAATCATACATTATGCATAGAACATAGACTGAGATTTTGTCTGTCTAAATTGTAAAGCAAGTTAGCCAAGCAAACTGGTAAAGAAGGTAGATAACCTATGAATTTATAAACTGCAGCATATCCAACAGTAACACTTTCAATGTGTTAGTGTACAGAGTGAACTACAATAGACATTTAAAGTGATAGTGGTTAAAATTAATCCCCCCCACACTGTTAACATGTCTAACATGTTTATGACTTACAACATATAACAAGAGTAAAATCACTTATGTGTCATGTCTGTGTTTTTCTCCTGTGAAAATTCAGTTAAGCTTCTCCCCTTAGAGAAAGGCAAGTTTAGATTCAGCATTTTGGTGATGTCACTGTGACAGGCGAACTAATCAGGACTAAGCACTGACTGTTAAAATTTGACAGCTTGCAGACTTCTGAGTGCTGTGGTCCTGGAGGAGAGGCACTGCGTCAGTGTCCTGGTGGGTGGGATGCGAGTGGGCCTAATTAGACCCCGGTGTCTGAAGAAGGAGGAAAAGGGAAAAGATTTTTACAAGCAACTGTAAGACAATGAAGTTTATTTTGAGGAAAAATGGGCATAAGATACAATTTTAGACAATTTAGATATTTTTAAGGGGATTTATATCCACTGCAGCAAGTCTTTAAAATGAATCAAGACTTTGTTTCACTTTTACTTGGTCATACTCCCACTACACACTATTCAGACTAAAGTAGTTGTAGATATACTTTATAACAGTTACCTCAACGTTTCAGAAGAGTGGTTGCAATTTCAAGTCTTGCAGCAGAGAGCTCTTCTTTGTTGGTTGCAACAAGGTTGAGGTCTCTGCCTTTCAGGTACTGTTCTGCAAACTATGTAAGGTCAGTGTAAGTGTTACGCTACACATTAAACATTCACAGATACACACTCACCTCAACTGCACAAATAAATATTGTTCATACCCTCAAAATTAAGACTCTGCAACTTGACATGTCCTGCTGCAGTTTGTGTGGTACGGTCATTATTCTCCACTGCTCTTCACCAGGACTTCTTGTCCTCCAAAAATTTCTGTGCAATTGCCCAAATTAAGGTTTTAATAACATTTTACAGTTATCATCTTGCCGGGGGGGGGGGGGGCTGAAAAGTTCATAGTGGTCAAATTTGACCAAATGTGGTTTATTTTTCAACCGCAGGGAACCAAGCACTGCAGCACTGATGGAAGCAGTGTGTGGACCGAAGGGGAGACTATGTTAAAAAATAAACCACATTTGGTCAAATTTGACCACTATGAACTATTCACCCACCCCCCCCCACACACACCCTCGTAAGGTCTCAGGACTTTGCTGCACTTATAAAGAAATAACTACAGAAAACTACAAAATAACTAGACTTTCATACAGTACAACTGTGATGGATTAAGACAAAGGAACAACATAACATTTAACAAAACATGGCAAATTTAGTACAGTACACAGACATGGACTGTCCACCATTTTTGCCAGTACAACAGCGTTTTTTTTTAAGTTAACTGCAGCCTGACTATATAAGCGATGCACTGCAACAACAAAATTAATATTATGCAACTCCATATTATTATATAAAAGTTGCACTGCAAATATAGCACTAACAGCTTACCTTCCATCAGAAATAGACCGTAGAAAGATAACACTGCAAAATCGTGCAACATTTTTGGATCAGCCATTCACGGTGCAGCGTCCAGCCCCTTTCCTGTTTTACACATGCGCATCGCTTATCTTCCATCAGCTGTTTCTGTCAGCTGTTTCCATCAGCTGTATCGTATGCTGAAATAATGAGCGGAAGCGTATTTCCTGTTACTACGCATGTGTGTGCATGCCGCACATGCGTAGTAACCCAGGGTATGGTATTCTGATGAAGTATGGTAAAATGGCGAACACCAGACGATGGGCACCTGATGAGAAAGATGGCAGGAGAAGAACCACAGTGGACCCGAACAGAGGACCCACCACAACTTTGGGCATAGGTGCACAACGACCTCTGTGACCCCGGACTGAGGCATTGTGGCACCCTCGGTGGCCCTGGACTGAGGCGTAGCGGCATCTTTGGAGGCCCCGGACTGAGGCATAGTGGCACCCTCGGAGGCCCCGGACTGAGGCGTAGCAGCACCCTCGGAGGCCCCGGACTGGGGCATAGCAGCATCCTCGGCTGGAGAAGCTGGAACTAGGAAGACCTCGGGCGGCAGACCCGAACCCATGGAGACCTCTGGCGTAGCTGGATGATCCCCGGTGACCCTGGTAGAAAGCTCAGATAGAAAGGAAGGAGGAACAGGGTCAGGGTCACCGGTGACAGTGGAACCCGGCAAGGTGAGCTCAGGTGCAGCTGACGGTAGCACCCGGCTCTCCCCACCAAGAGCCAGACAAGATCTCTCTAATATTGAAACAACAAAAACAAAGGAGAGTACTTGCCTGAGCTCAAGTTTCACTACCGCTCAGGACTCCGTCAATCTGGATGGCGATGTCTCAGGCCCGGCCACCTGGAGGTCCAGCTCGGGCTCTGCTGTGGTGGCCCCAGCAGCAGGCATGATGGACAATGCAGTCCTGGAACCCCCTGGCGATGTGACCCACACAGGTGGCTCGCCCGGCGTGGCGACAGGAGATCTGCTTTCTGCTGGTGTTGTGTCCTGCATAGTTGAAACCCGGGGACGTTTCCTCGTCAGCACATGCTCCGGATTGCAGACAGCCCTCCTCCTCCATCTGGACCTTGGCTGTGGGGCTGGAACCAGGTTTCCCAGGGCCGCAGACCTCCCCTCCGTCTGGCAGCTTAACCTCGGAACCAGTGGACACTCGGGGGAAATTGGAGGAGACACGGAGAGAGCAGGTAAGGGCTTTGTGGCTGCAGCAGGTGGTGAGGACTCAGTGGACCGCACTAACTGAGCCTCACCCACGGGAATCAGGCAAGGTAATTCACATGATGGTGATATACTGTAGAGTGAAAAAGCACTTTCCTGTTTTCCCACAGTGTGATGTTCCTGCTACAACAAGCCCTGTTTCTTTCCTCTCCATGGCTGCGGTGGTCATAACCCCCTCTGGAGAACAAGGAGGAGCTTCCCCTGCAGATACGGTGATGGGCGGAGCTGTGAGAGAATCAGCTGAGCTCTCAGCAGCTAGAGAAGGCCCCGTGGAGGATGGGGAAACAGGTGCGATGACCCAAGGAGGGGGAGCTGATGAGACAGCCGGCAAGGAAACCCTAGAGGCTGGAGCTGCTGTAGTTCCTTTCTGACATGGCAATGGCAAAACTGCTGGCTGAGAGATGGAGGAGTGCCTGTAGCTGGGCAATGGCGGGGGAGTTGCGGCGACTGGACCTGGTGACTCTCTTCCACCCGCTTCGGTATGGCCAGATCACGGGGAGGAGTAGTGTTCTGCACCGGGAGGCGGCGTCTTTGGGCTGGTGATGATCCAATTGCCAACCCCGGAAATCGCTGTTGGAGAGCGGAGATGGTGGACAGCAGCTCAGCGAACTCGGGATAATTACCTAATCCTGGATGCACCTCCACAATCCCGACTGCTGCCACCACGCTCTCCAGAACCTTCTTTGGGCCGCGGGAGGCAAGGGCTTCAGCAACATAACTCCGGATGAACTCGGCTGCCCACTGCTCATCCATGCTGGGACCCCTGGTTGCCAGCCTCCTTTGGCGCGCTGGGGACATACTGACAGCCTCTTCTTCCAGCCACTAAAAAGGTGAGTGAAAGAAATAAAAAAAAGAAAAAAGAAAAATGGCAAACCCACCGCCACTGGCACCTACTGGCAGCGACCTACTGTCATGATTGACCCTTTCAGGGCAGAAATGAGGCACCAATCGCCAGCAGTGAGTTTGCACATTTCATAAAAAATAAACAGAAAATAACAGCCACAAAGGCAACTTCCAAAAAGGCAACAACAAAGGACCACGAAGGGCGATTTACAAAAGGCTATTTACAAGGACCACGAAGGGTGTCTACAGAAAAATACAAAGAATGAAAAAAAACAAGTACATACAACAAGTGAGGTAAAGACCTAAGCAGAAGAAAGACTGGAATCAGACGTGGGGATTCCAGTCCGCTCAAGACGAGGTCGCTGCGAGGAATAATCCCCGCAAGCAAGCTTAAATAGTAATACAGGAACTCAAACATGAAACAGGTGTTGAGTGCAAGTGATTAAACACAAACAGCTGTGACAACAGCAAAAAGACTTGACAGCCAGAAGTCACAAACTGTGCTGTCAAAATAAAAGCATGAAACATAATGGACAAAAAATCAAGACTAAATACAAATACAGAAAAAGAGAAAAACCACAAAGACCTGAGCGCGGCACAGACCCACCCTCTGCATCATTACAGTCTGTTAAAGTATAAGGTTGTGAAAATACATATATGAAAAGACTACAAATACAAACGCATAACTTATGTCATTACTTTCAGTAGTGCCGAGGGTGAAGCAACTAACAGTCCTCTGGATCAGCTGCAGCTCTCAAAACAATGCATTTGTGTTGTTTTTCTCGTTTTTGATTCCTTCTCTCATGGGTCTGGAAACAGAAGGTGAGCTTTTTCCGATTTAAGGGCCCATATGCAGAAGCAGAGGGGGCCTGACTTAGGCTCTCGATTGTCCACCAATCACTGTTTATATGCATGCCTTTCCAAAGTCCATCACTCCAGTTGCTTTGGTTGAGGAACCTGCTAACTAGTTAGCCATCAAGCACTCGATAGCTGCATTTGGGATTCCTTGATGAAGCCACTAGCTTTGTCATGGGGGGGCATGATCATAATCATACCCCACCCTTTGAGTTGTTGTATTATTTTGGTCTTATTTTTTTGGTGTTTCAGCTGCTCCCTTTTGGGGTCACCACAGCATATCATCAGCTTATATCATGATGATCCACATGTTGATTTGGCAAGGATTTTTATGCCGGATGCCCTTCCTGATGCAACCCTGCCCATTTATCCAGGTTTGGAACCGGCACAGGGAGTACACTGGCTTGTGCACACCCTGTGGTTGGGTAGCCAACTTTCCTTCCTCCATTTTAGTTTTGCTGAGCACCAAGCTAGAAGGCAGGACATACCAGTTTTTTATATGGCCTTTGGTATGACCTGGCAGGGACTTGAACCCATGACCTCCCAGTTGTGGGCTAGAGGCTCTACCACTAGGCCACTACTCTGGTCTATTATTTTCATCTTATTATGATTTATTCTGGTCTAGTTTTAGGTTTATGTTGAAAGTATTCCCTGTGTCATCCTTGTCTGGTTTAGTCTCTCTTGATCTTAGTTTTAGTATAAAAGTGTTTCTTGTGTGGTTCTGGTTTAATTTGGCGTTACTTGATTTCCTGTTGTATTTTGAAATGAATTCTCCTGTTAGTCCTTGGTTATGGTCTTCTTCTTCTTCTGATTAATGGCAGGTGGCAACTAGTGATTTAGGTGCATTACCGCCACCTACTATGCTGGAGTGTGGTTAAGGGTGGTAGTTATGATCTTCAGTTTGTTCTGAGGTTAATTATGATAACTTCCCTCATCAGCCTTATCCCCTGCACCGGTATCCTCACCTGCCTGATTGTTCTCAGCTGTTTCCCATTCCTTGATTGTCTCCTACCTTTAAATGTGATCTCTTGTCTACGCTCTGATGTGGTGTCATTAATTGTGGATCAGTTCCCCATGTTCTTGGATTATTCCTCATCTCCTGGCTCCTGTGTTTTTTCCAGTATACAGGATGTCTCCGTCTTTTGTTTTATTTAGAAATACAGTAAATCTCTGTGAACTTGGCTGCACTTTGGGTCCTCTTCCTTGCCTGAGCTCAGATCCTGACAAGCTTATTTGATCATCATCATCATCATCACACGGGTGGTCTGAAGAGCTGATTGCGATGCTAAAAAACAAACAAACCCTCAACTCATCAATTTTATCGATGAGTGGTGTTTGCAACAAAAATACTAGGAAGCGACAGCCTGGAGGAGTGATATCTAGCTTTCCACTTTTTAAAAGTAAAAAAACAAACAAAAAACAACACTGCTAACTGGGCTAATTATTAGCATGAACCAAGAACACAACAGCACAATTTCCAGGTTGTGAAGGATGTCTCTTTAAAAACAGGGCCTGACTGTGGAAATTAGACAGATACTGTAGATAGATAGACAGATAGATGGATAGATGTACTATATTGATCCCAAACTGGGAAATTACAGTGTAACAGCAGCATGACAGTAGGCAACCAATCAACAGAAACACGCACAGCATAACAGACAAAGGGATTACCCATGGAAAGTAAAACAGCTAAAAAAACCCCCAGCTTATATACATCATTGATAAATAGATGGTGACCCTTTATAGATACATGAATCATACTCGCTGCATAGTGCAGGACTATCAGGTGCAGAGTGAAATGTGAGGTACCAATTAGACTGTAACGTGCAGTATGGCAGCATTGTTATGACCAGAATTCAACATCAGAGTGAGTTATTGTACAGTGAAATGGCATGTGGCAGGAAAGATTTCTTGTACCTAACCATTTGGCAGTGGAGCTGTAGTAGTCTGCTGGAGAAAGTGCTCCACTGTGTGTCCAGTGTGGTGATCTGGACTGACCACCACAATCCTGATCACTGAGGGCGTGATCAGGATTGTCTATGATGGATCTCAGTTTATTTAGTGTTCTCCTCTCCACCACAGTCTCAAAGGTCTCCGGCCTGAGACCAATTACAGAGCCAGCCTTCTTGATAATCTTGTCAAGTTTGTTGGTGTTGCTGGCTCTGACACTGCTACCCAAACAGACAGCAGCAAAGAAGATGGCGTTGGTGACAACAGCCTGGTAGAAAAGCTCTAGCATCCTGTTGCACACGTTGAAGGATCTAGGCTTCCTGAGGAAGTAGAGTCTGCTCATCCTCTTCTTGTGCGCAGCATTGGTGTTGGATCTCCAGTCCAGTCCATTGCTGATCATGACGCCCAGATATTTGTAGTCTTCAACTACCTCCATATCCTCCCCCTAATCTGCAATGGCTGTGAAGGCGTCCTCTTCTTTCTGAAGTCGGTCACCATCTTTCTGGTCTTGCTGATGTTCAGCCTCAGGTGATTCTGCTTGGTCCACTCCACAAATCTGTCTACCAGTGCCCTGTACTCACCCTCCTCTTCCCCTCCTATAATTCAATTCAATTCAATTCAATTCAATTCAACTTTATTTATATACACCCAACAGCTGAGTCATCAGAGAATTTCTGCAGGTGACATGACTCGGTGTTGCACTGAAAGTCAGTGGTGTATAAGGTGAAGAGAAATAGAGAGAGCACAGTCCCCTGTGGAGCTCCCGTATCACTAACCACCACGCCAGACAGGACACTGCCCAGCCAGACAAACTGTGGCCTGCCTGTCAGGTAGTCAGTAATCCAGGAGATCACAGAGCTGTCGACCCCCATCACCCGCAGCTTTTCACCCAGCAGCAGTGGCTGGATGGTGTTAAAGGCACTAAAGAAATCAAAGAATGTGACTCTCACAGTGTCTCCTCTGCCATCCAGGTGCAGATGCAGGTGGATAAAGGTGATAGAGATAACACCATTACCTCCTGGTCAGTAAGTGTTGTATTTACTCTTGCCCCACTATAATATTATACTGGCTGTTAAGTTGAGACAAATATTTACAAGTGTCTGGGACAGATCACAGTATCTGGCAACCCATGAGCTTCCTTCCAAATGATGACCTGTGTTATAAACCTTCTAACTGAGAAGGCATCACTTTGGACAAATGCACAAAAATGGGTTATTCTGAAGACAATTAATTTATACTTCGAAGAACTGCATCAACAACTGGAAAAAGGGCATAAACTGTCTCCTTTAAAATAATTATTTCATGACTATATTTTTTCAACAAAATATTTAATAATTTTAAATAATTATTTCAAAAAAACATGCAAGTTAGGTTAATTGGCATCAAACTGGGGATTCTAAATTGTCCTTAGGTATGACTGTGAGAGTGAATGGTTGTCTGTCTCTCTGTGTTGGCCCTGCGATGGACTGGCGATCTGTCCAGGGTGTACCCTGCCTCTTGCCCAAAGATGCTGGGATAGACTCCAGCCCCCCCCCCCCCCCCACACACACACACGACCTGAAAAGGATTAAGTGGAAGAAGATGGATGGATGGATGGATAGATGGATTAAAATAATAATTCTGAACTTTTCTAAAAGTTTTGTGAATGTTATTTTTAGAAAATTATTTGCTTTCATGAAAATGTAATCATTATGACCTTTAAAGTGCACAATACAGCATTACAGTTCTCACATAGCCCAAGAAACCATTGACAGTTACTGTAATTATTAGAACACCGCTAAATTGAAATGTCTGAGTTATCAAAATAACGTAGTAGTTCCTGGAATCAATTTGTTCAGTCAGAACTAGCTGTATACTGTACTTTGGGGAAGGCAAGAGCAACATTTCCCTTTGACATAAATATAAAGTTAGAATATAAAGTAAGAGGCATGCATGCAAATAACCTCAATAAATATTTAAATTCAACTGAAATACCCAGTGTGATTTATTAATTTAAAAACACAACACACCTATATAACAACAGACTGCTTATAAATATGGATGACTCAAGACTCACCCCCTTTGCATCAAACTGAAGAAATGTAGCTTTGGTGCAGCCCTGTGCTTTATTAACTCTCAAAAACAGCCATTATAGCCCCCTTCCTTTAATCCCACCAACTTTCTCCTAATTTATTCCCCCTCCTTGTGGATATGGGAACAGCCATTGGGTGAGAAGGTGGAACAGTGTTTAATTTTGATGTTTCACATCTATAAGGCTCCTGGTTTCAATCTCATAGCCAGCAGAGCCCTTTCCACATAGAGTTTGCATGTTCTCATTGTGTTTGTGTGGGTTGACTCTATTGTTCTCTCTTGGTCAGAAGACATGCTCATTAGGTTAATTAGTGGTTCTTAATATGTCTGTGGCCCAAGCTGTAAAGAAAAAAACAAGGATGAATGGATATCTGTAGTCTATAGTAATAATAATGGTGTGGAGACTGTGGAAATGACGAGGCTGAGTTTATCTCACGAGTCAGGTTTATTCACATTCTCCAACATCGTCCAAAAACAGAAAGAGAAAGAATCCCCCAACATCTGTCCCTTTTATACCCCAGGACATCAAAGCACACAGTCACATTGTACTTAATCCCCAGTAACAATGCATCTTCTTCCCGGTCTTCACACCCCCCACCTTCAGTCTCTGGCCGCTGGGCGAAATCCCCCAAGGCCGTCTCTTTGCCTGCCAAAGACCAAACTTTCACATCCTCGTGTTATCTCCAAAGAAGCTCAGTCCTTTGTTCCGTCTCAGATGTGAAGCCTAAGGTGGTATACGTATGAATCATACAGTGATATACATATGTGCATATATGTGTCCCACATGACCCCCCCCCCCAAACGTCTAAGATGGAACAACGTAATAACAGTCTGCATGCCATGGTAAAATTATTACACATCAGTCCACGTGCTGCTTGGGCCTCAGTCTCCTCCCATATCTGCTAAAAGCAGGCTTTACCACTTTCGCGGCGCCTTCCTGCTGGGGAGCTGCTGTCTGAGGATGAGAACTGTTAGTCAATCCCTGTGGGTGTTCTGGGGATTGTTCCTTAGGGGGTCTGCCGCGCCGAGGAGCCGTGGCCAACAGCACATCCTCGTCAGCCAACGTAAAGGCGGGTTTGAGCCTGTTTATGCCAATCTTTTCTTTCCTGCCCCCCAAATCTAGCAAAAAATGCTTATCCCCTGTTTCCAGCACTCTAAATGGTCCATCATAAGGTGGTCGCAATGATGGGCGATGCGCATCGTGTCTGACAAAAACAAACTCCGCATTTTTTAGAGCCTTAGGCACAAAAACGCGCGGAAAACTGTGGTGAACGGGGCCAGGCAGCATGCCCGCTTCCGTGCCACTCTGCAACCGCTGAGCTGTGGAGCATTCTGGCGCAGGATTATCTGGGAGAAATTCCTCGGGCAGCCGAAGTGGTTGCGTGAAAACTAGCTCAGCCGGGGAGGCTTCTAAATCCTCTTTAGGTGCAGAACGCAACCCCAATAAAACCCACGGTAGCCTGTCCACCCAATTTGCATCCGTAAGCGACGCTCTGAGGGCCGCCTTCAATGACCTGTGAAAACGTTCGCATAACCCATTAGCCTGTGGGTTGTATGCGGTAGTGCGGTGGATCGTTACCCCCAGGCTGTGGGCCATCGCTGACCAAAGTTCGGAAACAAATTGAGGACCTCTGTCAGACGTAATGTCCGACGGGACTCCAAAGCGCGCCACCCATGCCATTAAAAACGCGCGCGCCACCTCCTCGGCTGTGGTTGATGACAGTGGGACCACTTCCGGCCAGCGCGTGGTGCGGTCTACCATTGTCAGAAGGTGTGTGCACCCCTGTGACGGCGGGAGGGGGCCTACGAGGTCCACGTGAACATAATCGAACCTCTTAGCCGGGATGTGAAACGGCTCCAAAGGAGCTCTCGTGTGCCTGTGTACCTTGGCTCGTTGGCAAGCCATGCAGGCTGCTGCCCACTCCCTATCTTGCTTGCGCAGGCTCGGCCATACAAATTTCTCTCCTACCATTTTGACCGACGCGCGCACCCCCGGGTGCGCCAGAGAATGGATCAAGTCAAAAACGTGGTGGTGCCACGTGGCCGGTACCACCGGGTGCGGTCGTCCCGTGGAGACATCGCAGATTAGGGGGGGCATACAGTCTTGCAGCACCCTGTTCTCCAGCCTTAACCCTGTTGGTCCAGACTGGAGTGCGCGCACGTCCGCGTCGCTAATCTGATCCGCGGCCATGGCTGCATAATCTATCCCTACGCGGACTGGAGCCACTACGGCGCGCGAGAGACAGTCTGCCACTACATTCAGTTTACCCGCTATGTGCTGAATATCGGTAGTAAACTCTGAGATTGCAGCCAGCTGTCTCTGCTGCCGGCCTGACCACGGTTCTGAAACCTTGGCCATCGCGAAAGTCAGCGGCTTGTGGTCGACGAACGCGGTGAAACGGCGTCCCTCCAGCCAGAACTGGAAGTGGCGAATGGCCAAGTGGAGAGCTAACAACTCCCTATCGAATGCGCTGTATTTTCGCTCACTATCGCGCAAAGTCCTGCTGAAAAAGGCGAGTGGCTGCCAAGCCCCGGCTACATGCTGCTCCACGACCGCCCCTATGGCCACATCTGATGCGTCAGTAGTGAGCGCTATGCGGGCCGTTGGGTCTGGATGTGCTAACAACGCAGCGTTTGCCAGGGCTGTTTTGACCTCCGAGAATGCTCGCTCTCGCTCCGGAGACCATTCGATTTTATTTGTGGGTTTTTGTTTTTTTAGCGCGGCATACAATGGTTGCACGAGCTGCGCTGTGCGGTGGAGGAAACGGTTATAAAAATTCACCATTCCCAAAAACTCCTGTAACGCTTTGACCGTTTGTGGCTGGGGAAAATTTGTTACTGCGCGCACTTTGTCAGGCAGAGGAACTGCTCCTTCTGGAGAGACGCGATGCCCCAAAAAATCAATCTGCGTCACCCCGAACTGACACTTCGCTGGGTTGATTATTAACCCGTGCTCTCCCAACCTCCGGAAAACTGCCGTGAGGTGATTTTCGTGTTCGTCTTCGGACGCGCTGGCAACCAAGATGTCGTCCAGGTAGATGAACACGAAGGGGAGATCGCGCAACACCACGTCCATCATGCGTTGGAACGTCTGCGCAGCACCTTTAAGCCCAAACGGCATATGCAAAAACTCGAATAGGCCAAATGGAGTTATTACCGCTATTTTGGGTATGTCCTCAGCGCGTACTGGGACTTGGTGGTACCCGCGGACCAAGTCTATCTTAGAAAAAACGCACGCCCCCGCCAAATGAACGGAAAAATCTTGGATATGCGGGATTGGGTAGCTGTCGTGCGCTGTAGCGTTGTTCAACCTGCGGAAATATCCGCAAGGTCACCACGAGCCGTCAGCTTTAGGGACCATGTGAAGCGGGGAAGCCCATGGGCTTTTCGAACGCCTGATGATGCCCAACTTTTCCAGGTTGGCGAACTCCTCGCGCGCTATGGTCAGTTTAGCTGCATCCAAGCGCCGAGCTTTTGCAAAAACGGGCGGTCCGGTGGTAGTAATAAAATGTTCCACTCCGTGTTTAGCGACAGCTGCTGAAAATGTGGGAACCGTGAGTGCTGGGAACTGAGTGAGTAGTGTGTGGAACTTACCGCTTGCCATTGCGACGTTGGCTTGTGCTGTGGGCGGGGTCACTCGGGCTGCACAGGGAATAGAATAAAAAGAAAGTGCATTAACCAGGCGCCTATTAGCAAGATCAACCAACAAACCATGTGAACACAGAAAATCAGCCCCCAACATATTGAAGCTCACTGCAGCTATAACAAAAGTCCACTCAAATGTACGGCCGTGTAGGGACAGAAGCAGAGTCCTCTCACCAAAGGTCTTAATCCTCGAGCCGTTCGCTGCTGACGCTCCGTGGCTTCCGGGACCCGCCAGCCGGTCAGCATAGGTAGGCGTGATGAAACTCACTTGGGAGCCTGTGTCCACGAGGAATTGCCTCCCGGAACGGGCATCCGTCAAGTACAGCAGCTTGTTCTCTTCCCCGAGGGTCGCGGCTGCTACCGACCCCTGGGCTTGGCGTTTCCCAAGCGCTTGAACTGGCACGGTGGTATACATTTGCGTGCCCTCTCTGCAAAGCGGCGATGGTAGAAACAGAGGTCGTCTCCTCCGCGATCCTTGGCCCTCGCCGCCGCCGTTGTCGGTGGGTCTGCTACCGCCGCCTCTGGCCCCCTGCCATCTCCGGTCGTCGCACCGAGCTCCGTTGCTGCCGCGGTGGCCGTGTGCTGTTTGTTGGCATTGAGAATCCGTTGTGCCTCCTGGGCCAGTGCGCGGAAGCCCCGCTGGGCCAACAATGGTGAACTGGCCAGGGTTGCTCTCGTGGCCGACGGTAGGGTTCTCAGGAAAATGTGGGTGAAGAGGAAGTCGTCGCCGTCTGAGCCCCTCAACCTCAGCATGTCCTCCATCAAGTCGACGGGCGTGCTATCTCCCAAGTAGTTCAGAGCCAGGAGCCTCTCCGCTCTCTCCTGGACTGAGGGAGTGAAACGCTGGATGAGCGCAGCCTTCAACCCGCCGTATTTGTCGTCAGCTGGTGGGCGCTCCAGAAGGCTCTGCACATGTCGAGCCGTGCGGTTGTCGAGCTTGGCAATAACATGGTAGAATTTCGTGTCATCTACCGTTATCCCCCGGAGGGCGAACTGTGCTTCGACCAAGTGGAACCAGGAGCACGGGTTGTCTTGCCAGAAGTTTGGTAGCTGGACTGTGGCTGCATTTGCCTGGCTGGCTCCTGACGAGTCCGGCTCGGGGGAATTTCTTTTGCTCATGATACGTCTTAGGGTCACCAGTGTGGAGACTGTGGAAATGACGAGGCTGAGTTTATCTCACGAGTCAGGTTTATTCACATTCTCCAACATCATCCAAAAACAGAAAGAGAAAGAATCCCCCAACGTCTGTCCCTTATATACCCCAGGACATCAAAGCACACAGTCACATTGAACTTAATCCCCAGTAACAATGCATCTTCTTCCCGGTCTTAACACCCCCCACCTTCAGTCTCTGGCCGCTGGGCGAAATCCCCCAAGGCCGTCTCTTTGCCTGCCAAAGACCAAACTTTCACATCCTCGTGTTATCTCCAAAGAAGCTCAGTCCTTTGTTCCGTCTCAGATGTGAAGCCTAAGGTGGTATATGTATGAATCATACAGTGATATACATATGTGCATATATGTGTCCCACAATGGATTCGATTCATATGGCGCTTTACATGTCAAGTGACATCTCAAAGCGCTTACAGTGAGTCCATTATTCATTCACTCCAGACAGACATTGATAGTGGTAAGCTACTACTGTAGCCACAGCTGCCCTGGGGCAGCCTGAAAAAAACATGGCTGCCAATCCACGCCAACGGCCTCTCCGACCACTACTGAACATTTATACACATTCATGCCCAGTGTCATGGACACTTGAGACAAGGTGGGTAAAGTGTCTTGACCAGGAACACAACGGGAGGATGGCTGTGGAAAGCAGGATTTGAACCGCCAACCCTCTGGTTATTGGATAACCCACTCTACCTCCTGAACCACAGCCACCCACATTTCCCTCCTCCATTCCATTTTGTTGAGCCCCAAGCTGGACGGCAGGAAGCTCCGTTTTTATATGGCCTTTGGCATGACCCAGCCGGGACTTGAACCCCGACCTCCCAGTTGTGGGACGGATGCTCTACCTCTAGGCCACCACTCCATAGATTAGAGATTGAACACTTTTAGCTGTTAGAAGTCGTTTGAATAAGCATTAAGACTAGAAAAGTACTGTATAACTACAGTTATTTTTCTCTGTACCTTTGTGATCATACACATCCCAGAGTATAAAAACTGTCTGACACTGGGTATGTACAGCAGTGTGAAGCCTGAGCTTAAAATACTGTCAGCGACTACATTTTCAGCCTTCTTATTTCATCATAAATGTTAAGTTACACCCTTGTTTTTCAACTACCGGTCCTAGGACCCCAGGGGGTCCTTGAGAGAGTGTTCAGGGCTCCTTAAAAAAAAACATCTAATTTCGCTTCTTAAATGGTCCAAAACTTCCAAAAAAATTGTTGTTGTTGTGCATGGGTGCCTGCAGTTGCTCTTCCATGTCAGTAGTGGCAGTGTGAATGCAATAATAATGACTACCATGTTCTTCTGCTTCCTCTTCTTCTTCATGCATTTTACAGAAGTTAATGACCTTGTTAAGACGTGCTAGAGGTCATGGTGACTAGATGAAAAACAGTGATGGATAAATTAGGGGTGGGAATCACAAGAGATCTCGTGATTTGATCCAGATCGCAATACTTAGGTCACAATTTGATCCTATTGTGGAGTGTGTGAAATCAGAAGCAGATTCATTTCAGATGATTTACTGCACACTTACATCTCACGAGCACAGAACAGACTGACTAGTCACATTCAACATCCCTCTCTCTATAACAAGTTACACTTCACAAGATTCAAGGCACTTCCTCATAACAGCAGGACATCTACACCACACTTCATTCAACCCCCTCTCCCACTGTTCTCCCATGTGTATTCATTGTCTCTGTCTAAGGTGTGAAATAACCTGAGGCCTGAGGCCCACACTGCCCCCCCCAGCATCTTAGATAGAACAATAGAACATCAGTCCACACGCTGTTTCAGCTTCAGTCTCCTCCCATATCTGCTGCAACTGGGGTTAAACCACCTCTGTGGCGCTGCTGTGCCGGTGGGAGGCTGCTGGGAGTGTGTCTGACTGCGGGTGAGCGGTGGAGAGGGGAGGGGGGGGTTCACTCTGTCCGTGTGGCTGCTCTGGTGAATCGTTTCCCTGGGGAGCTCTCCGTGGGGGTCTTCCATGCCGAGGGGCCCTAGCCAACAGCACTTGCTCGTCCGCCACAACAAAAGCGGGTTTGAGTCTGTCTATGCCAATTTTTTCCCTCCTACCCCCCAAGTCTAGCAAAAAATGCTTATCCCCTGTTTCCAGCACTTTGAACGGTCCATCATAGGGTGGGTGCAATGAAGGGCGGTGGGCGTCGTGTCTGACAAACACGAGCTCCGCGTTCTTCAAAGTTTTAGGCACAAAAACATGCAGAAAACTGTGGTGGGCAGGGCCCGGCAGCGTGCCTGTGTTTGCGCTACGCTGCAAAAGCTCCAAAACGTGCCACCCATGCTGTTAAAAAAGCACGCGCCACGTCTGCGGATGTGGTTGCTGCCGGTGGAACCGCTTCTGGCCAGCGCCTGGTGCGGTCCACCATTGTCAGGAATCAGAATCAGAATCAGAATCAGGTTTATTGCCATTGTTCATGTAGTACACAAACTAGGAATTTGTCTCGGTACAATGCTGCAACATTAAACATGATAAGATAAGAGAAATAAACTATACATGTAATAAAGTGTAGGATAAGATTAAGTGATACTGGTCAACAGTTAAAATATATATTAGCCAGCAGCAGATACTGTGGAGAACTATATAGTGCAGTCGGTAATGCAGGAAGAAAACAGTGATGATTGACATGAGTCTGGTTGAGCTGCTGTACATGGTGCACGAGAGTCACTTAGTGTTCAGCAGTCTAATGGCAGAGGGGAAGAAGCTGTTCATGTGACGGGAGGTTTTAGTCTGGATGGACCGAAGTCTTCTACCAGAGGGGAGGGGGGCAAACAGTACGTGACCAGGGTGTGAGGGATCGGCTATGATCCGGCCAGCACGCCTCCGGGTCCTGGAGATGTACAGATCCTGGACAGATGGGAGCTTGCAGCCGATCACCTTCTCAGCAGTGCGCACGACGCGCTGCAGCCTTAGTCTGTCCCTGGCAGTGGCTCCTGCGTACCACACGGTTATGGAGGTGGTGAGGATGGACTCGATGATGGCTGTGTAGAACTGCACTAACATCTTGGTGGGTAGCTTGAGCTTCCTCAGCTGCCGCAGGAAGAACATCCTCTGCTGGGCTTTTTTGATGAGTGAGCTGATGGTCAGCTCCCATTTGAGGTCCCTGGTGATGGTAGTGCCTAGGAAGCGGAAGGAATCAGCAGTGGTGATGGGAGAGCCTGAGAGGGTGAGGGGGGGCAGAGGAGTAGTGACTTTCCTGAAGTCTACAGTCATCTCCACTGTCTTCAGAGCGTTCAGCTGCAGGTTGTTATTGCTGCACCAGGACGCCAGCTGGGCCACCTCTCTCCTGTAGGCGGACTCGTCGCCGTTGGAGATGAGCCCGATGAGGGTGGTGTCGTCCGCAAACTTGATCAACTTGACAGACTGGTGGCTGGAGGTGCAGGAGTTGGTGTAAAGGGAGAAGAGTAGGGGGGAAAGTACACAGCCCTGGGGTGATCCGGTGCTGATGCTAGTATAGTCTGAGACAGTCTTTCCCAGCCGCACATGCTGCCTCCGGTCCGTCAGGAAGTCGATGATCCACCTGCAGAGGGAGTCAGGCACGTTGAGCAGGGACAGCTTGTCCCGGAGCAGAGCGGGGCGGATGGTGTTGAATGCGGAGCTGAAGTCCACAAACAGGATCCTGGCGTAGGTTCCCAGGAGGTGCGTGCACCCCTGTGATGGCGGGAGGGGGCCCACGAGGTCCACGTGAACATGGTCGAACCTCTTAGCCGGAATATGAAACGGCTCCAAGGGAGCCTTCGTGTGTCTGTGTACCTTGGCTCGTTGGCACGCCATGCAGGCTGCAGCCCACTCTTTCACTTGTTTGCGTAGGCTCGGCCACACAAAACTTCTCTCCCACCATTTTGACCGACGCGCGCACTCCTGGGTGCGCCAGAGTGTGAACCGACTCAAACACACGGCGGCGCCACGCGGCCGGGACCACCGCACGCGGGCGACCCGTGGAGACATCGCAGATTGGGGGGGGGGGGCGCCATCCTGCAGCACCCTGCTCTCCAGCATTAACCCTGTTGGTCCAGACTGGAGCGTGCACACGTCTGCATCGCCAATCTGCTCCGCAGCCATGGCTGCGTAATCTATGCCCATGCAGACCGGGGCCACCACGGCGTGCGAGAGACAGTCCGCCACTACATTCAGTTTACCCGACACATGCTGAATATCGGTAGTAAACTCTGAGATCGCGGCCAGCTGTCTCTGCTGCCGGCCCGACCACGGTTCTGAAACCTTGGCCATTGCGAATGTTAGCGGCTTGTGGTCCACGAACGCGGTGAAGCTGCGCCCCTCCAGCCAGAACTGGAAGTGGCGTATGGCCAGGTGGAGAGCCAGCAACTCTCTGTCGAATGCGCTGTATTTATGTTCGCTGTTGCGCAAAGTTCTGCTGAAAAAGGCAAGCGGCTGCCAAGCCCCGGCGACGCGCTGCTCCACAACAGCCCCTATGGCCACGTCTGAAGCGTCGGTGGTGAGCGCTATGCGGGCCGTCGGGTCTGGATGCGCCAGCAGTGCGGCGTTTGCCAGGGCTGCTTTAACTTCCGAGAACGCCCGCTCTCGCTGCGGGGGTCCATTCGACCCTATCCACGGGTTTCTGTTTCTTGAGTGTGGCGTACAATGGTTGCATGAGCTGCGCCGCGTGGGGAAGAAAACGGTTATAAAAGTTCACCATTCCCCAAAATTCCTGCAGCGCCCTGACTGTCTGAGGCTGGGGAAAATCCGCCACGGCGCTCACTTTGTCGGGCAGCGGGATCGCTCCTTCCAGAGAGACGCGGTGCCCCAAAAAATCAATCTCCGTCATGCCGAACTGGCATTTCGCCGGGTTGATTATTAACCTGTGCTCCTCCAACCTCCGGAAAACCGTCCTGAGGTGGGTTTCGTGTTCGTCTTCGGACGCACTGGCTACCAGGATATCGTCCAGGTAGACGAACATAAACGGGAGATCGCGCAGCACTGCATCCATCATGCGCTGGAACGTCTGAATGGCATGCACAGGAACTCGAATAGACCGAACGGTGTTATTACCGCTGTTTTGGGTATGTCCTCAGCGTGCACTGGGACTTGGTGGTAACCGCGGACCAGGTCTATTTTGGAAAAAATACGTGCTCCGGCGAGGTGAACGGAAAAATCCTGTATGTGGGGAATCGGGTAGCGGTCGTGCGCTGTGGCGTTGTTCAACCTGCGGAAATCACTGCACGGTCGCCACGATCCCTCAGCCTTAGGGACCATGTGTAGTGGGGATGCCCATGGGCTGTTCGAGCGCCTGATGATGCCCAACCTTTCCAGGTTGGCGAACTCCTCGCGCGCTATGGCCAGTTTAGCTGCGTCCAAGCGCCGAGGTCGTGCAAAAACAGGCGGCCCGGTGGTGGTGATAAAGTGCTCCACCCCGTGTTTAGCGATGGCCGCCGAAAACGTCGGGACCGTGAGCTCTGGGAACTGAGTGAGCAGTGTGTGGAACTTACCGCCTGTAGCTGTGACGTTGGCTTGTGCTGTTGGCTGGGTCACTCGAGCTATACAGGGGAGAGAGTCAAAGGACAGTGCATTAACCAAGCGCCTGTTAGCAACATCAACCAGTAAACCATGTGCACACAGAAAATCAGCCCCCAGTATATGGTAATTCAGTGCTGCTATGACAAAAGTCCACTCATATGTACGGCCGTGAAGAGATAAGAGCAGAGTCCTCTCACCAAAGGTCTTAATATCCGAGCCGTTTGCTGCCAACATCCCGGGGCCGCTAGATCCTGCCAGCCGGTCAGCGTAGGTCGGCCGGATGAAGCTCTTCTGGGCTCCGGTGTCCACGAGGAAACGCCTCCCTGAGTGTGCATCCGTTAATTAGAGCAGCTTGTTCTCTTCACCGAGGGTCGCTGCTGCTACCGACCCCCTGCCTTGGCGTTTTCCCGAACGCTTGAATTGGCACGGTGGCGCACATCTGCGTGCCTTCTCTCCGAAGCAGTGGTGGTAGAAGCAGAGCGTGTCTCTCTGGCGCTCCTTGGACCCCGCTGCTGCTACCGTCGGTGGCCCCTCGCCTCCTCTGGTCGTCTCACTGGGCTCCGCCGCTGCTGCGTTGACTGTGATCGCCCTGGTGGTGATGATGATCCGGTCTGCCTCCTGGGCTAGCGCACGGTAGTCTCGCGTGGCCAGCCACGGCGAATTGGCCAGAACCGCTCTCGCTACTGTCGGAAGGTTCTGGAGGAAGAGGTGGGCAAACAGAAAGCGCCCGTCGTCCGTGCCCATTAACGCCAGCATCTTCTCCATCAGGTCTACGGCCGAACCATCTCCTAACTCGGTCCGTGTCAGGAGCCTCTCTGCTCTCTCACAGTCCTAGAGCATGTAGCACTGGATGAGCGCAGCCTTGAGCGCCTCGTATTTGCTGCTGGCTGGTGGCTGATCGAGCAGGCTCGCTACCTGCTGAGCTGTGCGGGTGTCGAGCGCTGCGACCACATGGTAGAATCTGGTGTCATCTGCCGTTACTCCCCGGAGAGTGAACTGGGCCTCGGTGAAGTGGAACCAAGAGTGCGGGTTGTGCTGCCAGAAATCCGGTAGCTTGACTGCAACCGCACACGCGTGGCTGGAGGTTCCAGTCTGGGCTGTCTGTGGGTTGGCTGCTGCCTCGCTGTAGCTTCCTGACCGGGCCGGCTCCGGGGATCTTGCCTCGTGTTCCATAATACGTCTTGGGTCACCAGTGTGGAATGTGTGAAATCAGAAGCAGATTCATTTCAGATGATTTATTGCACACTCACATCTCATGAGCACAGAACAGACTGACTAGTCACATTCAACATCCCTCTCTCTATAACAAGTTACACTTCACAAGATTCAAGGCACTTCCTCATAACAGCAGGACATCTACACCACATGTCATTCAACCCCCTCTCCCACTGTTCTCCCATGTGTATTCATTGTCTCTGTCTAAGGTGTGAAATAACCTGAGGCCTGAGGCCCACACTATCATGATTCAATGATAATCATAATATTGCGATGATCGAGTATTACGATCCCATATATTCCAAATTTTTTCATCTTATTCAACCTCAAATCACATCCCAAAGTAAAACTGTTGACATCTCTTTCATATAATAAAGTATTCTTGGGGCTTCATTTTCTGTGGAGATGCATCTGTGTGCACAGAGAGGGTGGTGGATGGTGCTGTTTGGAATAGACTACCACTCCAGATACTTTTAGCTGACTCTGTGGACTCTTAAAAAGCAGCTGAAAAGTTTTTTGTTTAACGAAGATTTCTGTTGAGTTTCAGCTGCTTTTTAATGGTAAATCTGATATTTTTAAATTATTTTAATCTTGTGTTTTAACTTGTTTTTGTATTTTTAAAATTATTTTTGTCTATCAACTTCCTTTTATTCCATTTTATTGTGCAATGCTTTGTGGCTATATGTCTATGAAAAGCATTTCATAAATAAACTTTACTTACTTGGCAATAGGAGAAAAAGCTCCATGTCTGTGTTTCTTTAGCTTAGCTGTTGCTAATGCTGCTCTGAAAGTGTGTTCACACCAAATGTGGGGTGACGCAAATCCATACAAAGTCAATGGGAAGACGTGAGTACATGCAAATTTTCATCATTGCGCGTTCGCGTCAGCTAGCTAACTCGCTAGCAGCTAGCTCGCTAGCAGATGGAGTAAAATTATCACCACTGCAGAATAAACTAGTTAGAAAATAAAACTCACCGGGAGACAGGAGGATCAGGAACTCTTCAGCTTAATCGGGTTTTTGGAGTTATTTACCCACAGTTTTCCAGCCACCTACGTCCTAGCAAGCTAGCATGCTAACAACAAAACCACCCATCTTCTGTGAAGTTTTGAAGGCTTAAGACAGCATTTTCAGGTGAGCCCCCGGTTGGATAATGTAAACTTAAGCATGACGTTATTTTGGGAATTTCCACAGCAGGTTCAACACAGCTGCAGAAGTTATAAAGGCAACTTCTCCTGTCAGCATCTCACTCAGAAGGGGAAGTCATGTCTGTTTGAGTGTTTACATTGAGTTATTATGTAATCGTGCTGCACCTTTGGGGTGAACACAGCTTGAGACGTGTGTTGCCCGCTGTGTTTTGAGTGTTTTTTTCTTTTTTTGGTGCAGTGCTTCTTGCGAGTTGTGTCATGTGTCAAGGTCTTTCCTTCCGTCTTTGCTATAAAATCCAAAAATGGCCCGACATTTGAGCTAACTTTGAGCTAACTGCTTTCTAATGTTCAAAGCTGGCTGCAAGTCTCCGAGACAAGCTATGACTTTGCTTGACTGGGTGCTTGCTTTGCACCACCTAGTGGACTGAAAATGCCATTAACTGATAAACTAAAATTATATGTGTGCACATTTTTTTTAATAAAAGATCGATCCATGCTTTTATGGATCGATGTATTGTCGCCAGTGCCAAGTATCGCGATCCATCACTGAATCGATCTTTTTTCCCAACCCTAGGATAAATATTTGAAGAGGAAAGTTTCAGACTCTGAACTGGGCCCTGATGGAGCAGCCACCATGGTTGAGCGCACCAAAAGCTTCATTAGCAGAGTGAAAGAGAGACCCAGATGTTGTTGTTAAGCGCTGTTTTTTGCATTGTGAGGTGCTTGTTGCCAAGGCTTTACCATCAGACCCAGCTCATGTGTTTGATGATTTCATGCAGATGGCAAACTTTGTAAAGACAAGACTTCTGAAAAGCCACATATTTACATCTTTATGTGAGGAAATGGGAGTGGAGCACAAAAACCTTCTTACTCCATACCGAGGTCCAATGGTTGTTGCGTGGCAAAGTGCTGGCCCACTTGCACAAACTTTTTTCATTTTGTAACATCTTTGGTTGGTGGGGTTCCCCACGATTTTTCAACGTAAAAAAGTTTTCTTTGGCTCAAAAAGGTTCAAAAACACTGATTTACACAGCATTTACATTGTGCTTAAAGGGGTCAGTGACTGAAAAATTTTGTTTTTGTAGGTTTTAACCTTCTGAAATGCATCTATTGGTCAAAAGATTATATATATATATATATAAAAACAAAAAATCAAAACCCTTGCTTCTCTTAAAAAGAACACAACCTTTACATAATTTCTGTCTCTGATGAGCTGTTTTAACTCCTCCAGATTTGCTATGGAACATGATAAACATGGTAAGCCCACCCCCGATACCCACCCCCTGCTCTGTTATTGGCGTGTTGAGCTGTCTGTCTTCAAACATGAGCGACCAGGGAGCCTAAGCTTCAGAGTTAACAGTGGTAGGGAGTTAGCTTACCAAGCGCAGCTTATATTGTTATTTTGTTTAGATTTCAGCCACGTTAATAGACATCCTTGTTTTCACCTGGTTCACTAATCTCGTGTCATTTTGGCTTATTTTGCAAAATTTTTGCCGTGATGCTACATCATATCGTTAGCATTATTATTTTCACTGACACCCAAGGCAGCTAGCTGAAGCTAGCAATTTAGCCATTCACTCATGATGTTTCTGTGCTTACTGTAATCCAGGGACTGGCCATTTCTTATCAACCACTGAAACCACACACCACTGCCCACCAGTGATGCTTTATTTCATTCATTCTTTAAGACAGATTTACATTAGTTGGCTCAGGTTTGCTATTTGAGCTATGAGCTAGCCAACTAAGATTAGTAATAGTGACATGAGAGTGAGGGTGGAGTTAACTGCAGTTCTTGGGCATTTAAAGAGACATGCACTGAAATGAGCCTTTATGAGAAAGGCCACAAAAGTTAATTCACAATGATGCTGTGATAATCAAATAATCAAAGAACATTTGGTCAAAATATGTCACAAACATTTTATTAACACCTATGGGAGCTGTAAAACTGTGGGAAAAGCACAGTCAATGACCACTTTAATAATATGAACCTGTAATATCCAAGCAATTCACATTTGCTCTCCGTAACTGCAGGTAATTCTGTTGTTCATCTTGCATTTTTCAGAGTTGTATAAGCGATCTCCCTTTAAGCTCTGCTCGCATAATGGAAAATGAAAGTTTGATGAGTTCCAGCTGACAAACATCAACATTTTTAATGAAATGTTAATGTCTTAGGAGGATAATGTGAGGCAGCGGATGTGTGTTTTTGGGAAAATGCACACAGACATACACACTTGGAGATGACGCTAAGTCAAAGACAGATCTGGGACATTTAAGTCATTGTTAAAGAAAAGAAGAAGAAAAATCCACAGAGAAACGTACACATTCACTATGAAGGATACATTCACATACAGCAGACAGTCAGCTACTGAAGTCAGAAATGTGAGGCTCATTTCCCTAATACATCTGGATTTATAAAAAATCAAAGTAACACCCCCCCACCCCCCACCCCCACACACACACTTTTTTTTGTTTTCCTCTGTTTTAACTTCTCTGTACTTTTGCTTGTTTATTTGCTGCTTCTGCTGCTTTCTGTGAAACTGGACTACATATTATTGTTTTAAGAATGTCTCTTTACTAATTGGCAGTTAATTTAAAAATACTTGTGTGTTTGTGTTTCCCAGTGAAGAACATTTCTTTGGTACAAACAAAGGATTTCTTTGGGCTAATCTGCCTTTGCTACCTGGAATGAGGGACGAACACTGTAAGATGTGAGGAATTTACTTATTCGCCTTCTTGTTCAGAGGTAAATGAGGATTAGTGCAATACTTTCATGTTGGTATGCCAAGTATGCCACTAGAACCAAGAATATAGACCAGCGGCAAGAGAATACAGCTATCTCGTTGGAGGAAATGTGATTGAAGAGGATTGTAAGAGGGCCTATTATAACAAATATTTTTACAAACCTGTCAGATTCCCACTAGCTGTGACCATTAACTCTTCTTCTTTATGATAGACCAAGCTATGCTAAGCTGCTTCTTCTTCTTCTTTTAGATTTGATTGGCGGTTGGCAACCAGCTTACAGTTGCATTACCACCATGTACTTCACTCTGTATCGTCACTCCATCTGGTCAGGAGCTGTAGTCCTTCTATCATCATTGCTGTGCCCAATCGAACCTCAACTCTATCTTCAGACATCACTCTTCTTCGTCTCCTCGTACTTCACTCTATATCATCACTTCACACATCTTGGTCGTGGCAACTGCCACGGCCCACTCTATGCTCGTCTCTCTCTATATCCGAAAGGCTAAGCTAAGCTAAACTACGTTAAGCTAAGCTAAGAAAACACTGACTCTTCCTTCTTCTTCAATCTTAATTGTGTCATTAGAAATGTCAGGGTTTCAGCACTCAGGCAAAATTTAAATCAGTGTTTTTAAAGACAAAAAAGGCACCTGTGAATACAGTTTATGACAACTCAGTGGTGTTGGGTTGGCTATGAGACCACACCTTAAACTGACACAACTGTTAGCCAAAACATGGAATTTGAAGATGCCGCTTTTATCTGTAGGTTTTGTTTTTAAACTTTAAACACAGAGCAGCTTCTGGGTTTAAAGTGGCTCTTCATATTAAAGAAATTTTGTTTAATATCTACCTTATTCCTAGGCCCCATGATGAATTGTGTGAATTATGAATTATGGTAGTAGCTTCTGGAACTAGTTTGGAATGTATGGTTGTCAGTGAAATGGGACACTTTTCCTTTTTAACAAACAATGACTTTGGCATCAGAAATGCGAGAACACGGCCTTTTGCGCCTCAAAAACAGTAATATAATCATACCACTTCCCACAACTATCTAGAGATTGGAAGATGACCTTAAAAAGTGTCCTGACAGACAGTAGCTCCGTTTGTTAGTGCCGCTGCTAAGATGCTAATGTTGCAAACAAATAAAAGCTCCATCAATCTCTCCACTGCAATAAAGTCGGCTGCATTTTGTTAAAATATGTTGGACATAATCAGATTTACCTCAGTGCAGAGGTAGAATCTAGTCAGAGCCACAAAGAAGTCTCCATTTATACAGTCTACGGCACAACCACAGACACCAGCAGCAAGTTCCAGAACTACGCCAAAACATTCAAAAATTACAAAAACTACAAGTTCTGAAATTAGCTGCCACTTGAGTGCAAAACACGTCTGTGGACTGTACATTAAAATGAATATGAAAAACTTAACACTATTTTAAATGCCCCTGCTACTCCACTCTTGCTGACTGATTTAACACTACCTCAGCCGAAACCGGAAGTCCCGGCCATAATCGTTCCTACGGCGGCACCCCCATGAATAAGGTGGCTACAGACTTTGATAATGAAACTTATTAACCTAGTAAATAAATTAACTT
This sequence comes from Pholidichthys leucotaenia, assembly GCA_020510985.1. Lineage (NCBI taxonomy): Eukaryota > Metazoa > Chordata > Actinopteri > Cichliformes > Pholidichthyidae > Pholidichthys > Pholidichthys leucotaenia. The sequence goes on along the minus strand of CM035845.1, from coordinate 226,496,102 downwards.
GCATGTATGGATCTGAATATTTTTAAGTGTTAGCTATGTTGTATGGGTATTTATTTTGCTAAATTAAAAAAAAATTACAAAAGTGATCTCATTGGATGGGCCTTTTGTCTTCATATCTTTTGCCTCTTGGCACTATTTTTCAGAAACATGCTTTCACTCTTATGCTGATGACTGTCAAGCTTATTTCCCTCTCAAGCAGACTTGTGCACGCTCTGTCCAGCCTCACCTCGACTGCCTCAGTGACATCAGGGTTTGACCGGCTCTTACTATTTTTAATTTTAATGAGAAAAAGATTGACGTCATATTATTTAGACCCAGTAGCACCAGCAGTACTTCCTGTGCCAACCTTTCCTCTCTGGCCCCATATGGGAAGTCCGTCATCACTAATTTGGGTGTGAAAAGAGATGCTGCTCTGAAGCTCAGTAACCAAGAAAATGGAGTAATAAAATCATGTTTTTTCCAACTCTGATCAAAAATCAAGCCCCTACTGTCTAAACATGACCTAGAAACAGTAATTCATGCTTTTATAACCTCTTTCCTGGATTACTGGAATATACACATTTTACCAGAATCAGGCAGACCTCTATTGCTCAACTCCAGATGGTGCAAAATGCCACTGCCCAATTCTTAACAGGTATAAACAAGTGAGAGCACATCACCCAGTTTTGGCTTCCCTCCATCGGCTCCCTGTCCATCTACAAGTCAATTTAAAATTCTTTTACTTGTTTTTAAGTCTTTTAATGGCCACACTGCATTTTATTTGTCTGATCTGCTGCACCTGTAAATTCCATCTTGTTCCCTCAGGTCAGCTGACCTATCTTTGCTTCCAAAGACACAACGCAGTCTTAAGGCGCTTTTCCACTAGCCCAGCCCAGCCCCGATTGAAAACCCTACTCTACTCACTTTGGTTTGGTTCGGCCTCAGTTGCTTTTCAACTACTGCTGGCGCACCTGCTGGCACACCTGCTGTGGGTGGGATTTGTTGAACAGCAGGCGGCGCCACACCCTCGTGACGTGAAACACGTGACCGAATCCTCCACAACAAACAAAATGGCTGATGACGAGGAGAGAAGGAAGGAGGAAGGAGAGAGGAATGACTATGACATGAAACTGGTTAAATCTATGGTGCTGACTTGTTGTGCTCTGCACAATCTGTGTGAGAGTCATGGAGAGACGTTTGACACTACACTGGATGATGCAGTAGATGAACCAGTGGTGGCAGCGGCACAGAGAGCAGAGGAGCAGGGTGGTGATATTGTAGCGAACTCAATATAAGCACCCTACTTGGCTTGCCAAGGTTGACCCTATTGGCGACACAGGTAGAGTGCGGGACTCCGGAGCGGGAGGCGTGAGTTCGAATCTGCCGGTGGGACGTCGCCATGTCGAGCTGCATGTTACAATATAATACGAGATGCTGTGATGCAATACTTGTCTATTTCGTCCACATTTATGTGCATACATATTTCAAAAATGTTTTTTGTAAATAAAATGTTGTGCATGGTCCATCTACCTGTCCTCTTGTTCATAACGCATATCTGTTAAGAAGGTGCGAAGCCATCAGCCTAATGATGAGTCCACACTTCTGTTGTGATAATTGCTCACGCTGAGCACTCTGACAGCCCCATACACTGTGGGGGTCACACACGACGTGTTCCTCCCCACACTCTCAATTTTTTTTCCCGTATATTTTTCTCTTTGGCGTACAGAAATGGCAATACGCCCGTATTTGCTAAAATTGCATTTTCCCCGTATTAAAATACGGCGAAACCGTATCACTTGACAGGTATGTAATTACATGCAAAAACACCACACAGGCCATCTTCACAAAAATCCAGCTCAACAAGCCACATTTGCTTAGGTGGAAATGCAAATTGAACTATAAATCATGTGCTGTTACATGTCATATTTTCCCATGTAAAGGTCTCCCACTTCTACTTACAAATTGATTTTTAATTTTTGGGAAAAAGGAATATAAATTTTGCACTTGTTGGTAACAACAGTTGTGTGCAACAAAAACACAGTTGTGTATCCTTGTCCGATTTGTCTACTGTTATTAGTGCCAAATTTTTGCTAGATTCCTTCTTAATTTATTAAATTTTGACTGGCGATGCAACATTCAACTTACACGTACTTACCTTTAGCAGTGTCTACAAGTTCAAGCACATGTGTACAACTGCTTATAACCTAAAAAATGTACCCGTTCAAGAGAAATGGATTCCACATTGCAAATTTGTTTAAAATAAAAAAAAAAAACCTACCACGACATTACGTTTCGTTGTGTTGTTAAAAATTAAATTACCATTAGAAGGCTATACACCTGACCTGATGAACAGCAGCATGTGGAGTGAACAGAGAATGGAATGTGTATGTAATTATTGGCTTTTCTCATATGGTGTCATAACAGATAAACCAGACTTTTGATGCAAACAATACAGTTGTTTGGGCTGCACGGTGGCGCAGTGGTTTAGCACTGTGGCAGCACAGTTTACCCTCGGCCGGGGGATCGCGGGGATCATGAGATCGTGGGTTCGATCCCAGCCCCCGACCAACAGTGAGCTGTGTGGAGTTTGCATGTTCTCCCCGTGTTGCGCGGGATTTCTCCGGTTTCCTCCCGCATACCAAAAACATGTAGGTTTAGGGCGCTCGCGCACGCAGCGACCAGCAGCCTGTGGCTTGTCACCAGACTGCAAACCAAATCTACCTACGGGTACAAATAAGTAACAAAAACAACAAAAAAAATATATTCCAGAAGCAAAATTTACAAACAAAAAAACAGACTGGGCGATGACATCTCTGCGAGCTCTTCCCTTCGTAACGCAGCGTCCTGCTCCAGGGCTTCACGCGCATCTGCCCGCACATCTGCGGCCACCTGTCGCAAATGCTGCATGTACTCCTGATTCTTGCCGCTGGTCATGTTGCCGTTCCAAGAGCCGCATCTCTTCGTCATGCATGTTGACCATCGGTAATGTAAGGTCAGCGATGGGAGTTGTCTGTTTTCGTCTTGCCTAGATGGAAAGACAGAAAGGCATGGTCGTTAAAGCTGGATCACTACATATATTATAGAATTACACAGGTGAAAGTCTGTGGTGGAATGTCACTATTATATTATGCTTCATTGCTGTATATAAGCTGAACTGTCATGTTGCTGCCCCTCAGTAGAGCAGATTTTGCAACACGCAGGGTGCTGTCTTCGGCTGCAGCCCCCCTGCAAAACTAAAAAGGATTAAGATTAAGAATATGGATGGATGGATGGGTAATGTTTAAACTAGTTGTTTGTAGTGTGGCCGCAGAAATCTGAATGGGTTAATACAGTCAGCTGACGCGAAGCATTTCAATGAAGCATGTTGATTTCAACGGCAGTTCATGCGCTTTATTTGTTTTTATAAAACAGGAGTTACAACAGCACCAATCACCACACCTAAAAATGGTTGTGGAACACCGATAAGTGAAGACCAAAGAATAACCTTTTTGCACATTTAAAAAGACATTTTCAGTTAATTAATATGCAGCTACAGGAAATTGCATTAATCAATTTGGTACGTAACTTGTTAGGCTTCAGCCCCCCCGCGACCTGTAAAGGATTAAGCGGTAGAAGATGGATGGATGGATGGATGGATTTTCGACCCTGGTTTCCGCTGCTGGACCTGTTTCAACCAAAAAAAAAATCGTGGTTATTGTGCCTTACCGGCACTTGAACGTGATCCAGATGGAGCTGGTGATGTGGAGCTGATCCAGCTGGCGCTCAGCCAGACGCACACGCAGACGTAGCGCCAGGAGAGTCCGCTGTGTCCATCATGTCCGCTGAGGTGGACCCCTGTGATATGAAATGCGATTCTAGAAAGAAAATGCACGCAATTTAAAACTAAACACCAAAGTGCAACATGTACACAACACTCTCAAGTTTTTAACCGGAATACAATAAGCGTAATTCAGCGTTTTGTTCGCGCTAATACTTAACACAAAGCAAGCGTGAATCTGCAGTTGGCTGCAAAACAATAGGAAAGCCTCAGTAACAACCATTACCCACAATCTAACAACCTTCCTATTTCTTAAAAACAGTGAGCTTGGCACAGAAAGGATCAAGTGGCGAAAAGATGCGCAATACCAAAACAACACTCACCATCCACGGTTTCCAAGGCCGTGACCGTGACGGTGGCCGTGTCGAGCCCAATGTCTCTCAGCGAACCACTTCCACTCCTTCCGATCCGCTGAACTTCGAGCAATGTGGTCCTTCACTGCTCGGTAATCGCTTTTCAGCTTTTTCAGCTTCTCCCGACACTGTTTGGCAGTACGGATGTGCCCTTGGGAACCCATCTGCTCGGACACCTGCATTTCAAGTAGATCCGTCCAACTCGCGCTGGATGCGATCGTCGCCTAATATAGAAAGAAAATTGCGCACCTCCTAATATATAATATTAGGAGTATATTATTATATAAGTATATTATACAGTATATTAATATAATATACCGTATTAAAGGGGCGCACTGTGTTCACTGGCTGAACAATTACAAATGGCGGTCGTGGAGTAAATTCAGCAGAAAAAGTCGCTTTCATGACATTACGACCTGACCAATCAGCGGCGACCAGTCTCTTAAAGTCCTATCACAGCCCTACTCAGTCCTACTCTGCCCGGTTAGGCCCTGCCCTGGATCAGGTACGAAAAAAGTACCTGCTAACCGGTGCTGGGGCTGATGGAAAAGCGCCTAAAGCGGGCTGAGTGGTGCGGTGTAGGGCTAAGTGAGGCTAGTGGAAAAGCGCCTTTAGAGGTGATCGGGGATTCTCAGCTGTGGCTCCTAAACTCTGGAATGAGCTGCCACGGTGCATCAGACAGGCTCCCTCAGTCGCTGTCTTTGAATGCCATTTAAAATTGCATTTCTATTCCCTGACCTTTGACCCAGTGTGAGACAGTGACACTGATTTTATTTATCTATTACTTTTGCTTTTAATTAACCCTTGATTTTTGTTTTAATATTTTAGTTTTAATTGTCTGTGTCCTTTACTTTCTTGGTGTTTTAATTCCTGTCTGTTAACATGTTGTTTTTAAAGTGCTCTATAAAGAAAGTGGTATGGCATGGCATGGTATAGTATGCCAAGCTTTGGGGGCTTAAACGACAGGAGAATTTCACTTTTTTATTTTAAAATTTCAGTTTCAGTCTTTTTAATGACCAGTTAGAACCATGGTTATTAGAACTTTAGGTTCATTAGGTCTCTATAGTTGATGTGCCAGAGGCTGATTGGCCAATCCCAACACTTGAATTTTACTAATATTTCACATCAACATGGGTGCTGTGAGGGCTACAGGTTCCTTCTAAAGCCTGATTATTTTTCATTCCTGCCACAAATAGCCAAGAGCACAGATTTTATTATTACATTTTCCTTTTTTGTTTTAATTTAGATTTTATTCAACTTCAGAAAAGAATAATTCAGCTCCACAGCAAGGAGAAAAACTTGACATTGTAGCATTGCTACAGTTTAACAGACTTGCTACTTCATAGCATCCTGGTTTGTTTTCCTTCTTTATCATCCAGTTTTCTGATATCAGCAGCTAACCTAATCTTCATATAAAGTAGGTGACTGGTCCACTTGTCAAAAAAAACCCCAACAACCCACATTTCCCCTGAGTAGAACAAGTGTTGAGCCTCACCTTAACCGATAAGAAGCAGTTTGCCTGAAGATGAGATGCCTTTCTGCCCCTATTGTGCCAGTTTCCTTTTGGATTCAGCGTGTGATCGCTGTGTGAGATCTGGATGATCCTCGTGTTCTGTGCAAAGATGCGCATGAGTGTATGTGTCAGTGTTTGCGTCTTTGCTCACCGGGGAATCGAGGACAAAGGGGACTGAGAGTGGAAAGCTTTGTATGCTGCAAGAACTCCACAGCTATGCACGTTTGTCGTTTCAAGCACAGGATGATTCAAGGAACTCAATGAAGTTTGTGTCTGAGGTGCACTCTAAAAATACAACTGTCCCCCAGCAAACTAAAAGATTCACTTAAGACAGATTCAATCCTTTGTGTACGTGAAAACTCTCTCCAAAAAGACTCTTTAAAGGAAGACTTTTAAAGGATGTGGTCAAAGACTATTAAAAACTTGCATACAGCGGTTTATTTTGACTCTAACATACAGCATCCTGCTGCCATGAATCCTGAACCAACTGCAACAAAAGAAACTAAAAATAAACCACCCTCCAGTTTGAGCCAGCCCAGGCCCATTTAAGGTTTCCTGTTGAGAACAATGATTGTTGAAGGTCAGCATTTAGCAGTGGACACATTTTTAATACTGCACTACCACACGTCAAGCATTAAAATTAGCTTCAGTTCATAATTTTCAGTTTGCTATAAAGAGGGAGTCAATTTCTCTGCAAAATTTTTGATATTGTCACAATTCCTGTTTTATTTTGAAACAGTCAATGAGGAAGTCAGTGCTTCTACTTAAGATAACTTTCCTAATTATTTCAACCTGTAAAGAACAGACAGAACAATTCTTAACTGCTTTCCAGAACTCACAACCTTAATGGTCAATTAGAAGCTTTTATTCAGTTTATCTTGACGTGTGTTTTCCTCCGCTCACTCTGACAGAAACTGTCCTCTTTTCATACTTTTGAGTGAGCAGCCTCAATCAATAATGCTGCGCAAGGTGTGTGTGTGTGGTTTTTTTTTTTTTAAGTGGGGTCTGTACACATTGAATGAGGTCACTCTGAGTATCGGAGGATCAGTTTGGTGTAAATTCCAGTGCTGAAAAACATAATCTATTCTTGTTTTAAGATGAGCCAGCTCAGACTCACCAGTTACCATTGCCAAAACCATCTCAGGGAGTGACCCAAAGACATTATTTTGCATTAACTGGCCCACATCAATCAAAAAAGTGTATGCGTTAATATCCCCAGTCCTAATTCAAATGTGTCAAACTCATGAGTGAATAATGTCAGTCAGCCTAATACTGAATTATGTACTTTGCTAACTGTTTTTCTACATTTTTGACACACAGTTAGAACCTGCATCAAGAATTTTCTATTCACCAGTCAATAAAATCCAGCAGAATTTTGAGACATCTAAAGCTAGAGCCACACCAAGCCGATGATCAGCCATCTGGCAAGTCTGAGGCGTCAGTGAACCTATTCTGTGTGGTGTGTCTTGCACCATCTGCACAAGACAAATCTCATCTGTTATTTTGTCTGATTCAACATGTTGAATCAGTGTCAGAATTATCGATGAACGAGAGCACTCTGATTAATATTGTAAATGATTGAGCGCAGGCGCAAAAAGCAGTACATGCCTGTTTGCCATTGGCTGTAGTCTTCCTGGTGTGTGTAAGTGCAACTTTTACCACACTGATGAAGATGTTGCCTTGGTGTGTTTATATACAGTGGTGTGAAAAAGTGTCTCCTCCTTCCTGATTTCTCATTTTTTTGTATGTTTGTCACACTTAAATGTTTCAGATCATCAAACAAATTTAAATATTAGACAAAGATAACACAAGTAAACACAAAATGCAGTTTTTTAAATGAAGGTGTTTATTATTAAGGGAAAAAAAAATCCAAACCTACATGGCCCTGGGTGAAAAAGTGATTGCCCCCTAAACCTAATAAAGTAACTGGTTGGGCCACCCTTAGCAGCAACAACTGCAATCAAGTGTTTGCGATAACTGGCAATGAATCTTTCACAGTGCTGTGGAGGAATTTTGGCCCACTCATCATTGCAGAATTGTAATTCAGCCACATTGGAGGGTTTTCAAGCATGAACCACCTTTTTAAGGCCATGCCACAGCATCTCAATTGGATTTAGGTCAGGACTTTGACTAGGCCACTCCAAGGTCTTCACTTTGTTTTTCTTAAGCCATTCAGAGGTGGACTTGCTGGTGTGTTTTGGATCATTGTCCTATTGCAGAACCCAAGTGTGCTTCAGCTTGAGGTCATGGACAGATGGCCAGACATTCTCCTTCAGGATTTTTTGGTAGACAGCAGAATCCATGGTTCCATTTTCCACAGCAAGTCTTCCAGGTCCTGAAGCAACAAAACAGCCCCAGACCATCACACTACCACCACCATATTTTGCTGTTGGTATGATATTCCTTTTCTGAAATGCTATGTTACTTTTACGCCAGATGTAATGGGACACACACCTTCCAAAAAGTTCAACTTTTGTCTCGTCAGTCCACAGAGTATTTTGCCAAAAGTCTTGGGGATCACCAAGATGTTTTCTGGCAGAAATGAGACAAGCCTTTATGTTCCTTTTGCTCAGCAGTGGTTTTTGTTTTGGAACTCTGCCATGCAGGCCATTTTTGCCCAGTCTCTTTCTTATGGTGGCGTCATGAACATTGACCTTAACTGAGGCAAGTGAGGCCTGCAGTTCTTTGGATGTTGTTGTGGGGTCTTTTGTGACCTCTTGGATTGGATCTTTTGGTCTACTTCATTTGGTCAGGCAGGTCCTATTTAAGTGATTTCTTGAATGAGAACAGGTGTGGCAGTAGCCAGGCCTGGGTGTGGCTAGAGAAATTGGACTCAGCTTTCCAAAGATGTGATAAACCACAGTTAATTTATGTTTTAATGGGTGGGCAATCACTTTTTCACACAGGGCCATGTAGGTTTGGAATTTTTTGTACCCTTAATAATAAACACCTTCATTTAAAAACTGCATTTTGTGTTTACTTGTGTTATCTTTGTCTAATATTTAAATTTGTTTGATGATCTTGTTGGTAAATTTCTATGATGCCCTTGTCTGTCTGAGAATGTTGGTTTTTCTGCAGCTATGTTTCTCCAACCTTCATCCTGCTTGCTTTGAGAATGTCAATTATTCTATAACTATGGTTTTCATCCTTCATCCTGCTTGCTTTGCATGCCACACCGCCGCCGTTAGATTACACCCAAGGATTCACTCGCTGAAACCAGATAGAATCAGCTCTGCCCTCAGCTGAGTTGGCACATATTGGAAGGACACTGATACACGTGAGGGGAGCCCTTCCTCCTGCATGAGGGAGTTCCAGAGTTCTATAAAAACCATAGGGCCCACTGTTGGAGCAGCACTCTCTCTTGATACGTCTTGAGAGTAGTGCTCCGGTGCTGTATCTTGTACCATATCTCAGCTTCAGTAAAATAAGTGAAACAATCTGAAACACTTAAGTGTGACAAACATACTAAAAATGAGAAATCAGGAAGGAGGCAAACACTTTTTCTCACCACTGTATATACAGTTAGATCCATTGGTTACTCAGCCACAGGGGGAACAGAAGCCAGTCTACTCCCTATGCTGGTCTCAAGCCCAGATAAATGGGGAAGTTTGTGAAGTTTGTGTCAGGGAAGGGTACCCGACCTAAAAATCCTTGTCTGCTCCCTTTCAGCTGAGCAGACAAGGATTTTCAGTCCTTTCAGCTGCTCCCTCAAAAGGGAGCAGCTGAAAGGACAAGAAAGAGTCAGTATTGTCATGGCTGTAATAAATATTCAGCCCACGTGTGCAATGCAGCAACAAGAAGGGACAACCACACAGTAATATACATTTGGGGGTTTTTATTAAATAGCAAATCCTCACAGAGCTACATAAACAGTCACTTGCCAGAGGAAGGAGCCTGTGGAGAAAAGACGAGAGCTGAGTGAGGAGGAATGGAGTAAGGAAAAATGGGCTAGCCAAATTGCCACTTACGAGAGCTCCGAGGGTGAACTGGCAGGGCCCCAGCGTGGAATAGACGAACCAGCAGGGTGAGGGAGATGAGCTGGTGGTGCCTGACCGGGTGGAGGTTATTGCCGAGATGAGTAGTGATGTGGCAGGAGAGTGCGCACAGTCCCGGTGACACACCCACACGATGGCAGCAACCTGAAGAGGGAAGACAACACACAGGTTAATAATGTTTTCACCAGTGTGGTGCAAACACTCGTTGTCTTTAGTAGGCAGTATACCCAGATGAGCCAGCGTTGAATCACTGAAGGATGCCTCCTTATGAACGCTGGCTGATGAGAGGGTGCAGGTGTGTCCTCTCACTCAGGTGTGCTGATGACCTGAGGAGAGATTAACGGGAAGGAGGGGGCACACTCTCGCTTCCCATGACAAATATATATTTGAACACTGACTTAAGTTTTATTTTATCTGTTTACCACAACATATTCAAGATATAGTTATATAATCAATATGGGCTTCAAGTGCAGACTCTCAGCTTTAGTAATTTGAGGGTATTCGCATCCATATTGGAGTTACGATTTAGAAATTGTAATTTTTGTATGGAAACTTCTCATTTCAGGGGCTCAAGTAATTGGACAATTGACTCAAATGCTATTTCATGGGCTGCGTGGGCTATTCCCTCGTTAATCCATAATCAATCTAGTAGGTAAAAGATCTTGAATCAATTCTAAGTGAGGCATTTGCATTTGGAAGCTGTTGCTGTGAACCCACAACATGCGATCAAAGGAGTTCTCAATGAAAGTGAAACATACCATCCTTAGGCTGGAAAAAAAAGAAGAAATCCATCAGATGGCGGAAATGTTACAAGTGACTAAATCAACAGTTTGGTACATTCTAAGAAGAAAAGAGTGCACTGGTGAGCTCGGGAACTCAAAAATGCCTGGACGTCTACAGAAGACAGTGGTGGTGATTGCAGAATCCTTTCCATCGTAAAGAAAAACCCCTTCACATCATCCACCCAAGTGAAGAACACTCTCCAGGAAGTAGGTGTATCAGTATCTAAGTCTACCATAAAGTGAAGAATTCACGAGAGCAAATACAAAGTGCTCACCACAAGGTGCAAACCAGTAATCAGCCTCAAAAATAGAAAGACCAGATTAGACTTTCCCAAAAAACATCTAAAGAAGCCAGTCCAGTTCTGAAACAGCATTCTTAGGACAGACGGAAATAATATCAACCTGTACCAGAATGATGGGAAGAAGAAGGTATGGAGAAGTCTTGGTCCAAAGCTCACCGCATCTTCTTTAAAACATGGTGGAGGCAGTGTGATGCATGGGCATGCATGGCTTCCTGTGGCACTGGGTCACTGGTGTTTATTAATGATGTGACAGAAGACAGAAGCTGCTGGATGAATTCTGAAGTGTACATGGATATACCGTCTGCTCAGATTCAGCCAAATGCAGCAAAGTTAATTGGATGGCATTTCACAGTGAAGATGGACAATGACCCAAAATATACCACAAAAACAACCCAGGAGTTTTTTTTTAAGGCAAATAAATCAAATATTCTGCAATAGCTGAGTCAATCGCCACATCTCAACCTGATCGAGCAGCATTTGACTTGCTTAAGACAAAACTTAAGGTAGAAAGACCCACAAACAAGCAAGAACTGAAGACAGCTGCAGTAAAGGTCTGGCAAAGCATCACAAAGGAGGAAACCCAGTGTTTAGTGAGGTCCATGGGTTCCACACTTCAGTCAGTCATTGCCTGCAAAGGATTCTCAACAAAGTATTAAAACTGAACATTTTATTTTTAGTAATGTTAATTTGCCCAGTTACTTTTGAGCCCCTGAAATGAGAAGATTTTGTATAAAAATAGTTGTAATTTCTGAACTGTAACTCCTATTTGGATGTGGATGCCCTCAGATTAAAGCTGAGAGTCTGCACTTTAAGCCCATATTGATTATATAACTGTATCTTCAATATGTTGTGGAAAACAGCTATGTGTGTGTGTGTGCGCGCGCGTGCGTGCTTTAAGAATTAATCCATTTTGGGTTCTCGTAATATCTCAAGCCAGCAGTTTGTTGTGAACCTCTGTTTTACTTTAATTGGTTTAATGAAAGCATCACTTAATGTACTAAGCATTACAATTACCAGAGACATCAGGGCAGTCTTTTTACTTTGTTCTATAATTAAGCTTAAAGTCAATGTATTTTAAAATAACTGCTTAAAATCTATATATGCACTTTCAAAGCTGACTTACCCTTGACTCAGTGAAGGTTCATACTTAACACTGGAAATTACAAAGATCAGACACTAAACTTACTAAAGATCAAATTTCCTGATCCAGCTCCCCTAGTGGTACTGGCATATTCGTTTTTTTTTTTTTTTTCTTATTGCCTAGCACTGATGACTAATGCATTGCGGACTATAGGGATGAATAAAGTTTTGTAAGACTTTATTGATCCCCCTGGGTGTGAGAAATCAGATGCAAGGTATTACAGCAGCAGCTCTATGTACAGGGTGGCATAATAAGTTTGTAGGAAATACATGCAAACTGAAAATCAAACTGTTAGGTGTTAGGTGGTGGTTATGATCTTGTCCCATTTAATTTTGTTGGTTTCTTTTGTTTCTATTGATGAGCTTACAGTGAATATTCATCAAGTACACTCATCAAGGACATCAAGCAGATGCTGAAGCAGCGTCTGAGATATTGGCACAGCTTTCATAATGAAGCGTAATTAACTGTGCTGCAAGGTCTGGAATTGGTGGGAGCAATGATAATTTGATGACCAAAAACAAGACAAAACAATTTCATGAAGGAGCGGAGTTCATTTTCAGCCTGAATACAAACAGATCCATCTCGATTCCTTTTTGATACAGCCAGGTAGCTGATCCAGTTGCAGCTTGTGTGCAACTGCAGACAGTGACTGTAGGCTGTAATTGTCCATAGCTAACAAGCTATTGATCTACATGGACTGTCCAGGTCACTGCAATCATATCCGCCATTATTGACTTCCCCAATATGTCTGGTGCTGTAGATGGGTGGGGAGAGTGAGACTCTGCATGCATACAAATAGAAAGTTAGTGTGTATTTGTAAGGCTGCAAGTTTGTAGTTTGACTTTACTTTTTATTATAATTGGTGTATCGTTCTTTTCAGTGACTGATATGTTTTTTATCTGCACACAAATGAGCTAAGTGTAGATGCCTGTGTGTGTCATGAAGGAGCTGAACTTCAGAGGGATTTGGATGAAAGCCAGGTGTGTTAGAGATAGAAACCAAAGCTGCCCAGACATTCTTGTTTGTCTCTGTCCCTCCTCTTCCATCCATTTCTCTCCCCTTCTGTACCTTCTTTCTTCCATAATTCCCCACCCCTTAAATCTTCTCCTGCTCACTATCAGCTATTGCATTCTCCTACATTATTTATGTCTGTGTTAACTCTCCAGATTTTAGAGTTTTTAAAAATCCAACAGAGAAAGTTTGACCCACTTTTGATTGCATATTAAAGTGTCACAGATCCAATTCAGAAGTCATGTCAGATTCAGTCACTTCAGGGCAAAGCACAAGAGCAGAAAATGGGATGAAGGCACAGCAACGCTGGGTGAATGCTACTCATGTAATACGTAAGCAGCACTACATTTTCTCCTCGTTTGAGATGCATTTTTTTCATAGGACTAATGGAAATTAGATTTGGGAAAGTTAACATAATTTGCTAAAAAATTTCAGACCGAGTTGATATTCCTTTCTGCATTACAGAGCCTAAAATAGGAAGGTGTTAGAATTGCTGTGATTTCACACAGATGTGCAACCTTAACTGAGGAAAAATGGAGTAAAAGTGTAGTTTGATCATTGCATTTCTTTAAAAATTGAGATTTTTATAATATAGATTCACTAGTGCCCATTTTGAGTGTTATTATCTCATTAAATGGCTGCTATTAGTTCCTATTACTAGAAGGCCTCTGCCAGTTAAAAGGGTGTTATCATATTATTTAAAGAGAGTCATTCATTTTACACTGCAAAGCTAATTTATTGTATCAGTCTTTTTATTGGGGAAACACAAACAAATTAAAATCATCATGTTCGTCTTCTTCGTCTTTCAGCTGCTCCCTTTAGGGGTTGCCACAGCGGATCCTCTGCCTCTATCTCACTCTGTCCCTTGCATCTTCCTCTGTAACACCAACCCTCTCCATGTCCTCCTTCACTACATCTATGAATCTTCTCTGTGGTCTTCCTCTTTACCTTCTGCCTGAAAGCTGAATCTTCAACATCGTTAGTCCAATATATCCACGATCCCTCTTCTACACATGTCCAAACCATCTCAGAATTGGCTCTTTTACTTTGTCTCCAAACTACTTAACCTGAGCTGTCCCTCTGGTACAGTGGATCTAAAAAGTCTACAAACCCCTGTTCAAATGCCAGGTTTTTGTGATGTAAAAAAATGAGACCAAGATAAATCATCCATCCATCCATTCATCTTCTACCGATGGATGGATGGATGGATAGATGGCAAGATAAATCATTTCAAAACATTTTCCACCAATAATGGGACCTAAAACCTATACAATCCAATTGAAAAACAAACTGAAATCTTTTAAGGGGAAAAATAAAGAATAAAAAACTTAGAATAACCTGTTTACATAAATATGCACACCTTTAAACTAATACTTTGCTGCAGCACCTTTGGCTTTTATTACAGCACTCAGTCTTTTTGGGTAGGAGTCTATCAGCATGGCACATCTTGATGTGGCAATATTTGCCCACTCTTCTTTGCAAAAATGCTCCAAATCTGTCAGATCGTGAGGGTATCTCCTGTGCACAGCCCTCTTCAGTTCACACCATAGATGTTTGATCGGATTCAGATCTGGACTCTGGCTGGGCCATTCCAAAACCTTAATCTTCTTCTGGTGAAGCCATTCTTTTGTTGATTTGGATGTGTGCTTTGGGTCATTGTTGTGATGAAAGATGAAGTTCCTCTTCATCTTCAGCTTTCTAACAGAAACCTGAAGGTTTTGTGCCAATGCTGACTGGTATTTGGAAGTGATCATAATTCCCTCCACCTTGACTAAGACCCCAGTTCCAGATGAAGAAAAACAGCCCCAAAGCATGATGCTGCCACCACCATGCTTCACTGTAGGTATGGTGTTCTTTTGGTGATGAGCAGTGTTGTGTTTGTGCCAAATATACCTTTTCCTTTGACTTTGTTACCTCTCTCTTTGCCATGTGTCTAGATTTCAAATACTCCTGTCTACTTTCTTCATCTCCCTGACTATCCCAGTTTTTCTTTGTCAACCTCTTCCTTTGAATACTTTGCTGTACCTCCTCATTCCACTATAATAATAATAATAATAATAATAATAATAATAATAATAATAATAATAATAATAATATGCCAGAATGATGTGATATTTATATATATACTGTGTGTGTATATATATATATATATATACTGTATATATACAGGCCACTTTATTAGGTACACCTAATAAAGTGGCCACTCACTAATCCACTAATCCTGATTCACTAATCCATTAATAATCCATCCATGGATGGATGGATTATTAATGGATTAGTGAATCAGGTGGGAAAAGGGTTGCTCATTAGGGTGACTGAAAGCTAAAGAAAATGCCAGTATAAACCATGCTTGGTAAGCCAACTTCCTAATTCTGAAGCTAACACCTTGGCTGGGTTTGCCACCATCTATGTTTGCAGACAGACAGTTATGTTGGTCAATAATTGAGCAACAGCACATATCAAGGCTGGGATTACCTTTTCTTGATGCAGAAGAACAAACTCTGAAGAGTTAAAATTGCTAATTGGACACCGAAACAATAAAAAAAGTGGGTTTTTTTAAGAGAATTGAGCATTTAGATTTTTTTTTTAATAATCACGTGACCTGCAAATGCATTTCAACTTACAAAAATACCATTATTCAGTGAGTGGGACCTTTTATGCGTAAAGGCACAAGTGAGAGAAAGTGAAAGAGAAACTCAAGACAGACACATACATGGAAAAAAGGGGAACAATAGGGTGCAAATATCTTCTGCATAAGAGTCACCCACCTCCTTGCAGGCACTTTGTAGCTTTTTGAAACCCTTTAATATCATCATTCTCAGTGTCACACTGTAGTCTGTTACACTCCAAAAGCATCTTCCTGCACTGTAAAACCTGATGACTCAGTTCAACATAAAGTATTTGAGGAAACCGATTGCCTTGAATCATTTGTTATTGCAACCATTCAAGTACATCAACTTTTTTCAGCTGAGTACACTGAGTTATTATAAAAAGAGTTAAATGTATCTTCTTCACATTAAGCTATCATTCAGGTTTTGCTTACTCTTTTATTTCTATGCAGGTACATCACTACATTTTAGTTATGACACCTTACATACCACAACACAGTTGGCACTGTATGCGAATGCTATGGGTCCCCGGTAACTGAGAGCCCCCCAAGCTACAAATGTAGGCTCAGTGTCAATTGCTACTGTGGTACAAGGGGGAGGGGCGGGGGGACTGCTATGGTAGTTTGTGTCACTGCCATCACAGTTACACTCATGGTGCAAAAGACAAAAGTTATCTAAAACTCAAGTATCTTTGCAGCAAAAGCTTCGGCATATGTACAGCAGAAACACACAACAAATTGACAGTCAGACTAAGGAGTTTCCAATGTTTAATATTTCCCATCAGCCCTTGTGGCAGCATTATTTTTGAGAGATTTAAAAGTACCTAACTTCATTTGATGATTATGGTTATAACTTTTGAAATTACCAATCAGAATATTCAAATTTACAGCAAGGCAAATGTTACCCCTCCATCCATCTTCTTCCGCTTAATCCTTTTCGGGTTGCGGGGGGCTGGAGCCTATCCCAGCATCTTTGAGTGAGAGGCAGGGTACACCCTGGACAGATTTTCAGTCCATCACAGGGCCAACACAGAGAAACAGACAACCATTCACTCCCACAGTCATACCTAAGGACAATTTAGAATCCCCAGTTTGAGGCCAATTAACCTAACTTGCATGTTTTTGGCATGTGGGAGGAAACCGGAGAAATCACGGAGTAAACCCACGCAGACACAGGCAGAACATGCAAACTCCACACAGATCACTGTTGGTCGGGGACTGGGATTGAACCCAGGACCCCCCGGCCAAGGGTGAGTTGCTGTACTGCCGCAGTGCTAACCACTCCACCACCGCGCTGCCCTATATTACCCCCCCCCCCCCACAAATAAAAACATGAATATTTACTTTAATTATACCATTATCCAAATGGTTGATTTTATGTGTGTTGACTGTTGCGTCCATAACTCATTTATAAATAACCAGGCTGGAGGTGCAGCAAATGTAGCTTTATTAAAAATAGCAAACAACAGTCAACTGACTTATGGTGCTCCCTACAGGCCAAGGGTCAACGGCGAAAGAAGACTAGCCTCTTCCTGCCATGCCCTTTATACCCCGAGTGACGCCACCAACGGAAAAGTGGTCCGTCACCCCTTACTATTCCCTGGGTGCCCTGGCCACCATATTACTACTTAACATCCCCACCCCCGTAGAAAAATGTCAAGCACACAGATTAGACCCTCCCAAATTTAACCCGACTTATATACTAATAACAAAACATATAAACAGAAACAAGTAAACCAGCCTATCCATTCACACAAAATAAACTCGAGGGGCCAGGTGGACTGCTGACACTCCCTACACGGCCAGGCGGATTATTCTGCCGCCTTAAATGTTTCAGTCCAAAATATACAGCAGCCGTGTTCCTAACAGTAAAATAATCCCATTATAACCACATATACACAACCAAATGAACTTAACATATACCAAAACACAACAAACAATATACACACTCCTATTGGCAGCCCCCACCCCAACACACCCATGCCACACTTGGGCACATCACAAAATTCAAAAATCACAGCGATGGGCATCAAACATCACTGTCAATAATTTTCTCTCCTTTTTTTTTCTTTTACAATTCAATCAATTCAATTCTTTTATGTTCTATAAGCCAAAACATATGGGGCACACCCACCCAATAAGTCCATGTGTAACTAATATACAACATGCCACAGCTGTAACATCTTGGCGTCAAAGGGGCAGACCTAATTTTCACAACGGAGGTATATTCCTCTTCATCCCCACAGTCTTCATTTTTGGGGTCCATTGTCAGCACCTTTAAATGAGGCTCATTTTGAATTGGAGTGGACCTCCCACTGAGGTCCCTCGCTATTGTTTCCACTGCCTCAAATTGCTGTCCTACCTTGATAGCTGTGGCTAGTGTCAATTTGCCTGGATAGGTCAGGAGCCTCGACCGAGCTATGGGACAGCGCACACGCTCCGCTAGCTGATCCCGGATCATTTCATCCTCTAGGGTTCCAAACTGGCACTCCCCCGCCAGCTGACGCAGGTCCGCAACATAGCGTTTAACAGACTCACCCGTCCGCTGGTGGCGCTGCCAAAACTGAATGCGTTGGACTATGACGTTCTTAGGGGTGCAAAAATAGCGTGCCATTAGCTCCACCACTTACCTCAAAGCTATCAGCTCCTCCTAAAGTACCGAGGATTCTCTGGCCCTCCATGCCATGGTTATGGACTAATATTGCCGTCGCACGCAGCTTCTCAAGCTTGCCGAGATTAAGGGCCACCAGGTATTTGGTGAAAGCCGCGTACCACCTAGGCCAAGGCACGGGCGGCTCGATTGGGGCCTCCAAAAACGTCCGAAAGTCGGTAACAGCTTGCTCCATAATGGTGTTCTCCTCGTTGCCAAATGTTGTGTCCATAACTCGTTTATAAAATAACCAGGCTGGAGGTGCAGTGAGCCTAGCTTCATTAATAATAGCAAACAACAGTCAACTGACTTACGGTGCTCCCTACAGGCCAAGGGTCAAGGGTGAAAGAGGACTAGCCTCTTCCTGCCATGCCCTTTATACCCCGAGTGACGCCACCACCGGAAAGGCGGTCCGTCACCCCTTACTATTCCCTGGGTGCCCCGGCCGTCATGTTACTACTTAACATTGACCAAACAAGGACTACAAGAATGCAACTCTTTGAAGTTGTTCACTTGTCAGTTCAAAGGAACATTAAACTATCTGGATTATTGGTTTATTGGAGTTCAACCTGATGATTTCAAATCATGAATACAAAACAAATGTCAGCAGTCATTTTTATAGCAAACTGAAGTTAACTCAGATGAAATCAGTAAATGCATCAAACTGGAATTATGCCACCAATACTTAAAATGCTCCCAAAATACAAGTACACTCACAGCAATTGAGTTACTACAACAAATGTGTATTTTTGAGTAAGGTTAAATTTGTAGAAATGAGTGACTCTAATTTTTTGTTGTTGTTGAAGGATTACATTATATTTACTTACTTACTTATTTACTACTTTTTACAGTGTGTGGAATAGGTGCAATGAATTTAGTAACCCTCTCTATCTCATTTAACCGTCAAGTCAAAAATTCTCCAAGTTGTCCCAGGTCTTAATAACAAGATAAGATAAGATAAGCCTTTATTAGTCCCACAATGGGGAAATTCCAGGATTGCAACAGCACAGGGCTAGCAACACTCAGAGCAATAATTAAGAGGATACGAAAAATATAAATAAGAGCAGAAGATATACATACGTATATCAACACCTTGACCCAGTGGAGGAGATAGGAGAGAGAAGGATGGTGGCTTAACTGTCATCTCTGCTGGAGTCCGAGTCCCACCCTATGCAGGACATATTGAACGCACTGAGGAGCTCATTTAGCAGTAGACTACATCATCCTAGGTGCGCAACCGAGAGGTTTCGCAGGTCCTTATATAAGTGTGGTGCAATGAATTTATAGTGTATATATAATTTATAGTGTATATATAAGTGTGGAGCATTGTAGCAAGATGGAATAAACAGCGTAACTGTCTACTTAGTTATCCTACATAGAATGAATATGTACCCATACATATTGCCACCCTCCGTAGCGACTGATATTGTCCTAGTTGTATGCCGGAGGGGACCATTTGTTTAAGTCTGTTGCGTCTTTTGCATTCAGTACTATTAGGTCGTCACATTTTTTTGCTATCTCTGTGAGCAGCCCTGCTTAGGTTATACAGTCTGACAGCCGTAGGTAGGAAGGACCTGCGAAACCTCTTGGTTGCGCACCTAGGATGATGTAGTCTACTGCTAAATGAGCCCCTCAGTGCATTCAATATGTCCTGCATAGGGTGGGACTCGGACTCCAGCAGAGATGACAGTTTAGCCACCATCCTTCTCTCTCCTATCTCCTCCACTGGGTCAAGGCATTGCCCCAGGACAGATCTAGCTTTCTTGATCAGTTTGTTCAGTCTCTTCCTATCGGCTGCTGTAATGCCGTTGCCCCAGCAGACCACTCCAAAAGTGATGGCTGATGCCACCACCATGTTGTAGAATGTCTTCAGCAGCACCCCTTGTACACCAAAAGACCTGAGCCTCCTCAGTAGGAACAGCCTGTGCTGTCCCTTCTTGTAGAGTGCATCGGTATTGTGTGACCAGTCTAGTTTATTGTTCAGATGAACACCAAGGTACTTGTAGGATGTCACCATCTCAATGTCTGTTCCCTGTATGTTTACTGGTGCTGTGAGGGGTTGTCCTTGCCTGCGGCAGTCCACCACCAGCTACTTAGTTTTCCTTGCATTGATCTGGAGGCGGTTCTGATGGCACCAGACCACGAAGTCCTGGCTAAGTCCTTTGTACTCAGCTTCATCTCTGTTGGAGACGAGGCCAACGATCGCAGAGTCGTCAGAGAACTTCTGTAGATGGCAGTGTGTTGTGTTGTGTGAGAAGTCCGCAGTATAAAGGGTGAACAGGAAGGGAGCCAAAACCGTTCCCTGGGGGGCCCCCGTGCTACGATGATCGTGTCGGACACACAATCTCGGGTTCTCACAAACTGTGGCCGGTTAGTGAGGTAGTCCAGGATCCATGATGACAGGTGCTGGTCCACCCCTGTGCACAGCAGCTTGTCCTTCAGGATCATCGGTTGAATGGTGTTGAAAGCACTGGGGAAGTCAAAGAACATGATCCTCACCGCATTCCCGGGCTTCTCCAGGTGGGACAGAGAACGGTGAAGGAGGAAGATCACTGCATCCTCCACCCCAATGCCATGCTGGTAGGTGAACTGGAATGGATCCATCGCTGGTCCCACCAGGGGGCGGAGGTGAGCAAGGAGCAGTCTCTCCAGGGTCTTCATCATGTGAGACATCAGGGCCACTGGTCTGTAGCTGTTCAGATCTTTGGGGTGGGAAGTCTTTGGTACAGGTACCACACAAGATGTTTTCCACAACTGTGGTACCCTCCCCAGCTTCAGGCTCAGGTTGAAGATGTCCACAAATGTTACATATGTAACAAATGTCTATATATTGAATAATATTTCTATTTTTGCATACAGTGCAAACATGGTGTACAAACTGGAAAATATTCCATATTCTGACAGTAAGTAGGGACTGCTGTAGTAGGGGAGTCAAAGAATGCCATCGATAGTGAGCAAGGAAACTTCATAAATATTTATCTGAGATTTACCTGACAGATTAGTGGATGTACTACATTGCACACATAAATTATCTCCATCCAATTACATAGTGGGTCCAAAGGCACCTTCACAGTCTTTTGCAGGGTATTCTGTAAAAATGTCAGGAAACTTATCAATGAGAGGAAAATTCTACAGAGAAAAACATGTGAAGGCAGACAGCACTGATTCAAGCTGGACATGCCCTGAAGACAATAGGTGCTTTCTTTCCCTGTAGTTTTTGGATATGATAAACATAAATGATTTTTTGATGAAGCATTCTACCCAATAAAACACACACACACACACACACACACACACACACACACACACACACACACACACACACACACACACACACACACACACACACACACACACATATATATATATTAACCCTCAAAGTGGGAAAGCATGCAGGTGTATGAGTTACAGTAGAAGGGCTGAATCAGTGGTCCTTGACATGAAAGAACACAGCTTTAACCAGTATGCCCCAGCTTCATTTTATCAGGCATTCTGGCTACTATATTACCACCACATTATCACACAGCCCATTTATTCTAACAGTAGTAGTGACAATATGATTTATTTTCAAACTAGGTTACAACAAACTAACTGCATGTAAAGGCAGTGCAGTAACAGATACTTAGGTAGACAATATACATTTAGGCATGCGCTATCCCTGCTATACCATGCACACTAATGGAGGTCACAAAGGAAGAAGTTACAAATATCCAAACAGAAACAGCTTTGGTGTATGCACATCACATTAAACACACATTAAACTGACAATTTAACTAAGGAGAACATGCTTATTGTCTAATATTTCCCATTTCCCATTAGCCCTTGTGGCTGCATTCACCCAGAACACTGCAATTAAATTAAAATTAAAAGTATAGCAGTCTTCATTTGTACCAACTAAGCTCCTCATATGCTTAGTGAAACACTTAAAAACTAAATATAAAATATAAATAATACTAAACTGCAGTGAGAACAAAGTTTTATCAGGGTAATCAAGTACTTCCAGTATCACAAGGTCACTTCCCTCTGACATTTTTTGCTATTACGTTTCTAAGTTGTCAGCATGTCACAGAAAAAGAAAACCAAGACTTTTGTTGCCAGCGGTTTAGACATTAATGACTGTATGTTGAGTTATTTTGAGGGGACAGTAAATTTACACTGTTATACAAGCTGTACACTGACTTCTTTACATTGTATCAAAGTGTCATATCTTCAGTGTTGTCCCATGAAAAGATATAATAAAATATTTACAAAAATGTGAGAGGTGTACCCACTTTTGTGACATACTGTATGATGCTGGAGGAGAGTACTGACAATTCCTTGGACCAGAAAGGAAACCAAGAAGTCTGTACTTGACAGAATAAGTCATAAGACATCTCATGCTGACCATGTGCGATGGAAGACGACGAAGAGGAAGGCCGTGACAAAGATGGAAGGAAGCCATTACTGAAGCCACGGGAATGTTACTAGTGCTCCTGAAGGAAAGGATGAGGGATTGAGAAGGATGGAGAAAGTGTGTGTGTGTGAAGTCACCAGGGGTCGTACGGCTCGACGGAACTTGAGAGAGATACTGTAGCAGTTTGTTGCAGTAGGCAGTGACAGTTGGAGCAGTAAGAAGTTGATGCCATAGTGAGAGTTTCTATGAGAGAAAAAAATGATCAACTTCAGTCAAAACTTGCAATGTTGCAACATTGGAGATAACTCCTTGTCAGTCCTTGTGACTCTTTTTGCAAGTCACACTCAGCCTGGTTTGAGCACATCAGAGAGAGTGGGCCAAAAGAGGAGATCCATCAAATATCACTGCTCACAGAAACCATCCTCAGCATACGTATGTATTCTTGCTTATAAGTAGTTTATTATACAACCAATGACACTTTAGATTAGAGCTTTTAAAAAGCTTAGAAGAATTGACAGAAATCTTTAAAATAGATGAAGTGTCAGGATTCCAAGCTAACTCAGCTATCAGACAGGAAACAAGATCCATTTTACACCTGTCTCACTCATTTAGCATTCTGCATTTGATTAAATGTTAGCTATTATCTATTGATAAAACAGGAATGAAAACTTCTGTGATTATCTGAC
Organism: Pholidichthys leucotaenia; assembly: GCA_020510985.1. Taxonomy (NCBI): domain Eukaryota; kingdom Metazoa; phylum Chordata; class Actinopteri; order Cichliformes; family Pholidichthyidae; genus Pholidichthys; species Pholidichthys leucotaenia. Next base: position 226,472,872 of record CM035845.1, on the reverse strand, counting down.
AATGAATTGTACATACAGTAAACATCCCCCCCATTTTAACAAATATTCATATTGGCAGTTAGAGTAGCTGCTTTAAACATCACATTGCTTGTGATATTTTAGCTCTGCCAAACGGACACCTTAGCTGTTAGTTCACCTGTTGTTGCTTAATGTTCCTCTCTTCATCTTGAACACAGGTTTTGCAAAAAAAGAAGAGACTGGACTTTTGGAATCTTGTACATCATAGACTTGTGGAATTAACAGTGTGTAAATGATGCAGTGTATCCTCTTTTATGGTGTCCTGGCACACTAAGACTGAGCATTACTCCTATAGCACTCAAACACATCCTTGTGTTTGATGAAAGCATTGACTGAAGACTTTCTCACGCTCTGATATTGTGTATCAAATACTACGTTTACCTGAATAGATGCAGTAACTTCATATCCAAAGATAGACATTTTAAGTGAGATGTCACCACTTAGTTCTCTTGGATTCACAACTCAAGTATTTTTTAGTTTTACAGTGTGAGATTTTGAAACGGTAACATAATTTTTTTCCTCATTTTTGAACATTCTGAAAAACTGTATGTGGTCTCCTTTCTAATTGCCAATTTTCCAAATGAAGTGTCTTTTAACAGCATTGCACTGAACTCATTAGATACAGTTAATGAACTGGCTTAATATTTTCTTAACAGGGCATCATTTCCATCACTGACTACCCTGCTGCATAAAAATAAGCTCTGATGAAAATGTAGTTGTCATTATCAGGTGAGCGCGCGCCCCCCTCCCTTTCTGCTAGAGGTTCCCCGGCTGCGCAGGTAATCAACACACCTGCGTGAGTGGACGCACCTGCTGTCTCTGCCTTGCCAGCACTTATAAGGACCAATTCATCAATGCTTCGCTGGGTATACTGCCTTCTCAAGCAAGCAAGCAAGTACGTTTACAGTAATACTGTGAGGAACTGTGTTTAATTCCTCTTCCCCTCCTTTTCCCAGGTTGCTGCCATCTTTGCGGTGCATGTCCGGGGCTTGTTGTGCGCTCACCTGCTCCATCACCTTCTTCACCGCTTCAGCTGCCTATCTCCACCCGGTCAGACACCTCATCCAGCTCCAATACTTCCCTACTCCCTGCCAGCTTCATCTCGCTGGTTTGTCTCTTCCTGCTGGGTCTCTCTGTTGGGTTCTCTGCTCAGCTCCCGTAAGTGTAGTTTGTCTTTCCCTTTTCCCTTTTCCCGATCTCCCTCCTCCTACTAACTAGCTCTCGTTTCTTTACAGGCTGAATCCTCCTCTGGCGAGTGGCGTCTTTCCCTAGCTGTGCGTTCCTTTTTGGATTAATAAATTGTGGTTAAATGTAGCTTCTCTGTGTTGTGTGAGTGTTTTTTTCTGGTGTGGCACCCTGCACGTGAGCTGACCATTCTCTCAACATGACAGAACGAGCCAGCCAGAACGTGAGCTCAGCGGGGGCTGCATCAGCGGAGCACTCCGCTTTACACCGCCTTAACGTCACAAAGAGGCAGGTGGCCATGCTCACACAGCAGCTGCAGATGATTACGCAGCAGCTGTGCATGGTCACCGATCATCTGGGCCACATGTCTCGTTTGGGTCCTGCCCCTCCACCTGCTGCCCCTGCTTCTTCCACCATTCGCCAAACTACCTCTGTTCCCTCACCGGTCCCGTACGTGGGGGAGGTGGGGAAATGTAAGGGATTTCTTTGTCATGTTCAGCTTTATTTGGGCCAGGTGGATGGGGAGTATCTGGACGATACATCCAAAATTCATTTCATGACCCTCCTGCTGCGAGATCGAGCCCTTAGTTAGGCTCATTCTCGACAGCCCGGAGGGTCCTAGTCCTAGTTATATGTTTGATAGAGTCATTAGCGAATTCTCCTGCACATTTGACCGAACGGAGAGCGAGGGCAATATCATGAGCCGTCTCATGTCACTTCGTCAGGAGAGCCAGTCTGCTGCCGACTTCTCTGTGGAGTTTCGGGTCGTCGCGGCGGACTCTGGCTGGAATGACGTTGCGTTACGCAACGTGTTCCTCCAGGGTTTAAATGCCACCCTCCGCGACGACCTGGCAGTTTATGCCATTCCCTCCTTTCTGGACGGGCTCATTGATCAGGCTGTCAGTCTGGACAACCAATAACGCAAGCATGTGAAGGAGCGCAGAACCTCCTGTGGCCTGCCCGTTTTGCGCGCGCCTCTCCTGGCTGTGGACGCAGGTGGAGCCAACTCTTTCTCCGAAGTGATGGTGCTCGGCCGAGCCCATCTGACTTCGGAAGAGCACCAGTGATGTAAGAGAGCTGGCGCGTGTATGTACCGTGGCTCTTTAGAGCACAAGCTGTATAGCTGCCACCTGAAGCCAAAAGACGCGGCCCGTCAGTAGCTGTGGGGGGTCTAACGGGTGGGACTCTTATTCATCCCCCTGGTAATTTCTCCATTTCGGCCCTCATTCAGCTGCTGGGGGTTGAGAGGAGGATAATGGCATTAATTGATTCAGGGGTGGAACAAAATTTTGTTTCTTCACAGCTCGTGCGGGAAATAGGCATTCCCACGACTAAATTGTCTACTCCATTAAACGTCACGGCCTTATCTGGTGGCAAAGTGGCTTCTATTACCAAATGCACGGCATCAATCCCCATCCTCCTTTCCGGGAACCACCGGGAGACTTTATCGTTCTTTATTCTCCCAAATTCATCCTCCCCGGTGGTTCTGGGGTACCCTTGGCTCCAGAAGCGTAACCCCATTATTAATTGGGCACAAAACTCCATCTCTTCTTGGAGCCCCCTTTGTTTGGCATCATGTCTTAGTTCGGCCGAGTGTTCACTATCCTTGCCCATCTCCTCCTCTCCAGCAGAGCCGCCGGACCTCAGCCTTGTACCGAAGGTGTATCATGACCTTGGGGAGGTCTTCAACAAGTCGAGAGCGCTCTCTTTGCCTCCTCATCGTTCGTACGACTGTGCCATCGACCTCCTCCCAGGTGCGCGACTGCTGTCCAGCTGGCTCTACAGTATTTCCGAGCCGGAGAGGGAGGTGATGGAGTTATATCAAGGACTCTCTGAACACCAGCCTCATTCGGCCCTCCTCGGCTTCTCTTGGGGCAGGGTTTTTTTTGTCGGAAAGAAGGATGGATCTCTGTGCCCGTATATTGACTACCGTGAATTGAACGCCATAACCGTCAAAGACAAATATCCTCTGCCCCTAATCAACTCCACATTTGAGCTCCTTCAGCATGCATGGGTATTCACCAAATTGGATTTACGCAACGCATACCATTTGGTCCACATTCGTGAGGGGGACGAGTGGAAGACGGCCTTTAAAACACATTTGGGGTAATTTGAATACCTTGTGATGTCTTCTGGGCTCACCAACACCCCCGCTGTCTTCCATCACATGATTAATGATGTCCTCCGCGATATGGTAAATCAATTTGTTTTTGTATACCTTGATGACATCTTGATCTTTTCCTGCAAGCCAGAGGAGCACACAGTCCATGTCAGGTCCGTGTTACGTTTCCTGGAAAACCAGCTCTTTGTGAAGGCCGAGAAGTGTGAGTTTTCCACCTGCTTCACTTCTTCCCAGGGTTTATTGTGGCTGAGGGGGAGCTGAAGGCCAACCCGGCCAAGGTGAAGGCTGTGCTTGATTGGCTTACACCCCATTTCCACAAGGAGCTCCAGCGCTTCTTGGGATCTGTGAATTTTTATCGCAGGTTCATCAGGAATTACAGTGAGCTAGCACAGCATCTCACTCAGCTGACCTTGGTCAAGGTGCCCTTCACTTTGTCCGAGGCAGCCAAACGGGCCTTTTGCAAATTGAAGGGCCTGTTCTCGAGCATCCCCATCTTGGCCCAGGTCAACCCTCAGCTCCAGTTTATTGTGCAGGTGGATGCTTCTGATTCAGGGGTGGGCGCTGTCCTCTTGCAGCGCTCGACCTCCGATCAGAAGCTCCACCCATGCGGGTATTTCTCGCAGTGGCTCACGCCAGCTGAGAGGAACTACATCATAGGGGACCGAGAGCTTCTAGCCATTAAGTTGGCTCTGGAGGAGTGGAGGAACTGGCTGGAGGGAGCAGTCCATCCCATCATTGTGTGGACTGACCATAAAAAATTAGAGTATCTTAGGTCAGCCCGTAGATTAAATGCCAGGCAGGCCTGCTGGGCCCTATTCTTCCATAGGTTCAATCTTACCATCACCTACAGGCCTGTTTCTGGTAATATCAAACCGGACGCTCTCCCCCACCAGTTCAGCCCTGACCTTCCAGCCCCTCCTCCTCTCATCCAACCCATTGTGCCACCCTTGTGTATTCTTGGAGTCCTTACCTGGGAAATTGAGCAGAGGGTACAGCAGGCCCAGTCCATGAAGCCCAGACCCGAGGGGGGACCTAGTGATTGTCTGTTTGTCCGCAGTGACATCATCCGGTGGGGCCACTCCACCCAGGGGTTTCCCGGATGGTTAATCTGATCCAACGAGTGTTCTGGTGGCCAACCCTGCCGATGGATGTCCGGGACTACATTAAGGCATACCAGGTGTGCACCTGCAACAAGTCTGACTCCTCACCTCCTGTCGGCCTGTTACACCCACTACTAGTCCCCTGTCGACCTTTTTTTTTTTTTTGTTACTTATTTGTACCCGTAGGTAGATTTGGTTTGCAGTCTGGTGACAAGCCACCGGCTGCCGGTCGCTGCGTGCGCGAGCGCCCTAAACCTACATGTTTTTGGTATGCGGGAGGAAACCGGAGAAATCCCGGAGTAAACCCACGCAACACAGGGAGAACATGCAAACTCCACACAGCTCACTGTTGGTCGGGGGCTGGGATCGAACCCACGATCTCATGATCCCTGCGATCCCCTGGCCGAGGGTAAAACTGTGCTGCCACAGTGCTAAACCACTGCGCCACCGTGCAGCCCTTGGTCACATATCGCCCTGGACTTTGTCATGGGACTTTCCCCCCTCATGCGGTAGCACCATTATCCTTACCATCGTAGACCGCTTCTCCAAAGCAATCCATTCGGTGCCCCTCCCCAAGCTACCCTCCACTTCTGAGACCGCTCACCTGCTGATTACCCATGTCATCCATCTGCATGGGATTCCCATGGACATTATGTCTGACCGGGGCCCACAGTTCACATCCCACGTTTGGAAATCCTTCTGCTGCTCCCTGGGCACCATGGTTAGCCTCACGTCTGGATATCATCTACAAAGCAACGGGCAGGCTGAGCGCACCAACCAGTCCCTGGAGGCTGCCCTCAGATGCGTGGCATCCTGTAGTCCCTCTATGAGGAGCACCCATCTGACCTGGGTGGAACATGCCCACAACTCAGCAGTGTCCTTTTCTACAACATTCATGACTTTTGAGGCCTCCATGGGGTATCCCCCCCCCCCCCCCGTTGCTTATGGCAGAGAGGGAAGTGGCCGTACCATCCATGGGGGCCCATGCCCGCTGCTGCGGTCAGCTCTGGAGGGCCACTCGAGCTGCTCTTCTCCACTCTACGGAGCAGAATTGTCAGTATGCAGAACACAGGCAGGTCCCAGCACCCAAGTACACAGTTGGGCAGCGTGTGTTGCTGTCGGTGGACCAGGTGCCCTTAAAGACAGAGTCCAGAAAATTATCACTTCTTGGGCCTGTTTACCATCACGGTCCGCTTGGAGCTTCCGCTGACACTTCGCATCCACCCCACATTCCATGTCTTGAAAATCAAGCCCGTCTCAGCCAGCCCTCTCTGTCCCCCACCGAAGCTGCCTCCTCCTCCCCGGATCCTTGATGGCCAGACCACCTACACTGTCCAGAGGATTCTGGATGTTTGCCGTTGGGGCTGGGGCCTGCAATACCTGGTTCACTGGAAGGGGCTATGGCCCCGAAGAAAGGTCATGGATCCCCGGCTCCTACTTTCATGACAAAGGGATGGTCCAGGCCTTTCACAAAGCCCATCTCCCAACAAGCCCAGTGGGCTGCCAGGAGGTGTCCCTTGGGGGGGGGGGGGCAGTGTCATGATCAGGTGAGTGCACGCCCCCCTCCCTTCCTGCTAGAGGTTCCCCGGCTCCGCAGGTAATCAACACACCTGCGTGAGTGGACACATCTGCTGTCACTGCCTTGCCAGTGCTTATAAGGACCAATTCGTTAATGCTTCAGCGCTGGCTCATTGGGTATACTGCCTTCTCAAGCAAGCAAGTACGTTTATAGTAATACTGTGAGGAACTGTGTTTAATTCCTCTTCTCCTCCTTTTCCCAGGTTGCTGCCATCTTTGCAATGCATCTCCAGGGCTCGTTGTGTGGTCACCTGCTCCATCACCTTCATCACCACTTCAGCTGCCTATCTCCACCTGGTCAGACACCTCACCCAGCTCCACTCCTTCCCTACTCCCTGCCAGCTTCATCCCGCTGGATTGTCTATTCCTGCTGGGTCTCTCTGTCGGATTCTCTGCTCAACTACCCTAAGTGTAGTTTGTCTTTCCCTTTTCCCGATCTCCCTCCTTCTACTAACTAGCACTCGTCTCCTTCTTACAGGCTGAATCCTCCTCTGGCGAGTGGCGTCTTTCCCTAACTGTGCGTTCCCTTTTTTGATTAATACATTGTGGTTAAACGTAACTTCTCTGTGTTCTGTGTGTGTTTTCTCTGGTGTGGCACCCTGCACGTGGGCTGACCATTCTCTCAACATGACAGTAGGGAGGAATTTAAAGTGTGCTGATAGCTACTAATAGCTGTAATAATTTAAATTAAATAAAACCGGAGAGGAGATTTCATTTTTTCACAAAGTATTTGCTTTTTTTCATCTAAACTGAAATGCCTTTATGAGTTATTGACAATTCTTACTCACGGCCCTCAGATGACAAATCTAAAAAGTTTCTATAGTGCCTCTATGGTCTGCACACCATGCTAAAAGGCTGGGTTTTGAAACCAAGAAAATAATTTCAGAATGATTTCCCCTTTAAATATGCCCGATAACCTGCATTTTTTTTTCCTTTTAAAGGTCTGCAGACTTAAAAATCAGATTGTTATGATATTATCATTTTTGTGCCAATTACTAATTTGGGTACAAATATTAATGTTGTACTGCTAAAAATTATGAAATTAGTGTAACTGTGCAGGGGTGTGATGTAGGTTATGTGAGAGGACTATGGGGGAAGTGTGAGGCTTTGTTTACATTGTTACCAGAATTAGATTTTCATATGTTAAAAGATCACAAACTAATTACAAATGAATTACAAATCAACATACAGTATTGGTGCTTGCTGCTTGACACCAGAAGTTTTTTGTAGGTATATGAGGCATGTGCTTTAAGCAAATAATAATAATGATTAAAAATAGTTTGTAAACTACTCTAGATTAATCCGTAATAGCAATACTGATTCCCCATCTTTGGATCTAGCTACATCAGAAAGCACAATGTTTGCTGGTGATATTTATTTTTTTTTTTTTATATTTTCTCTGATACAGTTTATGCACTCTGATCTTGTTTTACTGTAAGGTGAGCAGTCTGTTGATGTGGTGAAATGATTTTACGGCGGTGGTGCAGAGTGAGCACTAGCAGGATGAGGCTAATTAATTAGCATTTGCACCATTGTTAGGATCAGAATAGATGAATGGCACAGAAAGTTACTAGACACCTCATGTTAATTGAAGTTTATCATCTCTGCTTCATATTTCAGTTACTCTGCTTTTAGTGGGGTGTGCCGTGTTTACTGTGAAACAGAACACTTCTGGTGTACCTGCCCATGATGAATTGTTTACTAACCCAGGGTCAAGAATTTGTCAGCATAATTGTCGGTCCTTGCTAGATTCAGTTCAGTATTTTTTTTTTCTTCATTATACTATTCTAATTGTCAAGAATTTCAACAGTGTTCATGCCCTAGCTACATAGAACAATGGAGACTGGTCAGCCTTTACTGACATTAAATCATCACAATATACAGTAGAAACCCAGTTTGTGTGACATCACCTCTGTACTGACTAAACATGGTTCGTGCAACAGTTTGCAATGTTTTGTTCAATTTGGTTTGTCAAAATTATTAAAATGGAAAACAGGATTGAGGCTTCAATTTTCTTTTTTTTTTTTTTTTAGCTCATTCTGGCAAAGCTGAAAAGTGTTAATGCAATGATGCGGCGTCTATAGTCCATCCATCCGTCCATCTATCTGTTCATCTGTCCATCTGTTTGTCCATCAGTACATCCATCCATATTTCACGAGAATCGCTACTCCTCCTAGGCAACTGCCCTGATGCTCACCAAACTCACACACAATGATCCTCAGATGGGTTTGCATCCAGAATGTGCTCAAGGTCAAAAGTCAGGAGATGTGGTATTTTATAAAAAAAAGAGAACTCCTTCTCCTAGACAACTGCCTGATGGTCACCAAATTTGCACACAGTCATCCTACATTGACGTTTGCTCGAGGTCAGGGTCAAAGGTGAGGAGATCTGAGGATTCTCTGGGTGATCACATCAGGATGGAGTGAGCTACCCTATCATTGATGGTCTGATTTAGGTCAATGAGATGATTGTAATCTGGAAAAAAAAAGAAAATTGAAGTTTCAAATCTATTTTTAAATTTTTGCTAATTTGGATAATTCATATTGACCAAAGCATTGCAAAGTGTTAGAAGAACCAAATATCAGCATATCCGCATGACCACTGTGAAAATAACTGGCTGATGCATATCATTTTTATTATGAAGAACACTGTACCAAAGTATGGTCTCACAGCCAGGAGTGCACAGTGGCAAACAAATGTGAGAAAAAAAAAATTGTAGTTCCATTGTCCATAGCATGTCCATAGAAGGACAGAATCAGGTTTTGCTGCCTTATACACTGCCATTCCTTGCTGCTTGAACAGTTCATGCCCTGCTTCAACTTTGGCAAATTTATGGCACATTTTGTGGTCCTGCTTTGGCCACAGTGTAACCATGCGTAACATTTTTACAGTCGCTTTATAAACTAAACCCCCAAAACTGCAACATTTCTGTCTGGGAGAAACAGTTGATCTTTGCTCTTCTGACTCAGATCTTTGTTGCCTTTGAGGCGGACTCACCCCTAGCAAGCCTCTCCTCCTTGATCTTCACAGAGCTGACATTTGGCACAGCAGTAACACCTCACCAGCTGAAAGGACAATTGTCACACATAGCCCTCCTCACTATGCTATTTCAAGTCCAGTGACATTTTAGTAGATGAAGAGGAGTTTAGAGTCCTGGCAAATGCTTCTCCTCACATCTTAGGTAGCCAAGTTAAAGGAGCCAACATTCACCTGCGGGGAAGAGATGAGGCAGCTTCACACTTAACAATGTGCTCACCAGGTGCACGTGGCAGATGTGTGCTCACACACTAGCAGATGTAACCTTTTATAAGCTCTGTGATGCAAATGTTTCTTCACTGTAGTTTGTGTGTCTTTTGTTTGTGTGTGCCGAATGTCTCTTTCGTTGAGTTTTAGACTTAAGAATATTTGCAGTAAGTTAATGCTCTGCTATTTTAGCCAGGTAGTCTAAAAAAATAAATCCTGTGTTAACTACAATGCAATTTGACCAGTCACATTTTGATAAAAAGGCTGCACAAAGTAAAAGCCATTGTTGGGTTCCTCACAGTGGGAAGACTTCAACAGTTGGTGTGCAACAAGGCAAACAAAGATAATTACTGTAGGACATGTTTAGATATGTAATAACCTTTGTTCTTAGAGACAGTAAGTTGATATGTAGTTGTCTTGTATATTTATGCCTTGGTGAAACGGAGAGGCATACACTAATCAATTAATGTGTCTGTATGTGTGTGTGTGTGTGCGTGTGTGTATGTATCTGTCCGTCTGTTCACCTCTCTGTTTCAACTCGCCCGGTCAAAATTAAGTGCAAATAAAGGCTTGTATCATTGTACCACTATATTTTCTCGACTTTTAATTTGCCAGAATTCTGAGCTAAGGCTTTGTTTTAGAAATAAACACAAATTTAACTCATCTTTAATGTCAATGAAACCAGGGGAAAAGGTATTATAATAACTATGTCGGGCCACTAGAGGCGGCAGTGCAACTTTTTTATAGCACAACACAGCACTTCTTTTTTACAGCACATCAAGCTGAACTGTTATAAAATAGCAAATAAAAAACCACGTATTCAGCGACTACATCATTTACTCATCACATCGATTGTTTTCACACTGGTTTTGCTGTTTTGTTTTGCAGAGGAAGGACGAGGTAAAACTCATTAAAAACTCACTAAACACTCAAAGTAAGGGAGAAACGATATCATTTCAGAGGAACATGTATATTTCAAAAACCTTCAGTGAGAACTACCACCAAGCAACACTGTGTTTCAGTGCAAGGAGTCAGATTATGGAACGATTTTGGACCTGAATTAAAATCATGTACAACGCTTGGACAATTTAAACAAAAACTAAAGGAAGAAATACTCCAAACATATATACAAGATGACATATAAAATCACATAAGGATTGTCATATTCAGTCTGCGTTGTGTTGTACCTTAGTTTTTTTTGGTCACATTTTGTCTTAGCTTTGTTCTGAATTGTAATCGCTCTTGTTTTGTTTTTCTTTTGAATTCTTGGATGGAATATGGGTGGGCAATATAAGCTGCGGCTTCAGCCATCACCCATTTTGGATAATTTATGTTGAACTGTATAATCAGAGGAGTTATTGTCTAATTTGACCTTGTTGGATTTTCTTCCCCCTTTGTTATATTATTCTGTTTCTTTTAATCTGTACTTTTAATCTATCCAAAATAAAGATTGATTGATTGATTAAAAAAAAAGTCCCAACATTCCTCGCCCGCAAATGGTTGCAGTGAACTGTACATGCGCCCGGAAACTTCCGCCACAGGGAAGTACTCAGCAATCCGCCAATACTGGGTGAACAAATGTCCATCTTTTTGCCCATCTGTTTTCTTCCTCTGCCACTAAACAGCAAAACCTCCTGTTCGTCTTGATTGTCTTGTATTCAGGTACCTCCATTGCTTCTGCCATTTAGTGCTTTTCTTTTGTGTTTGGATTGCAGCTGTTCAAATCAGGTTGGTGGCTCTTGGATGCCGCTGACAGTATGGGCATGTGAACTGCAGATTGTTTTCACTGCGCATGCACGTAATCCAAAACTACTGGATGGATTTGGATGAAATTTTTACCAGAGGTGGTCCTTTTGCTAAAGAGAAACCCATAACATTTTGGTGATGATCCCAGAATGCATACCTCCGCCAAGGCTCTGGCACCGAGGCATCAGCACCTTGGTGCTTTCTTTAATTCAGCAACTTCTGCTTGTGTTGCTGTACAGTTAGTAGTAGTTAACTATTGTTCCATTGTATTGTGTGCTGTAGATTTGTAGGTAACAACCTATTGAGTATTTAACCATTTCTGAAGCAGAAAAGAAATGTATGTTTTGTATTCCTGTTTTGTTTTGCTAGTGTTATGTAGTGATTAATGTGACTGGCATCTCCATTACTGAGCTTCAAGCAGCAGCACCAGAAAACTGACAGGTGCCATTCTGAGTTGTCTGAGTGCTTGAGTGCTCTCAGCTGTGAAAATATGAATTTCTCTTTCCATCATTTTATTCTGTTTCCCCATCAAGTGAATCATCTGAGCATGTGGAAGAGAACTTCTCTGAGCATCTGTGGTTACCAACCATCTGGGCTCCCTCCATGGGGTTTTGTTGTCCTTGGGGTTATATTATAGCTAAAATTAGACTAGTATTAGCTTTAAAAAAAAACAAAACAAAACAGTTTTGCTCAGAAACAAAGTTGGCTCAGAAAATTACAGTGGGGTAAAAAAGTATTTAGTCAGCCACCAATTGTGCAAGTTCTCCCACTTAAAAGATGAGAGAGGTCTCCAATTTTCATCATAGGTATACTTCAACTATGAGAGACAAAATAAGAAAAAAAAATCCAGAAAATCACATTGAAGGATTTTTAATGAATCAATTGGTAAATTCCTCGGTAAAATAAGTATTTGGTCAATAACAAAAGTTCATCTCAGTACTTTGTTATATACCCTTTGGTGGCAATGACAGAGGTCAAACGTTTTCTGTAAGTTTTCACAAGGTTTTCACACACTGTTGCTGGTATTTTGGCCCATTCCTCCATGCAGATCTCCTCTAGAGCAGTGATGTTTTGGAGCTGTTGCTGGGCAACACAGACTTTCAACTCCCTCCAAAGATTTTCTATGGGGTTGAGATCTGGAGACTGGCTAGGCCACTCCAGGACCTTGAAATGCTTCTTACGAAGCCACTCCTTCGTTACCCGGGCGGTGTGTTTGTGATCATTGTCATGCTGAAAGATCCAGCCACGTTTCATCTTCAATGCACTTGCTGGTGGAAGGAGGTTTTCAATCAAAATCTCACGATACATGGCCCCATTCATTCTTTCCTTTACATAGATCAGTCGTCCTGGTCCCTTTGCAGAAAAACAGCCCCAAAGTATGATGTTTCCACCCCCATGCTTCACAGTAGGTATGGTGTTCTTTCTCCTCCAAACACGACAAGTTGAGTTTTTACCAAAAAGTTCTATTTTGGTTTCATCTGACCATATGACATTCTCCCAATCCTCTTCTGGATCATCCAAATGCTCTCTAGCAAACTTCAGACAGGCCTGGACATGTACTGGCTTAAGCAGGGGGACACGTCTGGCACTGCAGGATTTGAGTCCCTGGCGGCGTAGTGTGTTTCTGATGTAGCCTTTATTACTTTGGTCCCAGCTCTCTGCAGGTCATTCACTAGGTCCCCCTGTGTGGTTCTGGGATTTTTGCTCACCGTTCTTGTGATAATTTTGACCCCACGGGGTGAGATCTTGCGTGGAGCCCCAGATCGAGGGAGATTATCAGTGGTCTTGTATGTCTTCCATTTTCTAATAATTGCTCCCACAGTTGATTTCTTCACACCAAGCTGCTTACCTATTGCAGATTCAGTCTTCCCAGCCTGGTGCAGGTCTACAATTTTGTTTCTGGTGTCCTTTGACAGCTCTTTGGTCTTGGCTGTAGTGGAGTTTGGAGTCTGACTGTTTGAGGTTGTGGACAGGTGTCTTTTATACTGATAACAAATTCAAACAGGTGCCATTAATACAGGTAACGAGTGGAGGACAGAGGAACCGCTTAAAGAAGAAGTTACAGGTCTGTGAGAGCCAGAAATCTTGCTTGTTTGTAGGTGACCAAATACTTATTTACTGAGGAATTTACCAATTAATTCATTAAAAATCCTTCAATGTGATTTTCTGGATTTTTTTTTCTCATTTTGTCTTTCATAGTTGAGGCATACCTATGATGAAAATTGGAGACCTCTCTCATCTTTTAAGTGGGAGAACTTGCACAGTTGGTGGCTGACTAAATACTTTTTTGCCCCACTGTATATTAACTTTCACTATTTGCAGTTATTAAAAATGAAAAGCAAAAAAGTATGTTTTCGAGAATTATATTTTAGATCCTTAACAAGTATGTGTATCACGGAATTTCTGCCATCCTTTGCAGGCAAAGAGAGGGGGCTGCAGCTCTATTATTAGTCTATTATCTATTTGACTATTATTAGGGGGTGGGGGGAATTGATTCATCATAGTATTGTGATACTTTGTGGCAATACTATATCAGTTCAGAGACACCAGCAATGTGATACTTTTTTACTTACTTAATCCTCGCCTAGCCACTTAAGTGACCGTTATGGCCAGTCGTCTGAAGGCAGGGCGATCTTAGGCTAGGGGAATGAGGTCGGCCAGAGGTCTTATCATACTTTATTAAAAATTATTAATAAATGATGCAAATACAAACATACATATTAAGAACGAGAATAATAAAAACCAACCAACTTTTCAGTCCACTGGATGGTGCTAAATGCTCACTGTCTGTTTAGGTTAGCACAGCAAAAGAGCGACTCCTGAGAGCTGGCTGGGAGTTGAACAAGTCAAAGATCGAGACCGCACGTCTCAATATATGATATCGCAATACTCAGCATATCACAAGATCATGATAATGTTGGATTGTTAACCAAGTATCGTGATAATATCATACCGTGGGGCCTCTGGTGATTCCCACCCCATATTATCAGTCATAGTCACTAAACACAAGGGTATCCAGAGTTCCAAGTAAAGCCTTTTTAGCTTTGACAAATGTCTCATTTGGGGTGGACAGGCCAAAATACTGCATTTAAAAGTAAGTAAAACCTGATGCAAATCATTCGATATCAACATGATTTAATAGAAAACATACAGATAATGAGCTGCAGTTTACACGCTGACTACAGGTGTCACTAGAAGAGTCCAGTCTCAGCAAAAAAAAAACAACTGCACGTTTTGTCACTGAGAGAAAACGTACAGAGGCACGTGAAAACGATTTTTGACATGCAGTGGGTACGTGACATTTACAGCTTTAAGAAAAGTCGGTAACTGCATTTTTTTTTTTCACTTTTTTCCACTTTCACTTTTTGGCTTTCACTTTCAGAACTGACCAACTAACCCATATTTTAATCCTTAACCCAAACCTCACAGGAACCTATCATTAGTGGAATGAAAAACAAAGTAAGGGAAAAAAAAACAAGGAAAAATAAATGAAGAAAAAGATCTGTGAGAGAGGAGAGTGGGATTCGAACTCGTGTGTTTTTGCTGAAAGAGCTAAGTAACCGTCCGCCATCCCCCTCCCAGCGACCGAATGAGCGTTGGAAAACCAAAGTAAACGATGCATTGTTCTGTGCATGTGTGATGAGGACTGTGTGAGCAGTGAGTGAACTTGTAAAAACATACCAAGGCACGTTTTCTTTAAATTTATTGTGCAAATGTACGTTTTTAGAGGGGTGGGAAAACATTGATTCGATACATTTTTTTTACCAAGACCAGGTCGCATTAGAAATAAGGAGCCCTATTACAACGATCTAAAGAACACATTTGTGGTGCACTTTGTTCTTTCTGCCAGCGGTTTTGTTGGTTTCTGGTAGTGCATTGTACGTTTTCATGCTTTATGCCTTTGTCATCTTTACAATGAGTGATAGGAATGGACTCTTTTAAAAGGGGTGTGGCTGGGTGCAAAATTGATGTATTCCACGTTGCACTTTTGACTAACAAAAACTATATCTGGCGGTGCAGTGGCGCAGTGGTTAGCACTGCGGCAGCACAGCAACTCACCCTTGGCCATGGGATCCCTGGTTCGATCCCAGCCCCTGACCAACAGTGATCTGTGTGGAGTTTGCATGTTCTCCCCGTGTCTGCGTGGGTTTACTCCGGGATTTCTCTGGTTTCCTCCCACAGGCCAAAAACATGCAGGTTAGGTTAATTGGTGACTCTAAAAGTGGCCCTAGGTGTGAATGGTTAAGGGATAGCGCCGTACCGTGGCTGCTTCATCCATCCAGGTGGATGCCCTCAATTTCCCCTCTGGGGATCAATAAAGTATACAAAATAAAAAAAAAATATATCTAAAGTTAGCAACATATTATCAATCACTATTTAAGGAGTGGATTTTAAAAATGTGCATGCTTATCTCTTCTTCACACATGGACATACAAGGACACACTTGAGGCTGAGCTAGAACTTCTCGTTGTTTTGGCAGGCTGAGTTGTAAAAATTATAATCATATCATAATGTATTGTTACCTGTCATTTTAATTTTTACATAAGGCACTGAATAGCTTTTGTTTTCATTTCCATTTTGATCACAAACTTACTGGAGGAATACAACCTATACTTTAGATTAGGCATTATTAATTTTTTTTTTCAGTGAATGAATAGACATGGACTGTGTGTGTCACTTTTCACAGACAGGAGGGGTGTGGAGATGTCAGGATCCACATACATTCACCAGCCACCACTCCCCGTCGAAACTCCAGCTCCTGCGGACCCAGCGGTGGCAGTTGTGGGACAAATCAATGCATCTCCTTTGTTGAGCCTCTCCCCCATTCCCTGGGGTGGGGAACGCAGGACAGGATCCATGTGAAAACCTGTTTACTGAACAAAACAAACTTCCTACTCAGCTGTTGCTTTTTTCTCTCCAGTGTGTTAATCTGAAGGAAATTAAATCACTGGCTGCATTTTCTCTTTTGCGGAAAGAATTAACAGGTTACAATTTAATAATAATTTTGTGATAATTCACATCCAGCCGTCAGCATGAGACTCCCATGTTGATCTGTGCTGCATGCAATGATCAGAGTCCTGGGGATTTTATTCAGTTCAATTCAGTGCATTCATTCATTCATCTTCTTCCGCTTAATCCTTTTTGGGTCGCGGGGGGGTGGGGGGGGGCTGGAGCCTATCCCAGCATCTCTTGGGCGGGAGGCAGGGTACACCCTGGACAGATCGCCATTCCATTGCAGGGCCAACACAGAGAGACAGACAACCATTCACTCTCACATTCATACCTAAGGGCAATTTAGAATCCCCAGTTGATGCCAATTAACCTAACTTGTGTGTTTTTGGCCTGTGGGAGGAAACCAGAGAAATCCCGGCGTAAACCCACGCAGACACGGGGAGAACATGCAAACTCCACACAGATCACTGTTGGTCGGGGGCTGGGATCAAACCCAGGATCCCCCGGCCAAGGGTGAGTTGCTGTGTTGCCGCAGTGCTAACCTCTCCGCCACCGCGCTGCCACAACTTTATTTGTATAGTGCCTAGTCATAACAAAAGTCATCTCAAGGTACTAGATACATAAACACAAATTGTAAGTAATTCAGAAAAAGACCCCAATGATTAAATGATCCCCTATGTGCAAACACTAGGGTGACAGTGGGAAGGGAAAACTCCCTAATAGGAAGAAATCTCCGGCAGCCTCAGGCTCAGGGAGGGGCAGTAAACTGCCAAGACTGGTTGGGGAGTGAGGGGAGAGAAGAAGAAAAGTAAGAAAGAAGAGAGACATAGTATTCATAACAATTTATGGCTGCACCTGTTGCTGCTATTCATTGTGCAGAGAAAAAGAAGAAAAGGTGTATCACATTTGTGTTAAAATTTCATTGGACCTACAACCAGAGAGGTTGCTATCAAACCCATTCATGTCTGAGTGTTGCACAATGGCAAACTGGAATGAGTCAGGCGTGCATTTGTGTACACTGCACTGAACTTAAAATAATTCAGCTTCAGTTCAAATGTTCAATCACCTTCTCTTCTGTTGTAACCTACTCCTTCGGCCATTATAATGCCAGACTTGATGCCAGCCAGCACAAACAGGATAATTTCTGTGCATTTTCATGTTGTGCATGAACATGTCCTTCCCGGCACAAAACCAATCTGCCCTCTCAGGTAAACGTGACAACGTAATAGAGAGCCCAAGTCACGCCCCCTCTACTTCCACATGTGGGATCTTAAATTGGGGCTGCAGCTAGCAACTATTTTACAGCTCGGGTAATCAGCCACTCTAATCGAAGATTACTCAAGTAATCTGATACTTTTTTAAAAAGAAACTTGCATTGACCAACGTTTGTGGAACTTTCTTTCCTAAAGAGCAGTGGTAATTGTACCATCATCATCATCATCATAGCAATCTTGGGCGACAATGACCGTTTCATTTAGGTCTGATCAGATTCCTCCACGCAACTCTGTCCTTCGCCTTCCACTGCCAGGAACTCCTGTCCATATCCGACTTCTTCAGGTTTCTTTTTACAGTGTCTTTAAATCTGAGCCTTGGTCTACCCCAATTGTGTTTGCCCTTGCATAACTTTGAGTAGAGTAATTGTTGAGGGAGACACTGATGATCCATCCTCTCAACATGTCCGAGCCATCTCAGGTTCATCTGTATTGGCATGTCCTCCATTGATGGTAGATCAGCTGATTTCAGCACTTCTATGTTGGTTATCTTGTCTTTCCATGATATATTCATTTTGGCTTGAAGGTGTCTCATTATGTACGCATGGAGTTTCTTTACCTGCACCCTGTAGACAGTCCAAGTTTCAGCACCGTACAATAGAGTAGCCAGTACTGTCGCTCTGTACACTTTGCATTTCACACGGATAGACACATGTCGATTGTTCCACAGTCTCTCCCTCAAGTTTCCAAACACAGCACTCGCTCTTCCCATTCTGAGAGATAGTTCATCCTCCAGCTTAGTATTCTCTGAAACCGTACTCACAAGGTATTTGAAAGTCTTACACTTGACTAGTGACTCTGTACCAATGCTCATCTCTTCTGGTAGTGATGTTGATAACTGGAACTTTGGTGGTGTTTATCTGTCTTCTTGATTTTGATTTTGAGGCTAAATTGGCTAGCTGCTCTTGCAAATTTCTCCACTAAAGATTGCATATCTTCCACGCTGTGTGCGACTAGAGCGCTGTCGTCGGCAAAGAGCATTTCTGTTACTACCTTTATCAGTGTCTTACTCTTGGCTTTTAACTGCACTAAATAACACAGGTACACATTTATTGCAATGCTTATTCCAATGTTTATTTCATAGAATGTAACTTTAAATGATACATTACACCAAAAAGTTCCTTTCGCTAGCCATTAGCATCTGATAGCATCAGCTAGTGGACACCATTAGTATCTGGATGCTAGCAGTAGAGGCTATATGTTTTTTTTTGTCATATAAGCATAATTAGCATAGCTGACTACATTCTGTTCATCTTAATTTTAAACCTCAATCACATACCTTGTCTCTGTTGCGCTGGCTCTGCATGATATGGGATGCTTTCTGATGAGACACTGTAACATCCTTCGTTGTAGCATGCTAGCTCGCCACTCGGCTTTAGCATGTACACACTGCATAGTGTTTTCCTTCAACTTAAGCTTGAAATGATTCAAGACTTGAGATACTTTGGTCATTTTTTAAAAATTTTCTTCATCTTTGCCGGCCCGTCACTATGCTACTCTGACATGGTGCCGTTAAACAAATCTATGTTTTGTTTAGGTAGCGTGACCGGAAGAAGGTTGCATTGGAAGAAGGTCATCTAGACTGGAAGTGCTACATTAAATGACACGTCGACGCATAAATTTTGAATCGAGAATTTTTTTTTGTAGGGCAGCACGGTGGCGGAGTGGTTAGCACTGCGGCAGCACAGCAACTCACCCTTGGCTGGGGGATCCTGGGTTCGATCCCAGCCCCCGACCAACAGTGATCTGTGTGGAGTTTGCATGTTCTCCCCGTGTCTGCATGGGTTTACTCTGGGATTTCTCTGGTTTCCTCCCACATGCCAAAAACATGCAAGTTAGGTTAATTGGCATCAAACTGGGGATAAATTGTCCTTAGGTATGACTGTGAGAGTGAATGGTTGTCTGTCTCTCTGTGTTGGCTCTGCGATGGACTGGTGATCTGTCCAGGGTGTACCCTGCCTCTCGCCCAAAGATGCTGGGATAGGCTGCAGCCCCCCCCCCCCCCCCCCCCCCCCCGCGACCCGAAGAGGATTAAGTGGAAGAAGATGGATGGATGAATGAATGAATGAATTTTTTGTAACCGAATTATTCAAATTATTTGAGTAATCGTAACAGCCCTACCTTAAATCGGAAAAAAATCTTCACTGAAATGAATGGCAAGAGCCAAATTATCTTTTGATCCTGACTGAATTTTGCCACGAGTTACACATATGATGTTTGTCAGTTTAAAATATGTTTTCCATGTACAGTATCTCACAAAAGTGAGTATACCCCTCACATTTTTGTAAATATTTTCTTTTCATGGGACAACACTGAAGATATGACACTTTGATACAATGTAGTCAGTGTACAGCTTGTATAACAGTATAAATTTGCTGTCCCCTTAAAACAACATACAGCCATTAATGTCTAAACCGCTAGCAACAAAAGTGAGTACACCCCTAAATGAAAATGTCCAAATTGTGCCCAAAGTGTCAATATTTTGTATGGCCACCATGATTTTTTCAGCACTGCCTTAACTCTCTTGGGCATGGAGTTCACTAGAGCTTCACAGGTTGCCATTGGAATCCTCTTCCACTCCTCCATGACGGCATCACGGAGCTGGTGGATGTTAGAGACCTTGTGCTCCTCCACCTTCCATTTGAGGATGCCCCACAAATGCTCAATGGGGTTTAGGTCTGGAGACATGCTTGGCCAGTCCATCACCTTTACCCTCAGTTTCTTTAGCAAGGCAGTGGTTGTCTTGGAGGTGTGTCTGGGGTGGTTATCATGTTGGAATACTGCCCTGCGGCCCAGTTTCCTGCTTCAGTATGTCACAGTACATGTTGGCATTCATGGTTCTCTCAATGAACTGTAGCTCCCCAGTGCCGGCAGCACTCATGCAGCCCCAAACCATGACACTCCACCACCATGCTTGACTGTAGGCAAGGCAAACTTGTCTTTGTACTCCTCACCTGGTTGCGTCACACACATTTGACACCATCTGAACCAAATACGTTTATCGTGGTCTCATTATGCCATAGGACATGGTTCCAGTAAACTATGTCCTTAGTCAGACCCTCCAGGATTTTGCGAAGTTGTGATTCTACCAATTCCTGCGACTTCAGCAGGCCCTGTATAATTTGAATTTTGTCCAGTCACTGCAACTTTACTGCAATTTTGGCCAATTGTCGTCAACTTCTGCCAATTTCGCCAATCAAATTTGTCTCTCAGTAGCACACAGATGTGTACGTCATCAATCTGACCAATCAAATGTGGCGCTGCACCGCACTCACTTCTGTGCTTGCAGTGAGAATATACCGAACACATCAGCAAAAAAGAGTGTGTGATTTAAAAAAACACACTCACCTGCGAGTCTTCCCACATCGTTCCTTCATCCGTCTCTCCCGGTGGGCCGGGGGAGACGGATGAAGGAACACTGAAATTTCCGTAATGACCATGTGTATGAAGTGCCGGGTTTGTGTTGAAAAACGTCCGCCTGCCTGAAAGCACCTCCGTCTCGGGAGCGCGTGCACCCAGACATGCCGTAAAACCACACAAAAAACAAGTGAATCCAATATTACAGCAAGTGTTGTAACAGTTTATACAGTCTTTAGAGGTAAAAGTCACTACTGCATCTTGTCAGTGAATTTTAAAGGTGGGACTCTTCGGGCTGGACAGGAGCCAATGCGTGATTCAGGCAATCCCCAAGGAAAGCCCTGCAACTTTCCGCAACAATAGAAAAAAAAAAATCCCGCAAAATCCTGGAGGGACTGCTTAGTCTGCTTGTCTTCAGCAAACTGTTTCTGGGCTTTCTTGTGTATTATCGTTAAAAGGGGCTTCCTTCTGGGATGACAGCCATGCAGACCAATTTGATGCAGTGTGCAATGTATGGTCTGAGCACTGACAAGCTGACTCCCACCCCCTCAACCTCTGCAGCAATGCTGGCAGCACTCATACGTCTATTTTCAAAAGACAACTTCAGGATATGACACTGAGCACGTGCACTCAACTTCTTTGGTCGACCATGGTGAGACCTGTTCTGAGTGGAACCTGTCCTGTTAAACCGCTGTATGGTCTTGGCCGCCATGCTGCAGCTCACTTTCAGGGTGGTGACATTCTTCTTATAGCCTAGGCCATCTTTATGTAGAGCAACAATTCTTTTTTTCATATCCCCAGAGAGGTCTTTGCCATGAGGTGTCATGTTGAACTTCCAGTGACCTGTATGAGAGAGTGTGAGAGCAATAACACCAAATTTAACACAACTGCTCCCCATTCACACCTGAGACCTTGTAACACTAACAAGTCACAAGACACCGGGGAGGGAAAATGGCTAATTGGACACAATTTGGACATTTTCACTTAGGGGTGTACTCACTTTTGTTGCCAGTGGTTTAGACATTAATGGCTGTGTGTTGTTATTTTGAGGGGACAGCATATTTACACAGTTATACAAGCTGTACACTGACTACTTTACATTGTCTCAGGGTGTCATATCTTCTGTGTTGTCCCATGATAAGATATAATGAAATATTTACAAAAATATGAGGGGTGTACTCACTTTTGTGAGATACTGTAATTAAAGTTGTCAGTTGTAATGCATTAAGAGTAATATTTTATTATTATTATTATTATTATTATTATTAGTAATATTTAGTTTTTTTGAAAATACTTAATGTACTACAGCTCCCTTGTCTCAGACTGTACATCTCACCAAACACAATTATGGCGGCTTTGTCATAAACTGCCCTTTTCAAGGGCTACAGAGGACACCAAACGCACACTGTGGTTTCACACATTTATTAACATAAAGATGAACACTACACGAAACACTAAACTTACATATAATGAGACGAAGGCGCCCGGGGAGAGCGGGGCTCACGATCACGGGGGAGGAGAACAGCCTGCGGAAATACTGGCTGAGGTGCTCGGGGATGCCGGGGAAAAGAGACATCTTCAGCCAGATCATACCCAAAGAGAAGCGGGGCTGACGACAGAGGGAATTTGGAAAAGGGAAGAATTACCTTGTCGGTGTGCTCTCATTCTCCTCTACGGCAAACCAAAAACACTCAGTGTCTGGCAGAGAACTCCTGAGGACGATAACAGTAGGACACGACAGTGGGGGAATGTTGTCATGCCCTTAAATAGTGAAATGAGACAATCCTTGATGCATAACAGGTGTGAGTACATGAGTGAAGAAAGTAACATAAAAAGTGACAGCTGTGCAGCCCGCGAAACAGTTTGACAATCGGAAGCTGCACAGCACTGTCAAAATAAAAGCACAAACCAGAACCCAAATAATAATACAAGAATAAGACAACACAACCCCAAGACGTAAAGAATGCTATAAATACAAAATGACAATAACAAGACAGGCCAATAAGGACAAGACTAAGAACACCGACAACTCATAACTACACAGGAAACAAATACAACAGACCATAAGAAACAAACAAACAAACAAACAGAAAAAGAGTAAACCTTAACTGTGGCTGAGCACAGCACCCCTCCCCATGCTCAGGATCATGACAGTGCCCCCCCCAAGGGGTGGGGTCCAGACACCCCTGGGCAACATCAAAAAAGGAAAGAGCCCCCCCACAAAGAAGACCCCCCAACAAGAAAAACAACCCACCCTGGGTGGGAGGAGGGGGAACCCAGGCACGGAGGGACCGATACAAAACAAGAAAAAAAAAACACTCATGGCCCACAACCCAAGCAACTATAATAGCCCAGAACTCAAGGACTCCTGGATCATAGCTAAGGCAGTTTGGGCAGCCTGCCCGAGTTCCAGGACCACTGGATCGTGCAGTAGAACCTGGTTGGTGGCCTCCCTGAGTTCTTGAGCCACCTGCGCAGATGGCGTAACCCGTCGGGTGGCCTTCCAGAGTTCATGAGCCATCTGACCCAATGGCGCTGTCTGTCAGGTGGTCTCCCAACATCCTTGAGCCACCGGACCACAGGGCACAACGTGCCCCCCTCTGGAGGTGGCAGCTGGAACCCATGTCCCCAGTGGACCGCAGGACGTGCCAACCATAATAGCTGATTGACATGAGAACCGGATGAGGGGCGTGACTGCCCAGCGCGGACCTCTGAGGAAGACGGGGAGCTCCCAATGTCCTCAGCCAACAGCGGAGACCCCTCACCGACCTAGGGCATAGACGTAGCACCCACGGTGGCCTCGGACTGAGGCGTAGCACCCACGGTGGCCTCAGACAGAGGCGTAGCACCTACGATGACCTCCAGCAAAGATGGGGGACCTGTGAGGAATGTAGGTGAGATGAAATGACTGACCCGTGAGAACATCTGGCATAGAAGATGGTCAATCAATGGGGAGCCAGATGAAGGCAGAGTAGAAGAACCCACAGAGACCCCTGGTGGAGGGGGAGGACCCACGGAGACCTCTAGCAGAGAGGATGGACCCATGGAGACCTCAAGTGAAGGTAGAGGACCCGCAGTGACCTCAGGCGAGGATGAAGGACCACGATGACCTTAGGAGAATGCTCGGACAAAGAGGACACAGACACCGGGTCAGGGTCACCGGCAGCAGTGGAGCCCAGCGAGGAGGACCCAGGTGCAACTGAGGGTTGCACTAGGTCCTCCCTACCAAAAGCCAGGCAAGATCTCTCTAAGACAGATAAAGTGAAAACAAAAAAGAGAACTTGCCTGAGCTCAAGCTCCACTGCTGTCCAGGACTCTGGTGATCCAGGCTGGGGCATCTCGGCTCTCTCCTTCTGAAGCTCCAACCCCGCCACGGCCACCTTGGACAGGGAAGAGGAAGAAAACACTGGAATGTTACTGGCAGCAGTGGAGCCCGGCAAGAAGAACTCAGGAGCAGAGGGCACCTGCAGCCAATTCCCCTCACCACGAACAAGACAAGATTTCTCTAACACTGATAATTTAGAGACAGGAAAGAGCACTTACCTTGGCTCAGGTCCCACTGCCGTCCAGGACTCTGGCGACTCCACTGCAGCGACTCCTGCAGTTGGCATGATGGTAGGTGCAGTCCAAGGACCTCCAGGCATGATGACCCATGCTGGTGGGTTTTCTGGCGTGGCGGTAGGCACTGAAGATCGTGTCACCGGTGGTGCTGAGTCCTGTGCTGATGAAGCCAGGGGACACTCTTCTGTTGGCTCAGGCTTCCGACCACAGGGGGCACTCTTGTCCCATCCTGGATATGGCTGCGGGGCTGGAATGGACCTCTCCAGGACCACAGGTCTCTCCATTGTCTGGCAGCTCCCTCCCAGGAACGGCGGACACTCAGGGGAATTGCAGGAGGACATGGGAGAAGCAGGTGAGGATGAAATAACAGCAACAGATGGTGGAAGCTCAGCCAAATTGGACCGCTGCTGCTGAGCTTCACCACCGGGAATAAGGCAAGACAATTCATTATAAGATGTAGATAAATGAAAAGGTACTTGGCTTAAATCCCGGGGCTTGGTGGTGACTGCTGCGGGACCAGATGATGTCTCCTCGGGAGCTGCTAAGGTCATCTGGTGAGATGGGCGGAGCGCCAGAGTCAGGGGATGCACAGACTCCACTCTGCCTGGTGAAGCTCCCTCCAGCTGCTGCAGAAACTCAGGAAGGAGCCACGGCTTGTAATCCAAAATGAGCTCCTTCTCTGTTGCCAAAACCCGCTGGTGCTCCTCCAGCTCCTCCGTGCTGGAACCATCAGAGAGCATGAGGACTGCGTACCCCATGTGGCAGGCGGCAGGCCACTGTTCAGGAGGAGAAGCTGAGGCTGCAGCTGGATGATAGTGCCGGGCATGAGACTTCTGTACCTGGGGACGTTTCTTCGTCGGCACAGGTGTGGAGGGGGAAGAGGTTTCCCCTGGCCCACGGAGCCAGTGTTGAGCGTGGAAAACTGAGGTAAGGAGACCCGTAAGTTCTGGATAGCTCCACAGGCTAGGGTATGCCTCCACTACCTGTGCCGCGCTATCCCAAACTGCAGCACCTCCTCGGGAGTGTGGGTTAGGCGAATGCCCGAGATGATATCCTCCACCAGCTCAGCTGCCCAACCCTTCTCCTCGTCCAGCCCAAAAATACTATAGTCCATGCGGCCAGACATGCCACAAAAGAACGGACGATGACAACAAATGGGAGGGAAAAATATAATACGGGAGGGAAAGGGAAAAAAAAACACAAAAATCTTCAGCGGCTGGTGTCCACACACGGTCGTGCCCTTCTGTCATAAACTGCCCTTTTCAAGGGCTACAGAGGACACCAAGCACACGCTGTGGTTTTGCACATTTATTAAGATAAAGACAAACACTACATGAAACACTAAACTTACATATAATGAGATGAAGGCACCGGAGGAGAGCGAGGCTCATGACCAGGGAGGAGGAGAACAGCCTGCGGGAAATACTGGCTGAGGCTCTAGGGGATGCTGGGGAAAAGAGACATCTTCAGCCAGAGCACACCCAAAGAGAAGCGAGGTTCACGGCAGAGGGAATTTGGAAAAGGGAAGAATTACCTTGTCGGTGCGCTCCAGTTCTGTTCTACGGCAAACCAAACCAAAAACACTCAGTGTCTGGCGGAGAAATGCTGAGGAAGGTAACAGTAGGACACGACAACGGGGGAATGTTGTCGTGCCCTTAAATAGTGAAATGAGACAATCCTTGATGCATAGCAGGTGTGAGTACATGAGTGCAGAAAGTAACATAAAAAGTGACGGCTGTGCAGCCGTGAAACAGTTTGACAGCCGGAAGCTGCACAGCGCTGTCAAAATAAAAGCACAAACCAGAAACCAAATAATAATACAAGAATAAGACAACACAACCCCAAGATGTAAAGAATGCTATAAATACAAAATGACAATAACAAGACAGGCCAATAAGGACGAGACTAAGAACACCGACAACTCATAACTACACAGGAACCAAATACAACAGACCATAAGAAACAAACAAACAGAAAAAGAGTAAACCTGAACTGAGGCTGAGCATGGCACCCCCCCTTCCTCCGTGCTCAGGATCATGACAGGCTCCCCTTTCAAAGCTCATCTATTGTTTTCTGACCAATGAAAGAACGATCCAAAGAAGAGAAAAACAACACAAAAATATTATATTGTATTTTGAGAACTGGAGCTGATCCACGGGACTTGGTTACTTCCCCCTGGACACTCTTTGAAAAAGATGATATACGTAGGTTAGGTGTGTCTGTGTTTGCAGTCCTTTCATTTATGTATTTTCATAACCTTATAGCTTAAAAGTTAGATACCTATGTAGGGAGCTTGAAATGAGGAAGCAAAGTGATTTTATAAATCAAGCTTTATTGCCAGCTTCCAGTCCCTAATATGTCTCATCTCAATGCAGAAGCAGAATGAAGAGGCTGAGTGCAGTCAGACCTTCATACTTATACTACACACAAAAAAAGACATTGCATATCAAAGCCGGCATCCCGCATCAGCGTAATCTCCCTCTATTGTCCTCTCTCTCCTCCACCTGACCCTGGGGGGTCAGGAAGTTTGTTCAGGTCTCCACCGCTGCGTCTCCGTCTGCTCCTTGATCTTCGCCGGTGGTCGAGACCTCTTGTCCTGCTCTGAGACGTGAGGTCATTCTACATATGCAATCTCTAAACATTCCTCTTATGTCTATACATATGTAGGTATGGATATATGAATAATATATGCCACACCTACACCATTATCAGTGGCGTAGCCAGGAATTTGTGAAGGGGGGGTGAACCCCAACCACCACCACTATTCTGAACACCCGGGGCATCTGCCCGGGGTGAAGCTTTAGCTTCAGCCCCCTGTCAACTACAGATTTCTTAACATTTTCAATACAAACTACTCAAAACCTGCTCTTTATTTACATTTTTTTTCTTTTTTCTCTCTTTTTTCTTTTTTTTACGCCCCTGATTATTTATGTGGAAACTCATCTTTTACATTAACAAACATATGTGTAACTTCTGGCAAAACTGGATCGGAATGAAAAGATAATTTTGCTCTTGCCATTCATTTCATTTGACATTTTTTCTGATTTAAGGTCCCATATGTGGAAATAGAGGCTGTGTGACTTAGGCTGTCTATGGGAGTCTGCCTCAGATCATGCACCTCCACCTGTTCTGATTGGATGTTTTCATGTTACCTTTGAATAACTGAGAGCGCTAGGACAACCCCTTTGTGCTTGTCACTTTTGTTATAATAGAAAAATCGACCTGGACACATCTATAAAAGAGTTTTAGATTATTTGACAACGCACTTTTGACTAGATTGTCATCGTATGGCCCATGGAGACACCTTGGGCCATATTATGATAATCTGTGAAGGCTTTGGTTTCAAGGAATAAATCATCTTTCTTCATCCTAGCAACAACCACCTTCCAGTCAATCAGGTCTGTTGCGACAGTGCTTTGTTTTGTCATTTTGACTGATTTGCCGATATAATTTACATGTGATACTCATATCATGCTGTGCACTGTCATCTGCCATCATGCTACTTGACATGTAGAACATTGCATCACCATGGTAATTTCTGGGAGTGTGTTGACAGGCATTGATATCACACTTGTACTTACACATAGAATGAGCTCATATTTTGGAAGATTTTGCTGCATAAATTAGCAAATTAATCAGTTTTTCCTACCCCATAACACTGCAGTGTTTTTATTGCTTAAAAATAAGGATCTACCTGCCAAAATAACACAACTGCGCTGACAAGAATATTTGCTAATTAATGTAGCTCCTTTCTTTTTTAATAAACACAGGCTGTCTGAAGAGACTTTGTCCTGGAATTTAGCATCTCTTAAAATGTTTAATTCATCTCCAAAGAGAGGATTGTGGAGCTTGGTAAACCCTCGCCTTTCATTCCTTCAGCGTTCCAGAGTTAATGAGAAATCACAAAGGGACGGCCAGGCAATCATGTAGAGCTTTAAAGCACTGGACTGATACCAAAGTGAAGTGCATTAGGTGGTAATAAGACCAAGCTTGGTCTGGATCATCGCTGACACATTTCCCATCCCTGTGAGCTCTAACCATTAAATCGATTTCCATCTGTGTCTCCCATGTCCACTCCACTCCAGCCAAAGCACCGGTGGTTAGCAAGGGATTTGTGGAGGTGTGGATAGACTTTTAAAACGTAGAAAGAGACAAGAAGGGTAACTCAAGTCTTTGAGGTTTATATTTCCAGTTTGGCCTTGCTATCTTGTGGAGCTGCTGTGGAGAGCAAATGAGCTGGACCACCTTCTCTGGTGATATTATCGTACTAGACTTTCTCCCATGTACTGTTGAACATGAGGTGAAACTACCTTTTGCACTGAAAAAGGCCGCATTGAGTGCACCACCATGTTGCTACATTAAGAGGAAAATAACAGGAAGTGATGTGGGACGTGAAATTTTTAAGCTTCCATTAATTTCATTAATTTTTTAAAAAAATTAATTAGACTACCATAATTAATTGTGTTAACATGTTAATATTCCCAGCCCTAGTGTGTGTGTGTGTGTGTGTGTGTGTGTGTGTGTGTGTACATACATACATACATACATATACACTACCATTCAAAAGTTTGGGGTCACTTAGAAATTTCCTTATTTTTGAAAGAAAAGCACTGTTTTTTTCAATGAAGATAACTTTAAACTAATCAGAAATACACTCTAATATCTAATATACATTGCTAATGTGGTAAATGACTATTCTAGCTGCAAATGTCTGGTTTTTGGTGCAGTATCTACATAGGTGTATAGAGGCCCATTTCCAGCAACTATCACTCCAGTGTTCTAATGGTACAATGTGTTTGCTCATTGCGTCAGAAGGCTAATGGATGATTAGAAAACCCTTGTGCAATCATGTTAGCACAGCTGAAAACAGTTTAGCTGGTTAGAGAAGCTATAAAACTGACCTTCCTTTGAGCAGGTTGAGCACCTGGAAAAAATTATTATTTCAAATACAAATCATTATTTCTAACCTCGTCAATGTCTTGACTATATTTTCTATTCATTTTACAACTCATTGTGGTAAATAAGTGTGACTTTTCATGGAAAACACAAAATAATTGTCTGGGTGACCCCAAACTTTTGAACGGTAGTGTATATACAGTTGTAATCAAAATTCTTCAACCCCCACTGCAAATTATGTTTACTGGTAAAATGTACAAACTAACAGCTGTTTGCAATAAACAAATCAAACAAAAACAATTTAAATAGCTCAACACAACTAATATTACAAGTGGTTTCTCCCATTTCAACACAAAATGCCACTTTTAATGACTACAGCAGTTCCATGCAGTTTCAGAGTTATTTAACCCCTTCATGTCCTTCCCGGCACAAAACCAATCTGCCCTCTCAGGCAAACATGACAACGTAATAGAGAGCCCAAGTCACACCCCCTCTACTTCCACATGTGGGACCTTAAATTGGGGCTGCAGCTAACAACTATTTTACGGCTCGGGTAATTAACCACTCTAATCGAAGATATACTGAAGTAATCTGATACTTTTTTTTTTAAAAAGAAACTTGCATTGACCAACGTTTGTGGACCTTTCTTTCCTAAAGAGCAGTGGTAATTGTACCATCATCATCATCATCATCATCATCATAGCAGTCTGTCGGGGGCGACAATGACTGTTTCATTTAGGTCTGATCAGATTCCTCCATGCAACTCTGTCCTTTGCCTTCCACTGCCAGGAACTCCTGTCTATATCCGACTTCTTCAGGTTTCTTTTTACAGTGTCTTTAAATCTGAGCCTTGGTCTACCCTAATTGTGTTTGCCCTTGCATAACTGTGAGTAGAGTAACTGTCGAGGGAGACGCTGATGATCCATCCTCTCAACATGTCCGAGCCATCTCAGGTTCATCTGTATTGACATGTCCTCCATTGATGGTAGATCAGCTGATTTCAGCACTTCTGTGTTGGTTATCTTGTCTTTCCATGAGATATTCATTATGGCTTGAAGGTGTCTCATCATGTACTCGTGGAGTTTCTTTACCTGCACCCTGTAGACAGTCCAAGTTTCAGCACCGTACAATAGAGTAGCCAGTACTGTCGCTCTGTACACTTTGCATTTCACACGGATAGACACATGTTGATTGTTCCACAGTCTCTCCCTCAAGTTTCCAAACACAGCACTCGCTCTTCCCATTCTGAGAGATAGTTCATCCTCCAGCCTAGCATTCTGTGAAACAGTACTCCCAAGATACTTGAAAGTCTTACACTTGACTAGTGACTCTGTACCAATGCTCATCTCTTCTGGTAGTGATGTTGATAACTGGAGTTTTGGTGGTGTTTAAAGGCATTCTGTCTTCTTGATTTTGATTTTGAAGCTGAATTGGCTAGCTGCTCTTGCAAATTTCTCCACTAAAGATTGCATATCTTCCGCACTGTGTGCAACTAAAGCGCTGTCGTCGGCAAAGAGCATTTCTGTTACTACCTTTATCAGTGTCTTACTCCTGGCTTTTAACTCCACTCAGCAACACAGGTGCACATTTATTGCAATGCTTATTCCAATGTTTATTTCATAGAATGTAACTTTAAACGATACATTACAACAAAAAGTTCCTTTCGCTAGCCATTAGCATCTGATAGCATCAGCTAGTGGACACCATTAGCATCCGGATGCTAGCAGTGGTGGCTATATGTTTTTTTTTTTTTGTCATATAAGCATAATTAGCATAGCTGACTACATTCTATTCATCTTAATTTTAAATCTCAATCACATACCTTGTCTCGGGTGCGCTGGCTCTGCATGATATGGGATGCTTTCTGCTGAGACACTGTAACATCCTTTGTTGTAACATGCTAGCTCGACACTCGGCTTTAGCATGTACACACTGCACGATGTTTTCCTTCAACTTAAGCTTGAAATGATTCAAAGACTTGAGATACTTTTGTCATTTCTTAAAAATTTTCTTTATCTTTGCCGGCCCGTCACTATGCCACTCTGACATGGTGCTGTTAAACAAATCTGTTTTGTTTAGGTAGCGTGACCGGAAGAAGGTTGCACCGGAAGAAGGTCGTCTTGACTGGAAGTGCTACATTAAATGACACGTTGACGCATAAATTTTGAATCGAGAATTTTTTGTAACCGAATTATTTGAATTATTTGAGTAATCGTAACAGGCCTACCTTAAATCGGAAAAAATCTCCACTGAAATGAAATGCAAGAGCGAAATTATCTTTTGATCCCGACTGAATTTTGCCACAAGTTACACATATGTTTGTCAGTTTAAAATATATTTTCCATGTACAGTATCTCACAAAAGTGAGTATACCCCTCACATTTTTATAAATATTTTATTTTATCTTTTCATGGGACAACACTAAAGCTATGACACTTTGATACATTGTAGTCAGTGTACAGCTTGTATAACAGTATAAATCTGCTGAAAATAAATAACAGGAAAATAACTGAAAGTGATGTGGGACGTGAAATTTTTAAGTTTCCATTAATTTCATTAATTTTTAAAAAATTTATATAGACTACCATAATTAATTGTGTCAACATGTTAATATTCCCAGCCCTAGTGTGTGTGTGTGTGTGTGTGTGTGTGTGTGTGTGTGTGTATATATATATATATATATACGTATATATACAGTTGTAATCAAAATTCTTCAACCCCCACTGCAAATTATGTTTACTGGCAAAATGTACAAACTAACAGCTGTTTGCAATAAACAAATCAAGCAAAAACAATTTAAATAGCTCAACACAACTAATATTGCAAGTGGTTTCTCCAAATTTAACACAAAATGCCACTTTGAAACTGCATGAAACTGTTGTAGTCATTAAGAGTTATTTAACCCCTTCATGTCCTTCCCGGCACAAAACCAATCAGCCTTCTCAGGTAAACGTGACAACGTAATAGAGAGCCCAAGTCACACCCCCTCTACTTCCACATATGGGACATTAAATTGGGGCTGCAGCTAACAACTATTTTACGGCTCAGGTAATCAACCACTCTAATCGAAGATTACTGAAGTAATCTGATACTTTTTTTTAAAAAGAAACTTGCATTGACCAACGTTTGTGGAACTTTCTTTCCTAAAGAGCAGTGGTAATTGTACCATCATCATCATCATCATAGCAGTCTGTTGGGGGCGACAATGACTGTTTCATTTAGGTCTGATCAGATTCCTCCACGCAAATCTGTCCTTCGCCTTCCACTGCCAGGAACTCCTGTCTATGTCCGATTTCTTCAGGTTTCTTTTTACAGTGTCTTTAAATCTGAGCCTTGGTCTACCCTAATTATGTTTGCCCTTGCATAACTTTGAATAGAGTAACTGTCGAGGGAGACAATGATGATCCATCCTCTCAACATGTCCGTGCCATCTCAGGTTCATTTGTATTGGCATGTCCTCCATTGATGGTAGATCAGCTGATTTCAGCACTTCTGTGTTGGTTATCTTGTCTTTCCATGAGATATTTATTATGGCTTGAAGGTGTCTCATCATGTACTCGTGGAGTTTCTTTACCTGCACCCTGTAGACAGTCCAAGTTTCAGCACTGTAAAATAGAGTAGCCAGTACTGTCGCTCTGTACACTTTGCATTTCACACAGATAGACACATGTTGATTGTTCCACAGTCTCTCCCTCAAGTTTCCAAACACAGCACTCGCTCTTCCCATTCTGAGAGATAGTTCATCCTCCAGCCTAGCATTCTGTGAAACAGTACTCCCAAGATACTTGAAAGTCTTACACTTGACTAGTGACTCTGTACCAATGCTCATCTCTTCTGGTAGTGATGTTGATAACTGGAGTTTTGGTGGTGTTTAAAGGCATTCTGTCTTCTTGATTTTGATTTTGAAGCTGAATTGGCTAGCTGCTCTTGCAAATTTCTCCACTAAAGATTGCATATCTTCCGCACTGTGTGCAACTAAAGCGCTGTCGTCGGCAAAGAGCATTTCTGTTACTACCTTTATCAGTGTCTTACACTTGGCTTTTAACTCCACTCAGTAACACAGGTGCACATTTATTGCAATGCTTATTGCAATGTTTATTTCATAGAATGTAACTTTAAATGATACGTTACACCAAATAGTTCCTTTCGCTAACCATTAGCATCTGATAGCATCAGCTAGTGGACACCATTAGCATCCGGATGCTAGCAGTGGTGGCTATATGTTTTTTTGTTTTTTTTGTCATATAAGCATAATTAGCATAGCTGACTGCATTCTATTCATCTTAATTTTAAATCTCAATCACATACCTTGTCTCGGGTGCGCTGGCTCTGCATGATATGGGATGCTTTCTGCTGAGACACTGTAACATCCTTTGTTGTAGCATGCTAGCTCGCCACTCAGCTTTAGCATGTACACACTACACGATGTTTTCCTTCAACTTAAGCTTGAAATGATTCAAAGACTTGAGATACTTTTGTCATTTTTTAAAAATTTTCTTTATCTTTGCCGGCCCGTCACTATGCCACTCTGACATGGCGCCGTTAAACAAATCTATGTTTTGTTTAGGTAGCGTGACTGGAAGAAGGTTGCACCGGAAGAAGGTCGTCTTGACTGGAAGTGCTACATTAAATGACACGTTGACGCATAAATTTTGAATCGAGAATTTTTTGTAACCGAATTATTTGAATTATTTGAGTAATCGTAACAGGCCTACCTTAAATCGGAAAAAATCTCCACTGAAATGAAATGCAAGAGCGAAATTATCTTTTGATCCCGATTGAATTTTGCCACAAGTTACACATATGATGTTTGTCAGTTTAAAATATATTTTCCATGTACAGTATCTCACAAAAGTGAGTATACCCCTCACATTTTTATAAATATTTTATTTTATCTTTTCATGGGACAACACAAAAGCTATGACACTTTGATACAATGTAGTCAGTGTACAGCTTGTATAACAGTATAAATTTGCTGAAAATAAATAACAGGAAAATAACAGAAAGTGATGTGGGACGTGAAATTTTTAAGTTTCCATTAATTTCATTAATTTTTAAAAAATTTAAATAGACTAAAATTTAAATAGACCCCCTACGGCACGCCTCTCGGCGGGCGTTCCAACCTACCCGGGTGCATCCGATGGAAGTCCCTGATGAGCTGCTTGTCGAGCACGAAGGAGGGACGCACCCAGGACCTCCACTCCGGCCCACAGCCCTCCCAGTCCACCAGGTACTGCAGGTCACGCCCCCGGCGGCGGACGTCCAAGATGGAAGAGACAGACCACGCTGGGTCGCCGTCGAGCACCCTCGGTGGAGGTGGAGACCTGGGAGGGGGACACAACAGGCTGGAGGAGACGGGCTTCACCCGAGAGACATGAAAGGTTGGACAGATGTGGGGGGGGGGAGTTAGATGCACAGACACCGGGTTAATGATCCGTCATATGGGAAATGGACCAATAAACCGTTGGGCAGTCTTCTTCCGCTCAGCCTTCAGGTTGATGTGCTTGGTAGAAAGCCATACCTGCTGACCCACCTGGTAAACCGGACCTGGCACCCTGCGTCGGTTGGCCACCGTGGTGTTGCGTTCTGCCGTCCGTCGTAATGCCGCTCTGGCTGCCCCCCAGATCCGTCAACAACACCTCAGGTGGGCACGAACCGATGGGACGGCGATGTCCCCCTCCTCTTCAGGAAACAGCAGGGGGTTGTAACCCAACGAGGTCTCGAAGGGGGACATGCCGGTGGCCGTGGCCACCGCCGTGTTATGGGCGTATTCGATCTAGGGGAGGTGTGTGCTCCATGACAACTGGTTGGCGGCAGCGACGCACCGCAACGCTGCTTCCACCTCCTGGTTGGCTCGTTCACATTGCCCGTTGGATTGAGGGTGGTAACCAGAGGACAAAGTTGCTGTAGCCCCCAAAGGGGCGCAGAATGCCTTCCAGACCCTGGAGATAAACTGGGGCCCTCGGTCCGAAACGATGTCCTGCGGGATGCCGTGCAGTCGAATAACATGTTGGACCAGCAGATTGGCCGTCTCCTTGGCTGAAGGTAACCCACGCAGAGGAATGAAGTGGGCGGCTTTCCAAAACCTATCCACCAGCGTGAGGATGGTGGTGAAATTGTTGGATGTGGGGAGACCTGTGACGAAATCTAGCGCCACATGGGACCATGGCCTGCCCGGGACGGGGAGGGCATGAAGCCGCCCGGCCGGCGGTGAAGAGGACGTCTTCCCCGTTGCGCACTCAGGGCAGGCGCGGATGTACTCCCCCACGTCCTTCTGGCGGGATGGCCACCAGAACAACCTCTGTAGGAGCGCCACAGTGCGTGCCCTTCCTGAGTGGCAGGCGAACTTGGAGGTATGCCCCCATTGGATGACCTCCCCTCGGACCTTTGCAGGGACAAATAACTTGCCTCGCATAACTTGCGAATAACTTGGACCCCCCCCCCCCCGGGTCGGCCTCCTCAGACTGCGCCCTTATGACCTTATCCCTGATACCCCAAGAGAGGGCGCCCACGATGCATGCTGGGGGAAGGATGGGGTGCTCAGCCTTTTCAGCTGTCTCCGGGGCGAACTG
This sequence comes from Pholidichthys leucotaenia, assembly GCA_020510985.1. Lineage (NCBI taxonomy): Eukaryota > Metazoa > Chordata > Actinopteri > Cichliformes > Pholidichthyidae > Pholidichthys > Pholidichthys leucotaenia. The sequence continues at coordinate 226,437,270 of CM035845.1, read as the reverse complement.
ACGAGACAGGGTGTCGGGCTTTGTATTCTTTTACCCAGGGCGGTAGGTGATGGTGAAGTCGAATTGACCAAAGAAGAGCGACCAGTGGGCCTGTCGGGCGTTCAGCCGTTTAGCAGTCCGAAGGTACTCCAGGTTTTTATGGTCGGTTCAGATGATGAACGGCTGTGACGCTCCCTCCAACCAGTGCCGCTACTCCTCCAGGGCCAGTTTAACCGCCAACAACTCCCTGTCACCGATGTCGTAGTTACGCTGTGCCGGAGACAGGCGACGAGAGAAGTAGGCGCAGGGGCGGATTTTACCGTCAGCCGGAGAGCGCTGGGACAAAACAGCCCTCACCCCAGAATCTAAGGCGTCCACCTCCACCAGGCACTGAAGAGCGGGATCAACCTGCGTCAGAATTGGCGACAACGATAACCTGACTTTCGGCTCAGAGAACGCAGCGTCTGCCTCTTCCGTCCAGCGAAACGGTACCTTGGTGGAGGTCAAGTTGGTGAGGGGGAGGGCGATGCGGCTGTAGTCCTTGACAAAGCAGCGATTGAAGTTTGCGAAGCCCAGGAACTGCAGGAGCTGTTTCCTCGACGAGGGAGTAGGCCAGTCCATCACCGCCTTCACCTTGGCTGGGTTCGAGATAATCTCCTTCGGGGCGATGATAAAACCGAAGAAGGAAGTCCGGGAGACGTGGAACTCGCACTTTTATGTCTTGACGAAGGGTTTATTCTTCAGCAGCCGCTGCAAGACCCGCCTGATGTGAATGTGATGCTCCTCCATGGACTGAGAAAAAAATGAGGATATCGTCAAGGTAGACAAAAACAAAGGTGCTCAGAAAATCCCTCAAAACATCATTAATAAGGCACTGGAAAACGGCCGGGGCATTGGTCAGCCCGAATGGCATAACCAGGTATTCGAAATGCCCGCTAGGGGTCCTAAAGGCCATCTTCCACTCATCCCCCTCCCGTATGCGCACCAGGTGATGGGCATTGCGCAGGTCTAATTTGGTAAAACAGCAAGCCCCCCGGAGGGAATCGAATGCTGAGTTGAGAAGAGGGAGGGTGCACTTATCCTTAATAGTGATGTTATTCAGCGCCCAGAAATCAATGCAGGGCCTGAGAGAGCCATCTTTCTTCCCCACGAAAAAATCCCTGCCCCCACCGCCGAAGATGATGGTCTAATTATGCCTGAGCTGCGTGACTCCTTAATATACGAGTCCATGGCTGTGCGCTCCGGAGCAGACAGGTTGTAAAGTCTGCTAGATGGTAGCAGCGCACCGGCCCGAAGATTGATTGCACAGTCATACGGCCGGTGAGGGGGAAGGGAAAGGGCCTGGGATTTGCTGAAGACGGCCCCAAGGTCATGATATTCCGGTGGCACTTCCGACAGGTTGGGAGGGGGAGAGGCAGGGACATCCAGAGGCGTGGCAGGCAAGCATGCAGCAGACTGCAAACAGGCACTTAGGCAGAAAGAGCTCCACGAAAGTACATTCCCCGAACGCCAGTCAATCGACGGGTTATGCAAGCGCAACCAAGGATAGCCCAAGATGACCGGGGAGGACAACACCGGCAGGACATACAGGTCCAACTCCTCCCGATGGTTGCCTGAAATGATAACTGACACTGAGGTGACCCGATGAGTGACAGTGGCCAAAGAGGCTTTTGACAGGGCTATAAGGTTGAGAGGATTCTTCAACAGCTGCATAGGGGGACCCAGACAGGTTGCCAGGCTTCTAGAAATAAAGCTCTGCTTAGCCCCTGAGTCAATGAGTGCATGTGTGTTGTGTTCCTTATGACCCAAACAAAACCGGATAGGAATTAAACAGCGGGTGAGGGGATTATTGTGGGTTACGTCCGTGAGACCTCCTACTGCGACGCACGGACTCCCCCTTTTGGCTGCTTGGGACAGGAATCAAGGTTATGCTCCTCGCTCCCACAATAGACGCACAAGCCCAACTCTCGGCGGCGCTGTCTCTCCGCAACAGGAAGTTTCAACCCACCCATGGCCATAGGCTCTTGGTCCTCCGGGATGTCAGCTGACGGGAGGGTCAGCAGGGGGGGCTGGAGGGAGCGGTGCAGCATGTTACCCGAGCGGCCGGAAGTTCTGCGCTCAGCCGCCCGTTCCCTCAGACGGTTGTCAATGCTAATGGCCAGGGAGATACACTCATGCAGCGTAGAGGGTTTCTCCAGGCGGGCCAGCTCGTCCCGCAGGCTAGGGCTCAACTTCTAAGGAATATACTGCTCAGACTCGAATAGACTGCTCAGACTCACTCCTCCCACCCGACCTCCGTAGCCACGATCTGGAAGTCCACGGCATAATCGGCAACTGCCTTCGACCCCTGCCGAAGATTTAGTAGGCGAGAGGTGAGTACATCCTCCCGGTCTGAGTGACTAAAAACCTCCTGGAATTCCTGTGTGAATTGTACATATGTCATAGAAGCATAATCAGCCCTAGCCATTACCGCATATGCCCAAGCTAAAGCCCGTCCTTCTAACAAATTGATCATATAGCCGATATGGCTCTGGTCAGTGGGAAAATCCCCAGGTACCCGTTGGAAAACTATATCGCACTGCATGAGGAACCCCCTGGCCTCCCCCAAAACACCTCTAAAGCGAGCGGGAGTAGGAATGGGAGTGAGCCGACAAGCGGGGCCCGGAGAGGAAGGTCTAGATGTGGAGCTAGCGGTAGAGCTAGCGGGAGCAGAGGAGCTAGTTGGAGCTGTGGGAAAACCCCGTGGGCTAACCAATTGATCTAACCTGTCGGTGATACAGGTTAGCTGAGTTAGCATCACCTGCTGCTGATACGCTAATTGATCTACCTGAGACTCTAGATGGTTCTCCCCGGTCACTTTGGCGGAGTTGTACTGACATGGTTCAGGTGAACCACAGAACAGACACGACTCAGGGTAAATACAATTAACGTACTTTTATTGTAAATGTGAGTGAGTGGGTGCATGAGTGCAGGGTATATGGTGTAATGTCGTGTAGTGCGATCCGTAATCTATAAAGTTTTTTGGGGCCGGCAGAGCACCGTACAACCTGGCAACCCTGTAATGAGACAAGGGCCGTTAGTTTACAGTTCAACCTGCAGCACGATAGATGTTACAGCGCTTACTGTCAAGAGATGTTGGAGAAGCTCAGGTAGCGCCGAAGCTGTAGCCAGGGAGACAGTGTCTGCTGGGCTGGCTAGCTGGAGGTGAGAGGATGAGTCCGCCGCCTGGAGGGAGATGGAGGACCACCGCCGCGGATCTCCGCCTGTGCACAGGGGAATCGGACAAGATGAGAAGCGAGTAGGCTTACTTGGTAGGTGGTCTGGGTGGAACCGGCCTGGACAAGATTCAGCTGGGCTAGGAAGCCGAAGGTTGGAGAGTAGAGTGCTGGGAAGCACGGAGGCAGGCGTAACAGGATTCAGCATAGAGAATCAGACGACTCCGCGCCCAGCACTGGTCCTGGTGGAATAAATAGGCCGCAAGAGATGACAGGCAGGTGTATGCACAGGTGCCGTGATTGGCGGCCATGACAGCTTGCTACCGGATAACCATGAAAACAGATACTACCTGTCTCATGGGTCGAGCCGTCGGCGACTCAACCGGCAACCCTGCCCTTCCAAGGGTGTGGAGGGTGAAACTGGGCATCCTGGCAGAACTAAAAACAATATCTGTCACAGGTCTGTGGTGGACCACTCCCAGTTACATGGGGTGAGACTGGACATCCTGGCATTAAGCACATCTGTTGCAAGGTCTGTGGTGGACTTTTTGCCAGTCGGTGCATCGTGACATGCACTACACAAAGAGCAGAGATAAACAAACCTATCATCTGGTCAGTCACTGCAACAGATACTGGAGTCAGTTTGTCTTGGCCTATCCTTGCCACTGATAATACCTCTATCTGCCAAGAATGTGCCGCTAGTCCAGCAAAAGCTAGCGGTATTCAAATACTTTGCAAGCAGTTTCATGAAATGGTCAGTCAGAAAGCAACTCATACTGGCTCGGACGTCGCCCGGGTTAACAAGGTCAGGAGCTCCTGGCAGCGGAGGGAGAAGGACAGAGCTGCGTGGAGGAAGCTGATCAGACCTAAATGAAACAGTCATTGTCGCCCCTGACAGACTGCTATGATGATGGATGATGACCCTTTTGCTGTTATGACCTGCTGCAAAAGTAATGCATAACCAGATACCAGCTTCTGGTAGTGCTTTGAGGAATCTTTGCCCATTCTTTATGGGCTAAAACCTCCAGTTGACTACTATTCTTGGGTTTGCACGCCTTTTTCAAATCCCATCAGAGATTTTCAATTGGGTTCAAGTCAGGCAACTGTGATGGCCACTCTATTATCTTCCAGGACTTCTTCTGAAAGCAAACCTTGGTGGACTTTGAGGTGGGTTCACTGTCCTGTTGGAAGGTCCAATGATGCCCAAGCTTCACTTCCTCACAGATGGCATGACATTTTGTCCCAGGATTTCCTGATACTTGATTGAATCCATCTTATCCTCCACACAATGCAGATTTCCAGTGCCAGAGGAAGCAAAGCAGCCATGGAACATCACTGAGCCACCACCATGCTTCACTGTAGGCAAGGTGTTCTTTTCAATCTATGCTTCATTCTTCATTCTCCAGACACACTGCTGGTCCATAGGCCTGGAAAATTGGCTGCAATTTGTTCAAAACTTTAAAAATAAGCCAAAGAGGTTTTCGGATTCTGTTCTGTGGAGCACTGAAACAAAACTGGAACTTTTCTGGCCTATGAATTAGCGATATGGCTGGAGGAGGAAGAATGACGCATACTGTATGCTGAAAAGAACATCAGGCCTAAAGTGAAGCACAGCAGTGGCTCAGTGATGCTCTGGGGCTACTTCACTTCCTCTGGCACTGGAAACCTGCAGCGTGTGGTAGGCCCTTATATTGGCTTTTCCAGAAATTAATTTTAAGTTTTGGCACCTTCAAGGACATATAGCTGTATTATTTAAAGACCCAAATTCATTTCTGAGGTGTTTTGCTGTTCATCAGAAAAGCTGTCTGAAAGATTATTCTGTTCTAATTTGTGGCAGGTATGGAGGGGAGAGGACCCAAATGCAGGCAATTATCCAGTTCACTGTTTTTTTATTATTATAGAAAATAAAGAGCAGCATGGGGGCTGAAACAAACTAATCTAAATTTACAGTACAGTAAAACACAAGGAATAAACAAAGAATGCTATGAAGGGCTGACGATTCAAGATTGAAAGATTCAAAGGCTTTATTATCATTTGCACAGATAAAAAATGCAACATTTCCTGAGCAATCAAATTCTTACTCAGCTCTCTGAACGAATGCCAAGGTAATAGGTACACAACAATTCTAATGAAGTAATAGCACAGAACCAAACCACAGAATAACTACAGGAAACAAGAAGAATGAAATTTGAAATTCCCTGGGTGACTATAGTAGACAGTGGTGTATTGATATCAGAGATGATATGAACATGAGATGGCATAAGCCTATGTGCAGTGTGCAAATGAGCAGTATACAAATTACACATTAGCACCCAGTGTGTGAATTTCTCTGTAATGATAATACCAGTAGACTGTACATGACAATTAGCAGCAGAGTTGATATGGGCATCAGACAGGGTGAGACTATGTACACTGTACAAATGAGCAATGTGCAAATTTAGCAACCGGCGTGTGAGTTCCTATTTGCAAAGCTGTGTTGCGGAGTTTTGGGAGTTTATTTGTTCAGGAGTCTGATGGCAGTGGGAAAGAAGGAGTTTTTCAGTCTTGATGTCCTGCATTTCACACTTCTGTACCTCCGGCCTGAGGGTAGAAGTGTGAACATTCTGTTCTGGGCGTGGGTGGGGTCCCGGAGGATGGTGTCAGCTCTCCTTTGGACTCTGCAGTGGTAGATGCTCTGCAGAGAGGGGAGTGGAGTCTTGATGATCTTCTCCGCTGTCTTCACCACTATCTGCAGGCGTTTGCGGTCCACATAACATTAAACATAACAAACCTTAAGTTAAGGAGCAATTCATAACTTCTGTAATGAAGTACAGGAAATGTTAATGCCACTATGAGGAGTGGCAAGACTGGATTGAATTTATAAGGAACAGGTGATTACACATGACAAACAGGCGAGTAAACAGGTGCAAGAAATCAACTAACTAGGAGATTGCATAATCACACCAAAGTAACCTGAAAATCATGACCCAGAATCAGATGGAAGTAAAGTAACATGAACCTAACCCAAAGCATAGGAAGCCATCACGGAGGCAGCAGTTCAAGCAGAGAAGCCTAAACTTCCCTCTCCCCAGCCACCTGCTCCAGCTCTTCAGAGAGGATACCAAGGCGTTCTCAGACCAGCTGGGAGATGTAGTGTCTCCAGCGAGTCCTGGGTATGCCCCAGGATCTCCTCCCAGTGGGACGTGCCCGAAACACCTCAAGTGGGAGGTGTCCAGGAGGCATCCTTATCAGATACCTGTACCACCTCAACTGGCTCCTTTCAATGGGGAAGAGCAGCGGTTCTACTATGAGCCCCTCCCAGATGACTGAGCTCCTCACTTATCTCTAATGGATCGTCACCTTATCGTGGTAGGGGGTTTGCATGCACTAGTGATCCCAGGAGCTATGTTGTCCATGGCAATTTGCCTCTGGTAGGGTCACCCAAGATAAACTGGTCCTGGGTGAAGGGCCAGACTAAGAACGGTCCAACAGACTCTCATGATGAATGTTAGAACAAGGATTCAGTGTACCCCACCTGGTATGGGGTTACCGGGGCCCCACCCTGGAGCCAGGCCTGGGGAAGGGGCTCGATGGCAAGCACCTGGTGACCGGGTTTCTGCCATTTGGGACCTGGCCGGGCTCAGCCTGAAGGAGTTACATGGGTCCGCCCTCCAGTGGGCTCACCACCTGCAGGAGGGACCATGGGGGTCCGGTGCTATGTGGATCAGGTGGCGGTCAAAGGCAAAGACCTTGGTGGTCTGATCCCAAGCTTCCTAAACTGGCTAGCATAGGAATTGACTTTCAGAATAAACTCGGATCACTGGAAACTGAACTAGATAAAAATAACAGGAGACATAATTAACAAATGACCGGGATAAACATGAATAGTTCATAGTATTAATAAGTCCAAAATAATACAGAAATAATTCAGGGTGTGACCATGTCCCAACATTACATATTTAACCTGCTCTGTCCACAGCCCCTCAAACCCCTAATCTGATTGGCTAAAGGCTTTTCTTTCAATAGGCCAGGGATGGGAAACTTTGGTGGTAGTGAGGGCCACAAAATTTTTTCTCACTTCCAGAGGGCCAGATTTACAGGTACACCTACCATGGGGGTGTATTATTTCCTGAAAAGTTAAGTTTCACAGTTAAAACTGAAAATGTAAATGAAAATGAAAGCTAGTCAGTATTTTATCATATTAGAATTAAAATTACTGATAAAATTATATTTGCCCTTCAATGGACTGGAGATCTGTCCAGAGTGCACCCTGCCTCTCGCCAAAAGATGCTGCGATAAGCTCCAGCCCCCCAACCCCCAACCCCCAACCCCCGCAATCCAAAAAGGATTAAGCAGTAGAAGATGGATGGATGGATGGATGGATGGATGGATGGATAAAATTATATCTTGACCCAGTTTTTAAAACTCTCTCCATCAAAATGATGAGCAAAGAGAAATTCTGGATGATAATTAACAAAAGAAGCAAAGAAAAAAAGGAAATTTGAAGAGGCTTAGCTTGCTCTTGGATTCATTGTGGGTGTGGAGGGGCAGAGAAATAGCTGTGTGGGCTTGGTAATGTCTGTCTCTCCGAAATGGGGAATTAAAAAAAAAAAAAGTTTAAGAGCCACTGGTATAAAAAAAAAAAAAATAAAAAAAATCAGCAGATTACAACGACCAGTCTCTGAACTTTTAATGCTGACATGGGATTTTAACAGTATGCTTCACTCGCGCTCTTTAGAAAGAAACCTCAAAGCTCTGAATATTTTTCTGCACAATTAAGGAAGGCCTCCGAGCTCCACAAGGCTTCACCTGCCAAACAAGAATAAATGCTACAGCTCCTCAGCTGTAGCATTTATTCTTGTTTGAAAGCAGCCTACTTTGTACGGCTGTTAACAGCCTGTTAATGCAGTCTTAGCATGCAAAACATACCTGATAACACTCTGGTGCACACTGCTGCTCACGCTAGTGGCTCCCTCACTCTTGCTCTATCACTTGCAGAGAGCGGCACTTAGGTGAAGGGAAAGCAGTAATCAAGATAAAAGGAACTGAGCTATGGCAAAAAAGATGGGATGAAGATCATAAAGGTAGATCGTATTACAGAATACAAAAATCTACTGCAATAAGGAATTACATAACAACCAAAAGGAGGGAAGACATCATTATGGCAAGACTCAGACTGGATCACACAGGTTTAAATGGCACTTTATTCACCATGGGGAAAAGCGAAAGTGACAAATGTAGAGAATGTGGAGTAAAAGAAAATGTCGAGCACATCTTAATACACTGTCACAAATACGGAAATGAAAGACAGATAATGGAAAATGAAGTTCGAGAGGCCGGTAGGGAATGGGATTTAACTGGGATTCTGGGAACAGATGGAGATGGAGAGGCAATAAGAATCATGAGAAGGGCTCATTTCTCTTTTTTAAATAACACAGGATTAAGTCATAGAATTTAGGGGTCGGGCTCAGATGACATAATGTTACACACTCTTCTACAGTTGGTGGTGGTATGCACCTTTCAGTTGTTTGCTAGCCACCAATAACCGAGAGAAGACGAAGAAGAAGAGCTCCCTCTGCTGGCACACTCTATAATTGCATTTAAGAATGTGGTTCCAAATGTTATATAAATAAATAATTGATTTTTGGAAATGGACTGGTAGGCCGCAGTTGAAGAGGGGGCCCATGGGCCGCCAATTGGCCATCCCTGCAATAGGCCAATTAAAAAGTAACAAGGCAATTAGAGTCCTATTGGTTTTCCAAATTGGAGAATTGCAGGCAGGGCTTGTTGATATGTGACATAACAAAATCCAAGGCGTACAGTCCACTCATTTCTTAAGTGACTAAATAAAAAGTGTGTGGGCTTCTGAGTGTTTTCATATTTTACACAATAAATGATACTTACCAACTGAAGTATTTTGTCAGATTAAAACCTGTAAACACCATTTTGCAGTTAATGGGACATTTAGGTTGTTCAGCCAAGCTTATATAAGACAGGTGTCAACCACCTGAAGCTTTTTTTTACACATAAGCAGTGACTCCCTGAGCCTTGACAAAAACAATAAAATAAAAATCTCAGTAATTTGACAAAATATTGAAACTTTGGGAGAAAATGGCTACAAATTATTAAAAAATAAGTACATAAAAGGAGCAGAATTAGTGAAGGTAGAATAAATATCTGTGGTCAACCATCAAAAAGAGGAGACAGTGCACAAGAGAGATGAAGAAGAGAATGCAGGCAGGGTGGAGTGGATGAGGACACGTTTCAGGGGTGATTTGTGACAGACAGAAGGATAGTAGCTAGATTGAATGGCAGGATTTACAAGACAGTAGTGAGATCTGCTCTGATGTATGGTTTGGAGAATGTGTTACTGACAGAACCAGAGGAGGCAGAGCTAGAAGTGGTAGAGCTGAAGTTGCTAAGATTCTTGTTGGGAGTGACTAGGAGGGACAGGATTAGAGGATATTGGGGACAAAGTGAGAGAGGCAAGGCTGAGATGGTTTGGACAAGTGCAGAGGAGGGATAGTGGATATACTGGACAAAGGATGTTGAAGATGGAGCTGCTAGGCAGGAGGAGAAGAGTAAGACCACAGAGAAGACTCATGGATGTAGTGAAGAAGGACATGGAGAGGGTTGGTGTTACAGAGGAAGATGAAGGGATAGGGTGAGCAAGAGGGAGATGATCCACTGTGGAGACCCCTAAAGGGAGCAGCCGAAAGAAGAAGATGATCTGACCATTTTTTTTGCAGGGGGAAGAGAGTGAGAGAACAGAAGAGGATGCAAGGGATAGATGATCTTTTCCTACTTCTCTGAAATAACAATAATAATAATAATAAGTAAAACTAAGAGAAAAACCTCACACAATTATGATTTTGGTAAAAAATCACAAAGAATGGCTCTTTCCATGGCAGAGGTTGTAACCCCTGATTTATAATTACACCATGTGCCTAATCACGCACTGATGTATTTGAATGAAGCCAAATATACTTCATCTTTGTGCTCTATAGGAAACCTCTGTACTTTTGCTCTCTTCTCATTTTACCATTTTCAAACCAGTTAATGATGAATAATGAACATGTACCCAATACTTCATGTGCAAGGGCAAAGCTATGTAACTACTAAAGTAGCTAAAATGAGAATTTGCCATTTTATTAACTAGTTTTCAAACCAGAGCTGTGGCTGCAGGGTCGTCGGTGCATCTCGTGGTGGCAACCCTCAAACGAAGTGGTGAACACCAGTAGTGAGGGGGGCCATTAAACTGAAGGAGTCCTGTCAAGCTTAGTTGGCTTGTGGCACTCCCAAAGCAGCTGAGGTGTACCGGCAGGCCAAATGGAGTGTGGCTCGGGTGGTTACTGAAGCAAAAACTCGGGTGTGGGGGGAGTTTGGTGAGGCCATGGAACAAGACTTTCGGTCGGCATTGAAGAGATTCTTGCAAACTGTCCAGCGGCTCAGGAGGGGGTAGCAGCTCACTGTCCACACTATGTATGGTGCAGATGGGGCACTGCCGACTTCGACTGGGGAAGTCCTCGGGTGGTGGAAGGAATACTTCAAGGATCTCCTCAATCCCACTAACACGCCTTCCACAGAGGAAGCAGGGCTTGTGGACGAGGGGAAAGACTTGCCCATCACAGGGGTTGAGGTCGCCAAGGTGTTTAAAAATCTCTTTGGTGGCCGGGCCTCGGGGGTGGATGAGATCCGCCCTGAGTACCTCAAGGCCCTGGATGTTGTAGGACTGCCAATGGTTGGCACGCCTCTGCAACATTGTGTGGAGGTCAGGGACAGTGTCTTTGGCATGGCAAACCGGGTTGGTGGTTCCTCTCTTGAAAAAGGGGGACCGGAGGGTGTGCTCCAATTTTAGAGGGTTCACACTCCTCAACCTCCCTGGGAAGGTTTATGCCAAGGTACTGGAGAGGAGAGTCCAGCCGCTGATCGAACCTTGGATTCAGGAGGAGCAATGTGGTTTTCGTCCTGGCCGTGGCACATCGGACCAACTCTTTACCCTTTTGAGAATCCTCGAGGGTTCATGGGAGTTTGCCCAACCACTTTACATGTGTTTTGTGGACTTGGAGAAGGCATTTCACCGCATCTCTCCTGGTTTTTTGTGTGGGGGGGGGGGGGTGCTTCGGGAGTATGGGGTATCGGGCTTGTTATTACGAGCTATCCGGTCTCTATATGACCGTTGTGAGAGTTTGGTTCGTATTGCCAACACACGGTCAGACTCATTCCCAGTGAGAGTTGGCTCCACCAGGGCTGCCCTTTGTCACCGATCCTGTTCATAATTCTTATGGACAGGATTTCTAGGTGCAGCCAGAGAAGGGAGGGTATCATGCTTGGTGACCACAGGATCTCACCTCTGTTGTTTGCAGATGATGTTGTCCTGTTGGTTTCATCCAGCAATGACTTACAGGTCTTACTAGGATGGTTTGCCACTGAGTGTGAAGCAGCTGGGATGAGAATTAGCACCTCCAAGTCCGAGTCCATGGTCCTCAGCCGGAAAAAGGTGGATTGTCCTCTCTGGGTTGGAGACAAGCTCCTGCCCCAAATGGAGGAGTTAAAGTATCTTGGGGTCTTATTCATGAGTGAGGGGAGATTGGAGCGAGAGATTGACAGACGGATCGGTGCAGTATCTGCAGTGATGCAGATGTACCGGTCTGTTGTAGTGAAGAGGGAGCTAAGCTCTAAAGCAAAGCTGTCGATTTACAGGTCAATCTACGTCCCTACCTTCACCTCTAGTCATGACTTTGGGTAATGACCGAAAGAATGAGATTGTGGATACAAGCGGCTGCAATTAGCTTTCTTCATAGGATTGCTGGACTCACCCTTAGAGATAGGGTGAGGAGATCGGTCATCCGGGAGAGGCTCAGAGTAGAACCGCTGCTCCTCCACATTGAAAGGAGCCAGTTGAGGTGGTATGGGCATCTGATCAGGATGCCTCCTGGACACCTCCCACTTGAGGTGTTTCGGGTACGTCCCTCTGGGAGGAGACCCCGGGGTAGACCCAGGACTCGCTGGAGAGACTATGTCTCCCAGCTGGTCTTGGAACGCCTTGGTATCCTCTCTGAAGAGCTGGAGCAGGTGGCTGGGGAGTGACGAGGCAGCTGTCACTCCTCAGTGACGGAGGCAGCAGCTCTGCTTGAGCTGCTGCCTCTGTGACCTGGACCTCCGGAAAGCGGTAGAGGATGGATGAATGGATGGAGGGTTTTCAAATCTTTTAATGAAATGTCTGTCTTTGGAAATATAAAACATCTATCTATCTATCTATCTATCTATCTATCTATCTATCTATCTATCTATCTATCTATCTATCTATCTATCTATCTATCTATCTATCTATCTATCTATCTATCTATCTATCTATCTATCTGTCTATCTCCATTGATTTTAATTCCAAACGTTTAAAGAATTTCTGTGACTCACAGAAACCCCTTTGTCTGTTCAACGGACAGCAGTACTGCACACTTGGTTGCTGGAAGAGCACACAGGTTTTTAATAACATTTTGTGTATAACATGCCTTGAAGCACAGCATCTAAAATTGGATCATGGTAAAAAACCAAACAACACAAAACAATATTTTCAGATTTCAGAAAAGTGGATTTTATATGCAGATTTCTGAACACGCTCTTGTGTTAGCTCACAGTATTTAAGCTTGATGCATCTTTTCCACAAGGTTGATACGATATGTGAGGGCAGCTCGGCACTGCAGTGGTTAGCATTGTGGCAGCACAGAACAAAGGTCATGGGTTTGATCCCACCCCCTCACCTGCGTGTTTAGATTAGATTCAACTTTATTGTCATTACACATGTATGAATACAAGGTAACGAAACACAGTTTAGCATCCAATCAGAAGTGCAAAGGACAGCAGTGCAGTATATACAGTAATTGACAGTATGTGCAATTTAAACAAATATATGCAAATATATGCAGCAGTGCAGAAAGTTAAGAGTACCGTTATGTGCAAATAATGTACAATAAGTTAGGTGGGCAGTTATGTACAGGTGAGGATGGTAAGAGATGATGGTAAGAGAGTCAGCGGGGAACTAAGTTCCATAACGTGACAGCTGTTGGAAAGAAACTGTTCCTAAACCTGCTGGTTCTAGTCCGTGTTCTCCCCATGTCTGCGTGGGTACTCCGGTTTCCCCCCACAGGCCAAAAACATGCAGGTTAGGTTAGCTGGCATCAACTGGGGATTCTAAATTGTCCTTAGGTGTGAATGTGAGTGAATGGTTGTCTGTCTCTCTGTGTTGGCCCTATAATGATCTGGCGATCGGTGCAGGGTCAACCCTGCCTCTCGCCCAAAGACGCTGGGATAGGCTCCAGCGACTCTGAAGAGGATTAAGCGGTTCAAGATGAATGAATATGATATTTGGAGCAGATTGGCATGGTGCAGTTACTTTTTTGACACCTGTGGTCCAAATCATTGTCAGGATAAGAAGTACCCCCCCCCCCAAAAAAAACAAAAACAAAACAACAACAACAAACAACAGGGAAGAAATGAAAAAGAACAAAAAATTGTTTTTTTTTTTTGGTGGTGGTTTGGTCTGACAGACGTGTAGAAGACCACAATAAATGTGTTGTTTTTTTGTTCCCCCCCCAAAAAAAAATCTTGCTTTGTGTTGCTTTAAGATATGTGGCTATTATAGCAGCTGCATGTGTGGGTGTGTGTGTGTGAGTGTGTGTGTCACTCTGAGGGCTCCAAGCCCAACCAAGGACCGATGTGGCATCCTTCCTGAAAGGCCCATCCCACACACTGGCCTGCTTGGAATCTGCTAGTTTCCATTGTTCTGACTGCATGAGGGAGCAAAAATGATGCATTATTCATTGTTTACCTGATGGACACAAAGTCTAATTAAGTCAGTACATTGTCTCCAGCTGTGACGGCTGCTCCCGGCTTTTGCTTCATCGTGTTAAAGTGAAAGAGTTGCTGGTGGAAAAGTGGTAGTGCTGCTCACCTGGGGCTAAAGTCGCTGAACAAACTTACCGCTTACTGTATTTAGAAATAAAGTGAAGTGAGTAAAACATTTAATATTCCACCCCTTCGGTCAATGTAAGACGTTATTGCAACTTTGGCAGAAATCCAAGTCCACTTTGTCTTCAGATCAACCCACCTTTCTACAGTCACCATTGCTGTGACTGTGAATAAATCCTTGTGTTTGAAGGCTAAAGATGTGTTTAGTTCTACCCCCTTGCACGTGGGTAGAGGTCAATGAGAGGTTGTTGAGTGAGGAAAAAATGACCAGGTCTCTCAACGATCCTTCAGTGATCTCCATAGTCCTCCAAGTTTTGACTTGGTCCAAAACAATTGCTTACTGATCACCAAAGGGAAGTTATCTTTCAACAAGCTCTCAAAGAGCGCTCAAGGGGCCTTATTCATGAAACGTGAGCAGAATGGGTTTGTTTGTAAAATGTTTGTAGAGTGAAATATACGTGTCTTTCAGCATTCACAAAAATGTTAGTCCGTCTGAACTTTTCACAGCTACTACGAAAATCTACTCCTGCCTCAGACCACTGATGGAGCTTAAGTACATCTAAATTCACCTAAATATCACTTGTCATTACCACAAATTTCAAGTTTAATTAATCTTAAACTCATTTTGATCATGCTCACAATATGCAAATGCCTTTAAAACATGTTTTTTAAACCTGCTGACTAAAAATAGCCCGTAATAGATTTAGCTTAACTAATCCACAATTCATAAATTTAAGATTCAGATTACATTTATTAAACATTTATGTGAAATAATTAAATGAAATTACAGTGGTGTGAAAAAGTGTTTGCCCCTTTCCTGATTTCTCATTTTTTTGTGTTTGTCACACTTAAATGTTGCAGATCATCAAACAAATTTAAATATTAGACAAATATAACACAAGTACACACAAAATGCAGTTTTTTAAATGAAGGTGTTTATTATTAAGGGAGAAAAAATCCAAACCTACATGTCCCTGTGTGAAAAAGTGATTGCCCCCTAAACCTAGTAACTGGTTGGGCCACCCTGATCAACAACATCTTTGCAGAATTGTTGCAATTCAGCTACATTTTAGGGTTTTTGAGCATGAACTGCCTTTTTAAGGTCATGCCACAGGATCTCAATCAGATTCAGCTCAGGACTTTGACTAGGCCACTCCAAAGTCTTCATTTTGTTTTTCTTAAGCCATTTAGAGGTGGACTTACTGGTGTGTTTTGGATCATTGTCCTGCTGCAGAACCCAAGTGCACTTCAGCTTTAGGTCACAAACAGATGGCAGGACATTCTCCTTCAGGATTTTTTGATAGACAGCAGAATTCATGGCTCCATTTACCACAGCAAGTCTTCCAGGTCCTGAAGCAGCAAAACAACCCCACACCATCACACTACCACCACCATATTTTTGGTATGATGTTCCTTTTCTGAAATGCTGTGTAACTTTTACACCAGATGTAATAGGACACACACCTTCCAAAAAGTTCAACTTTTGTCTCTTTAGTCAACAGAGTATTTTCCCAAAAGTCTTGGGGATCATCAAAATCTTTTCTGGCAAAACTGAGATGAGCCTTTATGTTCTTTTTGATCAGTAGTGGTTTTCGTCTTAGAACTCTGCCATGCAGGCCATTTTTGCCCAGTCTCTTTCTTATGGTGGAGTCATGAACACTGACCTTAAATGAGACAAGTGAGGCCTTCAGTTCTTTGGATGTTGTTGTGAGGTCTTTTGTGACCTCTTGGATAAGTTGTCACTGCGCTCTTGGGGTAATTTTGGTCTGCCGGTCACTCCTGGGAAGGTTCACCACTGTTTCATGTTTTCGCCATTGGGAGATAATGGCTCTCACTGTGTTTTGATGGCGTCCCAAAGCTTTAGAAATGGCTTTATGACTTTTCCAGACTGACAGATCTCAATTACTTTTTTTCTCTTTTGTTCCTGAATTTCTTTGGATCGCAGCATGATGTCTAGCTTTTGAGAATCTTTTGGTCTACTTCACTTTGTCAGACAGGTCTTATTTAAGTGATTTTGTGATTGAGAACAGGTGTGGCAGTAATCAGGTCTGGGTGTGGCTAGAGAAATTGAACTCAGCTTCCCAAAAATGTGACAAACCACGACTAATAAAGGCTTATCTTACCTTAATTTATGTTTTAACGGGGGTGGGGGGGGGGTTGTCACTTTTTCACACAGGGCAATGTCAGATTGGATTATTTTTTTACCCTTAATAAACACCTTCATTTAAACACTGCATTTTGTGTTTACTTGTGTTATCTCTGTGTAATATTTAAATTTGTTTGATGATCTGAAACATTTAAGCGTGACAAACATACAAAAAAATGAGAAATCAGGAAGGGGCAATCAATCACTTTTTCACACCACTGTAACTTAACATCCTATCTGTTGTTAAGACTTCTCATTAAATAAAAAAATAACATGACAACAGAAAAGCTGATGTTAACTTTAAAATGCCTTTCATATTTGATTTAAAATGCCTTTTGTTTTTGATTATTATAGACTTCACTTAAAAGGCAAGTCTTACCAATTTAAATTATGGACTGAGTCACTCTATAGGCTGGTCTATTTTTAAAGATGCACTGCAGTGGAAACAAATCTACACTGTCTAAAATTATTTCTTATGCCCTTTTTTCCACAACCCCCCCCCCCCCCCAAAAAAAACTTTCATAGTCTTACAGTTACTTGTGAAAATCTTTTCCCTTTTCATCATCCTTCAAATGCCAAGATCTATGAATATTCAAAGTAGGGCCACCTGTAGCCCATAGGGCCATAGCCAGTGCGTGACATCACAAAAACACTTCATCCAAATTTGCCTTTTTCCAAGGGGAGGAGCTTAACTGAACTTTCACAGCAAAATAAAAAAAAAAACCCAGACTTGGAGCATAAGAGTGATTAAGCACTTGATATGTCTTGTTAGTCACTTTGGGTTTGGGTACCTTTATAATGCTTTTCTTGGTGGCTGCTGGCTTCTTGCCCGCCTTCTTCTTAGGAGCTGAAGGCTTCTTGGGTGATTTCTCATTTTTGGACGCTGCTGGTTTTTTAGCAGTCTTGGGTTTTACAGTGGGTTTCTTCATGGTCTTCTTCTTGGACTTGGCTTCAGCCTTCTTTCCCACCCTGAATGAGCCAGAAGAGCCAGTGCCTTTGGTCTGGGTCAGAGTTCCCTTACTGACCAGAGTCTTGATAAACATTTTGATGCGAGCCTTGTTCTTTTCCACATTGTAGCCAGCAGCAGCCAAAGTCTTCTTGATGGTGGCCAGCGACACCCACCTCGCTCAAAGATGCTGGGATAGGCTCCAGTCCCCAGCGACCTAAAAAGGATAAAGCTGTAGAAGATGGATTGATGGATGGATGTCTTGTAAGTCATAAAAAATGTTAGACATGTTAACAAGAAAAAAACATGATTTTGACTGGAGTGTCACTTTAAGTGTTGCAAGGATGTGGCCCATAATCAGTTCTCACTGATGCAGAACGTGTTTATGGGTGATTCCAAGTTCATTTCCTTATCACATCAATGCATAAACAAATTTCCTGCTGGGCACATGGTGCAAAAAGGTTGGTCTAATTATTCAGAGGTGTGTTTTGGATAATCGAATCCAAAGCGCTCATGCCCATCCCTTTAATGCACAGAGGCACATTATCTAAACCAGGGGTGTCCATTCATGCCATGGAGGGCCAAGACCCTGCAGGCTTTACCTCCAACCAGTGTCTTCAACAGCAGATTCCACTGAATTTCTTCCCACTGATTGCTGATAAGTGAAAACACCTGCTGAAGAGACTGAGTAGAAGAGAATACCTGCAGGGACTTGGCCCTCCATGACACATGATTGGACACCCCTGATCTAAAGTGAACTCTGATCATGACGGCTTGTTTAAGAGAGGTTTTGTGCTAGCCAAAGCCCGTGCAGATTAGCAAAAATGGCAAATAATAAGGAAGACATCATTCACTGTTGATGCCATCCATCCATCCGTCCATCTTCTACTGTTTTTCCGGAGGTCTGGGTCGCGGAGGCAGCAGTTCAAGCAGAGAAGCCCAGACTTCCCTCTCCCCAGCCACCTGCTCCAGCTCTTCAGAGAGGATACCAAGGTGTTTCCAGACCAGCTGGGAGACATAGTCTCTCCACCGAGTCCTGGGTCTACCCCGGGGTCTCCTCCCAGTGGGATGTGCCTGAAACACCTCAAGTGGGAGGTGTCCAGGAGGCATCCTAATCAGATGCCCATACCACCTCAACTGACTCCTTTCAATGTGGAGGAGCATCGGTTCTACTCTGAGCCCCTCCCGGATGACTGAGCTCCTCACCCTATCTCTGAGGGTGAGTCCAGCAATCCTACGGAGAAAGCTCATTTCAGCTGCTTGTATCCGCGATCTTGTTCTTTCGGTCATTACCCAAAGCTCGTGACCATAGGTGAGAGTAGGAACGTAGATTGACTGGTAAATCGACAGCTTTGCCTTAGAACTAAGCTCCCTCTTCACCACAACAGACCAGTACAACGTCCGCATCACTGCAGATGCTGCTCCAATCCGTCTGTCAATCTCTCGCTCCATTTTCCCCTCACTTGTGAACAAGACCCCAAGATACTTAAACTCCTCCACTTGGGGCAGGAGCCTGTCCCCAACCCGGAGAGGACAATCCACCTTTTTCCGGCTGAGCACCATGGACTCGGACTGGGAGGTGCTGATTCTCATCCCAGCCGCTTCACACTCAGCGGCAAACTGTCCCAGCAAGAGCTGTTGGTCATTGCTGGATGAAACCAACAGGACAACATCATCTGCAAACAACAGAGATGAGATCCTGTGGTCACCAAGCATGACACCCTCCATTCCCTGGCTGCACCTAGAAATCCTGTCCATAAAAATTATGAACAGGATCGGTGACAAAGGGCAGCCCTGGCGGAGTCCAACTCTCACTGGGAATGACTCCGACTGAGTGTTGGCAATACGAACCAAACTCTCGCAATGGTCATACAGAGACCGAATAGCTCGTAACAACAAGCCCGATACCCCATTCTCCCGAATCACCCCCAACAAAAAACCACGAGGGACGCGGTCAAATGCCTTCTCCAAGTCCACAAAACACATGTAAACTGGTTGGGCAAACTCCCACGAACCCTCAAGAATTCTCGAGAGGGTAAAGAGCTGGTCCGATGTGCCACGGCCAGGACGAAAACCACATTGCTCCTCCTGAATCCGAGGTTCGACCAACGGCTGGACTCTCCTCTCCAGTACCTTGGCATAGACCTTCCCAGGGAGGCTGAGGAGTGTGATCCCTCTAAAGTTGGAGCACACCCTCCGGTCCCCTTTTTTGAAGAGAGGAACCACCACCCTAGTTTGCCATGCCAAAGGCACTGCCCCCGACCTCCACGCAATGTTGCAGAGGCGTGTCAACTATGACGGCCCAACAACATCCAGGGCCTTGAGGTATTCAGGGCAAATCTCGTCAACCCCCGGGGCCCGGCCACCAAGGAGATTTTTAACCACCTTGGCGACCTCAACCCCTGTGATAGGCGAGTCATCCCCCTCGTCCCCAAACCCTGCTTCCTCTGTGGAAGGCGTATCAGTGGGATTGAGGAGATCCTCGAAGTATTCCTTCCACCGCCCGACGATATCCCCAGTCGAAGTCAACAGTGTCCCATCCGCACCATACACAGTGTGGGCAGGGAGCTGCTTTCCCCTCCTGAGCCGCCGGACAGTTTTCCAGAATCTCTTCAAGGCCGACCGAAAGTCTTGTTTCATGGCCTCACTGAACTCCTCCCATACCCGGGTTTTTTCTTCAGCAACCACCCGAGCTGCACTCTGCTTGGCCTGCTGGTACACCTCAGCTGCTTTGGGAGTCCCACAAGCCAACCAAGCTTGATAGGACTCCTTCTTCAGCTTAATGGCCCCCCTCACCACTGGTGTCCACCACTTGGTTCGGGGGTTGCCACCACGAGATGCACCGACCACCTTGCGGCCGCAGCTCTGGGCCGCCGCTTCAACAACAGAGGTGGAGAACATGGCCCATTCAGACTCCATGTCTCCAGACTTCCTCGGAATGTGGTTGAAGTTCTTCTGGAGGTGGGAGTTGAAGACCTCCTGGACAGGGGCCTCAGCCAGACGTTCCCAGCACACCCTCACTATACGTTTGCGTCTACCAGGTCTGAATAACTTCCTCCCCTGCCATTGGATCCAACTCACCACCAGGTGGTGATCAGTTGACAGCTCTGCACCTCTCTTTACCGGGGTGTTCAAGACATACGGTCGCAGGTCTGATGACACGATAACAAAATTGATCATCGACCTGCGGCCTAGGGTGTCCTGGTGCCAGGTGCACATATGGACACCCTTATGCTTGAACATGGTGTTCGTTATGGACAAACTGTGGTTAGCACAGAAGTTTGATATGTCTAACTAACTAACTAACTAACCTGCACTTATATAGCGCTTTTCTAGTCACAAAGACCACTCAAAGCGCTTTCATTAATACTAACCCTCTATTCTAAGGGCCTATAGGAAACAGATATCTAGGGACAATTTAGAACAGCCAATTAACCTAACATGCATGTTTTTGGCATGTGGGAGGAAACCGGAGAAATCCCGGAGTAAACCCACGCAACATGGGGAGAACATGCAAACTCCACACAGATCACTGTTGGTCGGGGGCTGGGATCGAACCCACGATCCCACGATCCCCACAATCCCCCGGCCAAGGGTAAACTGTGCTGCTGCAGTGCTAACCACTGCGCCACCGTGCAGCCCGTGATATGTGATAGTGATATGTATCATCATATCAATAAACACCACTCGGGTTCAGATCGGGCAGGCCGTTCCTCCCAATCACCCCCCTCCAGGTTTCACTGTCATTGCCCACGTGCGCATTGAAGTCCCCCAGTAGGACAATGGAGTCTCCAAGAGGAGCACCCTCCAGCACCCCAGTCACAGACTCCAAAAAGGGTGGGTACTCTGAAACATCATTTGGTGCATAGGCACAAATGATGGTCAGGACCCGTTTCCCAACCCGAAGGTGCAGGGAAGCAACCCTTTCGTCCACCGGGGAAAACTCCAATATAGAGGCAGCAAGGTGGGGGGATACAAGAATACCCACCCCTGCTCGTCGCCTCTTGCCTGGGGAAACTCCAGAAAAGGCCAAGCTTCAGCCCCTCTCCAGGAGACTGGTTCCGGAACCGGAGCTGTGTGTTGAGGTGAGGCCGACTATATCTAGCCGGTATCTCTCAACCTCGTACACCAGCTCAGGCTCCTTCCCCACCAGAGGGGTGACATTCCACGTACCAAAAGCCAGTTTGGAAAGCTTGGGATCAGTCCGCCAAGGTCTCCGCCTTTGACCGCCACCTAATCCACATAGCACCGGACCCCCATGATCCCTCCTGCAGGTGGTGAGCCCACTGGAGGGCGGACCCATGTAACTCCTTTGGGCTGAGCCCGGCCGGGTCCCATTGGTGGAAACCCGGCCACCAGATGCTAGCCTTCGAGCTAGCTAGCCTTCTGTTGATGCCCAGTTATTTTAGAGAGAACAAATGGGGAAGATATTGCTAATGCTGGGCTTAAAAATCAGCTGAATGGTTTAATGTAGTGCACACGGATGCAACACACAGACATGACTGGGTTTGAAACTTAAAGTAGAACTGAACTGAACAGCATTGAACGGCACTGGGTGATAGTACATACAATTATAAAGATAATTTATCATTGGCACCCCCTCCACAAATCCCGGAATCTTGGAGAAAATCGCGATTTTGAATTTCCCGCCCTGAAAAATCAGACAAATCCGCCGAAGTGCAGCCGGAGTTCCGCGTGACGTCACGAGTGTGACCCAGTCCTCATGTTTACCATTGCGAGCACGTCGGCACTGGTTGTTTTTGGTGCATTTTGTCGTGATAGTCGACTACAAAACACTTCCAACACCTGGGAAGATCTGTTCAGTGGCCAAGGAAAGCTGTCATGGCGACGAAAGAAAAGAAAGGGGAAGGAAAAGCGACCGGGAAGTGATGCGTTTCTAGATATACAGTGATCTCTCACTTATCGCGTTTAATGGGGACCAGAACCGACCGCAAAAAGTGAAAAACCGCGAAGTAGCGTCACTCCCCCCCCAAGGGCGTCACAAGCACTATTTTGCACAAAAAGGCACAAGAGAACAGCGAAAAGTGCCACTAAGCAACACGAGCGATAAAGAACAATGAATGCGGTAGGTAAAACACACACATGCTCCCTGTTCATTCATTCAGTCTGATTAAAAAAAAAAAAAAAACATGCATTAATGCCTAATCTATAGACTCCAATGGTAAGGCTGCAATTAAAATGACAGTGTAGATGGAATTAAAAAAAAAACAAAACTATTTAGTGTATCATCATATCAATAAAATGATTGCCGATTATATTAGAACTGTTACAACTCTCTACATTAAAATAACAGAAAAACCCAGCGCATGCTGTTTCCTCATGAGCTCCGGCTCTGCGCGATGTCCAAACACGCCACTGAAGTAGCATTAAACAATGCACTTCTGACGACAGACCTCCTTTTTCCTGATCAAAAGCGCATTGCCATAACATGCACCATAATACCAGTGCACATGACGATTGCATGCCGCCACACCTCTTTGAAATGACTCTCCACCTCCCAGTACAAACAGGGCACACTGTCTACTGGTAATTAGGTGTTGTAACGCAAAGCGTAAAACACAGACAATGCACTGAGAGAAACTAACAAAATCACTGGCGTACGGTGAGAAGTCTGGCACCAAAGTCCGCTGATGATTGTCAAAATAGGGCCATCACTGTCCACATAAACCAGTACATTGATTATTTTCTCTAGTGATCGTTATCTAATGTTTTACCCACTGTTAAATGACCATGAATGCATAAAAAGAGTATCTCAGTCAATGCAAGAGAATTAAGCACAAACCAGAGGCCAAAAGTTTTTAAACAATTTCTCATTAAGGAAAATAAGACACTGAATTTTAGCCCAATGCATAGCTTGTTAAAATGAGTTCAAGAGCACTACACTGATACAGCATCACTGATGTACTTAGAGCTTTAATTATGCAGCTTAAAATTGCATTTCTAGTTTTAACTTCACATTTTGTTTAATTAGAATTCAGCATTACACAAATCAGCCCCAAGTTAGTGACTAAAGACCAAGATCCTTGTGATGACTGGTAGAACAGTGAGTTGGTACTTGGATTTATTTTTAAGCTCAGTAACACCTTAGCTTTTAGGGTTTAAGGATCCATCTGGAATAAAAGGCACTCTCAAAAAAATAAAATGAAACAAACATTTAAAAATGTGCTGAGATGCTCTTCTTCCAGCTGTTACATTTTTGCTGGAGGCATCTGTCACCTTCATCCTGGTCTTTTTATGACCTTTGTTTTTTACGGTCACTTCATTACTGACAGAAGATTATTTTTTCTCTCATTTCTACTTAACTCAAGATTCCTTCATTTTCTTTAATTGTGCTGCACCATCACAGCAACAGGAAGGAAGGCGCAGCATCTCCTTATAGAGGGATTCATAGACAGAGATTTAGGGTAATTGCTGGCCACAGGAAGGGCAGCCAGTTTACGGATGAATGGGATTCATGAACTTTTACATTGATCTATGAAGAAACCGGTATTTATGCAGCGTTCATGAATCCGGAATAAGTTTTTAGTACAGAGGAATTTACTCTCAAATCTACTTACAGATTTACAAATGTTTAATGATTGAGGCCCAATAATCCCATCAGTCATCCAATTATCTCTCGGTGATCTTTCCATGAGCTCCAAATTTTTCCACATACGAAGGTAGAGATGGCTGAGAGATCAGGAAGGGATGGCTGGGCGTTCAATGAAAGACCAGTACAGTTCATTGAAAGACAGCAGTGGAAATCGCTGAGAGATCATTGGGAAATCGATGAGATCATTGAGTGCTCCTTGAGAGGTTGTTGAGAGTTTGCTTCCCTTTCATGATCATTAAAAGATTGTTTTGGACGGAGTCAAAACTTTGAGGAGACTGTGGTTACCGTGGATATCACTGGAAGATCAATGAGAGATCGTTGAAAGATATTGGTGATTGTTGAGAGATCTGGGCATTTTTTTTTTAATCACTCACCAATCTCTCAACAATCTCCACTCCAGTGTGAAGGGGTGGAGCAGCACTACAAATCTCTCAAATGCTCAACAACCTCCTTGGTTGCAGAAGAAACTCTCAATGATCCCTCAACAATCTCTCCTGCTATCTCAGCAATCTCTCTAGGATCTCTCAATGATTTTTATATATCACCATAAAAGTTGGAGAAAATGTAAGTTTTGATCACACAATGATCTCCCAAACTTTTACAGTCTGGTCTCTCAGTGGTCACCCAATGATCTCCATGTTGTGTAAAGGGGCCCTTAACATTTTTCACATGGGATGAAATGCTTTTAAAAATTGATTAACACTATATTAATGTGACAAAACTAATCACAAGCACATGCTCTGTTATTTGTTTCTTTGGCAAAGACACAAAGATGATAGATGTACAAACTTATTCACGGTCACATCATTCCAAAGATCATCAAAAGATTACCTGAACTCAAGTGTCTGAATTTAACAGGACTTAATACTTTTTAAGACTTTTCATTTGCAAAAGTTCATTCAGAATGTGTAAAGGCTTTTTAAGAAGTAAACAAAAGTAGACAACTTTTGGTGAGCCCATTAGAGGGTGAACCTGGTTGGCTCATAGTGTACACTGGGTCACTATTGTAACTTTTTAATGGGGGTCTGCTGGGCAGCTTTTGGTCTGGCCCTTCACCCAAGACCTGTTTGCCATGGGAGACCCTGGAGCAACCTGACTCTGACAACATAGCTCCCGAGATCACAAGGGCATGCAGACCCCTCCGCCACGATAAGGTGGTGATCCTTGGAGGGGCAAAACAGAACGTACAAATCAGGTCTCATGTAGAACAACTCAGCTGAGCTGAAGAAGACCAGCCTCATAGAACAACCACAGTTTGTGAGAACCCTGGACTGTTGTCTGGCACCATCATCTGCAGTACGGGGGCTCCCCAGGGAACAGTTCTGGCTCCCTTGCTGTTCATCCTCTACACTACTGACTTTTCACACAACACACCACGCTGCCATCTACAGTTCTCTGATGACTCTGCGATCATTGACATCATCTCTGATGGAGATAATGTGGAGTACAGAGGACTCATCCAGGACTTCATGGACTGGTGCCTGTGGAACTGCCTCCAGATCAATGCGAGGAAAACCAAGGAACTGGTGGTGGACTGCCGCAGGTGAGGACAACCCCCCACAGCACCAGTAAACATCTTGGGAACAGACATTGAGATGGTGACATCTTACAAGTGCCTGGGTGTTCTCCTGAACAATAAACTGGACTGGTCACACAACACCAATGAGCTCTACAAGAAGGGGCAACATAGGCTGTTCCTCCTGAGGATACTCAGGTCTTTTGGAGTGCAAGGGGCACTCCTGAAGACCTTCTACAATTCGGTGGTGGCATCAGCCATCACATTTGGAGTGGTCTGCTGGGCAAGCGGCATCATGGCAGCCGACAGGAAGAAACTGAGCAGGCTGATCAAAAAAGCTAGCTCTGTTCTGGGATGACGCCTCGACCCAGTGGAGGAAATAGGAGAGAAGGGGATGGTGGCTAAGCTGTCATCTCTGCTGGAGTCTGAGTCCCACCCCATGCAGTACATACTGAACACCCTGAGAAGCTCATTTAGCGGTAGGCTGTGCCATTCTAGGTGCACAACGGAGAGGTTCCGCAGGTCCTTCCTACCTATGGTTGTCAGAATTTATAACCTAACCAGGGCTGCTTGTAGAGGTCATATTAACCCATTTTCTGTCTATGGCACAGCAGCGCTCCCGTCAGCTCACCCCCCCCCCGGCAGTCAACTTTTTTTCAAGAAAATATTCACTTTAGATATCGCAAATTCCAAAGGTTGTAACTTGAAAGTGATGAGATAATGGCTTACTGTCAATTAGAAAGATGTAGAATATGATCCAAAGTTTGAGATAGGACTGAGTTTACCCATCTAATTTGCATAATGCGACAGCAGCCGTATCGAATTAAGTGGACTTTGGACATATTTACACAAAGGATGGTTTTGTTTTTTTGTCTTTGTTTTTTTGTTATCTTATCTTCAAAGTATATGAACCAGAAAATCAGTAGAATGTACACAAACAAATAAATGCATCGGAACTACCGTTCACCATGTCTCTTCATGCATCCATTTCACCATTCCTAGTCCTTATTTTGTCTTCTGCCAGTCATTTTCGCTTTCTCTCCCACATCCAGAAACTCTCATATGTATATTAGGATTTATTCCACCTCAATTTCAGTTACATAACGCCACCAAACTGGCACTATTTTCTGTCGTCACGTGCAGCTCCTTCGATGGCAGACAAAAGTGTACATGCTCCAGACCATCTTCTGCTATCACAAAAGATAAATATTTCTCTTCAGAAGCTAAATAATCTCTTTTTAGAATCGTAGTTGGAAAAATTTGGAGCAAATGCTTCCTCCGTGTGGAAATATATGTTGGGATGGAGCCTTTGTTTACATTCTCTTCTTCGTGTTTCCGGAAATGATGTTTGAGGCAGTTGGTTTGGGTGAAGTCCTCCAGTGAAGAGCAGTAAGCTATACGTGTCTGACATCTTGTGATGTGAAATGCTTGGTACAACTGGGTTTTCAGCACTTTTTGGACACATCATGTGACAGGCGCGGACCTGCGACATAGGCAGCAGGTGACGCACATGTTTTATGACAGCTGGACATTTAAAGGGTTAAATGTATTAAACATAACTTTGCACAATAGAGATCATCCCCTCCAATAAACAACTAGGACAATAACAATCATTACTGAGGGTGACAACAACACTGTTGATCCAAATGCGAAATATACTTTGAGTACATATTCATATTCTGCAGGGTAATTTAACAAACCATAACGCTGTTTATTCCATCTAGCTGCAATGCTCCTGCACTGTGTTTATATCTGTGTACATGTGTATATATATATACTGTATATATATATTCATCTACTGCTTTGGCTAACCAGTTCTTATTATCTTATATACTATTGCTTTGAGTGCTGCTATCCCTTTGCTGCTGCAATCCTGGAATTTCCCCATTGTGGAACTAATAAAGGCTTATCTTAGCTTATCTTTTCTTTTCTTATCTTATCTTATCTCAAAACAAAAGAGCCAACTTCCGATGGGCCTTTCTAACTTCTGATTGAGAAGTCATTAGCCAAAGTGTACCGTTCCCCTCTCTTTCACTCACCTTTGTGTTTACCTGCAGTTTCTAATTGGTAAGATAGTAGAAGTGCTTGTTTCAAGCCTTCATAATTATTCCATGTGAAACCAGTGGGTGGTGGCACATCAACTACATGGATCTCATACATGCGCTCTGATATGATCAAATTAAGACTTTAAGAGCATTTTCATGTCAAATCAAAGAATTAATACCAAAAATACAAGAGAAATAAACAAGAAAATAATCCCATCAAAAGTTTTCTCAAATGCAGCCTATAGCTGTGTATGGAAGCAGAACAACAGGTTACATAATGAGCTGCAACAATTCAAAACAAGGGCTGTGTGTGCTGCACATTTATTATTTAATACTTTTTATAGTTTTTAATGTATGTGTCTATTTGACATGTATTCACTTATGATGCCACTTTACAAAACAACTAGAACCATAAAAGTTAGACGTAGTACTCCTTCTCTGCTGTCAACAGAGTCCGTATGTGTAAATGCTAATTTCCTTGCAGCATTACCAAAGCTGAATGGAGAGAGAATTTCCTGCAGTGTATTCCTCATATTGTGCATTAATGTAACTCTTATTATAATAACAGTCCCCTGCCTCGGCCATTATTCTGCTGAGCTATTGCCTGCTTGTGCTTCCTAAACAGTGAAATCTTGCCCGTTGCTTGGTTCTCATTAAACCTGTGAAGGAAGAGATACACCTTTCCTTCCCAGATCTGTTATCTTTGGTTCAGGGAGCTGAATACAATCTTGTCCACAGTTCCACTGCATCCAGTCCACCAATATCTGTCTGAGGGGAAACTCTTTTCATCAAGGCATAAATGAGACTTTTTTTTTGTTTATGATATAAAGGGAATGTATGAGTTTTTACCAAATCTTCAGAACACCTGATGTCATCTTTTATCTCTGTCTGTTGAAATGAATGAGTATTTATGGAAGGTGTTGGCTAGCCGGCTCTCATAAAACACATTCTGCAGGGTCAGCCGGTGAAGCTGCACTCTTCAATTGAAATTTGGTTGTACAAGGAAGATTTGGGTCAGCACACCCTGGTCTAAATTCAGTAATGTATATTTGCAGCTTGTCGCTCAGCACAGCCACACTTCTGCTGGATCCTCTGCATCCCTGCTGAAATGCAAGAGGTCGGTAACCAGTAGAAAGGGAGAACTGAGATATTGCTTCAATTTACAATATTTGAAATTAAAAAAAAAAAAATAGATGAAAAGATTGACTTGTGGGTACAGCTTCTTTGCAGTAAACCTCTTGCTATTCAGCTGTAAAGCTGAAAATTTTTTGTCCTTGTTTTACTTTTATTTTTAAAAAAAGAAAAAAAATCATTTGTGCAACTGTTACTGTATTTGTGTTATAAATAAAGGAGCCTGATTTTTTTTTTTAAACAGACTTTAGTATGTCAATAATGTATGTCAAGTTTGTTTATGGAGAAATGCTGACTACCAGATAAGTAAAGGGTGTTGTACTTAATCTTTAGATTGAACTGTGACTGTGAAACATAGCAGTTCAGAGAAAGGATTTTTAACTTCTCTACTTGCATTTTGTTCTTATTATCTTCACACAGTGGTGGAGATCATTGAGAGCTCATGAGTGATGAAGAAATGGCCAGATCTCTCAATGATCGTTCACTTATCTCTCAGTGATGACCAAGATCTCTCGGTGACCTTGAGTGATCTCCATGGTCCTCAAAGAATTGACTCAGTCCAAAACCCTCTCAGTGATTATCAAAAGGAAGCAACCTCTCAACAAACTCTCAAGGAATGCTCCTCTATATCATCTTATCGATCTCCCAATGATATCTCTGCAATCTTTCAGTCATCTCTCAGTGGTCGTTAAATAAACTCCAGATTTTTCCACTCCAAAGATAGAGATGACAGAAAGATGAATGAGGGATTGCTGAGCATTCAATGAAAGACCAGTAGAGTTCAGTGGGAGATCAGTGAGATTATTGAGCGCTCCTTGAGAGATTGTTGAGAGATCACTTCCCTTTGGTCATTGTTGAGAGATTGTTGTGAGCTGAGTCAAAACTCTGAGGACCGTGAAGATCACTGAAGATCATTGAGGGATTATTGAGAGAGCTTGGCGATCGCTGAGAGATCATTGAAAAGTTGTTGAAAGATCTACTCATTTTTTCTTGTCGTTCAAAGATCCCTCCATGATCTCCACCCCTGTGTGAAGGGTTTGGAAAAGCACTAGGATCCTCTAAAACACTCAGTAACCTCCTTGGTCACCGAAGAAACTATCATTGATCCCTCAGCGAGCTTTCCTGATTTCTCAGTGGTCTCTCAAAAATCTTTCAAAGATCTCTATATTTTGCATTGAAAGTCACTAAAAATTGAATTTTTAACCTTCCATTTGTAGAATCAGGCCAATTTCTGAGGTCTGTATGGTCACCCAGCAATCTCACTGCTGTGTAAAGGGGCCCTTACAGCTATCTTGGAACACTTCATATGTTGTCGCTGTCAGATGAAAATGTCCAAAACTGTTTCTTCTCAGGAAATTGATAAAAAATAAATTGGAGATAAGAGTTTTCATCCAACATTAAACATTAAATGATGTTGGCTTAAAAGTGCTTCTACTTCCTTTACACAGGGGTGGAGATCATTGAGAGATCAGAAATTGGACAGATCTCTCAATGACCACTCGGTAATCTTGTAATGATCTTGCTATGGTCGTTAAATGATCTCCACGGGTGCTACGGTCTGCTCAGTGTTTTGACTCAAAAGGATCTCCCAAACATACACATAAAAACTGTTTGTTGGAGGCTTTAGGAGATTGTTGAGAGGTCAGGCCAGTTTTTGACGTCTCAACGCTCTCCGTGCTGTGTAAAGGGGCCCTTAGGAATTCAGAACATACTTTATAAAAATATAAAAATGTCAAGCTATTTTTCAAGGATTTCAAACCCTTTCAAGATTTTTTTTTTTTCAAACCATAAGTCATTTTCTTAGAAAAATGTCAGACTAGGTCTATGTCTGTTTGTGAAGGACAACTGTTTCCCAGTAACTGCAAACATGTCCCCAACTTTATAAATGTGTTACAACTGTTAAAACGTGATGTATCTCTCAAGACTGCTTCAGTCTTGCTTTGGAACATCAACTTAGTTCATTTAGGCACAGATCAGGAATTTACCACCCTACTGCTCTGACTCCCTCAGCAGTCCTATACTGTCTACCAGAGGTGAGCTGCCACTAATACAGCCTATTTTGGGCTGCAGTGAACTTTGCCTGCTTGTGAAGGACAGCTGTTTCCCAGTAGTGCCGACTGCAGCTGCTGTCCCTCTCAGCTGTGCAGATGGCTCTGTGGAGCTCGTCCTTGGAGGGAACTGCTGAAATGTTACAGATGTGGGTCAAACAGTATTTGCCAATCATTTTTTTTTAGTCCGTGCTTCTTCCTGCTCTGGAGAACCAGATGGCTACTGTTGGCTGCATGCAGCAGGTCATTTTACTGTCGCTGATTAAAAATTCTTGAAGGCAGAAAATTCTTTAACCACTCACCGGTTAAAGTTACGGTCACAAAGATTCTTACGAATGCTGGGCTGGTAAGAATCTCCCAGTTCCTACGAATTCTGGAATTTGCAGACATTCGTGGAGGGAGGCCATAGTTTTTTACGTCTGCCATTCAATTCGCAATAGCAAATTGAGGCATTCTTGAGAAATGAGGTGCTTTTCTGTTGTTTGATGGCCCTGAGTCCTTATGTTCATTGCATTGGGATCTTCGTACGGCATACTTACTGCCAAATTTTTGTGCAACTCATGCACTCTCAAGTCAGTGGTAGGAAGATCTTATGGCTTTCAACACATTTTGCCGACACAAATGTCACATGAATGACATACTTTCACCTCATAAGCACCTCACTACCGCCTTACACACACTGTACCAATCTCCGTATGAACAGGGATTCTTTAGCGGCCTTTAAAAACAACTTAAGGTGTTCTTGAGGCATACTTAATGGCCCACATCTTGCGTAGTTCTTACGTTGTTCCTATGACATTGGTATGGCCGCCCTACGATGAGGGGTTTTCATGGGGCATTCATAGAAATCTTGGAGAAGACCACTGGCCTGGCCACGAGCTTACGAACGGACTACGAATGCTGGATTGTCCTATGGCCATCTTAAGAAGGCTGTAGCTTAAGATAAACAATGGTGGTATGCATGGTTTAGATGATACGGGTCTTCAGAGTAATGTGGTTGCAGCCAAAAATGATGCGATCATCTCAGTGATAAGGGCCCATTCAGGAATATTAAAACCAGTATCGTTTAAAATTAGATGTCAGCTTAAATTCTTACTTTTTTTTAAAATATACTGTATGTAGCTCAGAAATCCAAATGACTGCCGTTTGTTTCCATGACTACAGTGCGAGCAGCAAAAGCTTGTAGTAAACATGGCATAATGCTAAAGACATGTCAAATCCAATAAATGTGCTACAGACTGAAAACATGAGGGCTTAGTAACTTTTAATCAGTTTTTTTCACATTTTGACACACCAATCACAGAGTGAGATGATTCTTGACAAGTACCCACAGGTGTTACCGTCACCTTGTGATCACGTGTTGGAGCCTCTGTGTGTGTGTGTGTGCCTGACCTGATAGATGGTAAATGAAGAAGGAGAAGGAAATTTTTCAGAAGCACAGAGAGAATCCTGTCTCCTACAGACTGCAAAGAATCAATACGTTCCTCTGGGAATCGTTTCATTACAGTTAAATAAAACGGGCTAATAGCATGATACAATGCATGGCACACATGTTCTTAAAACCCACTGTCATACTGTAATTTCAATCATATTCTTCCCCAGATCAGTCCATGCGCTCCCTGGCCGTTCATTCACACTTTAAACATCATTGATCTCACAGATGCACATGTGCAAGGTTTCCTATAAAGATCAGTGTGACGTAGACATATTCAAATACAGTTAACCTCTTAAAATTCTGTGGTGCAACGGTGCGCCCATCAGCGCCCCCCCCCCCGGTGGCCAGGTTTTTTTGAAGAAAATATTCAATTTGGATATCAGACATTCCAAAGGCTGTAACTTGAAAGTGGTAAGAGATAATGGGTTAAATTAAATTAAATTAAGTCACCCTTATTGTCATTCAACTGTACAACCACTCATGTACAGTAGAACGAGATTGTGTTTTACCTATCTACTGTGTTAATCACACACACACCCCAAGTGTAGAATCAGAGGGCCGCTGCCATGCAAGGCGCCGCCACAAATTTCCCTCCTCCATTCCATTATTGCTGAGCACCAAGCTGGATGGCAGGAAGTTCCACTTTTATATGGTCTTCGCCATGACCCGGCCGGGATTTGAACCCCTGCCTCCCGGGTGTGGGGCGGATGCTCTACCAACTGAGCCACCACTCCGGTTACTTCCAATTAGAAAGATGTAGAATATGATCCAAAGTGTGAGATAGGAGTAAATTTATGCATTTACACACGTGGACAAAATTGTTGGTACCCCTCTGTTAATGAAAGAAAAGCCCACAATGGTCACAGAAATAACTTGACAAAAGTGGTAATAAATAAAAATTCTATGAAAATTAACCAATGAAAATCAGACAATGCTTTTGAATTGTGGTTCAACAGAATTATTTAAAAAAAAAAACAAACTCATGAAACAGGCCTGGACAAAAATGATGGTACCCCTAGAAAAGATTGAAAATAATGTGCCCATAGGGACATGTTCAACCAAGATGTGTCCTCTAATTAACATCACAG
Source organism: Pholidichthys leucotaenia (assembly GCA_020510985.1). Classification (NCBI taxonomy): domain Eukaryota; kingdom Metazoa; phylum Chordata; class Actinopteri; order Cichliformes; family Pholidichthyidae; genus Pholidichthys; species Pholidichthys leucotaenia. The sequence continues at coordinate 226,404,161 of CM035845.1, read as the reverse complement.
GTGTCTACAAACTTGTAATCAGTCAGTCGGCCTATTTAAGGGGTGGCAACTATTCACTGTGCTGTTTTGTGACATGGTGTGTACTACACTAAACATGGACCAGAGGAAGCAAAGGAGAGAGTTGTCTCAGGAGATCAGAAAGAAAATTATAGACAAGCATGTTAAAGGTAAAGCTATAAGACCATCTCCAAGCAGCTTGATGTTCCTGTGACTACAGTTGCACATATTATTCAAAAATTTAAGATCCACGGGACTGCAGCCAACCTCCCTGGACGTGGCCGCAGGAGGAAACTTGATGAAAAATGGAAGAGATGGATAATACGAATGGTAACAAAAGATCCCAGAACAACCTCTAAACACAATCATGGTGAACTCCAAGGTCAAGGTACATCAGTGTCAGATCGCACTATCCGTCGTTGTTTGAGCCAAAGTGGACTTCATGGGAGACGACCAAGAAGGACACCACTGTTGAAAACAAATCATAAAAAAGCCAGACTGGAATTTGCCAGACTGCATGTTGACAAGCCACAAAGCTTCTGGGAGAATGTCCTATGGACAGACGAGACAAAACTGGAACTTTTTGACAAGGCACATCAGCTCTATGTTCACAGATGCAAAAATGAAGCATACCAAGAAAAGAACACTGTCCCTACTGTGAAACATGGAGGAGGTTCTGTTATGTTCTGGGGCTGCTTTGTTGCATCTGACACAGGTTGTCTTGAATCTGTGCAGGGTACAATGAAATCTCAAGACTATCAAGGTATTCTAGAGAGAAATGTGCTGCCCAGTGTCAGACAGCTTGGTCTCAGTCGCAGGTCATGGGTCTTCTAACAGGATAATGACCCAAAACACACAGCTAAAAACACCCAAGAATGGCTAAGAGCCAAACATTGGACTATTCTAAAATGTCCTTTTATGAGCCCTGATCTAAATCCTATTGAACATCTGTGGAAGGAGCTGAAACATGCCGTCTGGAGAAGGCACCCTTCAAACGTGAGACAACTGGAGCAGTTTGCTCATGAGGAGTGGGCCAAAATACCTGCTGAGAGGTGCAGAAGTCTCATTGACAGTTACAGAAATCGTTTGATTGCAGTGATTGCCTCAAAAGGTTGTGCAACAAAATATTAAGGGCATCATCATTTTTGTCCAGGCCTGTTTCATGAGTTTGTTTTTTAAAATAATTCTGTTGAACCACAATTCAAAAGCATTGTCTGATTTTCATTGGTTAATTTTCATAGAATTTTTATTGATTACCACTTTTGTCAGATTCAAGTTATTTCTGTGACCATTGTGGGTTTTTCTTTCATTAACAGAGGGGTACCAACAATTTTGTCCACAGCTGTAATTTGCATAATGCGACAGCAGCCGTATCGAATTACATAACTTTCGGGCAAAAGTGGACTTTGGACGTATTTACACAAAGGATGGTTTTGTTTTTTGTCTTCATTTTTTTTTTTTTTTTGTTATCTTCAAAGTATATGGACCAGAAAATCAGAAGAATGTATACAAATTGATAAAAACCGGTCAGACCTACCACTCGTGTCTTCATTTGTCCATTTTCATCATCCACGGTCCTTATTTCGTCTTCTGCCAGTCATTTTCACTTTCTCTCCCACATCCAGAAACTGTCACATGTATGTTATGAATTGTTCCACCTCAATTTCGATTACATTACACTGCTAAACCGGCACTATTGTTCTCTGTCATCATGTGCAGTTCCGTTGATGGCAGACGAAAGTGTACACGCTCCAGACCATCTTCTTCTGTCATAAAAGGTAAATATTTCTCTTCAGAAGCTAAATAATCTCTTTTTAGAATCATAGTTGGCAAAATTTGGAGCAAACGCTTCCTCCGTGTGGAAATATATGTTGATATGGAGCCTTTGTTTACATTCGCTTCTTTGCGTTACCGGAAATGATGTTTGCGATGGTTTGTTGGGTGAAGTCCTCCGGTCCTCCAGTGAAGAGCAGTAAGCTATACGTGTCTGAGATCTTGTGATGTGAATTGCTTGGTACATCTGGGTTTTCTGTGCTTTTTGGACACATCACGTGACAGGCACAGAACTGCGCCAGGGACAGCAGGTGACGCTGATGTCTTATGAAAGTGGAATGTGAAAGAGTTAAGCAATAACTTTGTACAATATGGCATATCATAACCTACCAACCCACATAGTTGCCCCTCAGCAGCCAAAGGAAGATGTCTTTCTGGAAACTTCCTCATGTTTTCTCACAGTCACAACTTGTTATAACCCACGTCAGCCTGAGTCAAGTGGGTAAAGCAATCGGTGAGGTCTGCTGGCTGGCCGCAGATGGCCACCAAACGAAACTTATGGCTATACTTTTGGGGTGAAAGGGTCAAAGGTCAAGGTTTTAAAATCTATAGTGCTCCAAAAGGCGTGGGGCTACAGTTTGATCATACTGCTGGGCTATCTAGTTGATGTTATTAGCACCACAGATATAGAATAATTCCATTAGAAAAAAGAAAACCAGAATACACCTGTTAGATATGTTTAAATGCCTGTTTTGTTCTGGTTATCTAATGTTTTGACCCTGAGACCCAGAACTTCCCATGGAGATTGCTGAGATGGACCCTCACATTTGGCTTAAATGCTCTCTAAATAAATCCATTTTACAACACATTCACCAGTTTCATTCTGTTAGGACTTAGTTTAGAGGGCTTTGAAAATAAAATTCAAATCCTTTGGCCATGTTTGTGTTGCTTGGTGCTCCTTAACAGGGTTGACATTTTCTGTGATCAACATTTTGTAAATTGAACATTTCTTTTGTTTTCTGTCTTTGTTCTGTGCTCTTTTTAAGGACTTTGAGCAGAAAAACAAACCTGAAGGTAACCAAGTTCGCCCTTGTCTTGACATGCTTCAATATGTAATGCCAAAAGGGAATTTTGGGACCCAGCAAAAAAGGCCTATGTGGCCTACTTATGATAAGCACCATGGGGCTGACACGAATACTCCTGTTGTCAGCTCATATTTACATGGCTTCTGCTCTGGCAAATGTGACTATTTCCTACAGACAGTTACGGCCTCCATTGTTAAACTACAGAGCTGAAGACATCTGCATATTCATATTTCTGTCTCCACTAAAGTCAGCTTGTTCTCAACTTAATATGCCCTCACCTTATTCGTGTGCTTATCTGTCTGTTTGATATTTTGTACTGCAGGTACCTCACCTTACAATACTACTGCCGTACTATTCCTCAAGTATTGCAGTATCACAAAAGACTGACTATTGCAATACCATATGCTTTTGTTTTTCCCCTTATTCAACCTCAAATTATGTCCCCAAAATAAAACTGTCTGCATCTGTTTCATGTAACGCCCTCAGTCTATTCATCTCATCATGGTCGCGTTTGTTTTGGTGGCTGGAGGATTTTAGTCCCCTGTGGGATGATGTACTGTTGTGTGAGTTCACTGTCCTAGAAGTCCACGCATCACTGGTTGGCGTGGTCCTTTCTGCTGTGCTCTGGGATTCCTTGGCTTTGGGTTTCACTTGTGGCTGGAGTTTGTGGACCATGGAGATGGCAGGACTGGGTTCCAGCATCTGAACCATGTGGAAGGGGCCTTTGTTTTCCACAATACTGTATGGACACAGGTTTTTGCACGTGTTGTGGTGAACCATGTTGTCTTCATGGCATGCTTAGAATGTGGAGGTGCCTTGGTGTTCATGGAGTTGAAAGATTGAAACATGGCATTTAGGGATCGATGCATCATCGTGGCTGCCAAGTACTGCGATATTGCAATTAAAGATGGACTTTTAATGCAGTCCAGAGATGCAATTTTTGGATTTTGATTGACATCTTGGTGACCACTGGTGTTTAACTGTTTTATTAAAAGCTGTCCATTTACATTTATGTCTACTGTTTGACACAAAGTCATAGCGAGTGAGACTGCACATTCGGCACTGGTGGACTGTGCGGCAGTAGCAGCCTTCCCATGCAAACGTTAACTCAAGGCATGAGGGCTTCAGGGCTTCACACACACTCCCCATCAAACAGTGAGGTCGTGCATGACATGATGTGCAATCAGCGTGGATGACATGGGCTGTTCCAGTGCACCAGAATATGGAGTGATGGATTACAGCACGGGCAGATTGTACTCTGGTGATCGGTAACTGACTTGAACTAAATGACCCATAAACTGTGATGTGAAGGGATAAATTAGCAGAGGCTCTTCTTGCATGTAGACTTTGTTTGTTCTGCTAGAATAGTCCAAATTAAGTTTTGATTTCTAACCAAACAAAGAAAACTGTAGTTTTACAGAAAATATTCAATCTTAGTCAAGGTTGTCTACAACAGATGATTAATAGTACTGAAAAAGCAAATAAGGAAGTGTCCTCCTTGTTTTACTAAAGCCACCACAGGGCACTGTCATAATAAAGCATGCACTTTCTGACACCGCCTGTTTCCCCAGCTTTGCTAGCATCTCTTGGAGCATCTAAGGCTGAAGGCACAGCCCTTGGGAAGACGTTTAGTTAATGGAAGACAATGAATTATTTTACCATGCATTTATATTCAGAGTGAGACTGAGGACTTGAGACTTACCACTGGCAGTACGTCTGACAGTCCAATGAGGCGGGCTATATGTGCAGTGTGCGCTCCGTGGATTCTGAGCATATGGGAGTTGAGTGGTCAGTTGGGATTGTGTTTCCGCATGTGCACATACGAGTGTTTTCTGAGGCTGACAATGCGTAATGCATTTGTCATGCCAGCCAGGCCAAGCAGGCATAAAAGCCCTTTCTTCTTAATCAAGGCCCACGGGGTAACTCGGTATTACAAAAGGGGCCTGTCATGCTTTTCTGAAGAGCAAGACAAGGAGGGAGATGACGACAACATGAAGAGGATGATAGAATCATGTGGCCTCTGTGGATTACCGTCTCTCTATTAAGGTGTAGGAATTGGGTGATGGATGGATGGATAGGTGGGTGGGTGCCTTCACTTCTCTCCACATGGTGGGTTTCTTTTTATATTTATTTTTCCTTTTGAGATGAACAAAGGAAAAAGAAAATATAACTTGGAGTAATGAAAGACTATGCTATCATGATTACCATCAAACCATCACACATGAATCTTCAGTGGAATATTTGGTCATATGTCAGGCCGTCTCAGCTTTTGTGAGGCTGTTTGTTCAAAGACAGAAACAAACAAAGGAATAATAATAGATTCAGGGGAAGCTGGAAAAAAAAAGAAAGTCTTTCCTTTCTTGAACTGTGAAAGAATTCAGTAACTCTGTGTAGAACATCACTGACAGAGATTTATGCTTTCATTGTCTGTCAGGGGTGATAATTCAGGATAATTCCCTTCAGGTCATACAATACTCCAAATACTGCAGACCCGCTTATAAAATACATACACTATGGCTTTTATTTATTCATTTTTCACTGTAGATGAAACTCCTAGGATGAAAAATGGCACCCACTACCACCCAGAGGTTCTCCTGCTCCTTCTCCCAAAGCCCAGACGGGTATTGCATAAAACTAAGATAAGGGATTAAGCCAGGATTTTCAAGTAATTCTGGCTTAATCTATACTTGACTTGGTCATATAAAAGTAGGATAAATTAAGCCCAGTCAAGTTGGTATGGAGATTTATTCTTTGCAGCTAACCTGGTTCAGAGCAGACTAAGAGTCAGGGTAAGATTAATCCTGGTGACTTACAATATCTGTCATTACAGGGGTCAGTTCTGTGTGAAATAAGTGCTTTTCACTGTTAAATGGTCTACTGTAAATATGTTGCAGGATTTTCATTATCCTGCACTGAAGAAAAAATAATCTTGCATTAAAATAATACAGATATATTGTCATTCAAGTATGCACACTCTTCTTCTAATTGTAACAACCGTTTTCATAATCATCCATGTAATAGTGATTGTTACTGTCATGCCCACCTCAACTAGTCCAATAACACCATATCACTGGCCAAGAAGGCTCAAACTCGCCTCCATTTCCTCCACAAACTGAGGAGAGCATGATCCCCACCCCCCCATTATGTGCTCTTTCTACTGGGGCATCATTGAGAGCATCCTCACCAGCTGCATCACAGCGTGGTACGGAAGCTGCACCGCCTCCTGCCGGAAGACACTACTACACACAGTGAAAGCAGCCAGCAAGATCATCGGTGTCCCTCTGCCCCCCCTCTCGGACATCTACCTCACCCGCAGAGCCATCAACATTGCAGGCAACACCTCCCACCCCTCACACTCCCTCTTCAGCCCCCTGCCCTCAGGGAAAAGGTACCGGAGCCTCCGGGCCCACTCCACAAGATTGCTAAGCAGCTTTGTTCACCAGGCCATTAGGACCCTGAACTCTGTTCATTCCCCCTCCCCACCCCGGTCTGTAACACATTCACTTGCGCAATAACTACTTCAGCTGTTTGCACAGAAAGACTGGCACACCAACAGTAATACATCTGCTGCTGTATGTCTCTGCACTTTACTGCAACGATTTGCACAGATGTCATATCTGCTGCTGTCTGTTTTGCAAAACTGTTCATGTGCAGTCCTATCTGTCACTGTCTGTACCTACACTACCATATCAAATTTGCAACTATGAGTCTCACTGCTCTACTTTTTCTGTATATATGACTGCTGGGTTTTATGGTTTATCCTTATTTGCACTATGGGATGTCTGGGTGTATCTTTTGTCGCCATTTGTGCTACGAGTAGCATTACTGTACATAGACTGCTGTTGTTGCTTTTCTAGCCTTATTACTTTTCTTTTTTATATTGCACATACCACTGAAGAGAGAGATAAATGCCATTTCAATTCACCTGTATGTCCTGTACGTATAGTAGTATTGACAAATAAAATACTGAATCTTGACTCTTGAATAATCAAACTTCTTAATTGCTTGCTGCCACTTAAAGGCACAGTACAGACATGTTCATAATTATCAAGAGGAACTTAGACAGCTCTAGAGTTCATCATTTTTTTTCCTTCCCCTTGTCTTGTCAGGCAGTTAGGTAAGCAGAACAGAAATCTGCTACCCTTATTGTGCCAAAACAGATTTACTTTGCAAAAAGGAGCTTTATACAGTACCTATCTATGTACTGTATATTGTTGTAAACTCCTCTTGTAATAACTTTGAATACTTTCTTTAAATTATTTTACCCATGAAGGATCCAACAGGATGGGTAATGAGGAAAGAAAGTGTGGGGAGGGGGAACGAAAAGGGAGAGGAACAGACAAAAAAGACAAACAAACCAACAACTAAAGCAAACAGAAGGGATATGAACCTGTACTTATATAGCACTTTTCTAGTCTCAAAGACCATTCCAGTAGTAGTAACCCTGTATTCTCTAAAGGCCTATCAGAGCTGGATACCTAGAGACAATTTAGAATCACCAATTGACCTAGCATGCATGTCTTTGGATTGTGGGAGTAAACCCACACAGCACAGGGAGAACATGCAAACTCTACACAGAAAGGTTCCCATCCCAGCCAGCTTGGGGATTTGAACCTGGAACATTCTAGCTATTAGGTAATAGTGCTAACCACTGTACCACTGTGCTGTCCAGCGCCCAGAAGAAAGACTGCTTCTTCCACCGAAGAGGTCTCAACACGAGTCTTGTATCCGCACCTGTTAAAGGGAAGACATTTGTGTATGTGCATCCGTGCGTGTGTATATGACAGCATGCACAAAATAAGTGTGTGCATGTGAGTGGTTTGTCAGGGAACATATGAAGAGGGTGGCCAGTTGCAGCAACCCCTTCCCCCTGGAAACCCTGAACAGGCAAGGCAACGCCACCAACCCCCAGAGGGCACAAATGTCTGAGGCCAACAAGCCCCAGGAAAGCCAGGCATCCATGCCAGGAGGGATGGCTGAGGGAGGCCAGGCTGCCAGGTGGCCGATGCGGCAACCCCCCCCCCCCCGGCCCTCCAACCTCCCACCCCCCAGCAGGGCCAATGCCAACCCCCGGGTCCCACGTGCTGGGAGGCCAGCGCCTCACCCCCCGGGCCGGAGACTGGGCCATGCCCCTGGCCCTAGCCCCCCCAGGCACCTCCTACAGCACCCCCCCCCCCCCAGCACCACTGCTGCACACCCCAGGGACCCCCACGCCCAAAGAAGCCCCCCCCCCCCCCATCCAGGGGAGCCCACACAGCCAAGAGGCACTACCCCCTCAATCCAGCACCTCCCGACTAGCAGACTCACCCATTCCCATACATTCACACCCTCAAGCTCTCATATGCACCCACATGCATTCACTCTCTCTAGCTTACCCTCTCCCCCACACAATCCCACACTCGCATTCTCAGACCCATCCATTCTTTCTCACTCCTGTACTCGCTAAATCTCGCTCTCACTCGCCCTTAGGGTCACCCACACTAACTCACATTCACCCATTCACGCACTCTCACTCACACTCCGACTTACTCACATCCATTCGTGCTCTCCCCCACACACTCACCACCCTCATTCACCCTTATTACTTAGGGCAACTGCAATGCGGATGCAGCGAGCATGAATGCGCACCAGTGCCCGGGAGTGGCCGGGAAGACCGCCAGCGCAGGCCAGCAGCCACCGCCCAGCTGACCTACCCCAGGGCGGCCGTGGCCACAGAAGCAGACCACCACCCCCAGTTCATCATTAGTTAAGCAGGAAATATTACCTACACTTGGCAATAAGCACCAAGCAAGCACCCATTGAACATTTGAACCTACAGTGATGTAAAAAAGTGTTTACCCCCTTCCTGATTTCTCATTTTTTTTTTATGTTTGTCACACTTAAATGTTGCAGATCATCAAACAAATTTAAATATTAGACTAAGATAACACAACTAAAAACAAAATGCAGTTTTAAATGAAGGTCTTTATTATTAAGGGAAAAAAAAATCTAAACCTACATGGCCCTGTGTGAAAAAGTGATTGCCCCCTAAACCTAATAACTGGTTGGGCCACCCTTAGCAGCAACAACTGCAATCAAGTGTTTGGGATAACAGGCAATGAGTTTTTACAGCGCTGTGGAGGAATTTTAGCCGACTCATCTTTGCGGAATTGTTGTAATTCAGCCACATTGGAGGGTCTTCAGACATGAACCGCCCTTTTAAGGTCATGCCACAGCATCTCAATCGGATTCAGGTCAAGACTTTGACTAGACCACTCCAAACCCTTCATTTTGTTTTTCTTAAGCCATTCAGAGGTGGACTTGCTGGTGTGTTTTACATCATTGTCCTGCTGCAGAACCCAAGTGCGCTTCAGCTTGAGGTCACAAACATATGGCTGGACATTCTCCTTCAGGATTTTTTGGTAGACAGCAGAATTCATGGTTCCATTTACCACAGCAAGTCTTCCACGTCCTGAAGCCGCAAAACAGCCCCAGACCATCACACTACCACCACCATATTTTATTGCTGGAATGATGTTCCTTTTCTGAAATGCTGTGTTACTTTTACACCGGATGTAATGGGACACACACCTTCCAAAAAAATTCAACTTTTGTCTCGTCAGTGTACAGAGTATTTTCCCAAAAGTCTTGGTGATCATCAAGATGTTTTCCTGCAAAAGTGAGACGAACCTTTATGTTCTTTTTGCTCAGCAGTGGTTTTTGTCTTGGAACTCTGCCATGCAGGCCATTTTTGCCCAGTCTCTTTCTTATGGTGGAGTCATGAACACTGACCTTAACTGAGGCAAGTGAGGCCTTTAGTTCTTTGGATATTGTTGTGGGGTCTGTTGTGACCTCTTGGATGAGTTGTCACTGCGCTCTTGGGATAATTTTGGTCGGCCGGCCACTCCTGGGAAGGGTCACCACTGTTCCATGTTTTCACCATTTGTGGATAATGGCTCTCACTGTAGTTCGCTGGCATCCCAAAGCTTTCGAAATGGCTTTATAAGCTTTTCCAGAGTGATAGATCTCAATTACTTTTTTTCATTTGTTCCTGAATTCACTTGGCTCACAGCATGATGTCTAGCTTTTGAGGATCTTTTGGTCTACTTCACTTTGTCAGGCAGGTCCTATTTTAGTGATTTCTTGATTGAGAACAGGTGTGGCAGTAGTCGGGCCAGGGCCTGGCTACAGCAATTGATCTCAGCTTTCCCAAGATGTGATAAACCACAGTTAATTTATGTTTTAACGGGGGAGGGGGGATCACTTTTTCACACAGGGCCATGTAGGTCTGCATTTTTTTTACCTTTGATAATGAACACCTTAATTTAAAAACTGAATTTTGTGTTTACTTGTGTTATCTTTGTCTAAAATTTAAATTAGTTTGATGATCTGAAATATTTAAGTGTGACAAACACAAAAAAATGAGAAATAAGGAAGGGGGCAAACACTTTTTCACACCACTGTATAAGGACTAATTTGTAGTTTTCAGTCATTTTCAACACCAGGTTCCTTTACTGGGCCAGAAATGCTGCTGTAACCATTACAACTCTCTCTGCTGGTGAAACAGTAATATTACAGTAATGGTATCTTTGGTATAATATCACAATAATTATAGATAGTGGTAATTTTTTTAATATTTGAAAGAAGAAATTAAAAATGAAACCTGCAAATAGTTCTAAGCATCAGTAGCCAACTTTTCAGATCAGGCCAAGATCTCAATTCCTGTCTGAAATTCGGTTGTATGATTATTCAGTAGGTTTCAACGTTCTGTAGTTGCCCTCCATGTGAACAGTTTACCAGAGTGCCTGCAGGGATAGCTGTATCAAACGCATTAAGTTACAAACTGACTACAAAGAGAAATTAAAAAATGTAGCCTGTTTGTAGAGAATAAATTAGCACTGGACACACTCATGGACATGTCACTAGTTTTGTCATTGTTTGGTTTATGAGCTCATGACACTATGCATAAGAAGTCGTAGGGCATGAATGTTGACATCAGATTAAAAGACAGAGATTTTACTTAGAGCCAAACTCTGACAACTAGCAGCATCAGAGCTGTGGCAGTCTAGTGAGTAGATGACATGTTTCATTTGACAACCCAGCCAACGTGTCCATGTGGGCCCTCAATAGGTTAAATCTGGGCTGTCTTATGAGGGTTTGTCTGCAGATTCCATGTTGGCCCCATCTGTGCTTGCCCACATGGACTTTACCTTTGGCACAGATGAGCAGGTAATCTGTTTTTCCACTTTAAACCCATCTGGGCCCCATGTGGGTTTAGTATGGATGAGCAGGTTTCAGTACACTTGTGCCATAGGCAGAATTATGCAAGAAAGTCACAAATTTACGAGACAAATAAAAATTTAGGATAAAAAAGTTACAAATTTATAAGAAAAATTATTGTAAAGTTACTTGAAAGAGTTACAAACTTACAAGAAAAAAATATCACTTTTACAAGAAAAATAAGTCACAAATTTATGTAGAAATTTTTTTTTAAAAAGTTGCAAATTAAGGAAAAAGGTAGCAAATATATGAGTAAATAAATGGAATATTTATTCGGAAAAGTTGTAAGTTTACAGTAAAAAAAAAAATTGAAATTGTTTAATAAAGTTTCAAATTTGCAAGAAAAAACATGGCAAATTTAGGGAAAAAACTCACAAATTTATCAAATCAACCTTTATTGTCATATTGCTGTACATACAACAGTAGTGCAGGCAAGATGAAATTGCGTTTCTCTCGGCATCCATATAAGTAGAAGGACATGATTTAAGACACACTCACACATATCTTCACCCCCCACCCCACCACATCCATTTACTCATCCCTGAGACATACTTGAAAAACTAACGAACTATAATATACAAATAATGTACATAATGTCCGTAGGTGCAGTAGTGTATACGAGAGATTCCGGATCAACTGTTCAGCAACCTAACAGCTTGTGGAAGGAAGCTGTTAATCAGTCTGGTGGTTCTGCCTCTGATGCTCCGGAATCGTTTGCCAGATGGCAGAAGTTCAAAGTGTTTATGCAGAGGGTGAGAACGGTCCTTGACAATGTTCAGTGCCCTGCTCCTACAACGGTTCTGAAAAAGTTCTTGGACAGAGGGGAGGGAGACTCCAATTACCCTCTCAGCTCCCTTAACTATCCTCTGCAGGGCTTTTTTGTCTGACATACTGCAGCTGGAGTACCATGTAGCAATGCAGTACGTCAGAACACTCTCCACCACACCTCTGTAGAAGGTCCTGAGGATGCAGATAGGGAGAGAGGCCTGTTTGAGTTTCCTCAAGAAGTGCAGTCTCTGCTGGGCCTGCTTCCTGATCCCCAAGGAATTCTTGCTCCAGGTCAGGTCCTGCGAGATCTGCACTCCGAGGAACTTGATGTTCTCCACTCTCTCCACTAAACAGCCGCCGATGCTGAGGGGGACGTGTTCAGGCTGTGACCGCCGGAAGTTGATAATCATCTCCTTCGTTTTGTCCACGTTGAGCACCAGATTGTTCTCCCTGCACCAGCCCTCCAGGTCTCTCACTTCTTCCCTGTACATTGATTCCTCATCCCTCTGAATAAGTCCCACCACCGTGGTGTCGTCTGCAAACTTAATAATCTGGTTCCCCTCGTGTCTGGATACACAGTCATGTGTTAGAAGTGTAAACAACAGTGGACTGAGTACGCAGCCTTGAGGGGATCCGGTGCTCAGCGTGACAGAGTTGGAGATGTTGTTTTCAACCCGGACAGACTGAGGACTCTCAGTCAGGAAATCCAGGATCCAGAAACATGTGGCGGTGTTCAGACCAAGAAGGAATAATTTCTCCATCAGTCTCTGGGGAATAATGGTGTTGATTGCTGAACTGAAATCAATGTACAGGAGTCTGGCGTAGGTGTCTTTCTGATCCTGGTGGGTGATGACAGAGTGCAGGGTGGTGACTATAGCATCCTCCGTGGAGCGGTATGAATGATATGCAAACTGGACCAGGTTGTGTGATGCAGGGAGGCAGGCTGTAATGTGTGGTTTGACAAGCCGTTCAAAACACTTCATCACAATTGGTGTCAGTGCAACAGGATGATAGTCATTCAGACAGGACACAACTGGTTTCTTTGCCACCGGTACTATGATAGAGGTCTTGAAGCATCTGGGAACGATGGCCTGACTCAGGGAGATGTTATAGATGTCAGTCAGTACATCCGCCAACTCGCTCGCACAGTCTCGGAGCACACGTCCCGGGATGTTGTCCGGACCTGGAGCTTTACGTGGGTTGACTCTGGTTAGGGTCCTCCGTGTGTCCGCTGTGTTGATGGTAAAAGCTGGTCCGACCGATGGTGGGGATGGGCTAGCCCTCCCTCTGATTGTCGAGTTTGATGCTTCAAAACGTGCAAAGAAGTCGTTAAGCCTGTCTGGAAGCGAAGTGACGTCATCATCGACCCCCTGCCTAGACTTATAGCCCGTCAGTGTCCGAACTCCCTGCCACATCTGCTTGGTGTTCCTAGTGTCACAGAGGTGTCCCTGGATTTTCTCCGCATAGGCGCGCTTCGCCGTCTTAATTCCCTTTGAGAGCGCACCTGAATGAGCGGAGGGCGATCCTGTCCTTCGCTCTAAAGGCTGCATCTCTGGCTGTAAGCAGCGAGTGCACCTCTGCGGTCATCCAGGTCTTATGGTTTCCCCGCATGGTGATGGTCTTCACTGTAGTGACATCCTCTGTGGACTTCGCGATGTAGCTGGTGACTGTTTCAACATACTCCTCCACATCCGTCTTGTCTTCCTGGGAGGCTGCTATTTTGAAGACCTCCCAGTCTGTGTGCAGAAAAGTCTTTCAGTGCAAAGGTTGCACTCTCTGGCCAAATCCTGATTTGTTTCACTACTGGCCTGCTGCTCTTCAATAAGGGTTTGTAGGCAGGCACCAGCATCACGGATATGTGGTCAGAAAGACCAAGGTGGGGGCAGGGTATCGCCTTATATGCATCTGTGTTTGTGTACACCAAGTCCAACATATTCTCTCCTCTGGTCTTAAAGTCTACACATTGTTTAAACTTGTGGAGCACAGTCTTTAAGCTGGTGTAGTTAAAATCCCCCACAACCACCACAAAACTGTCCGAATGTAAAGTTTGGATTTCGCTAATAGCATCGTGCAGTTCCCCGAGTCCCTTCTTAGCATTAGCGTTAGCGCTCGGCGCTAAGTAAACAGCCGCTACAAACATGTTGCTGAATTCCCTTGGCAGATAAAATGGCCGACAATTTACAATAAGGAACTCCGCCAACGGAGAGCAGTGTTTAGATACTAATGTGGCGTTAACGCACCAGTTCTTGTTTTTTTTTTTCACAATATCTTTATTGAACCTTTTTTTTTTTTTTAACAAACATGATACAAACAATCAAACACTAACACTAAAGTACTACAAAAAAAAAAAAAAAAACCCTAAAAACACCAACAACCACCAACAAAATCAAGTCTTCAACAATGCTCCTCTGTTTAGTCTAGACAATCCAATACATTAGTATACATATTATGTTCACCAGTTTGGAATTTACAAGGTCCACACACATCATTCACCTTCTTCTTCAAGAGTTATGTTTAAATTTTTTACATAATCAATAAAAGGTCTCCATATATTCTCAAACACAATTTCCTTTGATTTCAGTATATATGTTATTCTTTCTAATGGAAGGTTTGTTAACATCTGTCTTAACCACTGAGTCACATCTGGTCTATGAGTCTTTTTCCATAATAGTGCAATACATTTTTTGGCATTAAGCAAACTGAGGTCTATGAATGTTCTTTCACTTTTATTGAAATTATGCTTTTCTGGGTACAGACCCAACAAAAACAGTTTAGGATTCAATATGATTTGTTTTGAGATTATTTTTTCAATTGTTACCCTCACCTCCTCCCAAAACATTCTTATTAATCTACATTCCCATAAACAATGAAATAGGGTTCCTTTACTTTCCATGCATTTTGTGCATGTATCTGGTATATTTTTGTTATATCTATTTAACTCCTCTGGTGTAACATACATCCGCATTAACCATTTGAAATGTATCAATTTAAGGCGTGCATTTATTGATTTGGTTTGAGCTTCTGTACAAGCCAATTCCCATTGTTCCTCTGAAATTTCAATTTGCAGATCTTCTTTCCAGTAGTTTAATCTTTTCAGTGAATTTTCACTTGAAGATAGTGTCAATGAGTTATAAAACTCTGAAATAATACCCTTTCTTTTACTATCTTTCATCATCATTTTTTCCAAGGATGAATAAATAGGTCGAGTGAGAGCTTTATTTTGATTTGATCGAATAAAGTTTCTAAGTTGAAGATATTTAAAAAAATGTGTTCTATTGAGATTAAATTTGATCCTCAGCTCTTCAAAAGACATTATGTTGTCTGCACATGGCAAATATAAATCCTGAATCTTTTGTATCCCTTTTAAATTCCATACTTTAAATACAGCGTCCGCTCTCCCTGGTTTAAAATATTGATTACCCCATATTGGACTAAATTGTGACAATAACTGTGGTTCTTTTAAATAGTTTTTAGCTTCACACCATATTTTGATCATATGCTTTACAAATGGATTTTTAACTTGTTTTTGTAATTTTTTTGCCGAATCTGAGTATATGAATATGGGAAGAGGTAAAGGTAAATTGTATGATTCCATTTCAGTCCAGTGAGGGAGATCATTTGATGAAAAATAATATGTCATAGACCTCAGTTGTGCCGACCAATAATACAACATAAAATTTGGACATTTCAGACCTCCACGATCAAATGGTAAATATAATAAAGACAAACGTAATCTAGCCCTCCTGTTGTTCCATATAAATTCCACTAACTTTTTTTTTATTCTTGAGAATAGATCTAAAGGTGGTGATAAGGGAATGTATTGAAATAAATAAAGTATTTTAGGTAAAATATTACTTTTAAGTATATTGATTCTCCCGATCATCGACATTGGTAGTGACATCCATCTCTGAGTTAACTCATTGATATCTGACATTAAGGCTTCATAGTTGACACTGGCGACTGATTCTAGCTTAGGCATAATTTGGATTCCTAAATATTTAAACTGATTTACAACATTGAATTGATTTACCTCAGGGGCTGGGTAATTTCTCTGGGTCTCATTTAGCATTAATATTGAAGATTTAGTTTTATTTATTTTATATCCTGATATTTCCCCAAAATTCTTTATTAAATTCAACAAGGTTGGAATTGATTTTTTTAGATTCGACATAAACAAAATTATATCATCGGCGTACAGGGAGATTTTATGTTCTGTTGGTCCAACTTTAATTCCATATATTTGTGAATGTAAACGTATCGCTATCGCTAAAGGTTCAATTGCCATAGTAAACAGTAAAGGTGAAAGTGGACAGCCTTGTCGACATCCTCTATTGATTTTTATTGGTTTTGAAATATTGTTATTTGTTAGGATTTCTGCTGTAGCATTATTGTATATTATTTGAACCCATTTTATGAAATTATTTCCAAGTCCAAACCTTTGTAGGACTTCAAAAAGAAAGGGCCATTCAACTCTATCAAAGGCCTTTTCGGCGTCCAATGATAGGAGAGCTGTATCCGGTGCTTCTTTATTAAAATAAATAATATTAAATAGTCTTCTTACATTATGGAAGCCTTGTCTACCCTTTATAAAGCCATTCTGATCTCGATTAATAATATTTGGTAAAATTTCTTGTATTCGTCTTGCTAAAATTTTACAGATTATCTTAAGGTCGGCGTTTAATAGGCTTATTGGTCTCATATTTTCACATTTATTAGAGGGCTTACCTGGTTTTGGCAACAGTATAATTAAGGCATTATTTATGTATGATGGTAAATTATTATTTTGAAATGCTTCTAAAACCATTTCCAAAAAAGGTTTTATTAATTTATTCTTAAATTTTTTATAAAGGTCAACTGGAAGACCATCTGGTCCTGCACTTTTTCCTGATTTCATATTATCAATGGCTAGCCCAACTTCTTCTTGACTAATTTTAGACTCCAATATCTCCCTGTTTTCATTTGGAATACACGGTATAGATAGTTCGTTCAAAAACCCATTTAGTTTTGTTAAATCAGGTTCATTTTTGGTATCATATAATTTTTCATAGTAATCTCTAAAGGCTCTATTAATTTCTAAAGGATCTATAACTACCTGTCCATTACTTATAATACTGGTAATTGGTGTTTTAATTTCCAATTGTTTAATCTGCCATGCTAATAATTTTCCTGATTTTTCACCTTGTTCATAAAAAGATTGTTTCAATCTTAGAAGACTCGAGGCAGCTCTATTCGCTGATTTTTTGTCGTATTCAGCTCTCAAAATCAGTAATTCATTCTCCAACCTTGGGTCACTTCCTGCATACACTTTTTCCTGAAGACTTTTTATTTTATGTTCCAATTTAGCTCTCTCCTCTCGAGTCTTCTTAGATTTTGATCCTGTATAACTAATAATATGTCCCCTAATAAAAGCTTTGAAAGCCTCCCACTTTACACATGCTGATGTTTGTGTAGTATTGATGTCAAAGAACTCGTCTATCTGTTTTTCTATATACTTGACAAATTCCTCATCCTGAAGCCATTTATGCTGAAATTGCCATCTACCTGATTCCTTTGTCAATTTTTTATCTACATATATTAGACAACAGGGTGCATGATCAGAAATCACGATGTTATCATAAAAGCAGTTTTGAATCTTGGACCTTAATTCTGTGGAAATCAAAAAATAATCAATACGTGAGAATGTCTTGTAGGTACTGGAATAACAAGAATAGGCTTTAACTTGTGGTTTCATTTCTCTCCATATATCTAACAATCTCAATTCTTTCATAAAATGATTAATAGTCATCCTACATCCAATGTGCGTACAATCCAGTCCTGTTGATCTATCCACACCTGGATTCAATGTACAATTAAAATCCCCTGCTATTATATGTTGCCCTGTAAGTGATGATAAGATGAGAAATAAATTAGCAAAGAACTTCTGATCATCTATATTGGGACCATATAAGTTCACAAGATTTATATTTTCTAATAGCAAAGAACCTTGAATGATTACATATCTTCCAAATTTGTCTCCAATTACATTTTTCACCTGAAAAGGAACTGATTTATGTATGAGAGTCATAACTCCCCTGGCTCGGGATGAAAATGAAGAGGTGAATACACTTCCCTGCCATCTACTCCTAATTCTTTTAACATCCTCCTCTATCAGATGAGTTTCTTGTAAAAACACAATTCTTGAACCCATGTCCTTTATTTTATTCATAACTTGTTTAAGTTTTTTTAAATTTTGTAGACCTCTGCAATTCCATGAAGTTAAATTAAGATTAACACTTTGGTCCATGATCAATAGAGAGTTTGGGATTACCTTGCAGTGTAAACATGCTCATACAGAGAAGCAAAAACATGAGTGGTTGAACATTCATCCTACAAACTACACACAAACAAATTTCCCCTTCCCACACTTGTGGCAAACCCCCCAAAATCAAAAGAAAAATTCTGTCTCCCGATATAGCCATCGACTGTTCCACACCCATGGGGAACAGCCTAAGCCACTCCTTCTTCATCCTCCCAATCACCCTAAATCTACTGCTTTTAATGACGTAACATTAACTCTCCTCTGTAGTTTTCCAACTTAACTCCAAAATTTTTAACAACTTTGTACATCATAGTTTTTTTTTTGTTTGTTTTGTTTTTGTTTTGTTTTTTTAATATATAATACAATCTATATTTTGTAAACTTACTATTTACTTCAAGTCAGTCAGATGCCTGTGCAAATGCTTAATTATTCTACCTTATATTTTGTTCATGCTTAGCTCCCACCAGTCTCTTCTTCTTCTTTGATCTTCTTGATGAACTCCTGCGCCTCCTCTGGGGTCTTGAAGATGTGGGTTCTGCCCTCATACGTGGTCAGCAGTCTCGCAGGATAGATTACACCATGACGAATCCCAAGGTTGCGCAGCTCCTTACGTACGGGATCAAACTGCTTCCTCAATTGCTGGATTCCTGTGGCCAAATCTGGGTAGAACCGCACCTGCTGGTCCTGGTGTTTAATCTCTCCTTTAGCACGTGCAGCGTTGAAGATCTTCATCCTGTCTCTGTTGCTAAGAAACTTCATAATTAAGGTCCTCGGCGGTCCCTTATCTCTCCGTGGGCCAATACGATGTGCTTTTTCCAGAACCACTGCTGATTGCAACTCCTCGCTGCCCAGCACCTCCGGAATCCACTTTTCCAGAAAGGAACATACGTCCCGACCTTCTGATTCCTCTGGAAGACCCACCAGCCTCAAATTATTCTGTCTCGACCGAGATTCCAAATCCAAAATATTATCTTCCAGAGATTTATTTTTTTTTTCCAAAGTGCGCACCTTTAATTGAAGACGGGTGACGTCATCTTCAGCACTAGCGAGACGGAGCTCCATCTGCGCCGTTCGTTCTACACAGTCACCCAATTCCTTTCTTATTCCTTCCAACGCTGTCATAATCCCATCAAATCTAGAGGAAAAGTCCGCTCTCATTGAACTCATGGCAGCCATCAGCGCATCTGCGCCATTCCCCGCAAACATCGCACCGCCGCCAGCTTCCTCCGCCATATATGGAGTTTTGTTTGCTGCGTCACAGACCTGAAAGTCCGTTAATTTGGACTGTTTCGGCGGCTCGCTTTTTCCTTTTCCTGGTTTTCCAGCCTTAGGCTTCGCCGACATATCCTCGCCCAAATGCTGGGATACGTTCTGTCCCAAATGAGAGAGTTATTTGCCGATTTTTTTTCTCCAGGAGCAGAGCAGAGCGAGACACGTCCGTCCTACGTGGCAGCCATAACCGGAAGTCACGCACCAGTTCTTGTTAACATAGATGCATAGCCCACCCCCACGGCTCTTACCGGAGCTCGCCGTTTCTCTGTCTGCTCGGAACACTGTCATACCTTCCAGTTGAATGGCCTCGTCAGGGATGTTGTCGTGGAGCCATGTCTCAGTGAACGCAAGCACACAGCAGTCCCTCCACTCTCTCCGGGTTTCTCTCAGCAGACACAGCTTGTCCAGCTTGTTGTCGAGGGAGTGGACGTTAGAGAGAAGAAGCGATAATACTGCTGGTCTGGAGGGGTTAGCCTTTAGCCTAGCATGGATCCCGGCCCTTTTTCCACGCTTTTGCTTGCATTCCCTCCATCTACGCTTCCTCCTCTCCCGGGTAGCTTCCAGCGGGGACTTCGCCAGAATTCCATGCCGGCGTAGAATGTCCAAGTCACAACCGAGCTCCGCGATTCTTGCAGCGTGCAGTACCTTGATGTTTAATAAGGTCTCACGGTTGTAAGTTGTACAGAATGTACGTCTGGGATGATCAAAACACTCAAAACTCTCACACTCGCTGATGCCAAGAGGGGCTGCTGCGTCCATGCGCACCGCCGCCATTTGATCCATGTAATTAATTTACAAGAAAATTCAAAGATTTTTACTTGTCAGAACTTCTGTACATACAGGACGTACAGGAGAATTTAAATGTTTCTCTCTCTCTTAATGGTGTGCGCAATATAAAAGAAAGGAAGGAATAAGGGTTTAAAACAACAACAGCAGTCTGTCTCCAGTAATGGTAAATGGTGTTCACTAATATAGCACATTTTACTCATATCTGGATGACAAAGCACTTTACAGATCCTGCTATCTACCCATTCATGCACTGATGGCGGCAGAGCTGCCATATGAAAATGCTGGCCTGACCTACCAGAAGTAACTGGTGGTTCAGGTTCTTGTTCAAGGACACTTGTGGGAATCAAACCACTGACCTTCCGATCAGTAGTCAGCCACACTACACCTGCACCACAGCCATAATGCTACCTCTAGTGCAAATAAAAATAAATGATAAAATTCAGCAATCCTATATACAGAAAAAGTGGAGCCATAAAACCCGTAGTTGCGAGTTCAGTGCAGTAGTGTAGGTGCAGACCATGACAGATTGGACTGCACATAATCAATAATGCAATAACAGACAGCAACAGGTATGGCATTTGTGCAAATGGTTGCAGTAAGGTGCAGAGACATACAGCAGCAAATGTATTACTGTTGGTGTGCCAGTCTTTCTGTGCAAACAGCTGAGGTAGTTATTGTGAGTGTATTATGGCCCTCCTGGGGGGGGCCTGATGGCCTGATGAAAAAAGCTGTTTAGCACAGAGACTCTGGTACCTTTTTCCCTAGGGCAGGGGGCTGAACACGGAGTGTGAGGGGTGGAAGGTGTCACCTGCAATGCTGATGGCTCTGCAGGTGAGGTGGGTGTGATAGATGTCCGAGAAGGGGGACAGAGGGGCACCGATGAGCTTGCTGGCTGCTTTCACTGTGCGTTGTAGTGTATTCCGGCAGGAGGCAGTGCAGCTTCCATACCACACCGTGATGCAGCTGGAGAGGATGCTCTCAATGGTGCCCCGGTAGAATGAGCACATGATGGGGGGTGGGACTCGTGCTCTCTTCAGTTAGTGGAGGAAATGGAGGCGAGTTTTGAACCTTCTTGGCCAGTAATGTGTTGTTGGACCAGGAGAGGTCCTCAGAGATGTGCACCCCCAGGAACTTGGTTCTGCTTACCCTCTCCACAGCTGCTTTTCCCACGTTCAGGAAGAGATTATTGTCTTTACACCACTGGACCAGTAGGCTCACCTCATTTCTGTTGTTGGCTTCCTCATTGTTGGCGAAGAAGCCCATCACCGTCATGTCATCCACCAACTTTATGATATGGTTGGTACTGTAGGCTGGTACGCAGTCATGGGTCAGCAGGGTGAAGAGCAGTGGGCTGAGCACGCACCCTTGCTGGGCCCGTGTGCTTAGTGTGATAGTTTTGGAGGTATTGCTGCCAACCCTCACGTTCTGTGGCCTCCCTGTGAGAAAGTCCAGCACCCAGTTACAGAGAGAGGTTTTGAGTCCTAAGTGTCTGAGTTTTCGAATTAGGTGCTGGGGGCTGATTGTGTTGAGTGCTAAACTGAAGTCCAAGAACAACATCCGCATGTAGGAGTTCTTTGAGTCCAGGTAGATGAGGGCGCAATGGAGAGCAGCAGAGATGGCGTCTTCTGTGGATCTATTTGACCTGTATGCAAACTGAGATGGGTTGTGGGAGGAAGGGAGGGTGGACTTGATGTTCTACATGACCAGCTGCTCGAAGCACTTTATTATGATGGAGATCAGTGCTACGGGCCAGTAATCATTGTCACTGGATGGATCAGGCTTCTTTGGGACTGGTATTATGGTAGCAGTTTTGAGACGTGGGGACAACAGCTTGACTCAGGGAGAAGTTGAAGATATCGGCCAGGACATTCTTGAGCTAACCAGCACAGTTCTTCAGAATGCGACCTGGTATGTTGTCTGGTCCAGCTGCTTTGCATGAGTTGATCCTGTAGAGGGTCCTCTTCACGCTAGCCGAATCCAGACTTATAGCCTGCTCCTCTGGAGGAGGAGTGGTCTTCCGTGCTGATGTGCTGTTTTGTTGCTTCAAAGCAGCCAAAGAAGTCATTTAGGTTGTTGAGCAGTATGGTGTCACTCGTGCAGGTCTGAGGTCGAGGTTTGTAGTTGGTGAGGGTCTGTATGCCACGCCAGAGAGAATGTGTATCTCTGATGTTGCTGAACTGTCCGGATATTTTCTTGCTGCACTGTCGTTTTGCCTCTTTGATCCCACGGGACAGGTTGGCCCTAGCTGTTGTTTTTCTTGCAGCGTTGCCGGCCCTGAAGGCAGCATCCCGAGCCCTTAGGAACCTGTGGACCTCTGCTGTCATCCATGACTTTTGGTTGGCACGAACAGTGACAGTTTTGCAGTGAGTGACATCATCAGTGCATTTAACTATGTATGCTACAACAACCTCAGTGTACTCCTCTATGTTTGTGTGTCCATTGTGAGTGGTTGCATGCTTGAAAGTGTCCCAGTCTGTAGTGCTGAAGCAGTCTTTCAGAGCATCAGAGGCTCCCTCTGGCCACACATGTACCTGCTTTTTTGTTGGTCTGATGGCTTTCACTCTGGGTCTGTATGCAAATAGAAAATTTACAAAGAGAAAAGTAACAAATTTATGCAACAAATTTGCAAGATTACGGTAAAAAAGTGGCAAACGTATGAGAAAGTTCCAAAATTAAAAATGTTAGCAAATCTGCAAGAAAAAAGTCACAACTTTCCAAGAAAAAATAACAAATTTATGAAGAAAAAACTTGCAAATTTACAAGAGAAAAATCTAATTTATGAGAAATTGTAAGTTTACAGTATAAAAGGTTGCAAATTTATGAGAAAGTTTCAGATTTTCAAGAAAAAAATATCGAATTGGGCGAAAAGTCAAATGTACAAGAAACTAGCAAATTTATGAGAAAATAAATTGAAAATAGGTAAACAGGTAAAGTCCATGTGGGCAAACACAGATGGAGCCAACATGGAACCTGTGGACGAACCCACAATGGACCCATAAGACAGCCCAGATTTAACCTTTGGTGGTACCCACATGGACATGCTGGTTGGGAACTTGAAAGATGCAGTGTATGTTTAATAGAAAGGCCATCCATCCACTTGGAACCATGCATGGCCATAGACATGCTGTATCACAGGGCAGTAAGCAACATTTACAGGCATCTATTCAAAACATGCCTGTCCAAACCTGCAGTGCAGTTATGAGTAAATAGGGCTTTGAAGTAAATATTACTGATAGCTGTAGGCCACACTGCAGACCCCTCAAAAATTAATTTCAAAAGGCACACTGCTTTGTTGTTCCCCATTGTCGAGTTGGTTGAGCAGAACACACTGTTGCCTCCTGGCAGACCTTTACCGACCCAAACTTTGTGCAAACAGTGCAGCAGGTCCCCGGGGACAAATCACACAGATGTGCACAACAGAACACATGTGCATGTACTGCAGTCTCTGCTGCTGATATCAGCTTTACCAATCCTCCAATAAAATTCTATTACTGTCAGTGTGCTGCAAATTTAACAGCAATACACTGAAGGAGAAAGATGCATTTAATTGTTTTGATAAATGGATTTGTTTTCAAATATATGTCAACTGTTTATCAGATTAAATGCAAATTTGACAGACAATACTGCTTTCTGTATGCATTAGATCAGAAACTCTACCCTTAGTCTTCTCCTTTTTCTAGATTTCTCTTTTTTATCACCTTGAGGAAATTTATTACATAATATTCGTCTTGAAATACATCATTCATTCATTCATTCACACGTGGAAGCTGTTTACAATCACATACTCTCTTGTTGAAAAGAGAGCAGCCTGTCTGGTGAAGGTTGGAGGTTAAGTATGCTGCTTAAAGGCACTTTCACAAAGAAATGATTAATACAGACATGGGCAAAATTGTTGGTACCCCTCTGTTAATGAAAGAAAAACCCACAATGGTCACAGAAATAACTTGAATCTGACAAAAGTGGTAATAAATAAAAATTCTATGAAAATTAACCAATGAAAATCAGACAATGCTTTTGAATTGTAGTTCAACAGAATTATTTTAAAAAACAAACTCATGAAACAGGCCTGGACAAAAATGATGGTACCCTTAACTTAATATTTTGTTGCACAACTTTTTGAGGCAATCACTGCAATCAAACGATTTCTGTAACTGTCAATGAGACTTCTGCACCTCTCAGCAAGTATTTTGGCCCACTCCTCATGAGCAAACTGCTCCAGTTGTCTCAGGTTTGAAGGGTGCCTTCTCTAGACAGCATGTTTGAGCTCCTTCCACAGATGTTCAATAGGATTTAGATCAGGGCTCATAGAAGGCCACTTTAGAATAGTCCAATATTTGGCTCTTAGCCATTCTTGGGTGTTTTTAGCTGTGTGTTTTGGGTCATTATCCTGTTGCAAGACCCATGACCTGCGACTGAGACCAAGCTGTCTGACACTGGGCAGCACATTTCTCTCTAGAATACCTTGATAGTCTTGAGATTTCATTGTACCCTGCACAGATTCAAGACACCCTGTGCCAGATGCAGCAAAGCAGCCCCAGAACATAACAAAACCTCCTTCATGTTTCACAGTAGGGACAGTGTTCTTTTCTTGGTATGCTTCATTTTTGTGTCTGTGAACATAGAGCTGATGTGCCTTGCCAAAAAGTTCCATTTTTGTCTCGTCTGTCCATAGGACATTCTCCCAGGAGCTTTGTGGCTTGTCAACATGCAGTTTGGCAAATTCCAGTCTGGCTTTTTTATGATTTGTTTTCAACAGAGGTGTCCTCCTTGGTCATCTCCCATGAAGTTCACTTTGGCTCAAACGACGACGGATGGTGCGATCTGACACTGATGTACCTTGACCTTGGAGTTCACCTTGAATGTGTTTAGAGGTTGTTCTGGGCTCTTTTGTTACCATTCGTATTATCCGTCTCCTCCTGTGGCCACATCCAGGGAGGTTGACTAAAGTCCCATGGATCTTAAATTTCTGAATAATATGTGCAACTGTAGTCACAGGAACATCAAGCTGCTTGGAGATGGTCTTATAGCCTTTACCTTTAACATGCTTGTCTATAATTTTCTTTCTAATCTCCTGAGACAGCTCTCTCCTTTGCTTCCTCTGGTCCATGTTTAGTGTGGTACACACCATGTCACCAAGCAGCACAGTGACTACTTGTCACCCTTTAAATAGGCCAACTGACTGATTACAAGTTTGTAGACACCTCTGATGTTAATTAGAGGACACATCTTGGTTGAACATGTCCCTATGGTCACATTATTTTCAATCTTTTCTAGGGGTACCATCATTTTTGTCCAGGCCTGTTTCATGAGTTTGTTTTTTAAAATAATTCTGTTGAACCACAATTCAAAAGCATTGTCTGATTTTCATTGGTTAATTTTCATAGAATTTTTATTTATTACCACTTTTGTCAGATTCAAGTTATTTCTGTGACCATTGTGGGTTTTTCTTTCATTAACAGAGGGGTACCAACAATTTTGTCCACGTCTGTAAATATATGCAAAGCAGAGAGACTTGCGTAATATTGCACATTAAGGCATATGATGCAATTAATGGATCTTACAGCAGTGATTTTTACATTATTTGTTACTATTGACATTCATTGTCTGTTATAGCACTGACTGTTTTGATGGGTAACACTTGTTTGTCATTTATGAACAATAGGTCTTATAGGTCTATGTATGGAATTTAAAAACCTTCAAGTTTCCACATATTAATATTGCAATTTCATTAAAATCTTTGTGACATGATTTAGGACCCAGGAGACAGACACTG
Source organism: Pholidichthys leucotaenia (assembly GCA_020510985.1). Lineage (NCBI taxonomy): Eukaryota > Metazoa > Chordata > Actinopteri > Cichliformes > Pholidichthyidae > Pholidichthys > Pholidichthys leucotaenia. Next base: position 226,378,147 of record CM035845.1, on the reverse strand, counting down.
ACATGGGCAGATAGTGACAATAATCTTTTATTTAATAGTGAGAGAGTGTAGTGCGTGAGTGAGTGCGTGGATCGTGTTCTGGTCACTGGAGCTGAGCAGCCTGGACGGAGACCCGGCAGCCCTGGAACATACAAGCAGAAAATAATTACTTTTGCTCCACACTCGTGAAGAGCTGCAGGTGGAGAGGCTTACTTGAGTGAAGCACAGGTTTCGCCCTGCTGAGTTCCAGCGGCCGTGCAGCGTGGAGGTGAAGGTGTCCATGAACGTGCTGGAGATACCACCCGTGGCTGTGACGAGGGAAATCCTTGTGATAACACCGGCCGTGACTTCACAGACCGGGATGATGATGATCCAGACGATGACAAGGTTAGTGATTCCACTGAACGTGGTGATGATGATACAGCTGATAACGATGACAGGGACTCCACTGACAGTGGTGGCGAATACTCCTGCAACTGAGATAACAGTAGTTCTTGAAGCTGAGGAGCAAGACGTACCGGTAGTCGCGGTGGTAGCGAAGCGCTACATGGGCGAGATGGCGTTGCCCCGTCAGCTGGGGACGCAGGTCCGCCGCCTAGGAGGTCCACCTGTGCACAGGGGCATAGACAAGGGGTTGAGTAACAAATTGTTCTCTTACTTGGTTGAAACTGATGAGAGGTTCTTGACGAGGCAAGAGAGGTTCCTGACGAGGCAAGAGAGGTTCCTGACGAGACCAGAGAGCGGAGTTCAGGCTCATACTCCGACAAGGAGGACAGACGACTCCGTGACGGGCTGTCAGCGACGCTGGCTTTTAACAGCCGTTGATTGGCACCTGTTGGTCTGTGCGCAGCTGGAGTTGATAACGCCAATGACGGCCCAGAGGCCGCCATGACACTTTGAAGTTGTTTTGCTCAAGTCAGTACTCATATGGTATCACAATAACCATTGCTATTTGTTTAGTTCATTAATAGTTAATTATACGACAGATTGCTGAAGCTCTATAAATAAAGACTGGTTACTCTTCTGGTACTACTACCTTGTATGAAAAAGAAACCTCTATCAGTTAGGCCCAAGTACCAAAGGTGGCATGAAGGCCTATTGAAATAGCTCTGTTTTTTCCCCATAAAATTAACTGCATGAAATAAAAGTCATGCTTTTTAAAACGTATTTACTGTTCCATTCCAACATATTCAGTGTACTGCACAATGTACCAACCTTAGACCTCTGTTTACTTGTTTAAGTCAATGCTTTTTAGTCCTTCAAACTAGTAAGAGTTGCCAAACTAGTAAGAGTTGAAAAAAAGAGAGTATCGAAAAGTAGAACGCAGGTGGCGAAAAACTAAATTACAGGTTCATTATGAACTCTATAATGAGAGACTGAGCATTTATTTGAAGCTGAGAAACGCAAGGCAAGCATATTTTTCTGACATCATTGCTAAAAACAACAATAATGCACACACCTTGTTCACTACTGTTGACAGGCTAACAAATCCCCCTGTGTCAGTAGCTCCTGAACTTCTATCCAACCGTGCCTACAGTGATGTTACTTTTTTCTTTACAGACAAAATTCAGAAAATTAGACAGTCAGTCAGTGCTGCTAAACCAGGTGCTGAACATGTGCTTCCTCTGGGTCCATGTAGAGAAGATGTAAACACGATGGCAAAATTTTTTCCAATCAATCATAAAATCATGGATGATGTCATACGCCACCTGAAATCCACTACCTGCTGCCTTGATTCCTTCCCAACAGGGTTTTTTTTAAAAACGTTTCACATTGTATGACCTCAGATCTACTACAGATCATAAATATGTCTCTGCATTCAGGTGTCTTCCCTCAGTGCTTAAAAACAGCTGTTATCAAGCCACTTGTAAAAAAGAGCAACGTAGACACCTCACTCATGAACAGCTATAGGCCCATATCAAACCTCCCCTTTTTTAGTAAAATAATAGAAAAAGCTATTTTTCCACAATTATACAACTTCCTGACATTAAATAACTGTTTTGATGTGTTCCAGTCAGGTTTTTGGCCACACCACAGCACTGAGACAGCTCTAGTTAAGATCCTTAATGACATCCGTTTCAATACAGATAATGGCAACATTTCAATCTTGGTTCTACTGGACCTCAGTGCTTCATTCAACATGGTCGACCATAACACCTTACTAGACCGGCTAAAAAGCTGGGTGGGACTTTCTGGTACAGCACTTAGCTGGTTTTAGTCCTATTTAAAAGACAGGGACTATTTTGTGTCAATAGGTAACTACAAATCTGAGGGAACAAAAATAACCTGTGGAGTTACCCAAGGTTCCATTTTGGTACCTTTGCTTTTCAACATCTCTATGCTCCTACTAGCTCAAATCATAAAAAAAACAACAAAATATATTACTATAATTATGCAGATGGTACACAAATCTACATAACCGTCTCACCAGGCGACTATGGTCCAATTAAATCCTTGATCGAATGCATTGGTCAAATTAAACAGTGGGTGTGCCAGAACTTTCTTCAGTTAAATGAAAAAACCAAAATAATAGTTTTTGGAGCCAAAAATGAAAGACTCAACGTTAGTACTCAGCTGCAATTGATGATGCTAAAAATCAATAGCCAAGCCAGAAATCTGGGTGTGGTTCTGGAGTCAGACCTGAATTTTAACAGCCACATTAAGACCGTAGTGAAATCAGCTTATTATAACTTAAAGAACATAGCGAGGATTAGAGATCTGATGTCTCAGCAGGATCTAGAAAAAGTTGTCCATGCTTTTATCTTCAGTAAACTGGACTACTGTAATGCTGTCCTCACAGGTCTCTATAAAAAGTCCATCAGACAGCTGCAGTTGGTTCAGAATGCTGCAGCTCGAGTCTTCACTAAGACCAAGAAAGTAGATTATATAACTCCAGTTTTCAAATCTTTACACTGGCTTCCTGTCTATCAAGGAATAGCCTTCAAAATACTGCTGTTGGTTTATAAAACTCTGAATGGTATAGGGCCAAAATACATTTCAAATCTGCTAGTCCATTATGAACCACCCAGAGCCCTCAGATCATCAGGGTCAGACCTACTATCCATGCCCTGAGTTTGAAGCAAACATGTTGAGACAGCGTTTAGTTTTTATGCCCCTCACATATGAAACAAACTCCCAGAAAGCATCAGGGCTGCTGAAACTCTCAGCTGCTTTAAATCCAGGTTAAAAACTCTCCTATTTGCTGTGGCCATTCAGTAGAACAATTGTTTATCTCCTACAGCGCACTGTAAATTTTTATTTCTGTAGTATTCTATTTTAGTTTGTTTTTGTTTCTCTTTGATTTACTTTTTAGTTTGCGTTTAAATTCTTATGTATTCCTTTTGCAACTTGCTGTATTGTTTTAATGTTTTTATGTAAAGCACTCTGAATTGTCTTGTACACGGAATGTGCTATACAAATAAACTTGCCTTGCCTTCAAGGAATATGGAAGACAAAACATACTATAGGCAGAAAATGATAAAAAAATTTTTTTATATATTTAAAAGTGCAGCCTAACTTAACTAGCATTTAGTGACTAAGGCTTTGGATATCAGGGTCATATGTTCAAATCCCAATATGGGTTGAAAGATGGAAGTCTACCTTATCTAAGGATGAAAAAAGGCAATAGGTCAGTCCACTTTAATGATAAAAAGGGTCAAAAACAGACAAGAGGTTGCAGTCAAATGGACAGTACTGGCCTTTGCCCAATTGGGCCATAACAGAAAATGGACACTCATCCAGGTTCTGTACCCAGGACCTCTCATACCCATAGAACTGTACTTAGCATGATAACAGTGTCTGGGGAGTTAACAATAATATTCCATCTAAAGAACATTTCCTGAGATCTTACCATTTACCAGAACCCTCTGCTGCCTATTTGTTAAAAAATCCACAATCCACAATGCAAGCTGATGAGGAAAGTTAAAAACAGTCAGTTATCTTTCAATTAAAAGATGAGGCTGTAATGATGGTGGGATGGTGATTTGTTGATGGAAACCCCAAAGAGCTGATACCCCAGCTGGGTCTGAATATTCCATGCCAGTCCAGAGAGCTGGTCACAGTCCAGCAAAAATAACACAGATTCACTGTGACATGTGTGACATGGGCAGAGGTCCAGGAGCTCTCATACATGCTCTGTAGTTAACCTCACAATATGTGCTGTAACCTAAACAGCTCAAACTGTGTTCACACTATTGTCTGAGAGGGGCTGTTGAATTCAGTGGCACTCAAAAGGGAGAAAATGGTGTTTGTGTGTCAGGGAGAGAGAGAGAGAGAGAGAGTGTGTGTGTGTGTGTCTTGTCTCTGTATGTGATATCATGGCAGCAAATAGCAGCAGAGCAGTCTGGCTTAGAGAAATGGTCCATCGGAAAAAATGTGCAAGCTCGTTTCGATGAATGAAATGGGGAAACAGATCCGCCACTGCTCGGGCTTCTCTCTGGTAGGTTGATGCTTTATTTGAAAGAACAAACTGATCTGACAGGACAAGAAACCGTGAACTAACATGTACAATGATTCCATTTTACCATCAGGCCAATATAAGAAACTATTGCATCCTCTAAAATAATAATAACCTAAAGGCTTTGAGTGGTAACTGCAAACCTTTTTTTAGGTTCTGTAGGTAAAAGTTAAACCAGCCCACCACGTATGGGGCAAAAACAAACATATTTAAAAGCTGCAGTCAGACAGAATGATGCATGAAACAGAAGATACATTTTTAATGAATGTTTTTGAACGTTAACCATCTCGGCGCCCTCCTATCTATTTCCGTCTGCTCATGCTTTGGTGGGTCACATGTGGTAACAGGCTATCCAGGGTATTCCTGGCATCCTTTTAAATCAGCACATTTTGCCACTTCTGTTTGGGGAATCCCAAGACTTCCTCAGGCTAGACGAGGAGTTTGGTGCCTTCTTGAGTCCTGGTACGTACAGTACCCTGGACTTGCTAGCAGGGGCATAGTGACTGTGACCATGGGCCCCACAGACTATACTCTGAATAATAAGTAAGCTATACACATGCTCCATTAGGCTCATGCATAAATATATGCTGCATTAATACAATAATACATATTATATTGTTTATAGTCGCCTTTAAAGATACCCCAAGGCCACCTTACAATAAAAACAATAACACACAAGAAAGCATTAAGAAGCAATAAGAACAGTAGTTAAAATAATAAAACAATAGACTTATGTTGAGACAAATGAACTACACTGAGTAAGCAATTTTGAATAGATGTTTTCTGTCAGGATTTAAAGGTTTTGTGTCAGCGATGTTATTGATGTGTGATGAGAATGACAGCATGCTATCCTTGGTGACACCCAGATTCTTACTAAACCCTTAAACTTACTAAACTCCCTTTACACAGGGGTAGAGGCTGTTGAGAGGTGAAAAAATGACCAGATCTCTCAACCATCTTTGAGTAAGTGCCCAGCAATCGCCAAGATGTCTCACTGACCTCCCACTGATCTCCCAATGATCTCTTAAATGATCTTTTAATGAACTCTATTGGTCTTTCATCAAATGCTCAGCGATTTCTCACAGGTCTATCAGTCATCTCTGCCTTTTAAGATAAGATAAGATAAGATAAGATAAGCCTTTATTAGTCCCACAACGGGGAAATTCCAGGATTGCAACAGCACAGGGATAGCAACACTCAGAGCAACAATCAGAAGGCAAGAAAAAAAACAAGCAAGCAAGAGCAGCTAATATACATATGTACATATTACTATAAGATATATACTGTATATATACACACACACACAGACACACAGTGCAGAGCATTGTAGCTGGATGGAATAAATATATGAATATATGAACACACAGTGCAGAGCATTGTAGCTAGATGGAATAAATATGTAAATATATAAACACCCACAGTACGGAGCATTGCAGCTAGGTGGAATAAATATGCAAGTATATAAACACACACAGTGCGGAGCAATGTAGCTAGATGGAATAATATGTAGATATATAAAAACACAGTGGGGTGGAAAAAATTGCTCTTCATTGAAAGTTCACTGAGAGATCATTGGAAGATCACTGATATCATTATTGAGTGGTCAAGGAGCATTTAAGGAGTGCTCAATGATCTCATCGATCTCCCAATGATCTCTCAGTTATTTTTCAGTGGTCACCCCAACAATCTGTCTGTGTAAATGAATCCTAATACAAGAACTGGCCCATGTGTTCTTATTCATGGTGGTATAAATCTGTTAAGTTACACACCCACAAAACTGATCAATCTCATCTGAGTGAGGATTAATGCCAATTCCATTGAGATCCTTTCTGGAGAACACTTATAGGCAAAGACGGGTTTTCCAGAGACTGATCAAATTCCATAGTAAGAAGGTATATGGACATCTCTGCAAGTATTTCAGAGCTGATCTTCCATGACAGTTCCAATGCTCTATAACAGTGTTCAGCAACATTTTCTAAACCAAGACATGGCAAATGAAATGGAACGAAAGATCTAGCATATCTTTGAAACCTGAGATTAGTTGAAAATTTTTACTTTTCTTTTCCCTTTAGGGAAAGAAGTAAAGAACCAACCTTTTGATTGCAGTGGACAGGTGGGTGAAACTGCTCTAAGAGTGGTTAAGTTGAATAACTGCCTTTAAATCATAAGTAAACTAAATGTAAAGAAAAAAGTTTCAACTCATGAAGTTAAGGTGCTGTATAACACTGAAATGGCTTATAAACCTGAGCTGGAATATTTAAAACTCTTGGCATTTGGTTGAAATTTCATAACACTCTGTTAAGCGGACATTTATTATAGAGTGAAGTTACCATGATTTATTGATGAAATCCCTTTTTACAGTGTACAGCAAACTGCCAACTACTCATTCTTGAACTTTTCCTTTAGTTTCAATTTTTTATGTACAATTTATAATAGTTTTCAGTGTAGCTTGAGCAATTCGGGATATCTGGCATTTACAGCCGTGGACAAAATTGTTGGTACCCCTCTGTTAATGAAAGAAAAACCCACAGTGGTCACAGAAATAACTTGAATCTAACAAAAGTGGTGTTAAATAAAAATTCTATGAAAATTAACCAATGAAAATCAGACAATGCTTTTGAATTGTGGTTCAACAGAATTATTTAAAAAAAAACAAACTCATGAAACAAGCCTGGACAAAAATGATGGTACCCTTAACTTAATATTTTGTTGCACAAACTTTTGAGGCAATCACTGCAATCAAATGGTTTCTGTAACTGTCAATGAGACTTCTGCACCTCTCAGCAGGTATTTTGGCCCACTCCTCATGAGCAAACTGCTCCAGTTTTCACAGGTTTGAAGGGTGCCTTCTCCAGACGGCATGTTTCAGCTCCTTCCACAGATGTTCAATAGGATTTAGATCAGGGCTCATAGAAGGCCACTTTAGAATAGTCCAATGTTTGGCTCTTAGCCATTCTTGGGTGTTTTTAGCTGTGTGTTTTGGGTCATTATCCTGTTGCAAGACCCATGACCTGCGACTGAGACCAAGCTGTCTGACACTGGGCAGCACATTTCTCTCTAGAATACCTTGATAGTCTTGAGATTTCATTGTACCCTGCACAGATTCAAGACACCCTGTGCCAGATGCAGCAAAGCAGCCCCAGAACATAACAGAACCTCCTCCATGTTTCACAGTAGGGACAGTGTTCTTTTCTTGGTATGCTTCATTTTTGCATCTGTGAACATAGAGCTGATGTGCCTTGCCAAAAAGTTCCATTTTTGTCTCGTCTGTCCTTAGGACATTCTCCCAGAAGCTTTGTGGCTTGTCAACATGCAGTTTGGCAAATTCCAGTCTGGCTTTTTTATGATTTGTTTTCAACAGAGGTGTCCTCCTTGGTCGTCTCCCATGAAGTCCACTTTGGCTCAAACAACGACGGATGGTGCGATCTGACACTGATGTACCTTGACCTTGGAGTTCACCTTGAATGTGTTTAGAGGTTGTTCTGGGCTCTTTTGTTACCATTCTTCATCAAGTTTCCTCCTGCGGCCATGTCCAGGGAGGTTGGCTACAGTCCCGTAGATCTTAAATTTTTGAATAATATGTGCAACTGTAGTTACAGGAACGTCAAGCTGCTTGGAGATGGTCTTATAGCCTTTACCTTTAACATGCTTGTCTATAATTTTCTTTCTAATCTCCTGAGACAACTCTCTCCTTTGCTTCCTCTGGTCCATGTTTAGCGTGGTACACACCATGTCACCAAACAGCACAGTGACTACTTGTCACCCTTTAAATAGGCCGACTGACTGATTACAAGTTTGTAGACACCTGTGATGTTAATTAGAGGACACATCTTGGTTGAACATGTCCCTATGGTCACATTATTTTCAATCTTTTCTAGGGGTACCATCATTTTTGTCCAGGCCTGTTTCATGAGTTTGTTTTTTAAAATAATTCTGTTGAACCACACAATTCAAAAGCATTGTCTGATTTTCATTGGTTAATTTTCATAGAATTTTTATTTATTACCACTTTTGTCAGATTCAAGTTATTTCTGTGACCATTGTGGGTTTTTCTTTCATTAACAGAGGGGTACCAACAATTTTGTCCACAGCTGTATATGTGTAACTGGGTTAAACGGAACAGAGCAGTGTTTTGGTAAATTTCAGTTTAAAATTTCTGCATCAAGTATACTGTATATCCTAGCCATCAAAATCAACTTATATTTTCTGCGGTGTGAATTCAGTGTCTTAATTTGAGTGTTTTTGAGCACCATTGTGATAGTTTTTGAATTCTACTTCGGGCCCCGTTACACAGCATGGAAATTGCCAGTTAATCTAAAATTAGCCAGATTTCTCAACAGTCTCCTAAAGTCTGGAAAAAGCAGGTTCTGTATAAATGTTTGGCAGTTCAAAAATTATTTTTTTTGCAACTTTAATGGCAATCTATAGAGATCTTTGAAAGATCCTTCAGAGATCACTGAGCGACCAGGAGAGATCACTGAGGGATCATTGAGAGCTTCTTGGGTGACCAAGGAGGTTGCTGAGCGTTTCACAACTTTCTAATGCTCTTTTACTCTCTTTATACAGGGGTGAAGATCATTGAGAGATTGCTGATAGATGAAACAATGCCACTCTCTCAACAACCTCTCAGTGATCTTCTAATGATCTTCATGGTTGCCACGGTCTCCTCAGTGTTTTGACTCAGTTCAACTCAGTTCAGTGGAAATCTTTGGGAGCTCACTGAGACATCTGACCATTTTTTCATCGCTCAACGATCTCCACCATTGTGTAAATGGGATATTCCTTACTTATGGGCAGCACGGTGGTACAGCAGTCAGCACTAACAGCTAGAAGGTTCCAAGTTCCTATCCTCAGGCTGGCAGAGGTAGGAACCTTTCTGTGTGGGGTTTGCATGTTCTTCCTGTGCTGTGTGGGTTTACTCCGGGTGCTCCAGTTTCCTCCCACAGTCTAAAGACATGAATGTTAGGTTAATTGGTGATTTTAAGTTGTCCCTGGCTAACTCTCTCTGATAGGCCCTTAGAATAGGGGGTTGCTATATTTATAAGGCATATTCTCTCTCTCTCTCTCTCTCGCTCTCGCTCTCGCTCGCTCTCTCTTTCTCGCTCTCTCTCTCTCTCTGTTGTGAGGCTTTGCTTGCCATTATCCTGGATGGTGATTGAAAATGCCATTGACTGCCATGGTAACGCCAGATGTCTTCCAGGAAGCATGATAGAGCTTTCCTGATTTCAGAATTGTTCCTCTCCTGGTGGACGGATGGATGTCTTCATATTGATAAAAGAGGAAATAGATCCAGGTGACATAGTGAATGATGAACCATTGTGTATAAGTTGATTATGTTTTGGATTTCAGGGTCTGCAGGATGAAACGCTGATGAATAACGGAAACCTCTCAAGTTTCATTTACAATACGTACTCACTTTTTTCCCCCTTTGGGTTTTTGCAGAGAAACCGACTGTCATTGATGTGGGCATATATGTCAACAGCATCGGGCCCGTGTCATCCATCGACATGGTGAGTTACGGCGTTATCTCTCTGCTCTCCCCCCATCCGCACACACAGACATATTTGTCTGTAGTTGGGCATTAGCATCAACAGACATGAATGCCATCATTTCTCCTGCTGTACTTGGAGGACATGTGGGGCGCCACAGCTGTTTGTGCACCATCAGAATCAGAGAGAGACAGGTGTGAATGACTATGTCCATATCCTTTGAATCAGTTTGGATTAAATGACTTTAACAAAAATCCCAGGAGAGCCACAGCCTTGTAGCAGTCTTCCAATGTTGAGTCAGACAGCAGTTTGTGTCTCTGTGGAGAGAAGTCTCATTTCCTTCCTGTTTCATTTATTTAGCAACCACATCTTTTGCGCTAGAATGCAAATAACAACAACAAAGTTTGACTTTATGGAATAAGACCAGGATGTGGATCAATGCTTATGTTTCATTACGAATCAGATTCATAAAACATATGACCCAAAAGCTGTAGCTAAAAGCTTGATGAGCAGTAATAAGAAAACAGCTCTTTCAACTAAAAGCATCAGCAGTCTGTCATTTGGCCTTGAGTTAGGTGAGGCAAACTGAAAAAATTCAACCTTTCATTATTCATAATGCAGTGTCTGTTCAGTCATCATCAATAGAGGCAGATATACTGACTTTTTCTGCTTGAAAATGTTTTGGTTTACAAATATCCACTGAACTATGCAATGGAATGGTAATAAAAGCACTCCATTTTTGAAGTTTATCAGCAAATGTTCAGCTGCACCTGTTGCCTAGAATTTTTCTTTCCATTTTATGAATTTAAGCTAACAACAGACCAAAGTTTTACCCATCTACACAGTTTCACATGACTGGAGGTCTTTCTCTTAAGCAGAATCACAGACTGATTGATCACTAATGAATCTCTTGTAGCCAAAAGAAAGAATTGTTTGGTATAGTCCTACATCAGAAATGAGCTTGTGTATACAACTGTCTATTGATTCATTGTGCACATGGTGGTTAAAATATACCACATTTGCCTTTGACTTTTACAAAGTGAAAACTACTCCTTATTAAAACTAGGGCTGAGCTATGTGGCTTTTAATATGTATTGTGATACATTTAGGGTTTAATTGTGATCCACGATATATATTGCAATATCTTGAGATTGCCTCCAAACCACTGTATAAATGTAAATATAAAACCTTTTGTCATGGGTCGTGTGCTGACTCTGTCGGCACTCGGGCTGTGCGGTAGTCTCCATTCTCTCCTCTGGCGCGCTTCTAGACGTTTATTTTGACAGCGTCTCGGCAGGGCTTCCGGCTGTCAGTGGAGCCCCGCTGAACAACCTGATTCCAATCAGCTGATGACCCTTCATCAGCTGATCAATCTATTCAGCCCTATTTAAGGGAGCAGCTCTGTTTGCTCAGGGCTGCGACCTACATCTCCTTTCCAGTCTGGCTTCCCTAACCCTGAGGTCAGTTCCTTCCAGCGTTCAGGTTCCGCCCTCGCTGTTCATATGTAAGTGTTTGTCGTTATGTGTGTTTTGCCCCACGAGGCTTGTTATTTTGTCTTTGTGTCTTTAGTCAATAAATGTATGAACTCACGGCTGCCTACAGCATCTCTCTGATGGCTCGTGAGAGCCATCCATGTCAGTAGGTCGCAGCCCAAAGAGATGCCGGTGGCCGTAAGTTTGTTTAATTGGACTTGTTAGTTCCCTTGTTCAGCGTACCAGTGTGCTGGGAGATGGCGTCGCCGCTCAAGGGCTACGCTACATGCCTGGGCTACGAGCTAATTATGGCTCTCATCGAGGTCAACGGAATCCTTTCCAACGCTCGTAGCCATCGCTCCCCAATGGCTTGCGCTGGTACCCGGACCTCGCTGAGGACACTATTAATCGCCTCCCTCGCTACTCCAACCACCCGGAAGTCACGGCGAGGAAGGCAGACATCGCTGCGCAACGGGAGAGACTCCGTGGGCTGGAGGGAAACTCCGGCAGGAAGCCGAAGAGGAGGCATCTTAGCTCCTCACTTCGGGATCCCATTCCTGTCCCCGTTCCAGGCGAGGAGTTTGCACCGCCCAGGGGTGATCCACGAGAGAGTACGGCGTCAGTCGGGATTCTCCCGGAGAAGTTACAACAGTCAGCTGTTTCCATCCGGGACCGAGTGGCTGCTGCTCGCTCCGCTGTTCACCCCAAGCAGATTATAAAGCATGTGACAGCGGCAGTCAGGCTGGTGGAGAGGAATCCGGTGTTAAGGGACTATCCAGAGTATGCCGACCTGCTCGCTTCTGTTTCCACACAGGGGCGGCGTTTCCTAAACCTCTCCTTCGCCTCGCCGTCTGCCGGTAACCGTTGTCACACAGCTAACAAGAAGCCTCACCAAGAATCCTGTCCGGATCCTGTTCCGGGTCATCGCAAAGACTCTACCTCTCTGACAGCTTCCGCTCCTACATCTCGTCAGAAGGGAATTCCTGCAGCCTCTCTCCCCAGGTCACCTCTTCCTGCTGTTCCGTCAGCTCCTCATGCCCGGATAGCCTCGGCTGTCATTCCCTCCTCCTCGACGTCTTCCTCGGCTGCTGTGAGGATTATGAGTCCTGCCTCAGCGACGCCCGTCGTGGATCCATCGTGAGCAGCTAATCCTCGTCTTTCCAGGGGGCCCTCCATCACCATCCAGTGGGGCAAGGGAGGAACGAAGTCTACTGCAGCGAGTTCCATCGGGCCTCCACGGATCAGGCAAGTAACTTTTCATTCTGTTCCTATATTAGATGAATTGCCTTGCTTGATTCCTGGGGCGGAGTTCAGGGTTCACAGTCCCCTGAACTCCCTCCACCTGCTGCAGTAATTAGTAATGGACCTGCTACCTTTGTGTCTCCTTCCTCTGAGCGTTCCGCGGTGCCAGGCCTACGCCGCCGGACGAGGAGGGAGCCTGCGGCCCTGGATAGCCTGGTTCCAGCCCCGCAGCCACGTCATGGGCAGAGGAGGAGAGCGGACTGCAGTTTGGAGCCTGAGCCAATTATGAAGCGTCCCCGGGTCTCCACGGAAGAGCGGTCCGATCCAGCAGGTCGAGAATCCCCTGCCACCACGTTGTGTGGGTTGTTGGCGTGGACGTGAGCATTGGAAGGTCCTCAGACTGTGAAGAACATCATGCCAGCTGTGGGGCCCGCTGCAGCTGAGTGGGAGCCAGACGACGTCATTCTGCCTTCGGAACCCGGATCGTCGAAGTCCTGGACGGCGACAGAACTCGAGTGCAGCCAAGTGCTCTATTTTGTCTTCCTTCTATCTATTCTAGAGCATTTTTGCCTGTCTCTCGGGGAGACGAGCCAGGTGCAGCCGCCCGCTGCATCTGAGCTTGTCTCAGTGGGCTCTGTTGCTACCGGTGATCCTGATCCCGGTTCTTCTCCTGAGCCTTCTCCCAGGGTCACCGGTGCGGAGTCATTCCCGGTCGCTGTGCTTGAGGTTCCGGGTTCAGGTTTGGAGGCTGTTTCTGGTGCTGCGCCGACCCAGTCGGGGTCCATCGGGGGTGCGGCATTGACCCAATTGGGGTCTATCGTGGGTGCTGCTCCGGCCCAATCGGGGTCGGTCGTGGGTGCCGCGCTGACCCGATCGGGGTCCAACAGGGGCGCAGCGCCGGTTTGGTTCAAGGTTGGTGAGGGAGCTGCAGATCCTCTGCCGCCTGACGCTGGACTGGCTTATCATTATCCTTCCTCCTATTCATCTCCACCGGGTGCCGTTGGGGTTCTCCATGTTCGGCTCAGCTCTCCCTCGTTTTCCCCCTCTCCAGGGAGGCAGTCTTCAATTTCTCCCCTGCGGTCCTGGTGGCTGAGTGATGTGGGTCGGCCGCCTGGAGGACTGCCTCACCTGTTTGGCGTTCTGGGTCGGCCACCCGACAAACTTTCCCGTCTGTTTGGCAATCTGGCCCGGCCGCCAGAAGAACTGTGCTTCCTGGCATGGGACTGGGGTAGGCTGCCCGAACTGTTCCTTTTCCCCCTGCCAGCGATGTGGACGCTAGATGCAGGGCGGCCCCCCGAACTATCGGCTTTCATAAGATGAGATGAGATTCAACTTTATTGTCATTACACATGTATGAATACAAGGTAACGAAACGTGACGTCATGCCATGGTGCTTAGACTGCCGTCATCCCTGGTTTTCTTTTTCTGTGCTCCTGTAACCTTTAGAGATGTGCTGGTGTCTTATGTATGAAACCGTGTATCTCACAGCTCCCTAGCGTGTGTTTTTTTTTTTTTTTCCTCCCTCTGTGAGATGTCCATTCGTTGCCTGTAATGGTTTGTGTGTATGGATTTAAACTGCAGGGTTTCAGCGTTTCTAGTGTTTTTTTTTCTCCTCCCCTTTCCTCTGTTGGGGGATGATATGTGCTTTTTCCCTTGGAACTATTTATCTTGGTCTTTAGACCCGAGTTTTCAGTTTGTGGCCAGTAGGCTTAGTTGTCCCTTATTTGTGCATGGTATTCTGCCTGTTTGGGCATTATGGAGTGTTTCTGTGTTTTCCATGCTCTGTAGTGTCTCCTGTTGGTATTTTTGTTGTCTTCACTCTGGTCGCCAGGATCTAGCCCTCCTCAGCCTTTTTTCCCTCTCCTCCCTTCCTGGGGTGGTCTTGTTGGCCTCCCAGTTGGGCGGGAAGTCCGGTGTTACACCGCGTCTAGAATCCACGTCGGGAACGGGGGCAACTGTCATGGGTCGTGTGCTGACTCTGTCCGCACTTGGGCTGTGCAGTAGTCTCCGTTCTCTCCTCTGGCGCGCTTCTAGACGTTTATTTTGACAGAGTCTCGGCAGGGCTTCTGGCTGTCAGTGGAGCCCCGCTGAACAACCTGATTCCAATCAGCTGATGACCCTTCATCAGCTGATCAATCTATTCAGCCCTATTTAAGGGAGCAGCTCTGTTTGCTCAGGGCTGCAACCTACATCTCCTTTCCAGTCTGGCTTCCCTAACCCTGAGGTCAGTTCCTTCAAGTGTTCAGGTTCCGCCCTTGCTGTTCGTATGTAAGTGTTTGTTGTTATTTGTGTTTTGCCCCACGAGGCTTGTTATTTTGTCTTTGTGTCTTTATTCAATAAATGTACGAACTCACGGCTGCCTACAGCGTTTCACTGTTGGCTCATGAGAGCCATCCATGTCACCTTTGCTTAAAATGACACTGGCATGATAATAGAAACATACCTGTGTATTGCATTTTTAAGAAAAATTGCATACAAAAAGGGGGAGGATAAAATCAAGTTAAATTTAGCAATCTTTATAGAACCAGTCAGACAACCCCACTCATAAATTTGCAACAAATCAGCATAAATAATGGTAGGCCTTCCTTATGGCCTGTAATGAAACCAATAAAACCAAAGCAAAGCAAACAAAAAGGAGAATTGTAGAGAAAGATATTGTCAAACCATATACGTAAATTAAAGTCCACTTTTTCTGTTTGATTACGTTTTTAACGATAAGGACCATATCTTTGGCAGTATAATTTGTGACCGCAGTTGTGATATCTTTCTATTTTGCACCTTTGTTGTATGGGATAAAATTTCCAAATAAAGAAGCCATATTGTCATTTTCTTAGGACTGGTTCCTTTAATTTACTTGTAGGGGCTACATGGGATGCTGAGAGCAGATGTTAATGCAGTCTTTATATTGTAGTGGATGACATCTCAAGTGGTGAATCAAATTAGTGCTACTGCTGATATCACGACAATGGCTTTGCAACATAATTTGTACAAAACTGTATTCTGTCCTTCTGAAGGGCACTGCCAGACAAAGGAGCTGGTGCTTTTTTTTCTCCTTGAAATTATTTTGTTTAAGTCTGCTTTCCACTGCAGCTGGTGTGTCATTTCACCCCCCCCCCTTTCACCACACTCTGCCAGTGTTGCCAGATGTGTGTGCATAAAAAACAAGCATATCTGCTCCACGAAAATAGGCTCAAAAGAAGCAGTTTCTAAAGAAAAAATTGCAGGAAAAAAACAGACCTGGCAACGGCCCTGATATGAAACATGGCACGGTGAGGGGCGAGGGGGAGCGACTGAGTGCAGCTGTGTGAGAGGAGAGGAGAGAGAAGTTTCAACCGGACAAATAAAGGCTGACAGCTTACACTGCCGTGACAATTTATGCACAATATTCACAATACAGACATTGACTGTATTGATATAATGAATATATTCAGTATATCTTCCAGCCCTAATTATCTTAATTAATTATCTTAATTATTATATTCCAGACCTAATCTTCTGCTTAATCCTTTTCGGGTGGCGCGGGGGGGCTGGAGCCTATCCCAACGAGAGGGCGAGAGGCAGGGTACACCCTGGACAGATTGCCAGTCCATCGCAGGGCCAACACAGACAGACAACCATTCTCTCTCACATTCATACCTAAGGACAATTTAGAATCCCCAGTTTGATGTCAGTTAACCTAAGTTGCATGTTTTTGGCATGTGGGAGGAAACCGTTGAAATCCCAGAGTAAACCTACGCAGATACGGGAAGAACATGCAAACTCCACACAGATCACTGTTGGTCGGAGGCTGGGATTGAACCCAGGATCCCCTGGCCAAGGGTGAGTTGCTGTGCTGCCGCAGCGCTAACCACTCCTCCACCGTGCTACCAATTAAATCATATCAATGCTTATTTTTCATTTTACAGCAGCATCAGAAAATATTCTGGTATTTGCAACATCTTAATACACCTGACATTTAGATACCATTGTGAATAATTGCCTATAAATCCCTTATGCATTTAAAGTCATGAAATCCAAGCATGTAAATGTCAAACCCAGTCAGAGATGAAGGATCAAAATAAAGGAAAGTAATTATATGGAATACATTTACTGTACATGTATAAGAACAACAGAAAATCCAGCAGTGGAATCTTTAACCATTGCTGAGTAAAAAAGAAAGAGTTTAATATAGTAAAAATACAGAAATTAAGAAAGATGTTCAAAAGACCTCACCCCCATAAAACATTAGGACAAATGGAAAAGTGAAATTAGTGCAAATCTTTGTGAGGCAATAATATGAACAGACATTTAAATGGAATGAACTAGCAATTAAAATGGTTGACATTGCTAACGGCATATGTGGATAAATTCACTTTTAAATATAAAGAAAGACATAAGCATTTAAGGAGCTAGTTTGAATTATGGAATAAATTGTAATTATTAAAATACAGTAAACAGTATAGAGGGATAACTGTTAACTATTACAGTTAACTGATTTCCAAAAATAACAGAATAGTTAAAGGAGATCTGCATAACTTTTTTTTGTTAAATCAAATCCGTCACTTTTGGGTTGAAATATTTTCTAATGTAAAGAGAAACATTAACTCATTTTTTCTCTGTTACCTCTATTACCCTCCTTTATGATTTTATCTATTTGGCCTCGGGGTGGTTTTTCCACAAAACTGATGTACCATGCTTGCTCCAGATAGTCTGTCTTGATTGACCCAGTACAGGACTGAGACAGAAGTTACTGTTTTACTTTGAGATGGGGCCTAACACGAGTAAATTTCAACCCAAATGCCATGAAAGCATAAAAATGGAAGAAAATTGTGCTATTCCATACTGCGGTGTTGTGAAACTGTAGTGCAGTGGTGAGGATATTCTGTCGATGATTTTTTTTTCTACATGTCATAGCACATCAGTCAGGTACAAAATTCAGCTTCATTCCACTTCAGCCACTTCAGGCAATATGCTTGGCTGACAGAAGAACAGTTTCGGTATGCTAACCCCAAACTTATTTACATTTTGGTTAATAACAATGTTGAAAAATGTATTAAGTTCCCTCTGAATGTCAGATGTTATTTATTTTTTATTTTTTTAATTTAACCATTATTTAACCAGGGAGAAGCCCATGCTATATATCCTACAGTAGCTGTCCTGGCTAAAGCTCCCTGTTGGTGCTGTGCCTCGGTGCCAGTGGCATGGTAGCGTGTGTGTGTGTGTGGGGGGAGGGGGGTGTAAAAAAGTGCCATTCTGACCTCTACTAGGCCGGGATAGTTATTACAATACCTTTTTTCGTGGCTGCATTGACAGGAATGGTGAGTTAAATTTGTATTTATCTGGAAAAAATATAACCTTATCACGAAATTCTGGCAAATTTAAAGTCAAGAAAAATATGGCAATAGAATGATACAAGCCTTTAGTTCCACTTAATTTTGACCAGACGAGCTGAAAAGCTGTTAACAGACAAATACACACACACACAACCAACACAGACACATTGAGTGATTGCCGTATGCCTCTGTTGCACCGAGGCATAACAACATAAACCATTTCCAAGGGAACATTAGCTATATGTCATGATTAATAAGATGACAGCTCATGTGCACGATGCAACAGCACAGGAAATCAACCACACGAAGGGGCACGTTTGAAAGTTTATTAATTTGCAAAATAAATGCACAGCTACAGAAACACTCTCCAGAGGAATCCACCTGTGGAGAGAAGACGAGAGCTGTGAGTGGAGGAACGGAGTAAGGGGAAATGGGCGAGCCAAACTGCCAATTACTTGGGTTCCGAGGAAGAACCAGCAGGACCCCAGAGAGAAATAGACGAACCAGTAGGGTGAGGGGAATGAGCTGAAGGTGCCTGACCAGGTGGCAGTTGTAAGCCGAGGAATAATGGAGATGTGGCAGGAGAGCACGTGCAGTCCTGGAGACACACCCTCACGGTGGCAGCAACCTGAAGGAGAGAGGAAAACAAGGTAAGACAGCGTGTCAAAACTTGTTGAGAAGATACTTGCTTGTCTTTGGACGGGCAGTATACCCAGACGAGCCAGCGTTGAATGCGCAGAGAGATCCTCCTTAAATGCGCTGGCTGATGAGTGGGGGCAGGTGTGTCTTCTGCCTCAGGTGCAGTGATGAATTGATGACTATGAGACAGGACGGGAGGGGCTCGCTCTCGCTGCCCATGACAGCTACAGTATTAAATGTTCCAGAGTGGGGTGTATATATATAGTATATACTTATATGAACATGTTCAAATTCATTTTTGTGCATTTTTTTCTGGAGAACACACTTTGTATGAAACATCCTAAGGGTCCTATTAAGATGATCAGCCGCTGACTTTTCTGCCAGACGTTCCGCCTTCCGCCAGTAGTTTTTGTTACTTTCTGTCAGTTTTTTGCTCTTACTTTTTTTTGACATTGATGGTGGAAGGACACTCCGCTGCTTTGCTCTTCCCTCTGCTTGCACTTTTCTGTCAGTATTTTTATTTTCCCTGCAAGAAATTTATGGGCAGCACCTGCCAGACACTCATAAATCACTGGGACTATATTTCTGCTGAAGATGTACAGTAGCTCAGTATTACCATGATCTAACACTTTTTTGGATCTTGTCAGTGCTACGTGAGCGTGGCCTACAAACAGCTGAAGTCTGAACTACAGTGACTGACAAGCTAAAGCTAAGTATCAACCGGATGCCTCCCCTTTCTACAGATGACTACCACAAACTCCTACAGAAGATTACCATGCTGGAAACTAAAATCCAGTGGCTAGAAGTTAATCTGGAAGTAAATGGGCTCTGTGAAAATGATACAACACTGCCAGTGACTAAAAACAGTGAACAAGGCCCCGCAAACTCACAGCTATCCAGCGCTTACATGGCTGATAAGAGACGGGAGGATGGTGTAGAAAGAAATAAATTCTCAAGTGATAGTCCTCCCTGGAATGCCCTTGGTGCAAAGCCCAATAATAAATAATTACAAAGGGTGAAAGGAGGACAAGCAACAGCCCAACTTGGTGAGATCTGTGATGCGAATGGCTGGCCTGCATTATCAGGTAGACCACGAGCATCTTCAACCCTGACTGTCAGCAAGACACAGCCGTGGATAGCAAAGGAAAGCCTAAAATCAAACCTCCTCCACATCTGCCAAACATGCCACTTCAGAACAGATTTGTGCCACTACTGCAGGACCCTGGACCATGTGATGACCTGGATAAAATCTCCTCCACATGCAGCAAGGTAAATCAGAACAACTCAGAAGGTAAAAGGCTACAGAGAAAGCTAACAGCTGGGTCTGAAACTCTGATTGTTGGTGACTCTGCCATGAGAGATGTGAGAAACATATGTAGTAAACATACAGAAACAATGTGGTCTCCCAGGGGTATGGTGTGTGATGTGAGAGACAAAATTTTGCATATGACTGAATGAATGAATCTTTATTTCGGATAGATTAGATTAAAAGATTAAAAGAAAGGAACAGAATGATATAACAAGGGGAAAAAAATCCAACAAGGTCAAATTGAACAATAACACCTCGGATTATACAATTCAACATAAGTTATCCGAAATGGGTGATGGCTGAAGCCGCAGCTTATATTGCCCACCCATGTTCCATCTAAGAATTCAAAAATAAAATAAAATAAAAGCGATTACAAATCAGAACAAAGCTAAGACAAAATGTGACAAAACAAAACTAAGTAACAGCACACCACAGATTGGATATGATAATCCTTATGTGATTTTACACGTCATTTTGCATGCATGTTTGAAGTATTTCTTCCTTTAGTTTTTGTTTAAATTTTCCAAGCATTGTACATGATTTTCATTCAGGTCCAAAAGCGTTCCACAGTCTGACTCCTTGTACTGAGACCGTGTCGCTTGGTGGTAGTTCTCACTGAAGGTTTTTGAAATATATATGTTCCTCTGAAATGATATTGTTTCTCCCTTATTTGGAGCAACTTTTGGATATTTGCGGGCAGTGATACGTAGATTCTTCACTTTAAACATTATTACTGCAGTTTTAAAATCAACCGACCACCACTACCGAACATTTATACACATTCATACCCAGGGTCATGGACACTGGAGGAAAGGTGGGTAAAGTGTCTTGCCCAGGGACACAACGGCAGGATCTCTGGGGAGAGTGGGATTCGAACCGCCAACCTCCCACTTATTAGACGACCCGCTCTACCTCCTGAGCCACTGCTGCCCACATTTCCCTCCTCCGTTCCATTTTTGCTGAGCACCAAGCTGGATGGCAGGAAGTTCCATTTTTATATGGTCTTTGGCATGACCCAGCTGGGACCTGAACCCCGACCTCCTGGTTGTGGGCAGATGCTCTACCTTGAGGTCACCACTCTGGTGGTGAAACCATTCATCTGATTTTTCAGCTCAGCATTCTTCCCCATTTTTTATCTAAAATAACTAACTGGGCATCAACTGTAATTAATGTCTTCCTTATTTCCAAGCAGCATTACTATCACGTACATTCTGGCTCACACACACGGGTTTTGGTCAGTGCAAAGCCCGTCTTAAACTGTCATGATCACAGTTCACTTTAAGGTCCTGTCACACCTTGACGATTTAGGCAGTGTTTGCCAAATGTATAAAAATTGGTCTAAAAGTCTAGCGTATGCCGAAATTTTCACTTTTGGCCATATACATTGCGTTTCCATAACAAATTTGATGTATACATAACATATAGTAACTTATACGTTTAACGTTTCGATAACTTATAAATAACTTAAACCAACGAATGCTTAGTGTGTTGCCGGAGTTCACAACTTATGTGTAACGGTAGTCTAACTTATGCATAACTTATGCATAGCTTATCCTAACTTATATATAGCGTGGTCATGCCAAACTGCTGTCGCCTCCTGATCCATGAATCCTAGGTGTGCAAAATCTCTGTTCTACTGAAATGATTCTCCCCTCCAAAGATCATTGCACGGAGGGGGGCATGACCGACCTGGCAGAGCTGTCAAATCTGTCAGGTTGGTCAGGTCTAAAACAGCTGATGTGACATGTCATGAACGTCAGATGTCAGTTGTCACGACCTGGTTCAAAGGCACGCAAACTGATGGCAATAAAAAGTTTATTTTCAATAAAGTGGAAAAAAATAAACAAGATAATGCATGGAGTGTGCTTTTGCCAGTGTGAACCACAAAACAGCAGAGAGCCACAGCCAAGGGACAGCAAAGTGGGATTTATCATGGAAAACAGTTGAGCTCTCTACTTTGAGCGATTTCATCAGCTGATTGGATCCACCTCTTCCGGTGTTCTGACATTTTGGCATATCTATCAGTGCGTCAGCATTCTTCAGCGTGCTCTTAACTTATACAAAACTTTCCCATAACTAATTTGATGTACGCCAGTGTATTCTTCAAATTTTTCATATGTTTGGCAAACATTGCCTAAATCATCCAGGTGTGACAGGGCCTTTAGGTCAGTGTTTTTCAACCTTTTTTAAGCCACAGCACATTTTTTTACATTGATAAAATCCTGGGGCACACCACCAACCAAAATGACACTCTATAGCCTAACACAGTAAAAATAATAAAATATAGTTAGCAATACAGTTTCTAAATGTATTTATACTCACTCAGTGTGAACCCTGGGCCTGTTTAGATGAACACAAAGCTGATATCCTGGCAGGAATGGAAGAAAGACACACACGGAGCTCTTCCTCAACAGCTCTGTCTCTCTCTGTTTTTAGTTTTTATCACAGTCAAGCTTGAAAAGCTCAGCTCACACAGATATGTCGTGGAAAATGGGAGCAATGTTGAAAGCTTTGTTGGCCAGAATGGGGAACTCCTTGGCAGCAGTTAACCAAAAACTGTCCAAAGGAAGATCAGCAAAGTTTAGCTTTAAACCATGATCTTGTTAGATAGCTGTTAGATAGCTTCTCACCACACACCAAGCATAACGGAGTCGGTGTCGTCGCATCCCCAGTGAAAGTAAATCCGAATGAAAGATAGCTTTCGCTATATTGCCTTGAGCTCACCGTCTTGTCTTTTTTCTTTCGTGTACCACTCATACTAGGGCCTTCTTCTTGGTCAGAATTTTGTCCAGAGCCTTGTTCGGACTTAGCCTTTCCCCTTGTCAAAAACTTTTCCATCACTGTCACTGTGACCTGTCAGGTGCAGCTCTAATTCTATTGTCTTTTTACAGGCAATTAGCTGTCTGCTGCCATCCAGGGACATAAAAGAGTATTACTCTGACACTGGCCACAGTTACATGGGCAAAATTTCTTCAATTTTATTACAATTCAGATCAGAATTTTACTGTTTACATGGATCCTGAAAAAGCTGATCTGATTAGGACGTGTGTTTTCATTTGTCACAGGTTTGAATGGAATAAATCATTTTGACATGCGCAGGTCGACATTTCGACATTCAAAAAATAGTAGAAGAAGAAGCAACTTCCGGTGTTAGCAAGCCCCGCTTCGTGTCAAAATTGACCTGTATTGTGTTATTCAGACTGTACTTTTGCTTCTGCTGGTCTCCGTAATGAAGCTACAAGTACATACTTCTGCATATGATGAAAAGAGGGAGACAGCAGGACGATACAGACCAGTTTTGTTTTACTATTATATTATGTTTTCCGCTAGCTGCTGCTAAGGTGGAAATACGTCACGTCGACGTGCGGCTGGTGTACAGACGTGCGCAGTAAACATATTTTCGGCCCTGTGTTCGGAATAAGTGTTTTCATGCGCACCATTCAGATTAACAATCGGCATAACCCACCCCTCTCAGTCGGAATGAAATTTTGATCCGAATGAGCATGATCGGGATAGAATATTCAGATTGGCGTGTTTACATGAAGAATTTTTATTCCGATCAGGCTTTTAATCCGGTTACTTGTGTCCATGTAAACATAGCCACTCACTCAAGTAATTAAGTTAAATTGGATAATTTCCCACGGCACACCTAACGATCTCTCACGGCACACTAGTGTGTCGCGGCACATAGGTTGAAAATCACTGCTTTAGATAATGTGCCTCTTTGCATTAAAGGGATGAGCATGAGCGCTTTGGATTGGATTATCCAAAACACACCTCTGAATGATTAGACTGGCCTCTTTGCATCATGCGCCAGCAGAAAGTTCATTTCTATGCTGTTGTGATCAGGAAATGAACTTGGAAACACACATAAATGAGTTCTGCATCAGTGACAACCGACTAACTGACCACGTCGTTGCAACACGGCCCTAAGTGTGTTGTCCAACCATGCGAGAACCGTTATTTCTAACAGATTTTTTTTTTTTTGTAAACTTGATGTGCGATCAGTTTACATGAACTTGAGGGATTCACCAATCTGTTAGTATCTTGAAACTTAGTACTGGTACAAACAAAATTTATGAGTGGTCCACACCAGTTGTAAGAGCTTTTAGTAAATAGATTGCTGTGATTCTATCCTTAGTGCTCACTAAATAGCTCCATATTTAATTTGTCTGAATTAAGTATATAAAATTGTTGAAATGCGTCAAACTGCTCTGCAAAGTGGGACACAGATGTAGTGCAGTGTGCATGGATGGCACACTCTACAGTGTGTTCCGGAGCGCACCGCCCGGTCCAGTGTGTCATCCATGTCGTCCTCACCTACAGCACAACACGGACAGGAATAGGTTTGAGAACAGATCCCAGCACCTTTGTGAAATCAGATTTCCGGTGTATTTTATGCCATAATTCTTCAAAACAATGTAGTTCCAAAACAGTAAATCTGACAGATTTTTTTTCATTTCAGCTGATCCTTTGATTCTGCTGCAGACACTGTATAAAGTATATATACAGTATATAATGGACTGTGCTAAAGTGCTAGTGTCTACCCACTGATATGTCACTCACATATAGTGATTTGTTCATAAAAATAACTTTAAACAAACTGCTTATTATTGTGGCTGAAGCCCATTTAGAATGATTCAGTGGTGAAATCAAAGAGTCTTCATGAAACCAGCTTACTTTAGCATGGATGTCATCCTTCTCTCAGGTTCCAGCTTATTACAGGGTTCTTCACAAAAGGCATCAATCAACTGGCACTCCAGATAAGACCACCAGGATGCTTTTATTACAAACAGAATCCACTGTGATGCTTACATCAAGGACATATTTGTGGTGAAAGAAATAAGATAGTCCAATTCCTTATGGCTAAATGAGAAAAACAAATTTCTTAAACTCAATGCTCAACAAATCCACAAATCAAACAACATTCTTTTTTTAACCTTGAAATTATTTTGACAAGGTATCCAGGGCTTCATTTTTTTCAGATGTTGAAATAATTCTACTTCCTAAAATGCCTTATTCGTAATTGTTTCTCCCCGATTTCCCTTATACAATGTTAAATGTGAAGAGTGGTAGTTGTGAGAGCTGTCCTTGTGTGGCCCTTTGTTCTGAGATCTTTTAAGGCTTTCATGTTGAAAACATCAGGACATTCCGAATCCTTTGTTGGCCTGGCAATGCGCCTGCATCTTTGAAGAACTTCCTCTGCATCACTGTGAAAACTGCAGCAAAATAACACATCAAGCACAGCTTCGAGAACACCTCTGAAAGCTGTGCTCTCTAACAAAAGTTATCACTACTTTCACAGTCACCCCTGGTTTAGTGAGAGTCAGACTCTTCAATCATGCCTAGAGTTGTACTTGTGTGTGAAATGAATTAATAAACACCCAGCTTTGTTGTGCTTCTAACGCTACTCATCTTTGGCAATATTCAGTGGTATCAAATGTCAAATATCAGAAAACAGTTTGCTGGAAGCAAGTATGATAATGATGTTTTGAAGCAGTTTTAATTTCAGTGTTGTAATTACAGTACACAATGCCACAGTACCAGAGTCAGTACCATCAATTAGTGTCTTTTCATCAGATGCTGACTGCATTGTCTTCTTTCCTTTTTCTTCCCATAATCAACAATCATGCTGCTCATGAAATATCCAAACCTTCCTTTCGGTCTGTAATGCTGGAGGGTCTTCAGCTTACAATGTTAAGTGTCCTTAGAAAGCTTTACTGTGTGACTGCAAGTGTTCACAGTTCACAAATGCTAGGAGTCTGACATATGCACCCCCCCCCCCCAAAAAAAACAAAACAAAACAAAAAAATCTGCAAATAACTGCCTCTGTTATGTACCCCAAGTCAATGGACTGCATGTGTTTGGTTTTATTGTCAGTTATTTTCTTAACGTCTTTAGAATTTTGTTTTTCGTAAGTATGATAGTAATGTTTAGGTGGCGCTCATGAGGGCAGTGTAGTGTGGCAGCTTGATCTCATGGTAAGCAGGTAGGGAGAGAGTTTTGATCAGGAGGGCAGGTTTGTGGGTCTTTGGTTTGTTCACCATGGCTGTTCCTGAGTTTGTGTGCTTCATTGTTTAATATTTATATTGTGGAGAAAGGAGGCAGGCGAGGCAACGAGCTGGACAACACAGAAACTTTATTCCTTCTCCAACATAATTTACAGCAAAAGAGAATCCCGGGTCTCTGTGCATTCCTCTTTTATATCTTTATTCCCATGCACTGGGACCCAGAGCTTCTGACCATAACACGTTGTTATTTGAACAAAGAACTGTGTGGCACATTAACACGACATAATGCTGGCGCCGCTCCAACCACCTTCTTCTCTTAGCGGCACCGGCAGTTGTTACTCTCCCCGGGGGATGCATAGACCTAACCATCCCATCTGATACCCCCGGTGACACCTCCTTCAGTCCATTGTTCTCCCTTCCCCTTGCCTTCTCTGAGTGGAGCAAACCCCCACACCATGTCCCCACACAGCCCCCCCCCCCCCGAACACCCAGTAGGGGCACTAGCCCCCCCGTCCTTTGGGCTTGAGCCTGTGCCCATAGCAACTGTAGCGGGGGGTTACCGATCCAGTCGAACCACCCTGCTGGTGAGGTGTACCGGAGGGCACATCAGTCTGTGGAGGGAAAGGCAGGGGACACATTAGCTTCGCGAGCGCAGGTCCTGCCGAGGGATCACCAACTTGCGGAGCCACCAACGGTAGGCGTCCGCGCAGGGGAGCTTGGGCCAACACCACCTGCTCGTCTGCCAACACAAAACTGGGCTTCAGCCTGTTGATGCAGACAGTCTCCCTACATCCCCCCAAGTCTAGCACAAAATGTTTCACCCCAAGTTCCAACACCCTGAACGGTCTGTCGTACAGTGGGAGCAGTGGGGTCCAGTGCGCAATGTGCCTGACAAAACAAAACTGGCATTCTGCAAGGTTTTTTGGGAAGAATATGCGGGGAAAACAATGGTGGGCTGGGCCTGGTACGCTCACAGCCTCCGTACTGTGTAAAAATTGCGCAGGCGGATCAGCCTTGGGCGCGGGGTTTTCTAGTAAAAACTCTCCGTGAATCCGCAGTGGCTGAGTAAAAATGAGTTCTGACGGGGAGGCTGCCAAATCCTCCTTAGGTGCAGAGCACAACCCTAAAAGAACCCAGGTCAGGCAGTCGACCCAATTTGTGTCTGTGAGCGAAGCTCTGAGCGCTGCTTTAAGCGACCAATGAAAACGCTCGCATAACCCGTTCACAACGAATTGTGGACCCCTCTCGGATGTGATGTCTGATGGAGATCCGAAACGTGCAACCCAAGCAGACAAAAAAGCACGCGCCACTTCAGCGAACGTAGTGGAAGCCAGCGGGACCACTTCAGGCCAGTGTGTGGTGCGGTCCACGACTGTCAAAAGGTGCGTGAAACCTTGCAACGGTGAAACCTTGCCACCAAATCCACATGGACGTGATCGTACCTCTTGGCCAGGATTTGGAACAGCTTGAGTGGGGCACTGGTGTGCTTGTGCACTTTGACCCACTGGCACGCGACACAAGCCGCAGCCCACTCTTTCACGTCTTTGCGCAAGTATGGCCAGACGAATTTTGCCCCTACTCGCTTCACTGAAGCGTGCACTCCCGGATGTGAAAGGGAGTGGACCAACTCAAAAATGCGACGGCGCCAAGAACTTGGAACCACCTGGCGTGGGCGACCGTTGGAGATGTCACAGAGCAAGGGAGGGCACCCTTCTTGCACCACCCTGCTTTCCAGCCTTAACCCAGTTGGCACAGACTGGAGCGCGCAAGTGTCCACGTCCCCGGCTTGCTTGCTAAGCTTCCATGGCGGGGAAATCTATCCCCACGTAGACTGGAGTAATTAATGCGCGCAACAGGCAATCGGCCACAATGTTGAGTTTACCGGCAACGTGTTGAAAGTCAGTAGTAAACTCTGAAATTGCGGCCAAATGCTGTTGCTGCCAGGCCAACCACGGTTCCAAGGTCTTGGACATCACGTGCGTCAGCGGCTTATGGTCCATGAATGCAGTGAACTCACGCCCCTCCAGCCAGAACTGGAAATGGCGTGTCGCCAGGTGGAGAGCTAGCAATTCTCTATCGAATGTGCTGTAGTTGCGTTTGTTGTCGAGCAAAGTCCGGCTAAAAAATGCGAGCGGCTGCCATGAACCTGAGACGCACTGCTCCATCACTGCCCCAGGGCAACGTAAGATGCATTCGTCATAAGCATAATCCGTGCTGACGCATCCGGGTGGGCTAACAATGTGGCATCCGCAAGGGCTGGCATTAGTAAAAGCCTGGACTCGCTCGGGAGTCCAGTTGATTGCTTCCACGGGCTTCTTTTTTTTAAGTGCAGCATACAACGGCTGCATCAGCTGGGCTGCGCGGGGAAGGAAATGGTTATAAAAATTAACCATTCCCAAAAACTCCTGTAGTGCTCTCATGGTCTGCGGATGCGGAAAGTCCGCCACAGCGCGCACCTTATCTGGTAACAGAATCGCGCCCTCCGGTGAAATGCGGTGGCCCAAAAAGTCAATCACTGGCACACCAAACTGGCACTTTGCCTGGTTAACTATCAGTCCGTGCACTTCCAACCTCTGGAAAACTGTCTTGAGATGGGCGATGTGCTCCTTCTTGGACGCGCTAGCTACCAGGATGTCATCTAAGTAGACAAAAACCAAGGACAAGTTGTGAAGCACTGCGTCCATCATCCTCTGGAAGGTCTGCGCCGCGCCTTTTCTGAACGACATGCGTAAAAACTCAAAAAGGCCAAAAGGAGTTATTGCCGCTGTTTTTGAAACATCATCTGCGTGCACCGGGACCTGGTGGTAACTGCGGACTAGATCCACTTTGGAAAAAACATGTGCCCCGGCCAGGTGTACTAAAAATCCTGGATGTGTGGAATAGGATAGCGATCATGTTCCGTAGCATTGTTCAAGCGCTGGAAATCGCTGCATGGTTACCATGACCCGTTGGCTTTAGGTACCATGTGTAGCGGGGATGCCCACAGGCTGTTTTAGCGCCTGACGATGCCCAGCTATTCTAAGTTGGTGAACTCCTCGTGCGCACTGGCCAGTTTAGCTGCGTCCAGGCGCCGAGGTCGCGCAAATACTGACGGCCCTTTTGTAGTTATGAAATGTTCGACCCCGTGCTTTGTTATCGTAGCCGAAAACATCGGGACCATGAGTGCTGGAAACTGTGTGAGTAACTGTTTGTACTTACCCCCTGGAGCTATAACGTTAGCCAGTGTTGTCGACCCAGCTCCCCGAGTTGTACAGGGCAGAGAGGCAAAAGAGACAGCATCCACTAATCTCCTATTAGCAACATTAACTAACAACCCGTAAGCACATAAAAAAATCTGCGCCTAAAATGGGGCCGGAACATGCAGCTTTCACAAAGTCCCACTGAAAGTTGCGTCCATGTAAGCGTATCGTCAGTGTCTGCTCGCCAAATGTCCTGATGGTGGATCCGTTAGCAGCCGTGAGCTCGGGACCGCTGCCTCCTGCCACCCTGTCTGCGTTGACTGGTTGGATGAGGCTCTTCTGGGAGCCGGAGTCCACCAAAAACCGTTTCCCCGAACTTTGTGTCTGTGACATAAAGCAGTCTGTTCCTGTTGCCACTGGTCGCAGCTGCAACTGAATTCTGAATGTGCCATCTTCCCGGCTCCTTGAATTGGCATGGCGCCAGGCAGCGCTGGGCATTCAAGCTGAAACGGTGATGATAAAAACAGATTGCCCCGTTCCTTCGTCTCCTGGTGTCCGTCCTGGCTACCACCCATGGCTCCTCAACCTTGCTGGAATCCCTCATGGATGCTGATGCCACTGCCTGCGTGCTGAGAGTTCTGGTCACCGAAATGGTGTGGTCCGCTTCCTGTGCCAGGGCACGGTAGCCCCAGCAACCAGCCGTGGCAAGGTGGCCAAGATCGCCCTTACTGTAGCCGGTAGGTTCCTGGGGAACAAGTGGGCGAACAGGAAAGATTCATCGTCCTTCCCCCTCAGCACCAGCATGCTCTCCATGAGTGCCACTGCTGATCTGTCCCCTAACTCCGAACGCATTAGGAGTTTCTCTGTCCTCTCACTGTCAGAAAGGGTGTAACGCTGGAGAAGCATTCTCTTGAGCGCTTCATATTTTCCTTGGGCCGGCGGCTCCTGTAGCAGGCTGGTCACCTGTTGCGTGGCACGTGCATCCAGCGCTGCAACCACATAGCAATATCTTGCGTCATCCATTGTTATCCTGCGGAGTGCAAACTGGGCTTCTATGTGCAAAAACCACGCAGTCAGGTTGTGAAGCCAGAAGTCTTGGAGCTTGACTGAGCCGGCGCACACGGCGCTGGCACTTTCCCTCCAGGTAGTCTCCGGGGTGACGCTCGGCTCGCTTTCCATGGCACGTCCTAGGGTCACGACTGTGGAGAAAGGAGGCAGGCGAGGCAACGAGCTGGACAACACAGAAACTTTATTCCTTCTCCAATATAATTTACAGCAAAAGAGAATCCCGGGTCTCTTTGCATTCCTCTTTTTTATCTTTATTCCCATGTATCGAGACCTGGAACTTCTGACCATAGCACATTGTTATTTGAACAAAGAACTGTCTGGTACATTAACATGACATAACGCCGGGGCCGCTTCAACCATCTTCTCTTAGCGGCACGGGCAGTTGTTACACTCCCCAGGGGGTGCATAAACCTAACCATCCCATCTGATACCCCCTGGTGACACCTCCTCCTTCAGTCCATTGTTCCCCCTTCCCCTTGCCTTCTCTGGGTAGAGAAAACCCCCACACCATGCCCCCAGAATATATTTATTTCTATATATTAGATATTTATATATATACTACATAATATATTTAAATTTCATATCCATATTATATCTTTATATACCATTGTACATATACATATTTATTAGGGGTGTAACAATATAACTAAAATCATGGTTCAGTACGTACCTTGGCTTTAAGGTCACGGTTAAGTTCATTTTCGGTACAGTAAGGAGACAAAATGCAAAACATAAAACTGCTTATCTTTTGTATAAGCGGGAGCAGCTTTACTGACAAAAAAACTGCCAACTGCCAGCAGTAAATTCTCCAATTCAAAAATATTCTCAAATAAACAAAATCTTTTTTAGGAAATGAACGATGCAGACAAGTGCAACAATAGAAATTTGAACAGCCTATTATTAAAAAGTTCCCATAGCTAAATAAGATAATGACCTATAAAACATGAGCTGGGAACTTGAACTTTACAGCTTAATCAAAAGTTTTTGTAGCAACACAATTAAATAACAGACCTTATAGTTCGGTCTTTTAACCCAAAAACTAAAGAAATAAAAGTCAAATATCAGCTTCTACTGCACCATACAGGGCTGTTGTAACTCTACTGTTTAACCTGTTGAACTCTGGTCAATTTCCCTAAAAACGGCTAAAAATAATGTGCCCATAGTAAATCAAAAGCTGTTCTTCAACCCTTTGCAGCATCTTCATGGGGTTAGTCTCATTTAAAAGAAAACACTCTGATTTTTTTGGCAAAACAGTCATAATCTCTCTAAGTGTTCCTGCCACTGAGTAACAATCATCTAAACATACTGAATTTGAAGAAAATAAAGTTCGCCTGGGTGTTCTTTTTTTAGATATAAATGCTTGCAAATAACGTACAGCTGTGTGAAACGTGCTGGAAAACAACAGAAATGTAGAACCAAGTGTTTTCAAGTTCAGGTCAAAATTTTGTAACAATGCCACAAAAAATGAACATATTACACAGCTTTTTTCTCAGGTTGTAACAAGGCGTTCTTGAACTGTGCCAGACTGTGTCAAATGGCACAGTTTGGAAAGCTATGTTTCAGAGTTCACTATCTCAGCAGCTTGCACACTAAAACCAAGGGGTAACAACCCAGACATACACAGCACAGTTCCTGTTTTTTTTTTTTTTACAGGCAAAAATAGCCTACAGTGTAAGAAAAATTATGCGGAAAATTAATACATTTCACTAAAGTATACACAAAAACAACCCTCTCCCCCCTCCAATTTTTCCAGAGTTCACTATCTCACCAGTTTACACAGATACAGGTCAACTGGACCCCTGACCAAGTGCGCACCCCAAATGGACCATGGAATCCAATCTGTACATGTACAGGTACATTCTCCATCCAGTGATTTATAAATGCTGCCCCAGATGAAAATCAGTCTGTGAGACTATAATGTTCTGAATGAGGCTTTAGAAAATTATGAATCACTTTGTAAATCACTGGATTGAAAATGTACAGATTGAATACCGGGGTCCACCTGGGGTGCTCACAATAGTGTGCTCACATGGTCAGGGCTCCATTTCACCAGATCACGTTTACACAGTAAAACAAAGGCATAATAACCCAGACATACACAGCACAGTTCCTTTTTTTTTTTTTTACAGGAAAAAATAAGCTACAGTGAAATAAAAATTATACTAAAAATTATTAAATTTTTCTGCAATATACACAGCAACAAATAACCCCCCCAAACACACACATGGCGCACACAAAAATGTCGCCAAGCGGGACGCTTGTAATTACCGATTGGTCAAAAGTTATTTTTATTACTAATTTTATCGATAAAGAATAATTTAGATTATAAGACTTACCTGTCCACAACCGCAGTGTCGTTGGCGAACATCTGTTCCACATTGTCAGACGAACATGAAGCTGGTCCGGTTGTTACGGACTCGTGGTTCTGGTCAAACCATCTCCGCTTTCATGATTGTGGTTTTTGCGAACCATTTTTCAAAACAAATAAGAACAGTAGTAATAAAAAAAAAAAGACTGGCTAATGGCTGAGAGTGGCTAACGCTACCGTTACACACAGGTCTCAATGTGAGTCACCCAGCGGCTTAGGCTAAAAAGATTTTACGCACAGAGATGCGTGTGTTTTAACGGCAGTATAAACACATAACAAAGGCATGTCAGGTATTGTTGAATTCAGAATTTCATTGGCTAAACGACACTTCAATCGTCGAACTTCTCTGCTTCAATTGGCTCGTTGTATTCGTGGTCGTTGGTAGGCAGGTCCTTCTTGCTAGGTTTTCAGTCATTGGTTCTTCAAGGTTTCAGAAACCCAATTCAAGGCTCTTATTAGTCGAATGAGAGGTCAATCAAATCTAAACCAATCAAACACTCCTTTGGCTTTCTGTTCACGGCTGTGTCTGTACTGGAAGAACGGAAATGCAGCTTTTTTTTTTCAGTGCGCACTGAGACGCCCTACGACGCAGAGACGTGACCGCCCGCGGAATCCCGGAGTTCATCTGGTTAAAACAAACTGGAGTAATAGTCTGCAACTCCATTAAAGTAAAAAAGAAAATAACAAATTCATCCATCCTGCTTGAAACCTTGCTGAGTCTAGAAGTTTAAAAGTTTAATAATTAGGCTTCACAATGAAAATTAAAATAACTTTTTCCAGTCCAAAATAACAGTTTACAAATGTTTTAAGTTACAGTAGAGGAATGTGAGTCTTCACTACACGTACAGTTAAATATTTAAGCTGTTTTAATTTATTTGTGATTATTATAGTTATCTTTTTAAAATTAAGTTACAAATCATAGTATGCTAATTTACTGAGATGCACTAATATTCAGAATGAGAGCTTATTACTGTGACAATAATAGAGAAGATGTAATTCACTCATTTACTGCAGTTAACACGTTACCAGCAGCACTGAAACGGCTCAGCTGTCAGCAAGCATCATTCGAGAGATTATTGTCCGACAGGTAATGTTAGCACATGCTAACAGTTTAATCAGTTTTCTAAAGCTGAGACAGTCACTCATTGAAAGCTCATTGAAAATAAAAACGCTAACTTTACTCGCTAAAAACTCACTAACCTTTGTGTTTAGAAGCAGCCCAGTTTCAGTCATTCTTCACTGAGGCGGAATGCTGCAGAAGTCTGCTGACAGGTGGCCGGAGACGGGGAAATTGAGAGGAGGAGGGGGCGTGATATGACAGTTACACTTTCTGTCCGTCACTCAATATAGTCTGTGTCATACCTTGGTACGTGTCTGTACCATACCGTGGGTGGCGTACTGAAAAATCCAAATACGAATACAAGTACCATTACACCCTTATTATTTATATGTATAGAACAGGGGTGTCCAATCATGTGCCATGGAGGGCCAAGACCCCGCAGGCTTTACCTTCAACTAGTGTCTTCAACACCAGATTCCACTGAATTTCTTCCTACTGATTGCTGATATGTGAAAACACCTGCTGAAGAGACTGGGTGAAAGAGAAAACCTGCAGGGTCTTTGCCCTCCATGGCACATAATTGGACACCCCTGGTGTAGAGTGTTTGTTTTTGTGCTTTAAGGTATTGTGTTTTTCTGAAGATGAGAGCTGCCATACAGAATTTTGTTATGTGCACACATAATGATAAAAAAGAGTTCTTGAATCTTCTGTGTGTAGGTGTCCTCAGAGACACTCTTGGTATGCATGTTTAATTTCAAATGGTCTGATTTTACTGGAAATAATGATTTGTGGCCAGTATAGCCAGTGTGTGGTGGTGTGTTTTTTCAGCTGGCATGCCTGATTAGTTAATTGACTTATTATGGACCGCTTGCACAATGTAGAGTAACATACGTACTTCTGCATTCAAGTCCACCTGCATTTCCAGTTCCACTTCCATTGTATTTTCCCATTCCCTGGTGCTGTCTGGTCAATAAATCAGTTTTTTCACTTTCACTTCTCCACCGAGGCCCTTGTTGTTCTGTGTGCAGAAAGATTACGCAAATACAACAATACAGATTTGAATGAAATTTTTGCCAGAGGTGGCCTTTGTTTCAAGGATGTACCCAGTAGACTTTTGAGATGATCCAAGAGCGCATACCTCCACCAAGGCCCTTATTTGATTCTGCGCAGGATTAGGCAAAAACTACTGGATGGATTGTGATGAAATTTTCACCAGAGGTGGCCTTTGGGCTATGGATGAACCCATTAAATTTTGGAGGTGATTCTAAAGTACAAATCTCCACCAAGGCTCTGTCTCCCATTGTTAAAGAAAGTGAAAAAGTGATCCAGAATCTGTGTTCCGACCCAGATCACCACCAAAATCTAATGGGTTCATCCGTAGCCCAATGGCCAAGTCAGCAGAAAGTTTCTTTAAAATGCATCTGGTAGTTTTTGACAGTTATGCAGTCTCTGGGTGCCCTCTAGTTGTTATACAGGTACATCTCAAAAAATTAGAATATCATGAAAAAGTTCAATATTTTTTGTCACTCATTTCAGACCTGAAGCCCATATATTATGTAGATTCATTATACAGAGAGTGATATATTTCAAGTGTTTATTTATTTTAATTTTGATGATTATGGCTTACAGCCCATGAAAACCCCAAATTCAGTTTCTCAAAAAATAAGAATATTACAGAAAATTTATTAAAAAAAATAGTTATTTAATAGAAATGTTTAGGTCCTGGTTTAGGTCAGGCGAGTTTGCTGGCCAATCAAGCACAGTGATGCCATGGTCATTAAACCAGGTTTTGATACTTTTGTCAGTGTGTGTGTGTGTGTGTGTGGGGGGGGGGGGGTCAAGTCCTGCTGGAAAATGAAATCAGCTTCTCCATAAAGCTCGTCAGCAGAGAGAAGCATGAAGTGCTGTAAAATTTCCTGGTAGACGACTGCGGTGACTTTAGTCTTGATAAAACACAGTGGACCAAAACCAGAAGATGACCTCTGTTCAGATAAAAGTAAATTTTGCATTTCATTTGGAAATGAAAGTCCCAGAGTCTGGAGAAAGTGGAGAGGCACAGAATCTAAGCTGCTTGAGGTTTAGTGTGACGTTTCCACAGTCAGTGATGATTTGAGGAGCCATGTCATCTGCTGGTGTTGGTTCACTGTGTTTTATCAAGACCAAAGTCACCGCAGTCGTCTACCAGGAAATTTTAGAGCACTTCATGCTTCCCTCTGCTGACAAACTTTAGGGAGAAGCTGATTTCATTTTCCAGCAGGACTTGGCACCCCCCCCCCCCGCCACACTGCCAAAAATATCAAAACCTGGTTTAATGACCATGGAATCACTGTGTTTGATTGGACAGCAAACTCTCCTGACCTAAACCCTATAGAGAATCTATGGAGTACAGTGGTACCTCTACTTACGAATTTAATTCGTTCCGGAAGAATTCTCGTAACGTGAAAAATTCGTAAGTAGAGCCGCGTTTTACATGTAAATGACGTAATCCGTTCCAAGCCCCCAAAAATCGGGCATAAATTTTTTATAAATCGTAAAAACGCATCAAAACATGTAACAAATACATGTTACAATTAGATTACTGCACAATAAACATAAAATGAGAGTTTAAAATGAGAGAAAGAATAATAAAAGAGAAAGAATAATAATAATAAAAATTATGTTTATTTACCTTTTAACTGCGATCGTCGGCGTCACCTTTTGCCTTCTTTGGTTCATGTTCTGTCTCATCAGTGGTTTTTGCCTGACGTTTTTGAAGAAACGATCCAAGGACGTTTGCTTTTGTCTCCTTGTAACGATCCTCCAAAAATGTGCAAGGCAAACATCATCATAGTGAGCGATAGCCCGACTAGTGAACACTTTTTCCGGGTGATGCTTTTCAACAAATTCCGAAACTTCATGGAATTTTCCTAAAATTTCTTTAATTCGGGCTGTTGGAATAATGGATGCCTCCTCCTCCACCTCCCCCTCCTCCTCCTCCTCTCTGAACTCCTCCTGCACTGCTGTGTGCTGCATTGCCTCCAACTCCTTCAGCTCCTGCGTGGAAAGCTCCTCGTTGTGCTCCTGAATCAACTCGTTGATGTCCTCGTCATTCACCTCAAGACCCATGCCCTTTCCCAGCGAAATTATTTCTTCAACCTCAGATTCAACTTCACCCTCCACCTCAACCCCCTCAACATCAACATCTTGTGGGGCAGCAGCATCGGGCCACAGCTTTCTCCAAGCTGCATTAAGGTTACGTCTGGTCACCTCCTGCCAAGCCATGTCGATTATCTTGAGGCAAACAACAATATCGAAGTGCTGCTTCCAAAACTCACGAAGGGTAAGCTGGGTGTTTTCAGTGATGTCAAAACACCTCTTGAACATGTGTTTTGTGTAGAGTTTCTTGAAGTTCGAAATGACTTGTTGGTCCATGGGCTGGAGGATAGAGGTGGTGTTAGGTGGGAGGTACAGCACCTTAATAAAGGAGAACTCCTCCAGGATATCATCTTCGAGGCCGGGCGGGTGGGCAGGGGCGTTATCGAGAATGAGGAGGCACTTGAAGGGGAGATTGTTCTCCTCTAGGTAACTCTTAACAGCAGGGGCAAAAACCAAATTGACCCACTCAACAAAAAATTGTCGGGTGACCCAGGCCTTGGCATTGGCCCTCCATAGCACCTGAAGTTTGTCTTTTAATATTTTGTGAGCCTTGAATGCCCTGGGATTTTCGGAGTGGTACACCAGCAGGGGCTTAATTTTGCAATCCCCACTGGCATTGGCACAAAGGGCCAGCGTAAGGCGGTCCTTCATGGGCTTGTGGCCTGGCATTTTCTTCTCTTCTACTGTGATGAAGGTACGGCGAGGCATCTTTTTCCAAAAAAGGCCCGTCTCATCACAATTAAAAACTTGCTGTGCAACGTAGCCTTCATCAATCACCAATTGTTGGAATTTTTGCACAAATTCGTCAGCCGCTCTGCGGTCGGCGCTACATGCCTCGCCATGCCGAACAACAGAGGGAATTCCAGACCTCTTTTTGAACTTCTCGAACCACCCATGCGATGCCTTAAACTCCTGGTGTATTTCTTGGGCCGAAGTTCCCTCGCCTGCATCTTCCTTCACGAGGTCATTAAAGATGGCGGTCGCCTTTTCACAAATTATGGCCTCGGTCACTGTGTCACCAGCTATCTCTTTCTCCTTTATCCACACGAGTAACAACCTCTCCATCTCATCGTTCACAGCTGACCTCCTCTTCGAAATGACAGAGAGGCCTTTGGAAGGAGTCACAGCTTTAAGGGCTTCCTTTTGTTTTAAAACTGTGCTGATCGTTGATGTATTACGGCCATATTCTTTGGCGAGATCAACCAAACGCGCACCCTTTTCATACCTTTCAATTATCTCCTTTTTTGTCTGTATGGACAAAAAAAGTCTCTTCTTCTTTTCTCCTTTCCCACTTACGTCCGTCACCTTCTTGGGGGCCATAGCGAATAAATGGTAGTTCTGTACTGTTAACACACGTAAAACTGCCCGAACACTTTGTGGCCAATGGGATACCAGGAAGATGCTAGGCGATAGCCAATGGCAGAGCAGCTACAGGTATGTTTACGTTCGGTAAACTACGGGAGCTGCGAGGAGCGCGTACTTTTTTTGCCTTTCGTATCCTGAAATTTTGTTCGTAACTAGAAGCAATATTTTCCCGTTGAGGCGTCTCGTAACCTGAAAATTTCGTATGTAGAGACATTCGTAAGTAGAGGTACCACTGTATTGTCAAGAGGAAGATGAGAGACACCAGACCCAACAATGCAGATGAGCTGAAGGTCACTATCAAAGCAACCCGGACCTTCATAACACCTCAGCAGTGCCACAGGCTAATCACCTCCATGCCACACCACTTTGATACAGTAATTAATCCAAAATTTGCCCCGACCAAGTATTGAGTGTGTACATGGACATACTTTTCAGTCGGCCAACATTTCTATTAATAAACTAGTTTTTAAAATTAATTTTCTGTAATATTCTAATTTTTTGAGAAACTGAATTTGGGGTTTTCATGGGCTGTAAGCCATAACCATCAAAATTAAAATAAATAAACACTTGAATTATATCATTCTCTGTGTAATGAATCTATATAATATATGGGTTTCACTTTCTGAAAGGAGTGACAAGAAATATTGAACTTTTTCATGATATTCTAATTTTTTGAGATGTACCTGTAGAAGTACTTAAGTTGTATGGGAAATTTTCATTTTAAAAATAGTATTAAAAACTTTTTTACAATAAACACTAGCAAATATAGTAAATAGATGAAAAACTTTAAATCCATAGGAGATGGTCAAGCATTAGTTTAACTCATAATTAAAAATAACTATAAATAAGAATTATCTTGGATAAATGAACTGATTCATTTAACATGACTTTGTTCTTTTTTAAGGTTATCAGCCTAACCAGACACCCAGTCTGATCCTTCATTAAAAAAAGAATACAGTAAATAAAGAAAGAAAAGGAGTGGAGTTGTCCAGCATCATCTGTTGATATTGGTGCCGAGTCGAGTTCAGGCAGGCATTGAAGCTACAACCCAAATAACTTAGTAGCCACAAAATTTGGTTTGCCACATTAGTACTTGCTACGCTGCCGTGACAACAATATGAATGTGCCAGAATATGTGGGATATTGACCAAAGTGTATTGATATGTTTTGAATACCATTTGCATATTGAAATTTGATGCTTTATGCAAAATTTGAATTCGTGTAAACTATTTTTTTCTGAAGACGTTTGCTGTGCAAAAGTCCATTTGTCCAAATTGAGATGGCATTACTGTAAAGGGAAACTAATGATGGGAAGCCAGTGCAGTTCTGCCAAAGTGAGCATCTGCATCCTCATCCTCAGGAGTAATACAGTTGTGAATTAAAAACTCAGCAGTCTGTAGTGGGTCACTGGGCCATGGCTGAGCTCGGCTCGCTGTGGGAACACAAACTATGTCTCAGTGGAGAACAGGATCCCGCTGTGACTATCCAGTGATTTTCCTCTGTGCAAGCGCTGATTGGCTACACCCCGCCAGGGCCGATGGATGCTGGTCAGTGAAATGTGAATCCCCAGCCACCCCTGAGGTTGACTGGGCCAGAACAGGCAGCATGTTAGAATTCTTTCAGCTCTTGGTCCACCTCTGCCATGCTCTTATCCTTTTTTTTTTTTCTTTTTTTTCTTCAGTCCTCATCACTCAGAAAACATTGCTCTTCCAAAAACAACAGATTTCTTCAGCTTAGCCTGGCCTTGATTTTTCTTTTTTTTTTTTTTTTACATTCAAACTGCACTGCACTCTTCTCCTTGCTTGAATCAAGTCCAACATGTGTCCTGAGACCTCCATTTAGCTTGTGTGTGTGTGTGTGCGCGCGCGCCCGCGGGCATGCGTGTATGTGTTCATGTTGGTGGCTTTTACATGAAAAAAACAAAACAAACAAACAAAGCAAAACTGGTCAAATCCTGTGAGCGTATTTGATTTGTAATCATATGGATCATACACACATTTATACACAACACGGCCAGCAAGCAAACTCAGAGGAAGTTTCACTACCCTTGAACAGAACATTATCTTTCCTCATTTGCTCTGATTGTAATGGGCACTGGCTGGGATGATGCAACTCCAAATGAAGCTGATAGTAATTTAGGGCACACTGTGATGAAGGGTTGAGTGATTAAACAGTATTAGTGGCATTAAAGTCAAGCAACAGTGCCAGGCTTTTATAGCTGGTGCTGGGAGAAGCAGATAACAGAGCCAGTGAATTAACTGACAAAGACATTCTGACATCGACACTATGTTCTTATTGTGTGTGTTGAGCCTCAGAGTGGGTGGTATCTTGAATTCCCACTGCACAATTGAGTAGGGCCAGTGTGCATTAACCACATACAAAAATTATTAGCACTACTGGTTCTGTCATTCAGACGGCCTAAAACCTAGTGGAAGTTACAGTACCCTTTAGAAATATTCCATGAAATCAGAATCTGCCATAAGTTTACCCAGTGTTGTTGGGCATCATCAGTTGTTGCCTATCTCTTACATATCACAAATACTTAGATAGATAGATGTACTTTATTGATCTCATCCATCCATCCATCCATCCATCCATCTTCTTCCGCTTAATCCTTTTTGGGTCGCGGGGGGGGGGCTGGAGCCTATCCCAGTATCTTTGGGAGAGAGGCAGGGTAAACCCTGGACAGTTTGCCAGTCCATCGCAGGGCCAACACAGAGAGACAGACAACCATTCACTCTCACAGTCATACCTAAGGACAATTTAGAATCCCCAGTTTTGATGCCAATTAACCTAACTTGCATATTTTTGGCATGTGGAAGGAAACCGGAGAAATCCTGGAGTACTTTATTGATCCCAAACTGGGAAATTACAGTGTAACAGCAGCAGCATGACAGTAGACGACCAAAATGACAAACACACACAGCATAATAGACAAAGGAATTACCCAGGAAAGTAAAACTGCCTAGATAACTTTATAAGCAGTGGTGTGAAAAAATTTTGCCCCCTTCCTGATTTCTCATTTTTTTGTATGTTTGTCACACTGAAATGTTTCAGCTCATCAAACAAATTTCAATATTAGACAAAGATAACACAAGTAAACACAAAATACAGTTTTTAAATGAAGGTATTTATTATTAAGGGGGAAAAAAATCCCAACCTACATGGCCCTGTGTGAAAAAGTGATTGCCCCCTAAACCTAATAACTGGTTGGCCCACCCTTAGCAGCAACAACTGCAATCAAGCATTTGAGATAATTGGCAGAGTCTTTTACAGTGCTGTGGAGGAATTTTGGCCCACTCATCTTTGCAGAATTGCTGTAATTCAGCCACATTGGAGGTTTTTTGAGCATGAACCGCCTTTTAAAGGTCATGCCACAGCATCGCAACCATATTCAGGTCAGAACTTTGACTAGGTTACTCCAAAGTCTTCACTTTGTTTTTTTTAAGCCATTCAGAGGTGGACTTGCTGGTGTGTTTTGGATCATTGTCCATCTGCTGAACCCAAGTGTGCTTCAGCTTGAGGTCACAAACAGATGGCCGGACATTCTCCTTCAGGATTTTTTGGTAGACAGCAGAATTCATCGTTCCATTTCCACAGCAAGTTTTCCAGGTCCTGAAGCAGCAAAACAGCCCCAGACCATCACACTACCACCACCATATTTTACTGTTGGTATGATATTCCTTTTCTGAAATGGTGTGTTACTTTTATGCCAGATGTAATGGGACACACACCTTCCAAAACGTTCAACTTTTGTCTCGTCAGTCCACAGAGTATTTTCCCAAAAGCTTTGGGGATCATCAAGATGTTTTCCTGCAAAACTGAGATGAACCTTTATGTTCTTTTTGGTCAGCAGTGGTTTTTGTCTTGAAAGTCTGCCATGCAGGCCAATTTTGCCCAGTCTCTTTCTTATGGTGGAGTCATGAACACTGACCTTAACTGAGGCAAGTAAGGCCTGCAGTTCTTTGGATGTTGTTGTGGGGTCTTTTGTGACCTCTTGGATGAGTCATCACTGCACTGTTGGGGTAATTTTGGTCGAACGGCCACTCCTGGGAAGGTTCACCACTGTTCCATGTTTTCACCATTTATGGATAATGACTCTCACTGTAGTTCGCTGGAGTCCCAAAGCTTTAGAAATGGCTTTATAACCGTTTCCAGAGTGATAGAGCTCAATTACTTCTAAATACTAGAAAGAATATATATATGTATATATATATATATATATATATATATATATATATATATATATATACTGTATATATATATATACTCAATTACTTCTACTTCTAAATTTCTTTGGATTGCAGCATGATGTCTAGCTTTTGAGGATCTTTTGGTATACTTCACTTTGTCAGGCAGGTCCTATTTAAGCGATTTTTTGATTGAGAACAGGTGTGGCAGTAATTAGGCATGGGTGTGGCTAGAGCAATTGAACTCAGCTTTCCAAACGTGATAAACCACAGATAATTTATGTTTTAACAGGGGAAGGCAATCTTTTTTTTCACACAGGGTCATGTAGGTTTGGATTTTTTTTTTACCCTTTACACCTTCATTTAAAAACCTCATTTTGTGTTTACTTTTGTTATCTTTGTCTAATATTTAAATTTGTTTGATGGTCTGAAACATTTAAGTGTGACAAACATACAAAAAAATGAGAAATCAGGAAGGGGGCAAACACTTTTTCACATCACTGTACATCGCAGATGATGACCTGTGTAGATAGATACATTGTACTCGCTGCACAATACAGGACTATCAGGCGCAGGGTGCAATTTGAGGTACCAATTAGATTATTTATGACCAGAATTCAACATTAGAG
The DNA here is from genome assembly GCA_020510985.1 of Pholidichthys leucotaenia. Taxonomy (NCBI): domain Eukaryota; kingdom Metazoa; phylum Chordata; class Actinopteri; order Cichliformes; family Pholidichthyidae; genus Pholidichthys; species Pholidichthys leucotaenia. Next base: position 226,335,244 of record CM035845.1, on the reverse strand, counting down.
TGAGTTATTGTACAGTGAAATGGTATGTAGCAGGAAAGATTTCCTGCACCTGACCGTTTGGCAGTGAAGCTGTAGCAGTCTGCTGGACAAAGTGCTCCCCTGTTTGTCCAGTGTGTGGTGAAGGGGATGATCAGGGTTGTCCATGATGGATAACAGTTTGTTCAGTGTCCTCCTCTCCACCACATTCTCAAAGGTCTCTGGCCTGAGACGATTACAGAGCCAGCCTTCTTGATAATCTTGTCAATTCTGTTGGTGTCGCTGGCTCTGATACTGCTACCCCAACAAACAGCAGCAAAGAAGATGGCACTGGCAACAACAGCCTGATAGAAAAGCTCCATCATCTTATTGCACACGTTGAAGGATCTCAGCTTCCTCAGAAAGAGAGTCTGTTCATCCCCTTCTTTTATGCAGCATCGGTGTTAGATTTCCAGTCCAGTCCGTTGCTGATCATGACACCCAGGTACTTGTAGTCCACCACTACCTTCACAACCTCCCTTTTAATCCATAGTGGCTGTGAAGGCATCCTCTTCCTCCTGAAGTCACCATCTCTCTGGTCTTGCCGATGTTCAGCCTCAGGTGATTCTGCTTGGTCCACTCCACAAATCTGTTTACCAGTGTCCTGTACTCCCCCTCCTCTCCCCCTCTTATACACCCAACAACAGCTGAGTCATCAGAGAATTTCTGCAGGTGGCATGACTCGGTGTTGTACTGAAAGTCAGTGGTGTATTGGGTGGAGAAAGCACAGTCCCCTGTGGAGTTCCTGTATCACTAACCACATCAGACAAGACAATGCCCAGCCAGACAAACTGTGGCCTGCCTGTCAGGTAGTCAGTAATCCAGGAGCCACCCTTAGCCACCCATTTTAATTTTGATGCTAGCCTGCTTTCACCTCACGAGACATCCCTTTTTTCATCTGGTTCATTAATGCACATTCATTCATGTATCTTACATCACTCAGACTCATTTTGTTATATTTTGGACATAATAAGATAGCTCATCAGCCTACTAGCACCTTGGCTAGCCAGCCAAGGATGGGTTATCTACCAGCTAGGAACTCGCCTCAGTAGGGAGAAGCTGATGGATGACCTGACTAGCACTAGATTAGCTGTTGAATCATGGTTGGATCTTAAAGTTCTTTTCTGTATATTCTATCTGCTCTGACTAGACATCCGTGTTTCCACCCAGTGGTGTCCTTATGGTTAAGGATGTGGACTGGTGACTGTAGGGTCACCGGTTCGATCAGTGGACTGGCAGGATCAGATCTGGGTGGGAAAGATAACATAGTAGTGTTTGCCCCACCCTCATTAACCCCACTGTGGTGCCCTTGAGCAAGGTCCTTTACCCCAGTTGCTCCATTGGAGCTGCTCAGTGGCCACAGGTCAGTCTGTGGTTTTACTGGGCAACTTCCAGGTGTGAATGAGTAACTGCGATTGTGAACAGGGCATCCTTGAAAAAGAGAGTTTGCCTCTCAGTGGACTGCTCCTGTGTAAATAAAGTTTAAATAAAAAATGAAATGGCTCATTAATCCACAGCCAATAACATATCTCAGGTCATTCAGACTGATTTTGTTTTAGTTTAGGCGTAATAGGCCGGCACATCAGCAAGCTCACATCATTCAAGCACCTTGACTAGCCAGCCAAGGCTGGTCTGTCTACTGCCTTTTAGCGACTGATACATTAGCCTACCTCACATTAGCAGAGTTAGCCATTCAGTCATTCAAAGTTGTTTCTGTGCTTAAGGTATACCAGGCACCAGTCATATTGCTTTGACCACTTACATCACACTCCCTGTCCCAGATAATATTTTATTTGGGCTTTTGTATAATCACAATTAGTCTTTAGTTGTGTTGGTTATCTCATTCTGTTTTCATCATCCAGAGTGAACAAGTTAACATTAGACTCAACTGCACCGCCTCAACTAAACTACTTGGGCTGATATGAGAGGGAGGGTGGAGTGAACTGGGGTTTATAAGATAAGATAAGATAAGATAAGCCTTTATTAGTCCCACAACGGGGAAATTCCAGGATTGCAACAGCACAGGGATAGCAACACTCAGAGCAACAATCAGAAGGTAAGAAAAAAAAAAAACAAGCAAGCAAGAGCAGCTAATATACATATGTACATATTACTATAAAATATATATATACACACACACAGACACACAGTGCAGAGCATTGTAGCTGGATGGAATAAATATATGAATATATGAACACACAGTGCAGAGCATTGTAGCTAGATGGAATAAATATGTAAATATATAATGAATATATTATGAACATTTAAAGAAAAAATGCATCGAAATGAGTTATTCTGAGGAAGCCTGTTAAAATGGATTCAAAATGCTGTTGAAATAGTAAAAGACTGATGTATTTTGCCCAAAGAACATCACTGACATTTCATTAAGATTTCTAGCAATTGTGTCAACGTGTGGAAAAAGTGCATCATAGTATGTCTGTGTTGCAGTAAATCTGTATTTAATGTCTGTACTGCTTTATTTTTATAGTAACTCTAACATCCATCCATCCATCCATCTTCTACCGCTTTTCCGGAGGTCCGGGTCGCAGAGGCAGCAGTTCAAGCAGAGAAGCCCAGACTTCCCTCTCCCCAGCCACCTGCTCCAGCTCTTCAGAGGGGATACCAAGGCGTTCCCAGACTAGCTGGGAGACATAGTCTCTCCACCGAGTCCTGGGTCTGCCCCGGGGTCTCCTCCCAGTGGGACGTGCCTGAAACACCTCAAGTGGGAGGCGTCCAGGAGGCATCCTAATCAGATGCCCATACCACCTCAACTGACTCCTTTCAATGTGGAGGAGCAGCGGTTCTACTCTGAGCCTCTCCCGGATGACTGAGCTCCTCACCCTATCTCTGAGGGTGAGTCCAGCAATCCTACGGAGAAAGCTCATTTCAGCCGCTTGTATCCGCGATCTCGTTCTTTCGGTCATTACCCAAAGCTCGTGACCATAGGTGAGAGTAGGAACGTAGATTGACTGGTAAATCGACAGCTTTGCCTTAGAACTAAGCTCCCTCTTCACCACAACAGACCGGTACAACGTCCGCATCACTGCAGATGCTGCTCCAATCCGTCTGTCGATCTCTCGCTCCATTTTCCCCTCACTCGTGAACAAGACCCCAAGATACTTAAACTCCTCCACTTGGGGCAGGAGCCTGTCCCCAACCCGGAGAGGACAATCCACCTTTTTCCGGCTGAGGACCATGGACTCGGACTTGGAGGTGCTGATTCTCATCCCAGCCGCTTCACACTCAGCGGCAAACCGTCCCAGCAAGAGCTGTAGGTCATTGCTGGATGAAGCCAACAGGACAACATCATCTGCAAACAACAGAGATGAGATCCTGTGGTCACCAAGCATGACACCCTCCATTCCCTGGCTGCGCCTAGAAATCCTGTCCATAAAAATTATGAACAGGACCGGTGACAAAGGGCAGCCCTGGCGGAGTCCAACTCTCACTGGGAATGACTCCGACCGAGTGTTGGCAATGCGAACTAAACTCTCACAACGGTCATACAGAGACCGAATAGCTCGTAACAACAAGCCCGATACCCCATACTCCCGAAGCACCCCCCACAAAAATCCACGAGGGATGCGGTCAAATGCCTTCTCCAAGTCCACAAAACACATGTAAACTGGTTGGGCAAACTCCCACGAACCCTCAAGAATTCTCGAGAGGGTAAAGAGCTGGTCCGATGTGCCACGGCCAGGACGAAAACCACATTGCTCCTCCTGAATCCGAGGTTCGACCAACGGTCTGACTCCTTGGTGGCCGGGCCCCGGGGGTGGACGAGATTCGCCCCGAGTACCTCAAGGCCCTGGATGTTGTTGGTTGTCATGGTTGACACGCCTCTGCAACATTGCGTGGAGGTCGGGGGCAGTGCCTTTGGCATGGCAAACCGGGGTGGTGGTTCCTCTCTTCAAAAAAGGGGACCGGAGGGTGTGCTCCAACTTTAGAGGGATCACACTCCTCAGCCTCCCTGGGAAGGTCTATGCCAAGGTACTGGAGAGGAGTAACTCTAACAGGATATGTAATATTGGAATGTTATCAGAAGGTTTGCATTTATTAAATATATAAAGTGATAATGTAAACAATAATAATTATGATATGAAATCAATATACAATAGAGTAATACTTATTAACCGCTTTGACCAGTTAAACCACAGACAATACATGTGTTGGCCTACATCCTGGGTCAGCTAGGTTATTGCTTTGTGATTATTTGTAGTTTTTTAGGATTTGCTAACTGCAGTGTGAAATTGTGGTTTTGATTTGAAATTGATTAACTGTTTAGCCCTATTTTTAATAATTCAATTCAATTCAACTTTATTTATATAGTGCCATTTCACAACAACAGTCATCTCATAGCATTTTCAAACTGTAGGGAAAACCCCATAATTGCAGAAGGATTCCAGCAATCAGGTGATCCCCTGTGAGCAAGCACTTGGCAACAGTGGAGAGGAAAAACTCCCTTTTAACAGGAAGAAACCTCTAGCAGAACCAGGCTCAGGGAGGGGCAGTCATCTGCTGCCACTGGCTGGGGGGTGAGGGGATAGAGAAGAAGAAAAGAACAGAAATGTAGAGAGCAAATAGCATGACGGGGACTCAATCTATGGGAGAGAACAAACGGATGTTAATGACCAGCAAAAATATTTCATTGAGAGTGAAGAAAGGAGTGAAGCTCAGTGCATTGTGGGAGCCTCCCAAATGCACTGAGAAAAGGATTAAGTGGAAGAAGATGGATGGATGGTATTACAAGTAATCCTGCATTTTGGGAGCGTAGTGCTCTGTTAGGATTCTAAGGTATTTTCAGATCTTTTAAATAATAAGGGGCCTGATTGTTTAGAGTTTTGTAAGTAAGGAGAAGGATTTTAAACTTAATTCTAAATTCTATGGGAAGCCAATGAAGGGAGGCCAGAACCAGAGAGATATGATCTCTCTTTCTAGTACCTGTTAAAACTCTTGCTGCAGCATTTTGGATCAGCTGAAGATGTTTTAAAGATGTTTTAGGACAGCCTGATAATAAAGAGTTACAATAATCTGATCTAGAGTTAACAAAAGCATGAATGAGTATCTCAACATCATTCTGAGACAAGATGCTCCTAATCTTGGTAATACACAGTAATGCAAATGATAGAAGACAGTCTTAGAAACAAGTTTAATATGTGAATTAAAGAACAGATCTTGATCAAAAATAACTGCAAGGTTCCTCACAGAACTATTAATAGAATGAATCCCAAATGAGATATTGATTTATTTTATTTAAAGTTATTGTTTTTATTGTGTATAAACTTGATTTTAGTTATTTTTATATTTTTTTGTGTGATGATTTTATTTTGTGTTTTAAGGTAGTGTTTTATTACCTTTGTTGTACAGTACTTTGTTCTCAGCTTTATAAGTATAGATGATTGGTTGATTGATTATCTGAATTTAATAGCAGGAAATTACATGTCATCCAAGCTCTGATTTCCTTAATACAAGCCTCTAATTTGGCTAATTGATTACTGTCATCTGGCTTCAGTGACGAATATAGTTGTGTGTCATCTGCATAACAATGAAAATGTATGCAGTGCTTTCTAATAATATTGCCTAGCGGAAGCATAAACTAAAAAGAATAGGACCTAGCACAGATCCCTGGGGAACTCTGTGGTTTAGCTTTGAGTTAGAAGAAAACTCATTATTGACATGAACAAACTGGAACCTATCAGATAAATAATATTTAAACCACTTCAATGAAGTTTCATTAAGTCCAACAAGGTGGTACAATCTATCAAGTAAAATATTATGATTGATTGTATCAAAAACTGCACTAAGGTCTAAAAGGACAAGTGCAGAAACAAGTCCATTATCAGTTGCGATAAGGAGGTCATTAGTGACCTTCACTAAGGCTGTTTCAGTACTATGATGAATTCTGAACCATGATTGAAACTCTTCAAATAAAAGCAAGTGGTCAAATAATTGTGTAGCGACAACTCTTTCTAATAATTTTGAGATGAAAGGCAGATTAGAGATTGGTCTATAGTTAACTAAAGCTCCTGGATCCAGCATTTGCTTTATAAGTAAGGGTTTAATTACAGCAGTTTTAAAAGCCAGCGGTACATGGCCTAATGTTAATGAAGAATTGATTATTTGAAGAATAGAACTAGCAATAAATGGGAAGACTTCTTTAAATAACGTGGTAGGAATAGTGTCTAGTAGACAAGTTGAAGGCTTGGATGAGGAAATTATTTTATCTAACTCTAAAAGGTCAATTGGAGTATGAATGTCAGTTGAAGGAGTTTTAGTTGTTACTGTCTTTAAATTAATAATGGGAAGGATCTGACTGATTTTATCTCTGATAGATGAAATTTTATTATTGAAGAAGTCCATAAAGTCCTGACTAGTAAACTCAAAGGGAATGCTTGATTTGACAGAGTCCTGACTCTTTGTCAGCTTAGCTATAGCGCTGAAAAGAAACCTGGGATTATTCTTGTTCTCTTCTATTAATGCGTCACACACATATGTCCCGCCTGTTGTTTGTTGTTGCTGTTGTTTGTTGTTGTTGTGAGGTTCTTGGGTGCATGTGTGTGTATAAATACACAGCACATCACTCCGGTGGCATTTGAATGTTTTGTTTTGTAGCACTTTAACTCTTGCACTTTTGCATATTCACTTTGTACAGTTTTATTGCAGACATGCCTCTCGTTTATGACTGTGTGTTTTTGTGACACGCCGGGGGAATACAGATGTAAATTAGCATTTTTGCTAAATCTGGCATACTTACATTCGTATTAGTGTTCATCAGTACGTATGTAATGTCCCTTTCAAATAAACATTAAACCAAACTAAACCTTACACATGGCATTGAGGAAAAAATCTTCTTAAATTTGGTAAAAGCATCATCTGAGAGACATCTACTGTAGTAATATTTTTCTTTGGGGGCAAAATAGTCAGAAATAGTAAAATCAAAAGTTAACAGATAATGATCTGACAGTACAGAGTTATCAGGAAACACTACCAGATTTTCTATTTCTATGCCATATGTCAGAACAAGGTCCAACCCAGCCACAGGGGGTGCACAAGCCAGTGCACTTCTAGTGCCGGTCCCATGCCCGGGTAAATGGGGAGGGTTGTGTCAGGAAGGGCATCTAATGTAAAACTTTTGCCAAATCAAACATGTGGATCATGACGAATGAGACTTTCATACTGGATAGGTTGAGGCCCAGATTAACAGCAACCACCACCGGTGCTGTTAACTGACAGGGTGCTGATGGAAATTGGGCTACTGTTGGTCGAAGATCGAGGAGGAGGAGAGGGGGAAGGCATGTTAGGAGGGAAAGAAAAAAGGAAAGGTAGAAATGTGGAGGTGAAAGTAGGGACATTAAATGTAGGGACTGCGACTGGCAAAGGCAGAGTGTTAATTGATATGGTGGAGAGAAGAAAGGTAGATATACTGTGTGTTCAAAAAAACAGATGGAAGGGAAGCAAGGCTAGGCTCACTGAAGGTGGATTTAAACTACCATGGTGTAGATAGGAAGAGAAAAGGAGTAGGAGTAATCTTGAAGGAAGAGTATGTAAAGAGTGTTCAGGAGGTAAAGAGGGAGTCAGATACAATCATGAGTTTTAAGCTAGAAGTCAAAGGTGTGACGTTGAATGTCGTCAGTGCATATGCCCCACAAGTTGGATGTCAGATAGAAGAGAAAGAGGAATTCTTGAGTAAGATGGATAAAGTGATAGAGAGTGTTCCCAGAGGGGACAGAGTGGTGATTGGAGTGGATTTTAATGGGCATGTAGGTGAAGGGTGGTGCAGGACATGTATGATGACAGTGAGACAGTGGTGAGGTGTGCTGTTGGAGTGACAGATGAATTCAAGGTGGGGGTGGGCTTACATCAGGGATCGGCTCTGAGCCCCTTCTTGTTTGCCATGATGATGGACAGGCTGACAGATGAGGTCAGGCAAGAGTCTCCATGGACCATGATGTTTGCAGATGACATTGTGATCTGTAGTGAGAGTAGGGAGCAGGTGGAAGAGAACCTGGAGAGGTGGAGGTATGCTCTGGAGAGAAAAGGAAATAAAGTCAGTACTAGCAAGACAGAATACATGAGTGTGAATGAAAAGGAGGCAGGTGTAACGATGAAGGTGGAAGGAGGAGAGGTAGTGAAAATAGATGAGGTACCTGGGGTCAGCCATCCAAAGCAATGGAAAATGCACAAGAGAGGTGACGAAGAGAGTGCAGGCAGTGTGGAGTAGGTGGAGAGGAGTGTCAGGGGTGATTTGTGACAGAAGTGTAGTAGCAAGAGTGAAAGGGAAGATTTACAAGATGGTAGTGAGACCTGTGATGATGTATGGTTTGGAGAGGGTTAAGTTAATCCCTTCCACACCTGTGGTGTATGAGGCGGTGCCTATCTCCGTTTCACTGACCCTAGGCCACACAGCTACTGTGAGTAGTGAAAGCTACGGGGGGGGGGGGGGGGGGGTTGTCAGTCCTCTGGTAGATCTATGCATCCTTGTGTGGAGACGGTGGCACTGACAAAAAGACAGGAAATGGAGGTGGAAGTGCTGAAGATGCTAAGATTTTCATTGGGAGTGACTAGGATGGACAACATTAGGAATGAGGAATGAGTATATCAGATGGACAGCTCAGGTTGAGTGGTTTGGAAACAAAGTAAGAGAGGCAAGGCTGAGATGGTTTGGACATGTGCAGAGGAGGGATAGTGGATATATTGGACAAAGGATGATGAAGATGGAGCTGCCAGGCAGGAGGAAAAGAGGAAGACCACTGAGAAGATTCATGGATATAGTGAAGGAGGACATGGAGAGCGTTGGCGTTACAGAGGAAGATGCAAGGGATAGGGTGAGATGGAGGCAGATGATCCACTTTGGCGGTCCCTAAAGGGAGCAGCCGAAAGCAGAAGAAGATGTCAGAACAAGGTCCAACGTGTGATAGAGACAATGGGTAGAATTTCCTACTTTCTGAGAAAACCCTATAGAGTCTAATATTGAAGTGAATGCCATATTAAGGCAATCACTCTCTACATCTACGTATATGTATATTGAAGTCCCCTACTATAATTATTCTATGTGATTTAAGTACTAAATCAGCTAAGAACTCTGCAAATTCAAATAAAAACTCTGAGTAATCTGTGGTAGGACGATAAACTATAGTAAATAAAATTGGTTTTAACCGACAATTGCTAACATGCTCAATACTGAGGACCAGGCCCTCAAAAGAATAATAACATGCTTTTTTGCTTTATATTAACTATTAATTTGGAATGGTAAATTGTTGCTACTCCTCCTCCATGACCAGAACTTCTGGGATTTTGACAGTTTAAATAACCAGAGGGAGTGGATTCATTTAAACTAACATAATCTTCTTGCCCTAACCAAGTCTCTGTAAGTGATAGTAAACAGAATAGAATAGAATAGAACTTTATTGTCTACTAAGTAGAATTTTTTTCTTTAGTTCACCACATTCACATCACAATCCGTATAAAAATCGTAAAAAAAATTACAACCATCATCAAAACATATATCTACAAAACAGGAAAAGACAAGTCATACACATGCTCACCTCTCCTTATTCAGTAACCTAACTGCATTTAGCACAAAAGATCCCTAATAAACATATCTACTTACTAAAGGAGCTCAGTATCGTCGCCCTAAAGGGAGTAACTGAAACTCAGCATGTCGAGGTTGGTAAACGTCACTAACAATAGACGGAGACTTTTTGGAAAAAAGCACCAACATACAGCTGTTCTAATGATGTTTGTGGCCATCCTATTAGTTTTCCAGACATTGTAACAATTCTGTCCAGTTTCCTTTTGTTTGCCACGGTAATGTTACCATACCAGACTGATATGTTAAACAATATATAAATCAATCTGATGATCAATTAACAGATCATGGACTAACAGAGACTTGGGAGTTAAAGACCTAATATTTAACAAACCACATTCAATTTTTAAATTAAGAGGAAGAACAGAGGCCAAGTCTTTAGATTTAGAGGCTACATGTTTAATTTGAGTTTTATCAACTTTTTGTTTAATCACTTTAGGATGCTAATGCATTATATTTTTATTTACTTTAGAGGGAGCAAACAGTGATTCTCTGATGGGGTGGACAGAGGCTAAATTGAGGGGTGGTGGATGGGGAGAAGCTGCAGAGAGGCGTGTAAGACTGAGACTCTGCTTCCTGGTCCCAACTCTGAGCAGTGGTCAAAGTTTTGGAACTTTGGATAAAAATGATGCCAGATTGTTAGATAAATGAGACCCACCATCCAAAGTAGGATGGATGCCGTGTCACCTAACAAGACCAGGTTTTCCCCAAAATGAGTTCCAACTGTTGATGTAGCCCACATCGTTTGTAGGACTACCACACAGACAGCCAGCAATGGAAGGATGACGTGCGGCTAAACGTCATCACTGGTCAGGTTGGGGAGGGGCCCAGAGAATACTACAGATTGCTCAAATATAACAGAATTGATTAAAACACATGCACAGTGACCATTTTAACTTATTTTTGTGTGAATAGTATTTTCACACTTTGTAGGTTTATAAGTTTTTAGGTCACATATCCCGACTGAACCTGTGCCTCCAGAGGCTTATAATTTTGAAGTTGTGCAACAGTATCAGTACTTAGCTCAAACATCACTTAACTGTAAATATTGGGAAACGTGGGAGAAGGTGCAAAGAATGCAGAAATCTTCTCTGCCTGTTCTTTCTGATTTTGTAAGAACTGAAACCTCCACAGATTTTTCTTTTCCCAGGTAACACTTCTTTATGTGGGAAAGTTTGGGTCTAAACAGTCCCTTTTCTTTTAAACTTATTTTCAGCATAGTTAGCCTGAGTGGCAACTTGACATACTGTAGCAATGTCTTACCAAGCTCTATTAATTTTTAGTGATTCTATCCAGCTTTATCTTTGAAGCCCCAAGGTTAATGTTTAGGTTTAGGTACCCAGCAGACTTGGTGGACCTAAGAAAGAGCTGTGGTTTTCCACTTGGGAACTACGTATTTGCTGTAAGTATTTGAGATGCACTTCTTTACAATCACAAGACCCTCACATCCCCCCCTCTAAAAATACCAGGTTTTACCTCTCACATCTGATAAGTGTCAAAGCAGATCATTTTCGCCTGTGCAGTAGGTAGCTATTTGAAGTCACAGTGCAGCATTTTTTTATATTCACTGATAAAGGTGCCATAGTGTATTGCTTCATATGAACACTGAAAGGTTTAATTAATACTGATCCTTCTATGCAACCTCTGCACATACTTTTATTCAGAACACTATGACTGCTGAAAATGAAGAGTTTTATGATGGGATAATGGGCTTTGACCCTCCTCAGAGGTAATGGGCTGCATTTGAAGAAGATGGAGAGCAGTGTTGGGAAAGAGCAGAGGACACAAACATGAGGAAGAGCTCATCTAAATGGAATGAAACTAACCAAGGCAAGAAACAGAAGACACAGTCAGTCTGTATCTAGATGATGGGCTAGCCACTAGCCACTGGTTTTTGGAGTAAGCTTCAATAGGTGCACACGGGCACTGGTAGCTGCTAATTAGTGCTGTGAAAACCATTAAATCAAATATTAGAATTTCACTCAACTGGAACAAAAATGTACTATAGCAAACATCAGGTCATTCAATTGCTTCAGAAAGCATAAATGCGCCACGGCGGTGTAGTGGTGCAGTGGTTAGCACTGTGGAAGCATGGCAACTCACCCTTGGCCATGGGATCCCGGGTTCGATCCCAGCCCCTGACCAAGAGTCATTTGTGTGGAGTTAGCGTGTTCTCCCCGTGTCTGTGGGGGATTTTTCCGGTTTCCTCCCACATGCCAAAAACATGCAGGTTAGGTTAATTGGAGACTCTAAAAGTGGCCCTAGGTGTGAATGCGTGTGTGAATGGCAAAGAGATAGCACCGTACCGTGGCTGCTTCATCCATCCAAGTGGCTGCCCTGAATTTCCCCTCTGGGGATCAATAATGTATACAAAATCAAAAATAAATAAATATCTGTAAAATTAAATTTAGTGATTTAAATTAACACATGTGAGGCTGATTAGAAAGATGCTGACTACAGTATCAAGTGTCTGCACACCTATCGAATTTGTTGGTGTGCTCCTAACAAATGGTTGGTTGAAAAAGTTATCTAAATCACTGATACTTTTTGCTTGAACCTTTAACCCCTTACCAGTCCTGCCATTTTCCAGCCAATGTGAAACATTCTGCAGGTGGAACACTAGAATTTTAAGAGGTTAAAGAGGTTTTTTCTGCTCTTAAATTGGCGATTTTAAGTCTATTGGGATTAGCTTTCTACTGTATTGTAATCGACCTCTCGTGGTCATTTAAGGAACTACAGTTTCAGGCACACGTAAAGCTTGTACAGCTGCTTTGTTGCAGTTATAGACAAAAAGTCAGATAATGCACCACCACTTACATTCACTGTGCAAAAGTGAGACTTTACTGGACTGTGTATCTTATGCTGGTGACATCATGTGAGCCAGAGTCTGTAGCAACTGTATAACTGAGCTGCAACACCACGTTCTCAGCTTCACCAATTTGGTTTTCAGTTTGGCATAGTGTTTCAGCTAATAAAAGTGACTGAGCTTGAAGTCTTTCTGCAGCCAACCAGCAGAGGGAGATAGATGTGTGCAGGCTTCACTTTTGGAGAGCTTTCATGTTGTCCATCTTTCATTACAATCTATTGATTCAATTTTATGTTTAGCATAGATTTGGATGAGAAAAATGAATGTCAGTAGAAGCCTTGACAATTTTGGTGTTAAGAATGTTTGCATGGGATTTTAATTCATCTGAAGTGTTTGCTGAGTACAAAGCTAACAATTTAGCTCAGACTTTCATGCAGCATTTGTCTCTCTCATCACATGTCGGTTCAGATTAGTGAGTGGTGTGGGATTGATACATCCACTACAGACAGATGTCTACATCAGTCCAGATAAATCTGTTTACATGAATAATCTTTGAAATGATGTCATCCTAAGCCAAAAGAAAACGTCCCCGTTTGACAGTGACAGTTTTCCAAAGCCCCCATGTGTGTGCGTGTGTGTGTACAGTGAGTCAAGGCCGTGTGATTTTACCATGTCTGACAAAAGCAGTGTGCATTTGTGAGCATGGGGAGGTGCATTTGTGCCAGTGTGAGCATCTTTGTTTTGTGCGTATATTGCTGGAGTTGAAGTACAAATTCTGTGTGAGTGAATTTGGACTTTTTTTGCATCCTTTCCCTCCACTTTGATCACTCCTACTTAGTGAGCTCCCTTTCTTTGTTCTACTTTCCTTGGCAGAGACTTTGGGACTCATTTTCCATTGCCCCCCTTCTCTTTTCACAAATCCTTACCCATCCAGGTTTAAGATCAAGGTCGTCTTTTCCAGAGATGAGCTAACCAAATTATCTGACACTTGAGTCCCCGTCATATCGAGGATGAACACATTCATCATTTCATAATTAAAGGCAAAAAGAGACAAAGAGAGGGGCACTGAGTCCGATGGAGAGGGCAGATTATCACTCTTTTTGGCAAGCCATCAATCTAGTCTTTCCTTCAGTCCTTTTGGCAGTGAGATCCAACGTCTATTAGTCAGCATGTGCATTTCAAAGATGCTATTACTGACCCAAAACGCAAAGCAGTTCAGGGCAATGAAGCACAGTCGTGCTTTTCATTTGTTGTGGTTATGTGGTGCAATTCATTATTTTGTTTACAGATTCCTGCAAACAGAGAAGCAAGTAATCAACACTGTAATTATTTTGAGAGTCTAGTTTGAGGCTGAATTAGGGACAGCATGGAAACAGGTTGCTTTTCATTTAGGAGTTCAGTTCATTTTTTTCCCTCCCTGCTCTAATATTGGCTCATCTTTGTAACGGTATTATTATTATTATTCTTTAAAAGCAAAAAAAAAAAAAAATCATACTTCTTCTGACTGCTCACTTCCCAGGGGTCGCCACAGTCAATCACAGTTCACACATTTGATTTGTCAAGGATTTTACACCAGATGCCCTTACTGACACGACCCTCTCATTTACCCAGGCTTGGGGCCTGCACAAGGAGCACACTGGCTACTCCCCTAAGGGTAGCTTAACCAACTTTCCCTTCCCCATTCTATTATGCTGAGCACCAAGCTGGAAGACAGAAAGTACCATTTTTATGGTCTTTGATACAACCCAGCTGGGGCTTGAACCCACAACCTCCTGGCTGTGGGGCAGATGCTCTACCACTAGGACACCACTCTAAACTAAATTACCTGTATATGGTGGTATGCATGTTTTAATGGTATTAGATTAGTCACAGAAATGCCCAGTAAAAAGGAATTAGAACGTTTGAATTTTTTTCTCAGATGACAACTACAGAAACTGATATTACAACACCAGACTAACTAGTCCTTTTCTTAATACTAAAGAGAACTTACATAAGAGAAGATTTCAACCATCCATCCATCCATCCATCTTCTACTGCTTAATCCTTTTTGGGTCGCGGGGTGGTGGTGGAGCCAATCCCAGCATCTTTGGACAAGAGGCAGGGTACACCCTGGACAGATCGCCAGTCCATCACAGAGATTTCAACCACTTTTTAGAAATTATCCATCCATCTTCTACCACTTATCTAGGGGTCCAGGTCACGAAGACATCAGTCCAATCAGAGTAGTCCAGACTACTGCTCGATTCACATAGTACCATGATCCCAGTGATCCCTCCTACAGGTAGTGAGCCCACTGGAGGGCCTATATGGCTGCTTTGGGTACGCTGAGTCTTTCATGTAACTTTTTTATTGGGATCTAAGATAAGGTAAGATAAGCCTTTATTAGTCCCACAATGGGGAAATTCCAGGATTGCAACAGCACAGGGACAGCAACAGTCAGAGCAACAATCAGAAGGCAAGAGAAAAAAACAAGAGCAGTGAGTATACATATGTACATATAAATATAAATATATATATATAGACACAGTGCGGAGCATTGTAGCTGGATGGAATAAATATATGAGTATATAAACACAGTGCGGAGTATTGTAGCTAGATGGAATGAATATGTGAATATATAAACACACAGTGCGGAGCATTGTAGCTAGATGGAATGAAACAGCACAACCGTCTACTTAGCTATCCTACATGGTATGATTATGTACCCATACGTATTCTCACCCTCCATAGCGACCGGTATTTTCCTAGTTGTATACCGGAGGGGACCACTGAGTAAGTCTATTGCGTCTTTTGCATTCAATACTATTAGGTTGATCTACTGGACCACTTTTGGTTTGGCCCTTCACCCAAGACCAGTTTTTCTATGGAGACCCTACGAGGGGCAAGCTTTCCCATGACAACATAACTCCTGGAATCATTAGAGCACTCAAACCAGTGACGTGTGGTGAGGTTCATGCCTGGTGAGGCTGTGATGCTTTCAGAGTCGGAAATACAAATTGGATTTTATAAACAATTTTAACAAAACCAAGTGTAAAGTATTTTATTGAATTACTTCTTAATGGAATACACAGAAAAAGCAGTAATAAAACTCCACGTTATCATTTTATAACTCTCCTTGAGTAAAGACAACATGCAAAGACCCTTGGTTACACAGGTATAATGTATTAAGTTATTTTACAAATAAGTTTTTTGGGCACAAAATTCATTGTACTTTCTCTCTGGCCAAGGAGTAATGCAGATTATAGTGGCTCGGAGAGCTGCGTCTCTCTCTCACTCTGTTGCAGCTCCACAATTTACAGTCATTATTACAAATTATTATTAATACTTACAGCTACTATGCATGCATGATCTTACCTTTACTTGTAAATGAATTAAATTTGCTTATCCTTCTGGACAAAAATCACTGTGACTTTATTTAAACAATAGCACTCTGAGGTGAATGCAATATCCCCCGCCTCCATACAGTGATCCTAGAGAGCTTTACACATTCTATAGTAAGAGATCATATGGCGTCCTAACCTTGACCTTTGACCTTTTTACCCCAAAACCTGTAGTCAGAGGTTATGGTCTCAGAGTGAACCTGTGTACCAGGTTTGGTGACCCTAGCTTTCTTTGTTGTGGAGATATACTTTTTAAGGCATTCTGATGTTGATCTTTGACCTTTGACCCCAAACCCATAGTCAGAGGTCAGGATCCCGAGGTGAACCTGTGTATAGTAAAGTCAGATATCTAACATCTTAAAATCTTTATATGGCTGATCTCCTTTTACCCCCTTTACATAGGGATGGCGATTTTTGAGAGTTTGTTGAGTAATGAAAAAATGGCCAGATGTCTCAATGATCTTTCAATGATCTGCAAGTGATCTCTACAGTCTCCTCAAAGTTTTGACTCAGTCCAGAACACACAAGGATCTCCCAAACATTAACACAGAAGCAGTTTTTTTTTTTTTTTTAGGCCTTAGGAGATCAGTGAGGTACTGGGCCAATTTTTGATCCCTCAATGGTCATCCAACAATCTGCAGGCTGTGTAAAGGGGCCCTTCAGCTTGATAGGAATACATATGGGAACCAGAGAAGTAGCAGATTTTTAGGCTGGTTAGAGGAGAAGCATTCATTCGTTTATCTTCTACCACTTCTCCAGGTCATGGGGACAGCAGTTTAACCCTTTATTGGGCAAAGAACCATATTTGGTAACTTCAGGAGGCATAATATATTGTAATACTATAATAATAATAACAGTAATAACAGTCATTAAAGCAATCTTCTAATATCTGCTAATAATGGTCTGGAGTTGAAACTTTGAATTTTCACGTATATCAATGAGTGCCTATAAAGGACTACGCAGAGAAAACCAGACTGCCAACAGATTCACATAGCACCCATGAGCCCAATGATCCCTCCTGTAGCTGGTGAGCCCACTGGAGGGTGGAACCATGGCCCAGCCGGTCCTATGGGCAGAAATATTGTCACCAGGCACTTCCATCAAGCCTCAGACTTGGGCCCTGGCAAATCAATCCCATGTGGGATAGTCTGGATTCTTTGGGTAACTTTTTCATGGGGATCCACTGGACCGCTGTTTGTCTAGCCCTTCACCCAGGTCCAGTTTGTCTATGGAGACCCTTAGAAGTTACCCCAACAACATGCGTAGCTCCTGGGATCAGCACGCAAGCCATGATGAGGTGGTGATTCACTTAAAGTGACACTCTGCCAAAAATCACGTTTTTTCTGTTAACATGTCTGTAACATGTTTCGTGTGATTTACAAGACATGTCAAGAGAAAAATCATTCCAAACTCAAAAGTATGTGTTTTTCTGCTGTTAATGTCTGCTTAAGCCCCCCCCCCCCCCAAAAAAAAAGCAGATTTGGAAAGAGGGTTTGTAGCTACCTCACTATTCCTGCTTAGCCTGATTGGTTATAATATTAACCAATCAGACAGATACTCTTGGCTAACTCAGGGGAAGAGGGAGGAGCTGAGGAGCAGCGGGATTGAGGCAGAGGGGGATGAAACCGTCCGTTTTGCACAGCAAAGCAGTGGAAGAGGAGGTAACCAGTCACATGCAGGGGTAGCAGCAGAAAGAGAGCAGAGAGAGGCGGGAGGGGGGGGGATTTGAATGTGGCTGTGCCAGACCACGATCTCAGCAGACGGGCACCGTACTGTGAGCTGAGAGCAGCCACATTCAAATTGCCCCCCTCCCCTCCCTTCGCTGCTCAGTAACCGGTGGATGGGGGACTGGTTGTTAGTAGAAGTAAACACATATTTGGCAACTACACATTTATCTCTCGCCTCGACCATTTTCAGATAAATGTTTTGCTTTTTACTTTTGAAGATATAGGCAAAACTTTAACGTCTGGAAGTGTCTTGAACAGACTAGCAGCCCACCCACCAGGAGTCGTGCTGACAAATCACGTGCGAGCCCTGCAGGTTGGGAGTGCAGCAACCAATCATGTGCAAGCCTGCAGATTGGGAGCCTGGTGACCAATCACGTGCAAGCCCTCCAGGCCGCTAATTATGATCTTCATACAGTAGATCCGTGCATACTTAAGCAGGTGAAAGATTTAAAATCTCTTTCAAGCAATTCTGAGGCAATGAAAGTTTTTTTGTTGGTAAATAGCCACAATATACTATTTTGGGAAATACATATTTGTTTTTGAGGTGGCTTTAGAGCCACCGGAGTGCACCTTTAAGGAGGGAGTAAAGCAATACTATTAAATTACACTGTAAAAAATAACTAGGGTTATTCTACTTTAAAAAGTTAGTGTTCGGGCTGCCTTAAAATTTTAAGTTGATTGAACTTGAGTTTATGTGTTTATGTGTTTTGTGTCTTTACCACTAATCTTCTCGAGTTCAGTCAACTTAAAATTTTAAGGCAGCCTGAATACTAACTTTTTCAAGTTGAGACAACTTTTTTTTTTTACAGTGTATGTGAAGATATTGCCATTTTTACTGTTCTGTGAGGTTCAAGATAAAAAAAGGGAAAATATGTCACTTTCTGCAATATTAATTAGACAAGCTCTGCCTGCAGCTCTTTATTAATTTGTCTGTAACTTTTTTCTCTTAAAATTCATTCCCCTACAAGAAGATACCTGTTTTTCCCAATGTCATTACCCAGGATTTCCACTAACTCCGGATGTGATTCATTACGGATGTGATCAGGTCTCCGCAGCAAATAGTTCCCATTCTAATTAATGATCTAATCCCCACCTGGTCCTGATCATTGCCAAACGAATCCAGCTTGTCAGGTTCGGATCGCTAATGAAACACAAGTCTATTTTTGATGGTTGCCTGATCCAATCCACAAAGAAATCCTGTGGTATCTCCCATATTTAATAACTGTTTGTTCGTTAAAAACTGTTTACGGATTGTTTGCTATTTTCTGAGGTCTACTCCTCCCCCACTGTGTCAGAGAAAGTAAAAACTTTGACATAACCTACAAACACTTCATAGAATTAAAATTAACGGCTACTTATGTAGTATTAGAGAATCATTCCTTCTCCAGTCTTTCTCGAGAATTCGAGTTATTTTATATACAGTAATTCTCACACGATTTTGTATTCCTAACCCTGTTCTGATGCGTGCTGGAAAAAAAACACAAACGGAGCGGGTGGGGACTGTCACCAGGCTCCGTCCACACTGCATCCACAACAGACTGCATCCGGAGTCAGTGTAAATCCAGCTTTAGTCTAACACAGGGGTGTCCAACCATGTGCCATGGAGAGCCAAGACCCTGCAGGTTTTACCTCCAACCAGTGTCTTCAACAGCAGATTTCTGTGAACTTCTTCCCACTGATTGCTGATAAGTGAAAACACCTGCTGAAGAGACTGGGTAGAAGAGAAAACCTGCAGGGTCTTGGCTCTCCATGGCACATGGTTGGACACCCCTGGTCTAACATCTCAATCAGTGGCATGATTCTTCATATCCTGTGACTGTACTTATGCAATCAGGACTGATAGAAACAGATGTTTTTTGCATAAAGGATTTTTTGGTACGTGCCAGTGGTAAAGATCAAAGTTCCTTTTGAATTGTGGTTAGAAACATGAATGGGAAAGTACAGTATATATGGGGTAGAGGCTGGGAAGTGTTGGGGATGGATAAGTGCATGCTGGACACCTTATTCAAGGATATTTATTCCTGTTTGATTCATTCCCCACACCTTTCATTTCCCAACCAACCTGTGCCTGCACTTAAACCTCTTCAGAATGGAAAGAAAGCGCTCACCCTCGGCACAGCAGCGGCAGCCAGGGACACACTCACTGAATAATTGAGTCCATAGAGATTGAAGGAGTTCCCGAACCTCCACTCTGAGAAGACAGAAGAAGCTATTTTTGTGGCAGGGACACTTACAGGGAACACAAACAAGCACACAGAGGGTTTCACAAACACAAACACATGCATTCATATATCTAGCTATCCATCTGTCGATGATTAATACACACATGCAGGGAACAAACATCAAAAGCTCCAACCCTCAGAGCTGAAAAACGAACATTGTGTCTCCACTCTCTCTGCTTCTCATTTCATTTCTCTTAAATATCGGCTGCTCATTTTTTTGCTTTGTGCACTGATGATGTTACGGGTTACTTAGCAGTATCTTAGCAAGGTGAAGATCTACTGTATTACACAGTTATGTTCCTGTTGATTTATTGGATTTAACTGTTATTCGGTTGGTCATTTAGCTGGCTCTGTATCTTGGAGTCTTTAGCTCTTCAGTCTTCTGAATTCAAGTCATTTCAGCATCTCTGAAAGTTTACAGGACAACAGAAGTTATTAGCATACCCAGTATGGTCGGAATTTATGGAACTGAGAAGAACTGAAATGTATTGCTCTTGTGGTCATTTAGAGATGCATAACTAGAGCAGTATTTTAGTTACCATGCTTATTTGGAATGGCGATGCTATAATAAGGTACCAGAGGTACCAGAGACCCGTACTTTGAAGCAGGCCCAACATCCTAGGATACCTTTCAGTTATCACTAACCCAGACATTCTGGATCGGGATTACGTAATGATGGCATTGGTTACAGGTGCATTTCTAAACTGCTGAATGTTCCACTGACAACTGTTGAAGCCATCATTCAGAAGTGGAAAGAACATTTTACCATAAACCGGCCATGACTAGGAGCTCCTTGCAAAATTTCTGACAAAGGAGTCAAAAGAATTATCAGAAAAGTTATCCAAGAGCCAAAGACCACTAGTGGAGAGCTCCAGAAAGACCTGGAGTTATCAGGTCCTTCGGTTTCAAAGAAAACAATAAGTAATGCACTCAACTGACATGGGCTGTATGCCCGCTTACCTCACAAGACTCCATTGCTGAATAAAAAGCATGTTGAAGCTTGTTTAAAGTTTGCTGCACAACATTTGGGCAAGCCAGTAAACTACTGGGAGAATATAGTCTGGTCAGATGAGACCAAAATTGAACTTTTTGGATGCCCCACCACACAGCATATTTGGAGGAGAAATTACACTGCACATCCTATCATGCTGTGGGGGTGTTTTTCAGCACATGGTACAGGAAGACTTCATATATAGTGGTGTGAAAAAGTGTTTTCCCCCTTCCTGATTTCTCGTTTTTTTTTTTTTTTTGTATGTTTGTCACACTTAAATGTTTCAGATCATCAAACAAATTTAAATATTAGACAAAGATAACACAAGTAAACACAAAATGCAGTTCTTAAATGAAGGTGTTTATTAATAAGGGTAAAAAAAATCCAAACCTACATGGCCCTGTGTGGGGAAAAAAAAGATTTCTTTCCCCTGTTAAAACACAAATTAACTGTGGTTTATCACATCTTTGGAAAGCTGAGTTCAATTTCTGTCACCACACCCATGCCTAATTACTGCCACACCTGTTCTCAACCAAGACATCACTTAACCTGTTGAACTCTGTTCAACTTCCCTAAAAACGCCTAAAAATAACATGCCCAAAGTAAATCAAAAGCTGTTCTTCAACCCTTTGCAGCATCTTCATGGGGTTAGTCTCATTTAAAAGAAAACACTCCGAATTTTTTGGCAAAACAGTCATAATCTCTCTAAGTGCTCCTGCCACTGAGTAACAAGAAAGTTTGCCTGGGTGTTTTTTTAGATACAAATGCTTGCAAATAACATACAGCTGTCAGATACTGGCTGGAAAACACAGCAGAAATGTAGAACCAAGTGTTTTCAACCTCAGGTCAAAATTTCGTAAAAATTCCACAAAAAATGAATATATTACACAGCTTTTTTCTCAGGTTGTAACAAGGCTGTGTCTGTACTGGAAGACCGGAAATACAGCTTTTTTTTTCAGTGCGCACTGAGACGCACTAAGATGCAGAGATGTGACCGCCCGCGGAATTCACAGAGTTCAAGGGGTTAAATAGGACCTGCCTGACAAGGTGAAGCATACCAAAAGATCCTCAAAAGCTAGACATCATGCTGCGATCCAAAGAAATTTAGAAACAAATGAGAAACAAAGTAATTGAGATCTATCAGTCTGGAAAAGGTTATAAAGCCATTTCTAAAGCGTTGAGACTCCAGCGAACTACAGTGAGAGTCATTATCCACAAATGGTGAAAACATGGAACAGTGGTGAACCTTCCCAGGAGTGGCCGGTCGACCAAAATTACCCCAAGAGTGCAGTGACGACTCATCCAAAAGGTCACAAAAGACCCCACAACAACATCCAAAGAACTGCAGGCCTTACTTGCCTCAGTTAAGGTCAGTGTTTATGACTCCACCATAAGAAAGAGACTGGGTAAAAGTGGCCTGCATGGCAGACTTTCTAGACGAAAAACACTGCTGAGCAAAAGAACATAAAGGCTCATCTCAGTTTTGCCAGCAAACATTTTGATGGTCCCCAACGCTTTTGGGAAAATACTCTGTATACTGACAAGACAAAAGCTGAACGTTTTGGAAGGCATGTGTCCCATTACATCTGGCATAAAAGTAACTCAGCATTTCAGAAAAGGAACATCATACCAACAGTAAAATATGGTGGTGCTAGTGTGATGGTCTGGGTCTGTTTTGCTGCTTCAGGACCTGGAAGACTTGCTGTGGTAAATAGAACGATGAATTCTACTGTCTACTAAAAAATCCTGAAGGAGAATGTCCGGCTATCTGTTTGTGACCTCAAGCTGAAGCACACTTGGGTTCAGCAGCAGGACAGTGATCCAAAACACACCAGCAAGTCCACCTCTGAATGGCATAAGAAAAACAAAATGAAGACTTTGGAGTGGCCTAGTCAAAGTCTTGACCTGAATCTGATTGAGATGCTGTGGCATGACTTTAAAAAGGCAGTTCATGCTCGAAAACCCTCCAGTGTGGCTGAATTACAGCAATATGAGTGGGCCAAAATTCCTCCACAGCACTGTAAAAGACTCACTGCCTGTTATCGCAAACGCTTGATTGCAGTTGTTGCTGCCAGGGGTGGCCCAACCAGTTATTAGGTTTAGGGGCCAATCACTTTTCACATTGGGTAGATGGTGGCTCATCAACCTGGGAAGGTAGCCCATCTAGGGGAAGGTAAACCCTGATTTCAAACCTCCGCTGCCTTGCGGCACACCCGGTCATGGGAAAGGCTTCGGGAGTCAACCCTGAGGAAAAATCCAGAGTCGGAGTCCCTAAGACAGTTCTCTCTTGTGCTCAACATCGTTCTGGCAGCTCCTGCGATGGCGCTGGTGCCAAACTGTAGTAGCCCTGCTGTTCCTTTGGATTCATCAGTGACGTGGAGAGGGGGGACATGCTGCATGGGCAACATCTTGTCCTCCATATCTTCCTGCCCAGGCTTGAATCTTACCAACGCCCAACGCTGGAAGGTAGAACACCGGATCACTGGAGAGGACACTCCAGCTTTGCCTTTGGCGTAGACAAAACACAGGGAATGACAGTTACCGGTTATAAGCCACCGCTCAATTGGCGTAGAGCGTGGCGCCAGGGGTTGTTCCCGACGGTGGGAGGAATCATCGGATCTCACTGAACAGCTACCGCCCACCTCAAGCTGGGCAGCCCCCAGCCAATAAGGTGTTGTCCCGCCACAGCTTGCTTTCCTCATTGGGTGCATGGGGATGAGGAGAAGTCCGAACAGCAGGCTGAGAACCTTCGCACCAGGCAAGACTAAAAAACAAAAGAGACCAACTCTAAAACTGGGAACTTGGAACGTCCGCACTATGATGACAGGACTCGCTGCTAACCTCAAGGACATCAACGACACCAGGAAGACTGCCATCATCAATAATGAGCTGAAGAGACTGGAAGTGGATATCGCCACTCTCCAGGAAACACGGTTGGCTGATGGAGGCACACTGAGAGAGAAGGACTACACGTTCTACTGGC
The DNA here is from genome assembly GCA_020510985.1 of Pholidichthys leucotaenia. Lineage (NCBI taxonomy): Eukaryota > Metazoa > Chordata > Actinopteri > Cichliformes > Pholidichthyidae > Pholidichthys > Pholidichthys leucotaenia. The sequence goes on along the minus strand of CM035845.1, from coordinate 226,311,531 downwards.
AGGGAAAGGGCAGTGATGAACACAAGGAACACGGAGTGGGCTTTGCAGTGAAGAACACCTTGCTGAAGATGGTGGAACCGGGCAGCAATGGCTCTGCACGACTCCTCCCCCTCCGCCTCAACACCACTCAAGGCAGTAGTAGTAGATTAGTTTATTTGACAGGGACAGTGCAATAAACATAGACAATTAATCAAAGACAATCAATCTGATGTGTTGCACATAGAGTGTATAGCTATTAGCTAATTTGCAACTCTTGTCCCTGGATGGGCTTTAGAAAAAAGAATCAAGTAAAGATGGGGAAAAAAAATAAAAAATATACACAATAACCACATACATCAATGCAGAAAAATTATAAATACACAATTATAAATATTATAAATATTATAAATACACAAATATAACAGCCTGACTCACATTTAACATAAATATTATAAATATTATAAATACACAAATATAACAGCCTGACTCACATTTAACACATATAACATAACTCACATTTGCCTATTTCAGGCCTTCCTCCCTCCGTCACTCACTATAAACAAACACATTTATTCCTTCCCTTCATTCACTCTCACTTTGCAGACAATTAATTCATACATGAGTACATTCTTGTTTATTTTTCAGCCAGTTTTTAACATTTTTAGTGAATGTTTTAAAGTCCGTTATTATTTTAATTTTATTTGGCATTGTGTTCCAGATGTGACTGCCCTTTATAGAGAAAGCTGTTTGTCCAAATGTGGTTCTGCGGTGGAATATTTTACAGTTATTGTTAACAGAACTCCTGGTGGCTCTGCTGCTGTCCTGTCTTTGGACGAAACCAGCAAGTGGCTCGGGTGCTGATTTATGGAAACATTTGAACGTTAATTTCAGAAGACAGAGGTCAATGAAGCTCTCAAAACTCAATAGGTTGTATTTTTTTAAAACATTACAGTGATGCCACCTAATGGGCTTTTTGTCCAAGATTTTTAGGGTTTGATTATATAATGAACCTACATATATGTCTTATTGTGGAAGGGGCTGCTTGAGCCCAGACTGTCAAACAGTATGATATATGAGAAAAAACCATAGAATGCATATACAGTGCAGCTGCTTCGTAAGGTATGTAATATCTAATTTATTTAAAGCAGTTCAGATTTTTTTTTACTGTTTTTGAAATTTTCTTTATATGAAGATTAAATTTGAGTTGAGGATCTAGTACAATGCCAAGGTATTTGAATTCTGTAGCTAAACTGATGTCATGATCATGTATATTAACTTTAAAATGTTGCAGGTTACATTTTTTGATTGAAAAGCACATTGAGACTGTTTTCTGAAGGTTCAGCAATAAATGGTTCTTGAGGAGCCACTCTTGGACATCAACCATACTTGTAGACAGTACATCTGCAGCCTGTGCTGGAGTCTTGGCAGCTGTGTAAATAACTGCATCATCTGCATAAAGTTGGCATGTTGCAGCTGAGCAGTGTAACGGCAAGTCATTAATAAAAATGCTGAAAAGTAAAGGACCAAGAATGGACCCTTGTGGGATACCCATGCGGTTGTTTAAAAATGAGGATTTATCCTGGTGAACTTTTACACACTGTTCTCTATTCTGGAGATAAGATGCAAACCATTCTAATGTATTTGGGGAGAAGTTAAAAGGTACCATTTTGGATAAAAGCAAACTGTGGTTTACAGTATCGAAAGCCTTTTTGAGATCTAGAAAAACAGCTCCTACCACATTACCCCTGTCCAAGGACTGTTTGACGTTTTCAATAAGGCAACAATTTGCTGTTTCTGTTGAGTATCCTGGTCTAAAACCAAATTGATGTGGATGAAGAAGTTGACTGTCTTGTAAGTAGTCTATCAGCTGTGTAGCTACAACTTTTTCAAGAACCTTAGATAGGACTGGTAAGATAGAGATTGGACGGTAATTGCATATATCGTCTTTACTGCCTGATTTATGAACTGGTATGATGACAGCTTTTTTCCAGCCAGATGGAAATGTACTAGACCTAATGGAGAGATTAATGAGATGGGTCAGTGGTTTGATTAATATTTTGCTGTGCATTTTGAGAAAGGAGGTGCTCATATTGTAGATATCATTAGTTTTTGAGTTTGACAGTGTTTTAACAATACCAGCAATTAACTTCTCATTTACCTCATCGATGTGAAAAGTATCTGTTGGAAGTATGGAATTTGTGTTGTTGAGCACATTTGGCAGCACAAAAATTTTTGTTAAGTCTTCCACAGAGCCCTCAAAGTGTGAATTAAATTCATTTGCCAAAGTAGCCTTGTCACTGACGGTCTTGCCATTGATTCTAAGTTCCTTTACCCCCTTCTGATCGTTTTTTTTATTAGTTAAGTTATTTAAATGCCTCCATAGGGAACTGTTGTTACCCTTTGCATGATCTATCAGTTTATTGTAATAAGATATTTTTGATTTTCGCAGCTCTTGTACCACTTTATTTCTTAAACTTTTGTACACAAGGTGATCATTTTGTAGTTTGGAGGTTAGTGATGTTTTCAGTGCATAGTCTCGCCTCTTCATAAGTTTTCTTATTTCATTATTTAACCATGGTAGGCTAATCTTCGGTTGTCTACTTTTAATTTGCTTTGAAAATTTTTCTATAGACTTTGTGATTGTTGCAGTTATAAAATTACAACAATCATCTACTTCACATGTTGACATGAGCTGCTCCCAATTTTGATTCTCTAAGTAATGTTCAAACTCCTCATTTTTTGATTTGGGGATAATAAAATTTGATTTGTCAATATCGACTCCCCCAAAATACTGTAGTCGCTTTTTAGTAAGTTTCCTGACAGCAAGAACCATGTTATGATCTGAGAGACCAGTTACAAGATTATAGGTTCTGGTTATTCGTTCTGGTTTATTAGTAAATACCATGTCAATAAGTGTTCTGGATTGTTTGGTTATCCTGGTGGGTCCTTTGATGATTTGCTGGTAATTAAATTTAGTCATGAGGCTTTTCAGTTTTTGTTTGTCTTTTTTATCAGACCAGTTGATATTAAAGTCACCATGAATTATTGTTTCTCTGTTCTTCTCAAGTTGTTTAACCAGATCACTTAATTCATTATAAAAGGAAGAGTTGTGTGAAGGTGGGTTGTACACTACTGCAATGTTGAAATTCATTACCGGAGAGAGACATACATTAACAGCTAAACATTCAAGTGAAGTATTCAAATCAACCAGTTGACATTTATATTTCTCTTTGATGTAAATTAAAACACCTCCTCCCCTCCCTACCTGCCTGTCTTTTCTAAAACACTGGTATCCCACAATATCGATCATATTAGTGTCTATGTTCCTGTGTAGCCAGCTTTCTGAGAGACAAAGGTAGTCCAGATTTGAGTCCAACAGCAACACCGAAATCTCATCTCTTTTGGGGATTATGCTCCGTATGTTTAAATGACCGCCGAGGATCCCCTTTGGTTTAGCCTTGGTGTCCCAAAGAACTCGTGCATGATTAACAGTTTGGAAAAATAAATGTTGTTTTTGCTTTTGTACAGCTTGGTTTTGTGCTAACCCAGTGGTCTGCTGTTTAATAGTGGCAGGTCCAGGGTTAAGGTGAATATCTCCTGCCAGAAGTAGCAGAACTAACAGAACTTTAATTGTATATCCTCTGCCATATTGTGATTTTTGCTTAACAGCCATGTTTGCCTTAATTTGGAAGTTTTTGCTCAGGGCTTTTAAAGACCACATAGAGTGTAGGGTGAGATGTCCAAGACCAAATCCATACAGATAAAACTTTTTAACTTCACCTTTGGTTGAGTTTGTCGGAAAATCCTTCTTGTTGCAGGTCCAGACACACAAAGACAAAACGAAGAGGAAGTAGATAAGTAGAGAAGGCTTATTAGTGGTGCCCATCAGCCCACTTTTTAATCCGGTGGCAGCCATCTTCAGTCTTTCTTGGAAAGAAGGAAAAAGAAAATCTGTGGATAGTAAAATAAATTCTGCTTATATCGCCAGAATCTGATCCGATCGTCCTCGAATCCAGCTGGGCCTCAGCTAGCCAACTAGCCCCTTCCGTTGCTGGTCTCGTTGCTCATAGCCGCCTGTAACTGGTCTCCCGTCCTGCTCCTCCAACCGAGTCTCGTCGCACACCGCCGCTGCCACCGAGCTCCGCTGAGGTCACGGTAAGTCCTCCGCTAGGCACCGCCACCTACCGTCGTCTGCCTGGGTGAAATCTCTGCTGAGCCCCGTCAACAAATAGCCGCTTGCCTGGTAGTATCGCCGCTGGGCCTCGCAGCTGGGCTTCGATTCAGGCTGGTGTAAGGTGGAATGACTGGCGCCAGCATTAAGCTAACTAGCGTTAGCTTAGCAATCGCTTCAGGTAGGGCACATCAGTGAATCACAAGGAAGCGCTGGAATTGCTGGTCAGTTTACTCACAGTGGCCGGATAAAAGCAATCAAAGGGGTAATCCACCGGAGGTATATCCGATCGCTGTAGGTTAGTTATTTAGAGACTGGCGCCAGCATTAAGCTAACTAGTGTTAGCTTAGCAATCGCTTCAGGTAGCATTAAGCTAACTAGTGTTAGCTTAGCAATCGCTTCAGGAAGGCGCATCAGTGAACCACAAAGAAACGCTGGTCGCTGGAGAAAGGCGATTAAAGGGCAATCCAACGGAGGTGGCAATTCAGCCCATGCGTGTTCACCACGAGCGCCGATCGCTGCAGGCCAGCCACTTTTAATGGCAAAATCAGTGACTTTGTCTCAGCACTGAAAAAGTGTGACCATCCCGGTCGCCATCTTGAGGCCCAGTCACCCTCGTCAGTGTGTATGCCCCAACACTGACAGCCACACCAGAGGCAAAAGACGAGTTGTACGAGAATCTCGCAACAACTGTCAGGATCATCCCCAACTCTGAACAACTCATTCTCCTTGGAGACTTCAATGCCAGAGTGGGCGCTGACCACGACTCCTGGCCCTCCTGTCTTGGACCATTTGGCGTGGGCAGAATGAACAACAATGGACAGCGGCTGCTCGAGTTCTGCACATATCATGATCTGTGCATCACAAACTCGTTCTTCAAGACCAAGTCCCAACACAAGGTTTCCTGGCGACATCCGCGCTCAAAGCACTGGCACCAGCTGGACTTGATCCTGACCAGGCGCATCTCACTGAAGAACGTGCTAATCACCCGTTCGTTCCAGAGTGCAGATTGCGACACAGACCATTCATTGGTGTGTTGCAAGGTCAAGCTGCAGCTGAAGAAATTCCATCATGCTAGACAGCCTGGAAAGGCACGGACTTGACACCAGCAAGATGGCCCAACCAGAACTTGTTGAGCAGTTTGCCTCCACCTTTGAGAAGGAACTTGGTCTACGACAAGAAGGAAAATCTGCAAAGCAGAAGTGGGAAGAGCTGCAAAACACCATCCACCGCACAGCCTTGGCTACCTTTGGGAGGAAGACCTCGAAGTCACAGGACTGGTTTGATGCCAAGTTGACCGAGATGACCCCTGTCATTGAAGCCAAGCGCTCAGCACTTGCTGAGTACAAGAAGTACCCAAACGAGAAGAATCTCCAGATTCTCAGGGCTGCGAGAAGCAAAGTTCAGCAGACTGCTCGGTGCTGTGCCAACGAGTACTGGACTCAGCTCAGCCAAGACATTCAAACCGCTGCCATAACAGGGAACATCCATGGTATGTACAATGGCATCAATAAAGCACTTGGTCCGGCTCAGAGCATGACGGCCCCCCTCACATCCTCCACTGGGGAGATGATCACAGAAAAGAGCAAGCAGATGAAGAGATGGGTGGAACACTACTCCGACCTCTACTCCAGACAGAACACCGTGACACCTGTCAGCCCTTGATGCCATCGACTGCCTGCCATCCATGGACAAACTTGACGCCGAGCCAACCATCGACAAACTCAGCAAGGCCTTTGATAGCTGGCCGCTGGCAAGGCACCTGGCAACGATGGCATACCCCCCGACCTGATCAAGCACTGCAAGACCGCCCTACTGCTGCCATTGCATGACGTCCTCTGCCAGTGCTGGAAGGAAGGTGCCATACCACAGGACATGAGGGACACCAAGATCATCACCCTCTACAAAAACAAAGGGGAGAGAAGAAACTGCAACAACTACAGGGGCATCTCCCTCCTCAGCGTTGTTGGCAAAGTCTACGCACGAGTTGTTCTCGTTCGTCTACAGAAGCTTGCCGAACGTGTCTACCCCGAGTCTGTGTGGCTTCCGTGCTGAGCGATCGACGGTAGACATGATATTCTCCATCCGCCAACTCCAGGAGAAATGCAGAGAACAGAACATGCCCCTGTACGTCGCCTTCATCGACCTCACCGAAGCGTTCGATCTGGTCAGCAGAGAGGGCCTTTTCAAGATCCTGCCAAAGATAGGACTCCCACCAAAGTTGCAAAGCCTCATCGAATCGTTTCACACCAACATGCAGGGGATAGTGCAGCACGACGGCAACGTCTCAGAGCCATTCAACATACGCAGCGGAGTGAAAGAGGGCTGTGTACTTGCGCCAACCCTTTTTGGGATTTTCTTTGCTATGCTCCTGAGGCATGCCTTCAGCACAGCAACAGAGGGAATCTACCTGCACACAAGATCTGACGGCGGGCTTTTCAACCTTGCCCGCCTGAAAGCCAGAACCAAAGTACGTGAGGCTCTAATCAGAGACATGCTGTTCGCAGACAGCGCTGCAGTCGCAACCCACACACAGCAGGAGCTTCAGACCCTGATGGACAGCTTCTCCCAGGCATGCAAGGACTTCGGGCTTACCATCAGCCTGAAGAAGACTAACGTCTTGGTGCAAGGCATGGAAGCACCACCAACCATCACCATCGACGACTACGAGCTGGAGGTCATGAATCAGTTCGCGTACCTGGGGTCCACGATCAGCAACAACCTCTCCCTTGATACAGAGATCGACAAGAGGATTGGAAAATCAGCCTTCACACTCACTCGCCTCACCACACGAGTGTGGGAGAATCCCAAACTCTCTGTCAAGACGAAGATGGCAGTGTACAACGCCTGCGTCATCAGCACACTGCTCTATGGGAGTGAGACGTGGACAACATACGCCCGGCAGGAAAAGAGACTGAACTCCTTCCACTTGCGCTGCATTCGCCACATCCTGGACATATCCTGGCAGGACAAAGTGCCCAACACAGAAGTTCTGTCCCGCGCCGGTCTTCCCTCCATGTTCACTCTACTCAGGCAGCGCAGGCTCCGCTGGCTAGGCCACGTTCACCGTATGGAGGATGGCAGAATCCCCAAAGACGTCCTCTACGGAGAACTGGCAACTGGCAGGAGAGATGTTGGCCGCCCACAGCTGCGCTTTAGAGACGTCTGCAAGAGAGACATGAAGGCCCTGGAGATCAACACAGAGCGCTGGGACGACCTTGCAACGGACCGCTCCAAATGGAGAGGCACCCTGACCAGACAGCTCAAGGCGGGTGAAGAGAGACTGACCGCTGCAGCAGATGAAAAAAGGACCCGCAGGAAGAACCGCCACAGACCCAGCAGCACGGAGACCATCCACGACTGCCATTCGCGCATCGGCCTGTTCAGCTACAGGCGGTGCTGTTCCAGCAGAGTAGACGTTTAGGATTCTCTTCCATGGTCATCATAGACCGACGGAGGCTGACGATACTTTTTCACACAGGGCCATGTAGGTTTGGAAGTTTTTTCCCCTTAATAATGAACACTTTCATTTAAAAACTGCATTTTGTGTTTACTTGTGTTATCTTTGTCTAATGTTTAAATGCGTTTGATGATCTGAAACATTTAAATGTGACAAACATACAAAAAAAAAGAGAAATCAGGAAGGGGGCAAACACTTTTTCACAACTCTGTAATTGAATGAAAGATGAACGGACAAATGTACAGACACATCCTTGATCACAATCTGTTGCCCTCTGCAAAGATGCTGAAGATGAAAGAAGGGTAGACATTTCAGCAAGACAATGATCCCAAACACACAGCCAAGGAAACTCTCAACTGGCTCCAGTGAAGGAAAATAAAGCTGCTAAAATGGCCCAGTCAGTCACCTGGCATGAATCCAATTGAAAATCTATGGAATGAACTGAAGATCAGAGTTCATAGAAGACACCCACGAAACCTTCAAGATTTGATAGTTTGTGTGAAAGAATGGGCTAAAATCCCTTCCTGGGCAATGCCTGCACCTAGTTTCTCCAAAAAGGAGGTATCTTGAAACTTTTATTCCCAATAAAGGCTTTTCTACTAAATATTAAACACATTTCACCAAACATGTTCAAGACTTATTCCCTGTGTCATTCCACTTTATCAAATACAACTTGTTTTGTGAATGCAGCTGCCTTGATTTCTTTGTATGTATGGATTACTTGGGTTGTTACTGATATCTGGCGCAAATCTCAGGTCAATGACTCCATCAGAAATATGTTTAATGAGAAAAATGTTGACGTATTCAACACTTATTTTCCCTGCTGTATGTGTAAGGATCGTTTACATGGTTGTAAATTTAGTACAAGTAAATATTAGCATGTGATAGTCAAATTTGATCATATTAAGCATAATTTTCCAACCACAAAATAATGGCTAGTGAAAAGCCTGAGTGGCTAATAACTTTGGAAAATCACTAGCCACAGTTGCTGGTGTGCAAAAAAGTTAATGTCAAGCCCTGCATCCATCCATCCGTCCATCCATCCATCTTCCACCGCTTATCTGAGGATCCGGGTCACGAGGCATCAGTCCAGGCAGAATCGCCCAGACTTTTTCTCAGTTCACATGGCACCATTATCACTCACTCACGTGATACACTCATGGACCCATGTCCCTCATTTGGGTACACTGGGTCCTGGATGTAACATTTTTCATTTGTTCATTATCCCTGTGCCTTTTTAAGACAGCTGCAATGATTAACTCGTTGCAGCGGTCTACTGGTTTCTAGTGTGTGTAACACTGTGGACTCTTGACAGGTATCCCCTGTCATTCCTCCTCTCTGCGGATGAGCTCCGTCCAGCTTTCTTTTGTTTTTTCCCTCCTGGCGTGTCTGGACGCCTCAGCCTGGGTCCAGTCAGGCTGTTCTCCTGCTTTCTCCTATGGACATGAGCCCTGGACTTTTCCCCCATTTTTCTGTAAGTGTGCGTGTTTGACTGTTTTGTGTTTGTCCTTAATAAATGTCAGCAACTCACAGCTCCTGCGTTTGGTGTCGTCTGCCTGCCCTAAAAGGCGATTTATGACACTTCCATCAAACAAATGGTTAAAATACTGTCATGCTGGCAAGTTTAGTCAGCACAATAGGATCAAGTGGGCTACCATATGATGAGCACAAAATAACATCAGGAAGAAGAATGATGCAGCAGCAGTCTGTCAAAAATAGAAATATGGATGCAATAAAAAGGAGGTGTTATAAGAGCTGGGTAATTAGGGAAGAGATCACAGGTGAGGTTGGTGGTGCGTGGATAGAATGGAGGACTGATAGACTGTGTCAAACAGTAGTGATGTAGATGAAACAATTAGAGGTGGGTTTTGATGCCTGCAATTTTGATTTCAGTTTCATATTCGTGGTTGATAGTGTTTATTGATTTACGGAGGAAGCACCCATCCAAGATGCAAAAAATGTCTGGGCGTTCATTTGCTCAAAAATAAAATACACAGATAAAAAGTATCACCAAAAGCTGTCAAAAATGAGCAAGTGTGGAAATGAATAGTCTCTCAATATGTGCTCCTCAAGATCCCGGAGACTAATCATTTCACTGTTGCTGAGAGTAAATCAATTCTACACACAATAACAAGGAGATTCAAGATCAGAGCAACGTCCCTCTGTTTGTTGATGATACACCATGGCCACAACAAGTGGAATACAAAACACTCTGAGATTTCTCGTGGGTCTCTCAGTCTTTTCTTTTTTTTTTTTTAATTTCAACGTTTCTCACAATAGAAAATAAAGGACCAAAAGATCAGAATGCTAATTCACAATCTGGAGATGCAGTTCTAATTTATAAAGTGTTCAAAGAGAACACGAGTGGCTCTCCTCCCTTAGTTTTAACTAGATTTAACAGCGTATACGTTGACAAAAGCGGGAGCCATGTCGAGCATCCATAATTCAGAGAAAATAACTGTGTAGCCAGAGGAATCTCTGTACTCTTGTGTAGCAGATAGCAGATGTCAAACATTGCTTTAAAGTGCCTTTTAATGTAGCCTTTGTGTGTGGGTGTGCATGTGTAATTTTTTGACTTTGTTGTAGCTTTTCCATGCTTGATGTTTTCCAGTCAGGTTTTTGGACACACCACAGCAGGCATGGGCAACCGGTTGCCCGCCCCCTCATCCACTACGGCCTGCCAGACCTTTTCCAAAAATCTATTATTTATTTATATCACATTTGGAACCATATTCTTAAATGGAATTTTCAAGTCTGCCAGCAGAGGGAGCTCTAATTGAAACCTAGGTGTAGCTCTGCGCGAGTGGTGGAACAAGAGTGAGGGAGCCACAGAGGAAGGGAACAGTGTGCACCGAAAAACATGTTCAAGTATGTGGTGCATGCTAAGACTGCATTAATAGGCTGTAAACAGCAGTAAATGTACAAAGTAGGCTGCTTTTAAACAAGAATAAATGCTACCGCTGAGGAGCGGTAGCATTTATTCTTGTTTGGCAGAATCAAGCCTCATCCAGCTCATGGAGGTCAGAGGCTTTCCTTCTAATTGTGCATAAAAAGATTCAAAGCTTTGAGGTTTCTTTCTAAAGAGTGTGACTGAAGCACTGTTTCAATCCCATGTCAGCAATAAAAGTTCAGAGGCTGTGGTCATTGTAATCTGCTGATTTTTTTGTTCATTTATGCCAGTGGCTCTTAAACTTTTTTTATTCTGCATTTTGGGGAGCCTGACAATTACCAAGACCACCTACACACAGCTATTTCTCTGCCCCTCCACACCCACCTGAATCCAAGAGCAAGCTAAACCTTGTCATATTTCCTTTTCTTATTGGCTTTTTGTTAATTATCATCAGAATTTCTCTTTGAGAGTTTTAAAAATTAGGTCATGATAATAATTTCATCCATCCATCCATCCATACATACATACATACAGTACATCTACTGCTTAATCCTTTTGTCCGGGGGGTGGGGGGTGGGCTGGAGCCTATCCCAGCATCTTTAGGCGAGAGGCAGGGTATACCTTGGATAAATCGCCAGCCCGTTGGAAGGCAGACATAATTTTATCAGTAATTTTAATTCTAATATGATAAAACACTGAGTAGCTTTTATTTTCATTTGCATTGTGAAACGTTTAACTTTGCAGAAAATAATACCCCCCCTCCCCAGGGAAGGTTTACATTTAAATCTGGCCCTCGAGAAGCGAGGAAAAAATTTTGTGGCCCTTACCACCAAAGTTGCCCACCCCTGCACCACAGCGCAGAGACAGCTCTAGTTAAGGTCATTAATGACATCCGCTGCAATACATATAGTTGCAACGGTTCAGTCTTGCTCCTACTGGACCTTAGCGCTGCATTTGACATGGTCAACCATAACATCTTACTAGACTGCCTGAAAACTGGTGCAACATTTCTGGTAAAGCACTTAGCTAGTTTGAGTCTTATTTAAAGATAGGGACTATTTTGTGTCTATAAGTAACTACAAACCTGAGTGAAGAAAAATAACCTGTGGAGTTCCCCGAGGTTCTATTTTGTGACCTTTGGTTTTCAAGATCTACTGTACGAGGGAGGGGCTGAAAAGTTCATAGTGGTCAAATTTGACCAAATGTGGTTTATTTTTATGGATATTCTGCATAAGAAGACATGACAGTATCACCATGGTATATTTGCCAAACACAAGATGTTAAGCTTTGAAAATATGATCATGTATGCAAATATACAGTTGGTTTTTAAAATTATTCATTTTTCTGCACAAACTTCTGAACAAAATACCAGAATAACAAGGACTTCCTCTAGGCGGCATTGTTGCATTCCCCTACGTAAAACTGCTTTTGGACAATCATTCTTCTGATACAAAGCTATAATGGAGTGGAACAAGCTTCCCACTGCTTTGAAGACCAGAACAAATTACAGAAATTTTTCCGCAGAGACTAAAAAATGGATTTCAAGTAATCAAGCCCGCCAGCACTGACTCTCCCTTAAATGGGATTTGAAACTGCATTCTTAAATTGTTTTTATGTGTGCTGTTTCTCTTATCTTTTTACCTTTTAAACTTACTCCTTGCTGGTTTCAGGGCCAACAGATCCTGCTTTCTATATGTGTTGTTTTTCTTTTAATAGCTTCCTGCCTGCCTCAGGGACTACAGATGGAGAGTACTATAATCTGGTACAGAGCATCTTTACCCTGTGTTTAATGTTTTTTTTTCTGTACATGTGTCATGATCAGGCGAGTGTGCCTTCCCCCTCACTTCCTGTTTCTATTTTCTATTTTCCTGACTCCGGAGCTCAGCAAGTGCACCTGCGTGATTACACACCTGCTGCCTCCTGATTCACCAGCGTATTTAAGGGCCAGTGTGTGAAGAACTCTCGATTGGATTGTTGGGTTTGTGCCACCTCACAATCATAATTCTTGTTGTGTGGTTAAATTAATTTCTCCAAACGTTGTCTTACCGTCTCCTCTCCACATCTCAGGTTTGCTGCCGCCTCCAGCGGTGCGTCTCCCGAGTTGTTTGCTCACTCGCCTGAATCATCTACATCCAGGACAACGCCTTCTCCACCCAGGTCCTCCATTCACTCCTCCTCCTTCCCTGCCGTTATTAATTCACCTTCTCCTCTCCCACGCTGTGGTCACTGCCGGGCTCTCTGCCAGTATTGTGAGATCCATATCCTCTGTAGTTATTTTCCAGTACGCCGTATCCATTATTAACCCCTCCTCGCCTCTCTTTGCCTCCTAGGCCGCATGTGACTCCAGTGTGCAACTATTTTCTTGTATATAGTTTGGCTTCTTGGTTGTGGGCTTCATTTATTGTGGTGTGTGTATATTTTCATTAAGTTAGCATTTTTTTGTATAGGTATTGGGTTTTCATTAAAGTAGTGTAACTTTTCATCTGCGTCTGTGTGTTCTTCTGAAGTGCTTGCCTTGCACTTAAGCCTCCTCAAAATCTCAAATCATGACAGAACGATCCAGCCAGGATCAAGGCTTAGTGGGCGCTACCTCAGGAGAACAGTCAGCACTCTCGCGTTTGGAAGCCCCGGAGCACCAGGTCATGCTTTTGTTTAAGCAGCTCCAAACTATCATCCAACAGTTGACCACTGTATCGGAGCATTTGTGTCGGCTTCCTGGTGCGGCTGCTCCCCCTCCCGCACCTGCTGTCCTGGCAGTCCCTGTTTTCAGCAGGACCATCTCTGTCCCCGCACCTGCCCCCTAAGGGGGGAGGTGGGGGGATGTAAGGGGTTCCTGTTACACTGCCGAATGTATTTTCAGCAGGTGGAGGGGGAATACAGGGATGATTTGGCCAAAATACAGTTTCTAACCCTGTTACTCCGTGACTGGGCACTCAAGTGGGCCAGTCCATCTTGAGTGGTCGGGAGGAGGCCCAATATACTTTTGAACATTTCGTTCAGGAATTCACCCAGGAATTTGATCACACAGAGAACGAGGGTAACATCGCTTTCCAGTTGCTGGGGCTTCAGCAGGGGAGTTGGTCAGTTGCTGACTACTCTGTCGTGTTCTGGGTTGCCGCGGCAGAGTCCAAGTGGAATGACACTGTGCTACGTAGCGTCTTCCTCTGGAGTTTGAATACCAACCTCTTCGATGAAGCGGCTATTTGGGTGAACCCCTCCTGATTGGATAAATTGATTGCCCAGACAGTGACCCTTGACATCCGGTTCTGGGAGCTCACGAGGGAGCACAGGACCACTGGTTTCTCGCATGCTCCACGGCCGGTTCCCCCGCCCCCTCGCACTGAATCCACGGTGCCACCTCCGGAGCTGATTGTCCTGGCTAGGACTCATCTGACTTCGGAGGAGCGCCAGCACCGGGAAAAGGCGGGGGCGTGCATGTACTGCGGGGCAACTGATCATGCCATCTCCAAATGCCCAACTCGGCTAAAAAGAACCGGCCCGTCAGTTACCGTGGGGGATCTGGCGGGAGGTTCTTCTCAAAATTCCCCCAGCTGTTTTACACTCCCAGCTCTTATCCAGTTACCGGGAGCGGAGTATAAAACCTCCGCTTTGGTGGATTCAGGAGAGGAGCAAATCTTCATTCACCAGGAATTGATTCAAAAATTTCAGATTCCCACCAGGAACCTCCTGACACCCGTTAATGTCTCCGCCTTATCTGGTTGTAATCTCACGGTGGTGACCCGACAAACTGAGCCCATTTTCGTCATTTTGTCCAGTAACCACCGCGAGACAATCCAGTTTTTTTGTGCTGCCACAATCTTCCGCCTCCATGATTTTGGGGTATCCGTGGCTTCACAAATATAATCCCATAATCAACTGGGCCTGGGGTTCAATTTCTTCTTGGAGTACATTGTGTTTGTTGTCGTGTCTCCGATCTGCTGCTTGTTCACCCTCTCCCTCTCTCCTCCCCTTCGGCTGAGCCGGTGGATCTCAGCCACTTGCCCGAGGTCTACCATGACTTAGGGGAGGTCTTTAGCAAGTTGAGGGCCCTTTCTTTGCCACATCATTGGTCCGATGTCTGCACTATCGACCTTCTTCTGGTTATGCGGCTGCCATCCAGCCGGTTCTACAGTTTATCTGGGCCGGAGAGGGAAGCAATGGACCGCTACATTAAAGACTCCCTTAGCGCCGGCCTTATCCATCCATCGTCTGCTCCTCTTGGGGCGGGGTTCTTTTTTGTAGGTAAAAAGGATGGCACCTTGCGGCCATGCCTTGATTATCACAAGCTTAATTCCATCATCGTTAAGGATAAATACCCGTTGCCGCTCATTAATTTGGCCTTTGAACTCCTCCACCAGGCACGGGCATACACTAAGCTCGATTTCCGGAATGCATATCATTTGGTACGTATCTGCCAGGGGGATAAATGGAAGACAGTGTTTAAAACTCATTTGGGTCATTTTGAATATCTGGTCATGCCCTTTGGTCTGACCAACGCCCCCACCATCCTCCAGTGTTTAATCAATGATGTCCTCCAGGACATGGTGAACAATTTTTCTTGTTTACTTATATGACATATTAATTTTTTCTCGCACACTGGAGAAACATGTGGTCCATGTCCGGACTGTCCTGCAGTGGCTGCTTGAGAACGAGCTTTTTGTAAAAGCTGAAAAGTGTGACTTTACCACCTGCTCCACTTCTTTCCTGGGGTTTACTGTGGGGAGAGGCACGTTAAAGGCCGACCCAGAAAAGAATCAGGCGGTAGTAGATTGGCCTACCCCGCAAACCAAGAAGGAGCTCCAACGCTTCCTTGGTTTTGCCAATTTCTGCTGGCGGTTCATTCATGACTATAGCAAAATCACTCTTTCCCTGACCCAGCTTATCTCTATCAAGAGCCCATTCAAGTGGTCCAAGGCCGCTGAACGGGCTTTTGCTCCACTTAGAGAAATTTACCATTGCGCTTATCTTGGCGCAGGTAAACTCCCAAGCTCAGTTCGTGGTTGAGGTGGATGTGTCTGATTTGGGGGTGGGTGCTGTGCTTTCACAGCTTCTGGCTCTGCTCAAAAGCTCCATCCAGGCGCGTTTTTCTCCCGACGGCTGTCCCAGCTGAGAGAAATTACGACATAGGAGACCGCAAACTGCTGGCCATTAAATTGGTGCTGGAGGAGTGGAGACACTGGTTGGAGGGAGCCAATCAGCCAGTGATGGTCTGGACTGATCACAAAAATTTAGAATATCTCAGATCAGCCAGACGCTTGAATGCCTGACAGGCTCAGTGGGCCCTGTTTTTTCTTAGATTTAACCTCTCCATCACATACTGCCCAGGGTCTCACAACATCAATCCTGATGCTCTCTCCCTCCAGTTTTCCTCCGACTCCTCTCCTGCTCTCTCTTCTGCAGCCACTGCCTCCCTCCCAAACACCATCCTGCCCTCCTCCTGTATTTTGGGGGTCCTTTCTTGGGATATTGAGCAAAGGGTCTGGCAGGCTCAGTCAGCGGAACCTGTCCCCGAGGGAGGCTCGTCCAACAGGCTGTATGTGCCCTCCTCCCTTCGCAGTGACGTCATCCAGTCATCTAGTGGGGGCACACAAGTTTTTTCACCTCGCATCCTGGCATCACTTGCACTATTGAACTACTGAACTAATTCGGCATGTGTTTTGGTGGCCTTCCCTCAGATCGAACTTTAAGGACTATGTGAAGGCATGCCACACTTGTGTCGCCAACAAGACGGACTCTTCCCCTCCAGCCGGTCTCCTCCACCCACTTCCCCATCCCTTCCCGCCCCTGGTCCCATATCGCTATTGACTTTGTCTCGGGCCTCCCTCCGTCTCAAGGCAACACCGTCATTCTCACTATCAATGATCACTTCTCCAAGGCCGTTCATTTGGTTCCCCTTCCTGGTCTCCCTTCTGCTACCAAGACGGCCAACCTTCTGTCCATCAACATCATCTGATTACACGGCATTCCCATGGACATTGTCAGTGATCGAGGAACACAGTTTACCTCACAGCTGTGGAAGGCATTCGCCGGTCCTTGGGTACCTCTGTCAGCCTCACTTCCGGTTATCAGCCCAAGAGCAACAATCAGGCCGAGCATGCAAACCAGTCCTTGGAGGCCACCCTGAGGTTTGTAGCATCCTGCAACCCATCTAACTGGAGCTCCCACCTGACCTGGGGGGAATATGCACTCAACTCTGCCATCTCCTCTGCTACGGGGCTAACTCCTTTTGAGGCCGCCATGGAGTACACACCACCACTGCTACCCTTGATGGAGAGGGAGATCGCGGTACCTTCTGTGGAGGCCCACACACGTCGCTGTCGCTGCCTCTGGAGGTCTACTTAGATGGCTCTTCAACGATTGTCCAAGCTGAACCGCCTGTCTTCCAACCGTAGGCGTGCGGCGCCACCAAGATACGCCATGGGCCAGAAGGTCTGGTTATCCGTGGAGAAGGTACCGGTGAAGACAGACTCCCAGAAGCTGTCCCCACGCTTTCTGGGTCCATTCCCAATCTCCCATATCATCAACGACGACACCGTCTGGTTGCAGTTGCCTCCATCTCTCTGTATAAATCCCAGCTTCCACGTTTCTCAAATCAAGCCTCTATCTGTCAGCCCCCTGACTCCTCCTCCAGAAACCCCTCCATCTCCCTGGGTCATCAATGCACATACAGCCTACACCGTCCAGCAGATTCTGGATGTACACCGTCGAGGCCGATGTCTGCAGTACTTGGTGCACTGGAAGGATTATGGTCCAGAGGAGAGATCTTGGATTCCTTGATCCTATTTTCATGACAAGGGTATGGCACGGGCGTTCCACCTTGCCCATCCACAGAAGCCTGGGGGTCCGCCAGGAGGTATCCCTTGGGGGGGGCGGCACTGTCATGATCAGGCGAGCGTGCCTCCCCCCTCCCTTCCTGTTTCTATTTTCCTGGCTCTGGAACTCATCAAGCACACCTGCGTGATTACACACCTGCTGCCTCCTGATTCACCAGCGTATTTAAGGGCCAGTGTGTGAAGAGCTCTCCACCGGATCGATGGGTTTGTGCCGGCTCACAATCATAATTCTTGTTGTGTGGTTAAATTAATTACTTTCTCCAAGCGTCTTACCTTCTCCTCTCCTCATCTCAGGTTTGCTGCCGCCTCCAGCGGTGCGTCTCCGTAGCTGTGTTTGCTCGCTTGCCTGAATCATCTACATCCAGGACAACGGCTTCTCCACCCAGGTCCTCCATTTACTCCTCCTCCTTCCCTGCCGTTATTAATTCACCTTCTCCTCTCCCACGCTGTGGTCACTGCCGGGCTGTCTGCCAGTATTGTAAGATCCATATCCTCTGTAGTTATTTTCCAGTACGCCGTATCCATTATTAACCCCTCCTCTTCTCTCTTTGCCTCCTAGGCCGCATGTGACTCCAGCGTGCAACTGTTTTCTTGTATATAGTTTGGCTTCTTGGTTGTGGGTTTCATTTATTGTGGTGTGTGTATATATTTATTAAGTTAGCATTTTTTGTATAGGTATTGGGTTTTCATTAAAGTGGTGTAACTTTTCATCTGCATCTGTGTGCTCTTCTGAAGTGCTTGCCTTGCACTTAAGCCTCCTCAAAATCTCAAATCATGACAGAACGATCCAGCCAGGATCAAGGCTTAGTGGGCGCTACCTCAGGAGAACAGTCAGCACTCTTGCGTTTGGAAGCCCCGGAGCACCAGGTCATGCTTTTGTTTAAGCAGCTCCAAACTATCATCCAACAGTTGACCACTGTATCGGAGCATTTGTGTCGGCTTCCTGGTGCGGCTGCTCCCCCTCCCTCACCTGCTGTCCCGGCAGTCCCTGTTTTCAGCAGGACCATCTCCGTCCCTGCACCTGCCCCCTAAGGGGGGAGGTGGGGGGATGTAAGGGGTTCCTGTTACACTGCCGGATGTATTTTAAGCAGGTGGAGGGGGAATACAGGGATGATTCAGCCAAAATACAGTTTCTAACCCTGTTACTCCGTGACCGGGCACTCAAGTGGGCCCAGTCCATCTTGAGTGGTTGGGAGGGGGCCCAATATACTTTTGAACGTTTCATTCAGGAATTCACCCAGGAA
This sequence comes from Pholidichthys leucotaenia, assembly GCA_020510985.1. Lineage (NCBI taxonomy): Eukaryota > Metazoa > Chordata > Actinopteri > Cichliformes > Pholidichthyidae > Pholidichthys > Pholidichthys leucotaenia. Next base: position 226,292,954 of record CM035845.1, on the reverse strand, counting down.
TTTGATCACACAGAGAACGAGGGTAACATCGCTTTCCAGTTGCTGGGGCTTCAGCAGGGGAGTTGGTCAGTTGCTGACTACTCTGTCGTGTTCTGGGTTGCCGCGGCAGAGTCCAAGTGGAATGACACTGTGCTACGTAGCGTCTTCCTCTGGAGTTTGAATACCAACCTCCGTGACGAAGTGGCTATTTGGGTGAACCCCTCCTGATTGGATAAATTGATTGCCCAGACAGTGACCCTTGACATCCGGTTCTGGGAGCTCACGAGGGAGCACAGGACCACTGGTTTCTCGCATGCTCCACGGCCGGTTCACCCGCCCCCTCGCACTGAATCCACGGTGCCGCTTCCAGAGCCGATTGTCCTGGCTAGGACTCATCTGACTTCGGAGGAGCGCCAGCACCGGGAAAAGGTGGGGGCGTGCATGTACTGCGGGGCAACTGATCATGCCATCTCCAAATGCCCAACTCGGCTAAAAAGAACCGGCCCGTCAGTAACCATGGGGGGTCTGGCAGGAGGTTCTTCTCAAAATTCTCCCAGCTGTTTTACACTCCCGGCTCTAATCCAGTTACCGGGAGCTGAGTATAAAACCTCCGCTTTGGTGGATTCAGGAGAGGAGCAAAACTTCATTCACCAGGAATTGATTCAAAAATTTCAGATTCCCACCAGGAACCTCCTGACACCCGTTAATGTCTCCGCCTTATCTGGTTGTAATCCCATGGTGGTGACCCGACAAACCGAGCCCATTTCGGTCATTTTGTCCAGTAACCACCGCGAGACAATCCAGTTTTTTTGTGCTGCCACAATCTTCCGCCTCCATGATTTTGGGGTATGCGTGGCTTCACAAATATAATCCCATAATCAACTGGGCCTGGGGTTCAATTTCTTCTTGGAGTTCATTCTGTTTGTTGTCGTGTCTCCGATCTGCTGCTTGTTTACCCTCTCTCCCTCTCTCCTCCCCTTCGGCTGAGCCGGTGGATCTCAGCCACTTGCCCAAGGTCTACCATGACTTAGAGGAGGTCTTTAGCAAGTTGAGGGCCCTTTCTTTGCCACGTCATCGGTCCTATGTTTGCACTATCGATCTCTTTCTGGGTACGCGGCTACCATCCAGCCGGTTCTACAGTTTATCTGGGCCGGAGAGGGAAGCAATGGACCGCTACATTAAAGACTCCCTTAGCGCCGGCCTTATCAGTCCATCATCTGCTCCTCTTGGGGCGGGGTTCTTTTTTGTAGGTAAGAAGGATGGCACTTTGTGGCCATGCCTTGATTATCACAAGCTTAATTCCATCATCGTTAAGGATAAATACCCGTTGCCGCTCATTAATTTGGACTTTTAACTCCTCCACCAGGCATGGGCATACACTAAGCTCGATTTCCGGAATGCATATCATTTGGTACATATCTGCCAGGGGGATAAATGGAAGACAGTGTTTAAAACTCATTTGGGTCATTTTGAATATCTGGTCATGCCCTTTGGTCTGACCAACGCCCCCACCATCCTCCAGTGTTTAATCAATGATGTCCTCCAGGACATGGTGAACAATTTTTCTTGTTTACTTATATGACATATTAATTTTTTCTCGCACACTGGAGAAACGTGGTCCATGTCCGGACTGTCCTGCAGTGGCTGCTTGAGAACGAGCTTTTTGTAAAAGCTGAGAAGTGTGAGTTTACCACCTGCTCCACTTCTTTCCTGGGGTTTACCGTGGGGAGAGGAACGTTAAAGGCCGACCCAGAAAAGAATCAGGCGGTAGTAGATTGGCCTACCCCGCAAACCAAGAAGGAGCTCCAACGCTTCCTTGGTTTTGCCAATTTCTACTGGCGGTTCATTCATGACTATAGCAAAATCACTCTGTCCCTGACCCAGCTTATCTCTATCAAGAGCCCATTCAAGTGGTCCGAGACCGCTGAGTGGGCTTTTGCCACGCATGATCTGGATGAGTACACGGACACTGTGAACTCATATATCCACTTTTGTGAAGAGAACATTCTTCCATCACGCACCAGGGTGAGTTACTCTAATGACAAACCCTGGTTCACAGCTAAGCTCAGACAGATCAGGAAGGAGAAGGAAGCAGCGCTGAAAAGTGGGAGACAGGGACTGCTACAGGGAGGTTAAATACCGGTTTAACAGAGAGCTGAAGAGGGCTAAATCTCTATACTCAGAGAGACTCCAGCAGCAGTTCACTGCTAATGATTCGGCTTCCGTGTGGAGAGGACTGAGGCAAATCACCAACTATCGACCTAAGGCTCCTAAAGGTCAGGATGACAAAGCCCTTTGTCAAAGACTGTCCCAACACTATGCCCGTTTTGACACCTCGTCATCTGTGTCCAACTCCCCCCCTCCCTCCAGCTCCACAGCCTCCACATTCCCTACTTCATTTAAGGCACCCCCCCTCCTCCCCCCCTCCCCTTATCATCAGTGAGCAGGATGTGCTCAAACAGTTCTCCAGACTGAACCCGCGCAAGGCCCCCGGCCCAGACGGCGTGTCTCCCTCCACCCTGAGACTCTGTGCGAAACAGCTGGCTCCTGTATTCACAGACATTTTTAACACCTCCCTTAAGTTATGCCACGTGCCGTCCTGCCTCAAATCCTCCACCATCATCCCTGTCCCCAAGAAGCCACGGATCACTGGACTTAATGACTACAGACCTGTAGCGCTCACCTCTGTAGTCATGAAGTCCTTTGAGCGCCTGGTCCTGTCCCACCTCAAGTCCATCACCACCCCTCTCCTGGACCCGCTGCAGTTTGCCTATCGAGCCAACAGGTCTGTAGACGATGCAGTCAACCTGGCCCTCCACTCCATCCTGCAGCACCTGGACTCCCCGGGAACCTACGCCAGGATCCTGTTTGTGGACTTCAGCTCCGCATTCAACACCATCCGCCCCGCTCTGCTCCGGGACAAGCTGTCCCTGCTCAACGTGCCTGACTCCCTCTGCAGGTGGATCATTGACTTCCTGACGGACCGGAGGCAGCATGTGCGGCTGGGAAAGACTGTCTCAGACTATACTAGCATCAGCACCGGATCACCCCAGGGCTGTGTACTTTCCCCCCTACTCTTCTCCCTTTACACCAACTCCTGCACCTCCAGCCACCAGTCTGTCAAGTTGATCAAGTTTGCGGACGACACCACCCTCATCGGGCTCATCTCCAACGGCGACGAGTCCGCCTACAGGAGAGAGGTGGCCCAGCTGGCGTCCTGGTGCAGCAATAACAACCTGCAGCTGAACGCTCTGAAGACAGTGGAGATGATTGTAGACTTCAGGAAAGTCACTACTCCTCTGCCCCCCCTCACCCTCTCAGGCTCTCCCATCACCACTGCTGATTCCTTCCGCTTCCTATGCACTACCATCACCAGGGACCTCAAATGGGAGCTGACCATCAGCTCACTCATCAAAAAAGCCCAGCAGAGGATGTTCTTCCTGCGGCAGCTGAGGAAGCTTAAGCTACCCACCAAGATGTTAGTGCAGTTCTACACAGCCATCATCGAGTCCATCCTCACCACCTCCATAACCGTGTGGTACACAGGAGCCACTGCCAGGGACAGACTAAGGCTGCAGCGCGTCGTGCACACTGCTGAGAAGGTGATCGGCTGCAAGCTCCCATCTCTCCAGGATCTGTACATCTCCAGGACCCGGAGGCGTGCTGGCCGGATCATAGCCGATCCCTCACACCCTGGTCACGTACTGTTTGCCCCCCTCCCCTCTGGTAGAAGACTTCGGTCCATCCAGACTAAAACCTCCCGTCACATGAACAGCTTCTTCCCCTCTGCCATTAGACTGCTGAACACTAAGTGACTTATTGACTCTCGTGCACCATGTACAGCAGCTCAACCAGACTCATGTCAATCATCACTGTTTTCTTCCTGCATTACCGACTGCACTATATAGTTCTCCACAGTATCTGCTGCTGGCTAATATATATTTTAACTGTTGACCAGTATCACTTAATCTTATCCTACACTTTTTTACATGTATAGTTTATTTCTCTTATCTTATCATGTTTAATGTTGCAGCATTGCACCGAGACAAATTCCTAGTTTGTGTACTACATGAACAATGGCAATAAACCTGATTCTGATTCTGATTCTGATTCTGCTTCACTTAAAGAGAAATTTACCATTGCGCTTATCTTGGCACAGGTAAACCCCCAAGCTCAGTTCGTGGTCGAGGTGGATGCGTCTGATTTGGGGGTGGGTGCTGTGCTTTCACAGCTTCTGGCTCTGCTCAAAAGCTCCATTCAGGCGCGTTTTTCTCCAGGCGGCTGTCCCAGCTGAGAGAAATTACGACATAGGAGACCGCAAACTGCTGGCCCTTAAATTGGTGCTGGAGGAGTGGAGACACTGGTTGGAGGGACCCAATCAGCCAGTGATGGTCTGGACTGATCACAAAAATTTAGAATATCTCAGATCAGCCAGACGCTTGAATGCCCGGCAGGCTCAGTGGGCCCTGTTTTTCCTTAGATTTAACCTCTCCATCACATACTGCCCAGGGTCTCGCAACATCAAACCTGATGCTCTCTCCCGCCAGTTTTCCGCCGACTCTTCTCCTACTCTCTCTCCTGCAGCCGCTGCTTCCCTCCCAAACACCATCCTGCCCTCCTCCTGTATTTTGGGGGCCCTTTCTTGGGATATTGAGCAAAGGGTCTGGCAGGCTCAGTCAGCGGAACCTGTCCCCGAGGGAGGCTCGTCCAACAGGCTGTATGTGCCCTCCTCCCTTCGCAGTGACGTCATCCAGTGGGGGCACACAAGTTTTTTCATCTGGCATCCTGGCATCACTTGCACTATTGAACTAATTTGGCGTGTGTTTTGGTGGCCTTCCCTCAGATCGGACTTTAAGGACTCCTCAAAATCTCAAATCATGACAACATGGTCCCTGACAAATAAACCAATAAACTAAACTTTTTTCAACATAGTTCCCCCTTCAGTTCACACACTTCTTCCATCAGTGTTGCAGCGCTTGGATCCCTGCTGTTGAAAAATTAACCACATTTGGTCAAATTTGACCACTATGAACTTTTCAGCCCCCCATATATGCTCTCACTTGCTCAAATTCATTTCAAACCCTGATCAAATGTACTGATCAAATTAAAGAATGGATGTGCTAGAATTTTGTTCAGTTAAATGAAAACAAAATGGAAATGGTAGTTTTTGGAGCCAAACAAGAAAGACTCAAAGTTAACATTCAGCTTCAGTCAGTTATGTTAAAAACCAACAGCCAAGCCAGAAATCTGGGTGTGATTCTGGACTCAGACCTGAATTTTATCAGCCACATCAAGACAGTAGTGAAGTCATCATATTATCACTTAAAGAACCTATCGAGGGTTAAAGGACTGATGTCTCAGCAAGATCTAGAAGAACTTGTCCATGCATTTATCTTCAGTAAACTGGACTACTGTAATGCTGTCCTCACAAGTCTCCCTAAAAGGTCCATCAGACAGCTGCAGTTAGTTCATAATGCTGCTGTTTGAGTCCTCACTAAGACCAAGAAAGTAGATCATATACAGTTAGGCCCAGAAATATTTGGACAGTAACACAAGTTTTGTTATTTTAGCTGTTTACGAAAACATATTCAGGATACAATTATATAATCAATATGGGCTTAAAGTGCAGACTCTCAGCTGGAATTTGAGAGTATTCACATCCAAATTGGAGCAAGGGTTTAGGAATTACAGCTCTTTAATACGTAGCCGCCTCTTCTTCAAGGGACCAAAAGTAATTGGACAATTGACTCAGAAGGCTGCAAAAAAAAAAAAAAATATAACAAGGCTGCATGGGCTCTTCCTTCGTTAACCTGTCATCAGTTAAGCAGTTAAAAGGTCTGGAGTTGATTCCAGGTGTGGCGTTTGCATTTGGAATCTGTTGCTGTAAACACACAACATGCGGTCAAAGGAGCTCTCAATGGAGGTGAAACAGACCATCCTGAGGCTGGAAAAAAAGAAGAAATCAGTCAGAGAGATGGCAGAAATGTTAGGAGTGGCCAAATCAACAGTTTGGTACATTCTGAGAAAAAAAGAGTGCACTGGTGAGCTTGGGAACTCAAAAAGGCCTGGACGTCCACGGAAGACAACATTGGTGGATGATCGCAGAATCCCTTCACAGCATCCACTCAAGTGAAGAACACTCTCCAGGAAGTAGGTGTATCAGTATCTAAGTCTACCATAAAGAGAAGACTTCATGAGAGTAAATACAAAGGATTCACCGCAAGGTGCAAACCATTAATCAGCCTCAAAAATAGAAAGGCCAGAATTGACTTTGCCATAAAACACCTGAAGAAGCCAGCCCAGTTCTGGAACAGCATTCTTTAGACAGATGAGACTAAAATCAACCTGTATCAGAATGATGGGAAGAAGAAAGTTTGGAGAAGAATTGGAACAACTCATGATCCAAAGCACACCACATCTTCTGTAAAACATGGTGGAGGCAGTGTGATGGCATGGGCATGCATGGCTTCCAATGGCACTGGGTCACTTGTGTTTATTGATGATGTGACAAAAGACAGAAGCAGCCGGATGAATTCTGAAGTGTATAGGGATATACTTTCTGCTCAGATTCAGCCAAATGCAGCAAAGTTGATTGGACGGCTCTTCACAGTACAGATGGACAATGATCCAAAACATACTGCAAAAGCAACCCAGGAGTTTTTTTAGATAGATAGATAGATACTTTATTTCGAACAAAAAAAGTATAACAAAAACAAAACAAATGACAAATGCAATAAAGTAACAGTATACAGTGTTCGAAAGGGAGAAGGAAGAAGTGAACACTTATTAATTCCATCTCCTCTTTTCCATAAATACACCCATGTGAATTATATACAAATTACCACATTTAAGACCCCAAGTAAACAATTAACTGTATTTTGTACATATCAACATTAACACCCATCCATCCTAACATACATTGATGTCCATACATCAAAACCAGCCTCAAACAACACAGATATACACAGTGCTGTCCCACCCACCATTCCATAGTGTCCCATAGTGTCCCAGAGTGAGCATAGCAAAGAAGTGGAATATTCTGCAATGGCCGAGTCAATCACCAGATCTCAACCCAATTGAGCATGCATTTCACTTGCTCAAGACAAAACTTAAGGCAGAAAGACCCACAAACAAGCAACAACTGAAGACAGCTGCAGTAAAGGCCTGGCAAAGCATCACAAGGGAGGAAACCCAGCGTTTGGTGATGTCCATGGGTTCCAGACTTCAGGCAGTCATTGCCTGCAAAGGATTCTCAACAAAATATTGAAAAGTATCATTTTACTTAGGGTTATGTTTATTTGTCAAATTACTTTTGAGCCCTTGAAATGAGGAGTGTTTGTATAAAAATAGCTACAATTCCCACATGTTTAATCATATATTTTTGTTCAACCCCTTGAATTAAACCTTAAAGTCTGCACTTCAATTCCGTTGTAGTTGTTTCATTTCAAATCCAATGTGGTGGCATGCAGAGCCCAAATCATGAAGATTGTGTCACTGTCCAAATATTTCTGGGCCTAACTGTGTAACTCCAGTCCTCAGATCTTTACACTGGCTCCCTATCTGTCAGATGATAGATTTCAAAATACTGCTGTTGGTTTATAAAACTCTGAATGATTTAGGGCCAAAATACATTTCAGATCTTCTGATCCATTATGAACCACCCAGAGCCCTCAGGTCATCAGGGTCAGACCTACTATCTGTTCACAGAGTTAAGCCTGCTTCATGCTACATTTCCCTCTAGTCTGCTGTGGTCCGCATACGCTTTGGATGAGCCCGGCATGCACATGGCGCTGCTCATGCTCACTTTTTTCATCTACCCAGGCCAAGAGGTTGACACGTGCACAACCATCATTTGTAGTTTCACTCCCGCCCGATAGGTAGCGCCAAGGTGCTGACACGCCCCAATTTTCACCAACAAAGAAACGGCGGACTTCTTCACAAAGTTTCTCTTCAAATATAGAGTCGATTTCTGCTGTTTGACTTCCCAATTCCTTTTCCACAAAGATGCTGTTGCTGCTGTGAAAGAAAGTATGTATGTATGATTTGTGTATGTTTTTATTCTCGTATTCCGCCCCCTCATTGTCTTCTTCATCTGCTGATGTATGCTGTGTCAATATCGCCACCTCATGAATGGGATGTTCAGTCTTGTGCATGCGCTTTTCAACGCGTTCAGGTCGTGGGTAGACGGCGCGGTCACAAAATTTGGGCTGCACTCAGTCGACCGTGGTCGAGCACTGCGGACACTAGCGGAGTGGAGACGATGATGTAAATTTCATCATATGAGGTTTCCGGTTACGCGTTCACGGACAGCAGAGGTGTAGCATGATGCAGGCTTTAGAACCAAACATGGTGAGGCAGCGTTCAGTTTTTATATCCCTCACATGTGGAACAAACTCCCAGAAAGCATCAGGGCTGCTGAAACGCTCAGCTGCTTTAAATCAAGGTTAAAAACTTTCCTGTGTGCCGCTGCCTTTCAGTAGAACAATTGTTAACCTCCCACAATGCACTGCAACTTTTATTTCTTCCACTTTATATGTCTTATGCTATTTTAGCTTGTTTCTATTTCACTTTAATTCATTTTTTAGTTTGCTTTTTATTTCTTATGGGGGCGGCGGTGGCGCAGGTGTAGTGTGACCGACTACTGATCGGAGGGTCATGGGTTCGATTCCCGCTCTGTCTGCTGTCTGCTTGTCAAAGTGTCCTTGGGCAAGACATTGAACCCCCAGTTGCTCCTGGTGGCCTGGTTAGCGCCTGTGTGTATGGCAGCTCTGCCGCTATCAGTGTGTGAATGTGTGTGTGTGAATGGGTGGATTGCAGGATCTGTAAAGCGCTTTGGTCATCCTAGATGAGAAGAAAAGCTCTATATAAGTGAACGCCATTTACCATTTCTTATGCATTTATTTTGCAACTTGCTGTAGTGTTTAATGTTTTATGCAAAGCACTTTGAATTGTCTTGTACATTAAATGTGCTGTACAGATAAACTTGCCTTGCCTTGACCTTCAGGGATGTAACTCATTTTAAAGTACAGCGAGAGTGAGGCTGGAACTATATGAGAAAAGGCTTTCTGGTTGCAGAGCAGAAGGTTGTAGTTCTTTGCCCTTTTTTGCAGTAAGACAGCAGCAAGACAGCTTAATAATGGCAATAAAATCCTGTCATTAATCACATTTTCAGAGAAGGATAAGAAACCTTCGTGTCCTGGCAAGAACAGCAATTAAATGTTTAAAAACAAATGTCATACATAACTGTCATGACATTTTCAAATGGGTGACACCTGTTCAAACTGCAATACACTCAGGGAAAAACAAGCACAAAAACTGTCCCACAATTTTCCTTCGCTTTCTTTCTTTTTTTTTTTTAAGTTATTTTTAAAAAATTCAATTAAAAAAATTAAATGTTCATATTTTATATATTCATTACACATAAAGTGAGCTTTTCATATTTTTCTTTTAAATTTTGATTATTATGACTCAGCCCTTTGAATTAAATTGCTGAATGAATTGTGATAGTCTTTTTTTTTTGTTTTGCACTAGTACAGCAAATGCATCTGTTGTACCCTGTGTAGATTAATGAGTACCGCTCCTATAGAATGAAAGACCATGTTCATCTTTTATAAAGTATCCACCATGATTTCTGAGTTGTGTTGTTGCTTAAGTATGAGATTTGTCCTTGCAATTTAGGAAACCTCAGCTAATTTAGATTATTCAATGAAATAATCAAGAGTTTAATTCAGTTCAATTCAACTTTTTCATATAGCATGCAATCACAGGTGCTAAAATTTACTGGTATTGTTGTATTTAACAGTTACTGCTGCAATCTGCTCACTACAGAGACAGTTCTTTGTACAGTACATCTTCTCCAAACAGTATCTCAGTATCAATTTAGACAATTGCACTAATTTAAAATGATACACTGATACTGGACTAATTCTATCAACTTTAATGAAAAAATAAAAATAATAACACCTATACTGTGTTAAGCAGTATCAAGGTTCAAGGTGTCTTCATTATCTGCAACTATTGCACAACCAGCAGAATCGCATACAATTCACATACAACATTAAACAGTCAAACAAATACAACACAATGCAATTTTTATTTATTGATTCATTTGAACATCAAGACAAAAAAAAATTAAAAACAAGGAATCAAAACCAAAAAAAATAAACAAAACAAAAAATATCCTTGTTCGAAAGGAGTGGGAAGAAGTCAACGCTTATACAGTCCCACCCCTTCTCCATACCCAATAAATTATAATATCATTCTAGTCATTATCTATACCATAGTTACATTCATTCTACAATACCAATAATATATAATGCATCTTATAATTAAGTTGTGAGATAGAAATAATACAACAATGATATTTTATAATGACAATAATACCAGCATCAAATAATAATTGTAATAATAATAAGTAAATACTTCTAGTATGTTTAATATAATTATAGACAATATTATCATCATCATAATCACCATATATGCCATCATTTACCCCCACATGGCTTACAATACCTAGGCACAATAAGTAACCATAATAATAGGTAGCAATAACAACAACAACAACAACAACAACAATAATACCACCTGGCCTATATAATACTTTAAATAATTCCATACTAGACAACAATCATATTACAATACCATTGTTATATTCTAGTAATAATGATATCAATGATAATAGTACTCAGCATATTTATTCAACAATAACTCAGCATATCAGGTACCTCTCAAAAAATTAGAATATCATGAAAAAGTTCAATTTTTTTTCAGTCATTTCAGAAAATGAAACCTGAAAATGCCCCCCCCCCACACACACACACATACACTGCCAAAAGTATCAAAACTTGGTTTAATGACCATGACATTACTGTGTTTGATTGGCCAGCAAACTCTGCTGACCTAAACCCCACAGAGAATCTATGGAGTATTGTCAAGAGGAAGATGAGAGACACCAGACCCAACAATGCAGATGAGCTGAAGGTCACTATCAAAGCAACCTGGGCCTTCATACCACCTCAGCAGTGCCACAGGCTGATCACCTCCATGCCACGCCACATTGATACTGTAATTAATCCAAAATTTGCCCCGACTAAGTATTGCATGTGTACATGGACCTACTTTTCAGTCGGCCAACATTTCTATTAAAAAACTTATTTTTTAAAATTAATTTTTTGTAATATTCTAATTTTTTGAGAAACTGAATTTGGGGTTTTCATGGGCTGTAAGCCATAATCATCAAAATTAAAATAAACACTTGAACTATATCACTCTCTGTGTAATGAATCTATATAATATATGGGTTTCACTTTCTGAAATGAGTGACAAAAAATATTGAATTTTTTCATGGTATTCTAATTTTTTGAGATGTACCTGTATATATTCAACAATAACAACAATAACAACCTTTCTTCATTAAAAACACAATGTAATATTGCTGTCCTTTATTTTATATTGTTCAAAATCATTTCTTTATATGTTGATTTAAATATATGGCTATTTGGACATTGCCTGTGTTTCTCCTCAACCCATTCCACAATTTTACCCCACATACAGACACACAAAAACTTCTCCTAGTAGATCTTACTACATGCATTTTAAATGTTGTATTCTCCTGTAAATTGTATTTCCCTTCTCTCTGACTAAAAATATTTTGTATATTGTGTGGCAAAAATTTTTTACTGACTTAAACAACTGTACTGTATAATAATCAACCAGATCATGTAATTTTGATAATTTTGAATGTAAAAACAATAAATTAGTATGCTCAAGATACCCGACTTTGTGCGTAACACGGACTGCCCTTTTTCATAAAATTAACAATGAATTAAGTGTACTTTTATAATAGTTACCCCAGACCAATATACAATAGGTGAAGTATGGAAGTACTAATGAACAATACAATATATGAAGCGATTTGTAATCTGTGACTTGCTTAATTTTATTTATAATTGCAATATTTTTTCCACTTTGTTTTGTATGTATCTGATGTGTGGTTTCCAACTAATTTTATCATCTAGTAATACACCCCAAAATTTGATCTTCTTAACATTTTCAATAATTACATTATCTATATGAATATGTACAGTATATCTTCTTTATTTTTACAGTTACCAAATATCATTACCTTAGTTTTATCTGTATTTAGTGATAATTCATTATTATCTATCCATTGTCGGCCTCTGTCGGTCTATGATGACCATGGAAGAGAATCCTAAACGTCTACTCTGCTGGAACAGCACCGCCTGTGGCTGAACAGGCCGATGTGCACCGGTGTTCTACCTTCCAGCGTTGGGCGTTGGTAGGATTCAAGCCTGGGCAGGAAGATATGGAGGACAAGATGCTACCCATGCAGCATGTCCCCCCTCTCCATGTCACTGATGAATCCAAAGAAACAGCAGGGTTGCTATAGTTTGGCACCAGCGCCATCGCAGGAGCTGCCAGAACAATGTTGAGCACAACAGAGAACTGCCTTAGGGGCTCCGACTCCGGATATTTCCTCAGGGTTGACTCCCGAAGCCTTTCCCGTGACCGGGTGTGCCGCAAGGCAGCGGAGGTTTGAAATCAGTGTTTACCTTCCCCTAGATGGGCTACCTTCCCAGGTTGACGAGCCACCATCTACCCGAAGCATCTGGTTTTAAGGCGCCAGAGATCCGCCCTCGCCCCTTCTCCTATTAGTAAAAGCAGTTCCGCCGGGCTTAGAGACTAAACCACGTGGGCAGGCTAGGAGTTGGACTTAGTTGTCAGAGGCTTTTCGAGACGCACGCCGTAAGGAGCATTTTATGAGCACTGGGAGCTTAACCCCAGTGCCGCTCCTGGCTATGACAACCTTGGAACCTATCTATCCATATTTTTAGCTTATTTAATTCATTATTTAGAATGTTGATTAGTTCCTTATAATTATTTCCAGAATAAAATATATTAGTATCATCAGCAAATGATATTATTTTTAATAATTTAGAAACTTGGAATATGTCATTTATATATATGTTAAATAATTTGGGGCCCAATACTGACCCCTGAGGGACCCACAGGCAATTCCTATACGTCCAGACAGATATTCTCCCATCTTCACAAACTGTTGTCTCTCAGATAAATAACTTGTAACCCAATTCAGTGCCACTCACCTAATACCATACAACTGCAGTTTATTAAGAAGTACTGTATTGAATTATTTATTTTGTCAAATGGTTTTCTAAGATCTACAAATATACCAATTGCATATTTTCCTTGATCTAATGCATTGATTATTTCCTCTGTTGCTTTTATTATTGTGAATGGTGTTGTACTCTTTGCTCTAAATCCATATTGATTCTAATTAAGCAGATCATGTTTATTTAAAAAGTTTTCTAATCTGTTGTTTAAAAGTTTTTCCAGAATCTTTGAAAATTGTGGGAGGAGCGATGCTGGTCTGCAGTTTGTGTAGTGGTGTTTATTTCCTTGCTTGAATAATGGTATTACTTTTGCTATTTTCATTTTCTATGGGAATGAGCCAGTTTGAAATGATAGATTACAAATATACAGTATGTAAATGGTTTTAATATGCCATCAATAGTTCTTTTTACTAGTGCCATATCAATACCATCACAATCAGTAGATAATTAATTTTTACACTTTTCAACAACAGATTTTACCTCCAATTCATCCACCACTAAGAGAAAGATTGACCGAGGGTTATTTCCAATCATTGTTTCACTCACGATGTCTCTTCCTTGGTTTGTAACTTTTGCTGCCAACTATGGTCCAACATTTACAGAAAAAAAAAAAAAAAAAAGTAAAATACTCTGGATATATTGTTTTCTTAGTTCCATTTTTCCTTAATTTATTTAATGTCTCTGACTCCTTTTATATCATTCTTATTTTCATTTAACATTTTCCTATAGAACAATTTTTTACTAGTTTGTATTATTTCAGTTAATTTATTTTTATATGTTTGATATCTTTTTTTCAAATTCTTTAGTTCTTAATTTAACAAAATTTTTATAGAGATGATTTTTTTTACAAGCATTTTGTAGCCCCTGGTTAACAACGGGCAACTTTTGAGTTTATATTTTTTATTAATTTCTTTGATTGGACAGTTTTTATCAGTTTAACAGTTTAACAGTTTAACAGTTTTTAAATATATCAATAAATTTATCATATGCCATGTCCACTTCCTTCTCTCTATAGACCACATCCCAATTATGTAACATTAAGTCATCTTTTAAAGCATTGCTTGTATCTTCTGTTCTTATTCTTTTATAAATATCCTTTTTACATGTTTTATTATTATTATTACTCTCAATAACCCCATAATTAACATCTAAAGAAACAAACACAGGCAAGTGGTCACTAATGTCATTTATTAGTATACCACTCACCATATTCAATAACATTAGTAAAAATATTGTCTATCAAGGTAGCACAATGTATTGTTATTCTGGTAGGTTTTGTAATCTTTGGAAATAAGGTTAAGCTATACATTGTATCTAAGAAATCTTCAGTTGGTTTATGTTGTTTTGTTTTCATTAAATCTATATTAAAGTCGCTACAAATAAAGATATATTTTTGTCTTTTTTCTGTATACACCTTTTCCGTACCATTTCCATACCACTTCTAATTTTTTCCATATCAGATCCCGGTGTTCTATATATACAACTTGCTATTATGTTTTTTTCTGTTTTCCATCGTAATTTCAATTGTTAAATATTCCATAATTTCATTCACTGTTGATGCCGTGCTGTCCACTTTTTCACTTTTTAAATTTCTATCAACATACAGTGCTACCCTCCCCCCCACACCATTTTTAAATTCCCTATTTTGTGTAAACATCTCATATCTATGTTATTCAAAATTTACATCTTTTTCTTCATTAAGACATGTTTCAGTTATTGCTCTAATCCTAAATTGGGTCTTAAATTGATTTAAAAACTCCTTAATACTATCAAAGTAGCTTGCCACTACCACTGTCTGTCTGGAGTGAATGAATAATGTACCTATTTGTAAAGTGTCTTTGAGTATATATGATAAAGCGCTATATAAAATCGATGCATTATTATTATTATTAAAGTTGGCATAGAGACTCCTACTATTAATATGTATTATTGTCAACGTCTGATCCAAATTCATAATTCCATTTAATTGTTGTTCATCATAATAAGTACACTTATTGTTCATATGATTAAAGTAGTTGTTATCTGGGTCCATATCACCTAAAATATCTTGTGGTTGCTGTTCAGTATTTACAAAGGTTTCAGCTTCAAGTTGACCTAATACACTTCCATTATTAAATAAGGAAGGATGATTGGTTAAAGTGCTGATCATAAGTTGTATCAGCAATGTATACCAAAAAGAAAAGAAAAAAAAATGAGGAAAAAAAATTCTACTCATAATCTTACTGTGCTGTTATTGGTCCAAAAAAGCTATGGTTTAAATTTGTCTAATTCATCCATATCTCTAATCATTATTACTTTAGCTTCTTCTGGAGTGCCAAGCAGTTTTATCCACACCTTACAGTTCTTTGTCCATGTCGATTGTATTTTCCCCTGTTTTCTGAGAGCCCTGGCTTTTCTAGCTATTTCAGAGTTCTTTTCTGTTAAATGTTTGATTACAAAGACAGCTGTTCCTCTCAGTTTCTTGCTTGTCGCAGAAAATCAGTTTTTGCTTTTCTGTTGACAAATCGGGTGATAATCGCTGATTTTCCTTTACTGTCTTTTCTAGGCAACATGTGGCAAGCCGAAATAATCTTATTGTCCACAACAGTGTTTTTAGAGTTGAAAAAAATTAATACCTGCTGCTCAAGAGTGTGTGATTCTCACAGTGTCTCATCCTCCCCATCCTGGTTATCAACTCCAGCTGTCACACGTGCATAAGAGCGGTGTCTGGTGTTAAGACCGCTCACAATGACATCATCCATTCTTGTGTATTGCTCTAATTCATCCACACGTCTTTCTAGGAAATTAATTTTCTTGTCTTTTTCCATAAGTTCAGCCTTTAATTCACACACTTGTTCCATAAGGCCAATAAGCACAGTTTGTTGTTTTGCTATCTTAGATATTTCTTCAGACATAAAATTTAGTGAGAGTTTGATGTCCTCCAACTCCCCTCCATTTGTTTGATTCTTTTTCGGAGGCATAATGACTAGTTTGATTGGGATCAAAGGAGAGGCTGACTTGTTGGCTATTACAGGAGCTGAAGTACGCCCGATGGCTATTGGAGGCCGTCAGCTGGCTTTGTCATCTAATTATAGCTGTTATCTGGTGGTGAGGCCAAAGCTCTCCCAATGGCTAGTGAAGGCTGCTAACTGGCATCTTCATCTTGTAGCTGGATCTGCTGGTTAAGCCAAGGCTCCCTCAGTAGCTAGTGGAGGTCTCTAGCTAGCGTCGTCCTATCTGGTGGTGAATCCGAAGCTCTCCTGGTGGCTAATGGAAACCGTTAGCTTGGGTCGTAACCTGGTAGTGGGTATCTGGCATTGAAGTCAAAGCTCTCCCAGTGGCTAATTGAGACCACCAGCTGGTGCCACAGCCTGATAATGGACATCTGGCTGTGAAGCCAAAGCTCCCTTTGCCCAAGTGGGTGCCTCCAGCTAGCGTCGTCGTCTGGTAGGTAATATGTTCACCAGTTCTTCTGCTTTTACATTCTCCTTTCGCGGCAACTGAATCTTTTAAAAAGCCAATGGCAGCCAGAACAAGTGAGTTCTTATATTTATTAGTCCTTCATTTTGGCTGAATGTATCTGAAGCCAGATGGGGGTAACATGGCTTGTTTCAGCTGAGATAGACTTGTACTTCTTTAAAGTCCTGACTTTATATACAGTTCATATATAAAAATATTCACTGCATTGGATGTTTCCCTTTTTATTACTTTTATAAATACATTCACATTCAACAGATTTTAGTCATTTGACAAAAATCACTTGAATGTGTTTAAGTAATATAAAATAATCATATATTGTTGTTGGTCTCACAAAAATGGAGATCATCTGAGTCCAATGTGTTTCAAGTGATTGTAGATTATACAACAGTTAATTCTGACCGAGCAATTTGATTGGACAGTCGGGACTCCAGGAGTTTCTATATTGTCCAATAATTGCACTGGGACGTTTCACCGAACATGTATCACTCCGCTTCAAGTGTGATTTAATAATCTTTGTTATAGTTAATATCAGTTTGTTAAAATATGTCACAACTGTAATACTGTTTCGGATACCTTAATTACCACATTGAGGTGCTGTATGAAAAGAGACCTTGCGAAAAATCCAGACCAGAAATCTCACCCTTGTAAACACCCGGGAAGATATTTCTGTTTACAGCAAAATAGATAAGATAGAGTTGAATTTATTGTCTTGAACAGCCAACCATAATTACCTTTGTTGTGATGTACTCTATATCATCTAAAAAGGCCAAGAAAAAGTGAGGAAAGTGCACAGAAACTAACACAGAAATGCACCGACGCTAACTCACTCACAAGCTAACTAGCCATCGTGTGGGTCACATGACCCTCAAAACCTACTCAACAGGTAAACATGTAAACACTGTATGCATGTAAACATTGACTTCTGTATTGGACAATATTTAACTCATTTACATGAGTGTGAAATGACAATATACCTATTCTTTTCTATATTATGCTCACTGAGGTCCTTAGCAACAGTTAACTGGGTGCTTTTGGATAGGAGTATTTTCCTCAGTGGAGCAAAACAACTTGTTAAACAAACAAAAATCATAACATTTTGTCTTGTATTGTTGTTATTTAATAACCTGTGCTTGTGCAACTGTTGTATAAAAGAAATATTACACTTGAGGTTGTGCAATATCATGACTTTATAACTGCTATGATATTTATGACCAAATCACCGCAGTTCATAGATTCATAGATACAACACTCCCTCTCGTGTAGTATAGCTAAGCAAATACCCATGTGTCTGGAAGGTCTAATTACTGGTGAAGCAGTAACATAGCTATTGAAAAAATACTGTACAAGTAAGGGGATGGATACCCAAGTCCTAAGCCACTGAATGTCCCCTGGATTTCTGTTAAACCCATCATTTTAAAAGGAAGAAATACGGCACATGTGTAAATCAACCCAGAGCAGGCCATCCTCACAAACTAAATGACTGTCCAAGAAGGAAATTAGTGACCAACACACCTATGGCTGTGTGTTGGTCACTAATGCCTTTAGTGACCAACAGCATTACAATGCCAGTGCATTATAATGTCTTGGCATAAGGCATTATAAGCTTCTGCAGGTAAGAAGAGAGAGACTGATATAACTGTTGCCTGTGTTATTGACCAATCAAAGTTTTATGGGAGAGTGGCAAAAGGAAATCAACTGTTTTGGCTAGAGTTTGCCCAAAGGCATATAGGAGACTCCAAGGCCAATATGAGCATTTTTTCAAAAGTTGCTTTCATTATTTTATTGCTTTTGTAAATAAAAGCAATAAAAGGGGGAAAAACATCCAAGGGGTGAATACATGGTCACATCTGCAATTTTCTCACACATCTTAACAATACTAAAAGAACAGAATATGGACATTTTTTCAGATTCTCCACAGTCTGAGTTAAAGTGATGGTCAAAGCACCAGTAGAGTTTTAAAGTAGCGATATGTAAAATATGACTCTCCAAATATGGTAATTTAGGGTGACCAGAGCAGGTGGTGTCATGATGCCGAGCGTGGGTCAGTGCTGTGCTCGGGTCTTTTGGTTGCTACTCATTTTCTGCATATGTATTTGTTCTTGATTTTCTTCCATTATAGTTTGTACTTTTATTTTGACAGCACCGTTATGTGACTTCCTCCTGTCAAATCTTTTTGCAGGTTGTCACAGCTGTTTAATTGCCTTTAATTACTTTTTCACTCATGCATCCACACCTGATCCACATTTGGTTTTTCCCTGTCTTATTATTTAAACTCGCTTGTGGGGTTCTGACCTCACCTTGTGCAGACAGGAATTTCCCCGTTTGATCCCTGTCTATTCTCAGCTCAGTACTCAGCCTCGCCTGTATAATTGATTACATTTTTCTGTAAGTTTCCCTTCGTGGTTTTTCTGTTGTGTTTTTGTAATCAGTAAGTTGCCCTTTGTGGTTTATTTCTGTTCTTTATTGTTAAATACGCAAACTCACAGCAGGTAAGTGGGGTCTTGTTTTCTGCCCTGAAAGGGCCAATGATGGCAGTAGGTCGCTGTCAGTAGACGCCAGTGGCTGTGGGTTTTGATTTTTTTCTTTTTTCCCACTCACCTTTTTCATTGCTGGAGGGAGAGCTGACAGTATATTCCCAGCTTGCCGGGATTCAGCTTCCAAAAGGAGGTTGGCAGCCAGGGGCCCCAGTGTGCATGAACAGTGGGTGGCTCACTTCATCCAGAGCTATGTTGCTGTCAGCTCCCTCTCCCTGGGCCGTCGCTGCTGTTCCCCTCTCCTCTATGGCGTCTTCTCTTGCTGCTGAGAGCCCAGCTGTCTCCTCCCCAGTTTCGCCCATCACCAAGGCTGCAGGGGCGGTTCCTCCATGTTCTACATTGGGGCCCTTAACCACCGCAGCCACGGAGAGGGATGACTCTGGGCC
This sequence comes from Pholidichthys leucotaenia, assembly GCA_020510985.1. Classification (NCBI taxonomy): domain Eukaryota; kingdom Metazoa; phylum Chordata; class Actinopteri; order Cichliformes; family Pholidichthyidae; genus Pholidichthys; species Pholidichthys leucotaenia. Next base: position 226,273,445 of record CM035845.1, on the reverse strand, counting down.
TGCTGCAGCAGAAACTACCGTGCCCCGGGAGCACAGGCAAGTGCTTTTTCATTCCCTATCACCAACAAATGAATTACCTTGCCTTATTCCCAGTGGTGAGGCTCAGTCATTGCAGTCCACAGAGTTCTAACTGCCTGCTGCAGATAATTTTCCTTCACCTGCTCCCTCCATGTCTCCTCCAGTTTCCCCAGAGTGTCCGCTGATCCCAGGATCGAGCAGCCGGATGATGGATTAGCCTGCGGTCCCGGAGGACCTGGCCCCGTCCTGCAGCCATGGCCCAGACGGGGGGGGGGGGGGGGGGGGGGGGGGTGATGCCTGCGAGCTGAAGCTTGTGCCGACGACTGAGCATCCCCTGGTTTCAGTTTTCAGTTATGCGGGAGGCCGCGCCAGTGGTGAGACGACCTCCAGCTGCCACGCCGGACGAGCCATCTGCGTCGGTTGCTTCGCCTGGAGGCCCTAGGACTGCACTAACCACAATGCCTGCTGTAGGGGCCACCGCAGCAGAATCCAAGCTGGACCTCAAGAGGACCTGGCACAAGACATCCCCGCCTGGATCGACAGAGTCCTGGATGGCAGTGGAGCTTGAGCTCAGGCAAGTGCTTTTCTTTGTTTTCACTTTTTCTGTTTTGGAGAAATCTTGCCTGGCTCTTGCTGGGGAGGGCCAAGTGCAGCCGTCAGCTGCACCTGAGCTCACCTCACTGGGCTCCGCTGCCGTCGGTGACCCTGATTCTGTGTCTTTGTCCTTCTTGTCAGAACCTCTCCTCAGGATCACCGAGGGTCACTCAACATCGCCAGAGGTCTCCGTGGGTCCAGCCTCATCGCCAAAGGTCTCCATGGGTACTGCCCCTTTGGCTGACGTCTTCACAGGTGCAGCTGCATCCCAGCCCGGGGCCACCAAGGGTATGGCTACGCCCCAGCCCAGGGCCACTGAGGGTGCTGCTACACCTCAGCCCGGGGCCACCGGGGTGCTGCTACACCTCAGTCCGGGGCCGTGGAGTATGCTGCTGCACCTCAGTCTGGGACCATGGGGGGTGCTGCTGCGCCTCAGTCTGGGGCCACCGGAGGTGCTGCTATGCCCCAGTCCGGGGTCACTGGGTGTGCTGCTTTGCCCCAGTCTGGGGCCACCGTGGGTGCTGCTTTTCCCCAGTCCAGGGCCACGGGGGGTGCTGCTATGCCTCAGTCTGGGGCCACCGGGGGTGCTGCTGTGCCTCAGTCCGTGGCCACAGGGTGTGCTGCTATGCCTCAGTCCGGGGCCACTGGGGGTGCTGCTTCGCCCTGGTCCAGGGCAACCGGGGGTGCTGCACCTATGCCTAAGGTCGCTGCAGGTCCTCAATCTCCATCTGGTTCCATCGTGATTCCTTCTTCACCATCCCCTTCGTCGGGTGCCCATCTCCTGGCTTCTGTGGTCCGCGGTAAGCATGGGTTCCAACTGCTGCCTCCGGGGGGGAGGTTCATGGTGCTTCACAGCCCGTTGGCCCAGAGATGCAGGGAGACCGCCCAACAAACTCTTTTGTTTGCTTGGGTGGCTTCAGAATTCTTGAAGACCACCCGATGGATTCTGTCCTCCATTTTGGTAGCTCGGGAGACCTGGTAGGCCACCCGACCTCTTCCACCTGATGGTCGGGTGGAGCTGGGACTCTGGAAGGCCACCTGAACTGTTCCCTTGTTTACCCAGTATTGCTTGGTTTTCTCAGCACCTTATTTGGTCAGTGTTGTGGGTTATATGTGTTTTTTTTTGTTGGGTTTTGTGTCTCTCCCTAAAGGCCTGGATCCCCCCACCACCCTCCCGGGGTCTGTTTTTTTTTAAAGTCATTCCTCTTGGAGGTGCGGGTGGGGGGTGTACTTTCATCCCTTTTTGATGTTACGGTGGGGTGTCTGGGTTCCACCCCTTAAGGGAGGGGCACTGTCATGATGCTGGGCACGGGTCAGTGCCGTGCTTGGGTCTTTTGGTTGCTACTCATTTTCTGTATATATATTTGTTTTAGATTTTCTTCCATTATGGTTTGTGCTTTTATTTTGACAGCGCCGTTATGTGACTTCCTCCTGTCAAATCTTTTTACAGGTTGTCACAGCTGTTTAGTTATCTTTAATTACTTTTTCACTCATGTATCAGCAGTTGTGGCATTATAAACACATCTAAAGACTCACACAGCATCTTGATTAAGTCTGACTCCCTGGACTTGTTTAAAGATGACTTTCAGAATAAGCAGATATTGATTAGCTGACAAAGCAGTAATTCTATGAACAGTAAATCATCTTTTCTCATTGTGTGTGTCTTCCAGCTTCAGTCCTTCAATACACATCATTGGATCCAATCATTTCCCTTCCTCCTGTTAGATTTCATGACCTTCTACTGTTTCCGCTCTAATTTACTTCACATATTTTTTTCCTTGTTCTTCCTCCACTTGCTTTCTCCTGCAGCATTTGAAATAAACCTCTCTTAACTTGCATATTTAGGCAATATTACATGAGGGAGTACGGTATCAATGAATATAGTTGTTATATTGATAGAATGGTCAGGCCATGTGCAGGGTGCCACACCAGAGAAAAAACATGACACAGAGAAGCTAAATTTAAACAATTTATTGATCCAAAAAGTCTGCACGGCTAGGAGAAAAACATCATTCGCCAGAGGAAGACTCAGCCTGTGGGGAGGAGACAAGAGCTGGTTAATAGGAGGAGGGAGATCCGGAAGAGTAGAAAACAAATTGCCACTTATGGTAGTTGAGCAGAGTGCCCGGGAGAGAACCCCAGCAGAAATAGACAAACCAGCGGGATGAGGCTGGCAGAGAGTAGGGAAGGAGAGGAGATGGAGATGTGTCTGACAGGGTGGTGACAGGTAGCTGAGCGGAGGTGAGGATGATGGGGCAGGTGAGTGCACAACGATCCCCAGAGACACACCGCACAGATGGCAGCAACCTAAGAGGAGAAAAAGAGAGAGGAATTAATTTTAGCTTCCTCAAGTTTAGTATTAAAGGCTTCTTGCTTGTTACAGGCAGTATACCAAACGAGCCAGTGCTGAAGCATTCACATGATGGTCCTTTTATGTGCTGGCAAGGCAGAGGCAGCAGGTGCATCCACTCACGCAGGTGTAGTGATTACCTGCGGAGTCGGGGAATCTCTCACAGGAAAGGAGGGGGTGTGCGCTCTCCTGAACATGACAGTAGTAACTGCGGGTGTGATACGTCATATGCCCAATGCATAGAAGAGTATACTTGAAGATATATAAAAGACAGATAAAAGATGAATGTTGCAATTTTTCACCTAAAAGACAAGCACACTGATTAAGCTTTTCCTCTATTGAAGTACATAGCTTTTACCCCTCAGCCTGTGAAATGCTGAAAGCGTATAGTTGTCACTGGCGGATTGGCAACCCCAACAGCTACCGTGTAAATGCAATGACAAGAGAAAGTTATGATGTAGGCTTTCCAAATCAATATCATAGTTGTATCTAAGAAAAATGTTAGATGAGTTCCCTTTTGGGCGACTTTGAACTCAAGGTCAAGATCAGAAATCAATTTTTCCATCAAGTTTCAAGAATCAAAGATTTTATTTGTCAATACTACGATACGTACAGGACATACAGGAGAACTTGAAATGTTGTTTTTCTCTCTTCAGTTGTGTGTGCAATATAAAAAAAGGGATAAGGCTGGAAAAGCAACAACAGCAGTCTATGTACAGCAATGCTATCTGTAATGCAAATAACAGTAAAAGATAAAACCCAGACATCCCATAGTGCAAATAAAGGTAAACAATAAAACCCAGCAATCCTATATACAGAAAAAAGGTATAACAGTAATACTCGTAATTGCAAGTTTGATGCAGTAGCATAGGTGCAGACAGTGACAGATTGAACTGCACATGATAAATATTGCAGTAACAGACAGCAGCAGGTATGGCATTTTTGCAAATAGTTGCAGTAAGGTGCACAGATGTACAGCAGCAGATGTATTACTGTTGGTGTTAGTCTTTCTGTGCCAACAGCTGAGGTAGTTATTGTGCGGGTGAGTGTGCTATGGTCGGGGGGGGGGTGGTTGGGGGGCAGAGTTCAGAGTCCTTATTGTCTGGTGAACAAAGCTGTTTAGCAGTCTTGTGGAGTGGGCCCAGAGGCTCCGGTACCTTTTCCCCGAGGGCAGGGGGCTGAAGAGGGAGTATGAGGGGTGGAGGTGTCACTTGCAACGTTGATGGCTCTGTGGGTGAGGCGGGTAAAGTAGATGTCCGAGGGGGAGAGCAGGGGGGCACCGATGATCTTGCTGGCAGCTTTCACTGTGTGTTGTAGTGTCTTCTGGCAGGAGGCGGTGCAGCTTCCGTACCACACCGTGATGCAGCTGATGAGAATGCTCTCAGTGGTGCCCCAGTAGAATGAGCACATGATGGGGGTGGGACTCGTGCTCTCCTCAGTTTGCGGAGGAAATAGAGGTGAGTTTGAGCCTTCTTGGCCAGTGATGTAGTGTTGTTGTACCAGAAGAGGCCTTCAGAGATGTGCACCCCCAGAAACTTGGTGCTGTTCACCTTGTCCATAGCTGCTCTATCAATGATCAGAGGGGATGATGTGTGTCCCCTCCTGAAGTCGACTACAATCTCCTTGGTTTTTCCCATGTCCAGGAAGAGATTATTGTCTTTACACCATCGGACCAGTTAGCTCACCTCATTTCTGTAGTTGGCCTCCTCATGGTTGGTGATGAGGCCCACCATCGTCGTGTTGTCTGCAAACTTGATGATGTGGTTGATGTTGTAGGCTGGTACACAGTCACGGGTCAGCAGGGTGAAGAGCAGCGGTCTGATCACGCACCCTCGTGGGGCTACTGTGATCAGTGTGATGGTCTTGGAGTTGTTGCTGTCAACCCGCATGTTCTGTGGCCTGCCCGTGAGAAAGTCCAGCACCCAGTTACAAAGAAAGGTTTTGAGTCCCAAGTGTCTGAGTTTTTGTCTTATGTGCTGGGGAATGATTGTGTTGAATGCTGAACTGAAGTCCAAGAACAGCATTTGCACGTCGGAGTTCTTTGAGTCCAAGTGGGAGAAGTCTGGATGGACAACAGCAGAGATGGCTTCTTTTGTGGATCTGTTTGACCTGTATGCAAACTGAGATGGGTTGTTGGAGGGAGGGAGGATGAACTTGATGTTCTCCATGACCAACTGCTTGACGCACTTCATTATGATGGAAGTCAGTGCTATGGGCTGGTAATTGTAGCCGGATGGGATGGGCTTCTTTGGGACTGGTATTATGGTGGCAGTTTTGAAACATGTGGTAACAACAGCTTGACTCAGGGAGATGTTGAAGATGTCAGCCATGACATTCTTGAGCTCCTTCACATAGTCCTTCAGAACGTAACCTGGTATGTTGTCTGGTCCAGCTGCCTTGCATGGATTGATCCTGGAGAGGGTCCTCTTCACGCTAGCAGGATCCAGACTTATAGCCTGCTCATCTGGGGGAGAAGTGATCTTCTGTGCTGCTGTGCTGTTTTTGTGTTTCAAAATGGCCAAAGAAGTCATTTAAGTTGTTAAGCAATGCGATGTCACTCGCACAGGTCCAAAGTGGAGGTTTGTAGTTGGTGAGGGTCTGTATGCCACGCCAGAGAGAATGTGCATCTCTTGTGTTGCTGACGTTTCTGGATATTTTCTTGCTGTACTGTCATTTTGACTCTTTGATACCCCGGGACAGGTTGGTGCTAGCTGTTGTTAGTCCTGCAGTGTTTCCAGCACCTGAAGGCTGTATCCCGAGCCCTCAGGAGCCTGTGGACCTCTGCTGTCATCCATGGCTTTTTGTTAGCATGAACAGTGATGGTTTTGCAGTGAGTGACATCATCAGTGCATTTAGCTATGTATGCTACAGCGACCTCAGTGTACTCCTCTATGTTGGTGTGTCCATTGTGTGTCATTGTTGAAAGTGTCCCAGTCTGTAATGGTGAAGCAGGCTTTCAGAGCATCCCAGGACCCCTCTGGCCACACACATACCTACTTTTTTATCTGTCTGATGGGTTTCACTCTGGGTTTGTATGCAGGCCTTAGCAAGATGGGGATGTGATCAGAGAGACCCAGGTGGGTGAGGGGGGAGGCTCTGTTCGCTCTCTTGTGAGTTGTGCATACCAGGTCAAGCAAATTATCTCCTCTTGTTGGAAAGTCTACATGTTGGTGTAGTTTTGGTAGGAGGGCCTTTAAATCTGCATGATTGAAGCCTCCTGGTGTGATGAGGAATCCATCTGGATGTGCTGTTTGTGTCTCACTTGTAGCCTGATAGAGTTCCTTTAGTGCTTTACTCCTCTCGCCGATGGTAGTGAGCGGGACATACATGGCATCTAGCAGGACAGATGAAAATTTTCTCAGAATGTAAAATGGTCGGTACTTGATGGTCATAAACTTCAACAACGGACAACAGTGTTTATGCAGAATAGTCACATCTCAGCACAAAGCGTCACTGACGTAAACACACACACTTCCCCCTCGGGTCTTTCCTCCTTCCATAAACAACCGATCAGCACAATAGCATGTTAGCCCTGCTAAATGAATGAGTCCGGGATATTGTCATTTAGCCACGTTTCCGTAAAGATAAAAACACAGCAGTTCCGCGCATCATGTGTAGTTCTCAGGAGCTGTATGTGGTCTATTTTGTTGTCTAGTGAGTGTACATTGGCCAGAATGAGGGAAGGAATCGGGAATCTGTGTGGGCTAGCGGCTAGCTTCATTTGGATACCTCCGCGTTTACCTCTCTTTTGTCGTCGCTTGCACTGTCTATGGCTTCTCCATTTGGGATGAGACACAGCAGTTGAGCCCGGGGGTGTGGAAGTCTGGTGGAGAAGTCCTAGGCCATGGAGTTTCTCTGTAACGCTCTGGTCCAAGATGTAATGTTTGGTCATATTCCTTATCTCCAGGAGGCTGTGGCGACTGTAGCTTGTGCGCAGCATCATATATGGACATTAAACACATGAATATACACTTATGCATATTTAAAACAACACTAAAGGGCACAAAAACACGAGGAGAGAAGGAAGGCTGCTGCTTGTTCACGTGCTATCTCGTGGTGTTTTCACCACCATCAGAACATGATAACTTGTGAAAGAAATGATGTCCATTTTTCATATTGATACCATAGATATATTTATGGGCAGTTTTGGACGAGTTAAAATTTGGATGACCTTGAACTGAAAGTCATGGTCAGAGGTCAATTTTTTTGCCAGCGATGCCATCAGTACCCATCTTGTAAATGCAATAACTACAGAACAGAATGACGGGGGCTTTTCAAATCGATGCTACATTTATATCTAAGGAAAATGTCAGCCAAATTTGACTTTGGGTGACCTTGACCTTGAGGTTAAGGTCAAAGGTCAGTTTTTCCCTAAATTTTGTAAATGTGATAACTCGAGAAGGAAATGAGGCAGCCTTTTGATGCTGATACCATAGTTGTATCTATGAAAACTCTCTCTGAGTTTGAATTTGAGTGACCTTGAAATAAAGGTCAAGGTCAGAGGTCAGTTGTGTGCTGAGGGAAACCACTGGTGGCTGCCAGTATTTTTATGATTGCAAAGATTAGAAATGTGACCAAGTAATCTTATAAAGTCCAGGCTATGAGCACGTCTCAAATCTTATTTCTTATGCAGGCTTCATTGCTGAGAACAATTCATGAATCAACTCATTGCTCAGGTTCAGTAAAACACATGATCTAAAAACTCCAGGTGATCTTTGAGGCCCTTAAACATAAATTCAGATATTGTCTCAAGCAATGTTGGGCAAGTTACTAAAAAATAGTAACTAATTACAATTACTAGTTATTTCTTTTCAAAAGTAACTGAGTTACTGTACCAATTACTGCATGATTGAAGTAACTAGTTACTTGGAAAAGTAGCTTTCACATTAGTTTTAAATGCATACTTAACCCCTTAGCATTCCTGCCAATTTCCAGCCAATGTGAAACGTTCTGTGGGTGGAAAACTAGAATTTTAAGAGCCTAAGAAAGGAAATCTTTCATTATTCACCATTACACATTGTTGTCTGTCACACAGATATGACAAGAACATTGCATGGCCAGATTAGAAAAACTGATCTAAATATTTTTTTGCAACCAAAATGTAATTATTCACGCCATCAAAAGTTTTTTTTTTTTTTTTTGAGGTCCAGAAAAACAGCTCCCACAACCTGGCCTTGATCTATTGACTTTTTTTGTTTTTAATTTGTTCAGTCAAGTAGGACTTAGCACTCTCAGCTGAATGATTTGGTCAGAAGCCATAGAGAGGATGTAGGTAATTATTTGACTCCATATACTCCAATAATTGTGTAGCAACAGTTTTTTTTTCTAAAACTCTGGAGAAAATTGGTAATAGACTAACAGACATTAACCTGATTTACAACTCTAGATTTAAATCTCATTTCATTTTAGCCAGTGTCCAGCCAATGTCAAATGTTCCATGAGTGGGACATCTTGCACACATAGCAAGATAATTTAATTAATGGATTACACTGCGGGCTTATTAATGTCAGGCTAAAAACAGACTGTTTCAGACAGAGCTTTTAGAACATGTTCATGTTCTGCTTTATCCTGCCTTGAGAGCTGTTAATGTGGGAAAAATCTGAAGAAAATCAACATGATATTGCAAGTAATTCTCTCATTTTGGAGAGCTGGCAACACTGTGCAAAGCTATCCATGCTTATTTTACCTTTATGATTATGGACTTAATCCGATGTGCAGTGATCCAAAGAAAATGTCCATTATCCACAAGTCCAAATGTCTGCTGTGACAGAGACATGATCCAGTCCCTCAAATTTCTTTTGGAGATCAAAGTCCATTTTTGAATGAATAATCTTTATCCAGGTAGCTGGTAAAAGCATTTTAACTTCAGTGGATCACAGTCCAGCTGTCTGATGGAAAGTGTTATCATGCCTTCGGTTTGGAATGACGTATCTGGTAATCAGTCGGTTTAATTCTTGCTGGATCACAAACTGTCCAGATGCATACCTGTGCTTGAAGTATTTCCACTTTACATCCAGCTGTGGCTGTTCAGAATACAGTAGATGCACTTCATGGTGTTGTTAGCATAGCATAGCACTAGGTTTGTTGGAGCTGAAGATTGCCGTAAGTCTCAGCCGGCTCTTTAGTTTGCAACCTGCCAGTATGTTTTTGTCTTTAATCTCGACAAAGGAAAAATAATCTTTTTATTTCCACAAAAACAAAGTAGCTTCATCTTTTCCTCTGCTCAGTAATTAAGACTCACAGGTCACATCAACTGTGTCAGCTACGGTAGGGTCAGTTTGTATATTCATTTATTTGAGCTAAAAATTTCTATCCATTTTAAATAAAACGAGTAATGGATCTGATAAAATTTCAGTAACTCTAACGCATTACTGAATTTTTAAACAGTAATTCTGTTACGCAGCACGTTACTGCAAAAGTAGTGGCGTTACAATAATGCGTAACGCGTTACTCCCAACACTGGTCTCAAGTTATTCCTCACTTACTTACACACACAAACATGGACATCTTTGTCATTGCTGTATTAATCACAAATGATATAGTGGACCTGAGCCGCAAAAATTGCTGCCTACTTTTTTGTTTCTATTTACCTCTACCTAGCGATCTATTGTAAGCAGCAGATCATAGTATTGTGCTGAACATCACACAATTCTGCCTCGCATCTTCCATATGTACATACATCATAATATTCCATTCTTTATTAAAAAATGGTCACATATCTGTCTCATTTTGTTTTTGTTTTTATTTGCATTTTTTTAACATTTATTTTAGCCATTTTAAGTGGGAATGAATGTGGGGGTGTCCTAAAAAAGATAGAGGGTGTCCTAATTTATTTGTTGTCCAGGGGACAAGAACACCTTGCATAATCTGGCTCAAATTTTTTAACTTACATGCACCCGACAATCCAGACGTTACTTCAAATTATGTCACAACAGAGAGCAAATGCAAACAAATAATATGCTCCAAGTTTCCTTTGTGATATTTATTAAGGTTTGTGATTGCTTCACAATTTAAACACATTCATCAAATAACATGTAAGAAAATATTTTACATTAAAATCTATCAGAAATTGCTGACTGGTTTCATTTGAGCAAGTTAGCCAATAAAGATGAACAGGCAGCAAAATGCTTTATTGTTTTTGGAACAGCTTAAAAGGTAAATATTTAGGATTATGATGTAAAACCAAACAGTACTAATAAAACTTTTGAAGCCACAGGTGATATGCTATTTTTTCAGTTCAGTGGTATTTCCATAACAAATGCAATGACCCTGTAGTGATGTTAAAGGACCTTCCTTGAAATAGACTGTTCCAGCTGTCACCATTGCTCATGAAGGGGTGTATCAAAGAGTATTTTCATTTGCATGGCGTCTATGGGATGGTATTTAGTGAATTTGAAAGGTTTTTCTTTTTGATGTATGAGACATTCAAGACATACAATGGGGAAAATATGTATTGAAGGGAGGTGTGTGTGTGTGGGGGGGGGCGATCATGCTCACACAGAATTAATTGGATGTTAAAATATATTAAGGCATCTACTGTATAATACCTTTGAAAAACGTCCTCCAGAAGGGCACTGCAGGGTAGAGGAACTGGTGCTAGAACACCACCTGGGGTCTCTCCGTGCTTGTGCCTGGTGTACAGTATACATTACCAATGAGGCGTTTACATGAAATTTTCATTAGACTTTGGCATTAACTTAAAAACAGTTATGTTCATAAACAAAGTTATGTGTAATGAAGTGGAATGAAGCAAGAAAAAAGTATTGAACCCATGAGAAAAACCTGTACCTCAAGGCGTGGTAATGCAAGGAATTTGCTGAAATCCATGAGATGATAAAACATAGTTCTTCTTCCATCCATCCATCCATCTTCTACTGCTTTTCCGGAGGTCCAGGTCACGGAGGCAGCAGTTCAAGCAGAGAAGCCCAGACTTCCCTCTCCCCTGCCACCTGCTCCAGCTCTTCAGAGGGGATACCAAGGCGTTCCCAGACCAGCTGGGAGACATAGTCTCTCCACCGAGTCCTGGGTCTGCCCCGGGGTCTCCTCCCAGTGGGACGGGCCTGAAACACCTCAAGTGGGAGGCGTCCAGGAGGCATCCTAATCAGATGCCCATACCACCTCAACTGACTCCTTTCAATGTGGAGGAGCAGCGGTTCTACTCTGAGCCTCTCCCGGATGACTGAGCTCCTCACCCTATCTCTGAGGGTGAGTCCAGCAATCCTACGGAGAAAGCTCATTTCAGCCGCTTGTATCCGCGATCTCGTTCTTTTGGTCATTACCCAAAGCTTGTGACCATAGGTGAGAGTAGGAACATAGATTGACTGGTAAATCGACAGCTTTGCCTTAGAACTAAGCTCCCTCTTTGCCACAACAGACCGGTACAACGTCCGCATCACTGCAGATGCTGCTCCGATGTAGCGCCAAATAGTGGTTAACAAAAGAATTGCTGAAAACTGTTTTATTTATTACTCACGCGCTGCTGGGCAGAATGAAGTGAAATTTTCTGAGATTCATCAGACCACAGTTCTTCTTCCTATCTGTGAAATTGATATCAGCCTTGTAGGTAGTTCATGAGTGGCTATGAAAAAAGTTTTTTTTTTTTTTTTTTTTTTTTTTAGAAGTAGAGGAACATCACTCTACTCTCAACCAGCCATGCACAAGAGCTATCTGACCAGGGAGTCAGAAGGATTGCCAGAAGAGTAACCCAAGAGCAAAGGACAACTTGGACTTGGCGACAACAGCTACAACTGTGACAGACAAAACAATAGGCAATGCACTCCACCATCAGGGGCTCCATGCACGCTCACTTTGCAAGACTTCCTCATTAAAAAAAGGCAGTTTGAAGCTCATTTAAAGTTTGCCATGGCCCAGTCAATCAACTGCCTTAAATGCAATTGAAAATTTGTGGAAGGAAAGAAAGATCAGCCACCCCCCCCCCCCCCGCCCCCCACCTCCCAATCATTGTGAGTTTAAGGCAGTCCACATAGAAGGGTCAAACTCTCACCTGAGCACTGTGGGAGATCAGTTTCTTCATACAGTAAGCATCGTGAGGCTGTCGTTGCAGACAGTCTTCACTAAACCTCCACAAAGCATCAGATAAATTTAACAATTCTAACTGGTAACGACAACTTTTTCCTGTTTCATTACATACTTACTTAAATGTTTTGATTTCTTTATATAAATTTCTCAAGTGATTAATATTTGGTGAAAATTTAATGGGAGCAGCCTCATTAGAAATATGAATGTACTGGGGAAAAAAACAAACAAAACTATTACATTTAGTACTTATTGGGGAGCTGAAAAGTTCATAGTGGTCAAATTTGACCAAATGTGGTTTATTTTTCAACATAGTTTTGTCTTCAGTCCACACACTTCTTCCATCAGTGTTGCAGTGCTTGGATCCTCGTGGTTTAAAAATAAACCACATTTGGTCAAATTTGACCACTACGAACTTTTCAGCCTAAGAACTTTACAGCCCCCCCACCCCCACCCAGATTTCCCCCATTGTATATCTGAGCAGAGGAAAACACTCAGGCACGCATGATGGACGTGTACACACACGCACACACGTGCACACACACACACACACACACACACACACACACACTACAGCTCTAGGCAGATTAGGTGTACTTGAAAGTTTGTCTGACTGTGGTATGAGGGACTGTCAATAGGAGGTGGATGTGGACCAGAAACACAGTGGCCAGACTGGACTGGCTGGAAGGAAACTGGGTAAAAAAAAGTGGAAGTGGTTATGATATCTCAGCTCTTAAGACAATCATAACGGAGGGTTAAAAATTATTTTTTTTTGTCTCAACAAATGAAAAATAAAAATAATTTGTAATTATACTTATGCAGCCATGGGAGGACCAAGTATTGCTAATTTGTGGAAACTCTGCATTCAGTCAAAGGAGATGATGACCTGGTGTAACACTTAGACCCAGGAGCAGACACAGAAGACAACATTTAAGGTAAGTGAACAGTAAACTTTATTGACAACAATGTTTGTAATATAGCAAAGAGTGATGAGGATCTGGCAGTTCTGCAGGGGACAGAGCAGAGACAACGGTGAGTACATGGCATAGTGACAGGGAGATTAATATTGTTTGTAGGCTTACAGGTTTCTTCTGGTGGAAGCAGCAGGGATACACAGCAGATCCTATGAAGGTGGACATCATACTGATGATAAATGGTGGTAAGTCAGCTTACTTGGGGAGGTGATAATGTACACAGTCCAAGATAATCCAGACTCAGTCTGTTAGGCAATTTCCAGTGTCAAAGGCAAGCAGGGGTCAGAGCACGGCAGGCTAGGTCAGACAGGCAGACAAATCCAATTCAGCAGGCAGGCACAGGGTCTAGAAACAGGCAAGGGTCAAATCACGGCAGAACAAATAACAAGGTTAGATCGGGTTTAAGCACAGGCAGGATACAGGCAGCTTGTAGATCAGACGCGACCAGACAGAACAATGGGAGAGCATCCTATTTATAATGCCCCACTGATTGGCGGAAGGTGGTGCTTGCAGCTGCAGGGAGAGGAGCACAATCAGCGGAGAGAGAGAGGCAAACAGGCAGTCGGACAGGAACCGTTACAGTACCTCCCTCTCAAGGGACGCCTCCTGGTATAACTCTGGGCTTATCTGGATGGCAGCAATAAAACTCCTTGATGAGGGAGTCGTCCATGATAAAGGACTTTGGGATCCAGGACCTCTCCTCGGGACCGTACCCCTGCCAATCTACTAGGAATTGGATGCCGCACCCCCTGCGGCAAGCATCCAGGAACCGGGTGACCGCATAAACCAGTCTTCTGTTGACCATCTTCGGAGGTGGTGGTGGTTTGGATGGTGGGCAGAGGGAACTGGAGAAAACTGGTTTTATGTGGGAGACATTGAATGTGGGGTGCATCCATAGAGAGGCCGGTAGGTCCAGGTTCACAGAAGCGGGGTTAATGATCTCCACAATGGTGAATGGGCACATGAACTGTGGGGCGAGCTTCCTGGACTCGGCCTTCAGGGGGAAGTTCCGGGTGGAGAGCCAGACCTTCTGGCTGACCTTGTACTCAGGAGCAGGGAATCTCTTTCGGTTCACCCACCTGGAGTTCTCCCCCGCAACTCGGAGCAAGGCAGATGGGACTGCCACCTCTTCTTCAGCCATGGGGAGGAGTGGCGTTCAACCCACTTAAGGTGGGAGCTCCAGGAGGATGGGTCAGACACTGTTACACAGCAGAGCATTGCTTCCATCTCCTGATTCACTCTCTCACACTGGCCATTGGTTTGGGGGTGATGTGATAGCCAGATAAGAGGCTGACCGTGGCCTCGATATCCTTCGAGAAGGCTCGCCAGACCTTCAAAATAAACTGGGGGCCACGGTTGGAAATGCAGTCCTTAGGGATACCATGCAGCCTGACCACATGTATTGATAGGAGATGTGCTGTCTCCAAGGCCGATGGTAGCTTCTTCAGGTGGATGAAGTAGGCTGTCTTGAAAAACCTGTCAATGATTGTTAAGATGATTGTGTGCTCATTGGAGGGGGGCAACCTGGTCACAAAATCCAGCGTTATATTGGACCACAGGCAGCTAGAAACTGGGAGGGGCTGTCAAAGTCCAGCAGGAGGGGAAGTAGGGGTCTTCCCTGTGGAGCACTGGGTACAGACCGTAATAGACTCCTGGACGTCCCTCTTCATTGTGGGCCACCAGAAACAGTGCCGGAGAGAGGACAATGTGCATGCTATCCCTGGGTGGCAGTAGAGCTTGGTAGTGTGGAGCCAGCGGAGGACCTCATCTCTGATTGCCGTAGGGACGAATGACTGGTCTGGTGGACCCCCCTCCCCCCCAGATCAGGATTGGTGAGCTGCACCTCCCAGATTCACTGTTCTATATCTCAGGTGAGGGCCCCCACAACAATCCCCTCCGGAATGATGGTCTTTGTCGTCGTGGTCAATGGGATGGAGGAAAACTGGTGGGAGAGAGTGTCTGGCTTTGAGTTCTTCGACCTGAAACGACTGAAGAACAGGGTCCATCTAGCTTGGCGGGGGTTACGATGTTTGGCAGAATGGATGTACTCAAGGTTCTTGTGGTCCATCCACACAAGAAGGGGCAATGCCAACCCCTCAAGCCAATGGCGTTATTCCTCCAGTGCCAATTTAAGGGCTAGCAGCTCTTGATTCCCGACGTCATAATTTCTCTCGGCTGGGGACAGTCGCCGAGAGAAATACACGCAAGGGTGGGCCTTCCCATAGGCTTTCCAGTGCTGCGATAACACTGCCCCCACGCCGGTGTCAGATGCATCCACCTCAACAATAAATTGGAGCTCGGGGTCGGGCTGGAGTAGGATGAGGGCATCAGTGAAGCGGGTCTTAAGGAGAGTGAACACTTCCTGTTCCTCCTGGGTCCAATGGAAGGGGACCTTGGTGGATGTGAGGGCAGTGAGTGGTTGGGCAATGGAGCTATAATTTCAGACGAAGTACCAGTAAAAATTGGTGAACCCCAAGAATTGCTGTAGCTGTTTGCTGTTGGATGGGGTGGGCCAATCTGTTACTGCTTGGACCTTAACTGGATCAAGTTTGATGTTCTCAAGCGATATTATGAAACCCGGAAAAGTGATGGTGGCAGTGTGGAATTTTCACTTTTCTGCATTGACGTACAGCTGTTTTTTGAGGCGGCATTGGAGGTCCATACTGATGTGGACTTGGTGTTCTTCCAGTGAATGAGAGAAGATTTGGATGTTGTTGAGGTAAACAAACATGAATGTATTCAGGAAGTCCTGAAGTACATCATTTATTAGCTGCTGGAATACTGCAGGGGTGTTGGTGAGCCCGAAAGGCATAACGCAGTATTCAAACTGGCCTAATTGTGTGGAAAAAGATGTTTTCCATTCATCGCCCTCTCTGATCCGGATAAGGTGGTTGGCATTCCTAAGGTCGAGTTTTGAAAAACTGTAGCCCCTTGAAGTTGGTCAAAAGCTGAATTAATGAAGGGAAGGGGGGTATTTATCCTTAATAGTGATATTATTCAACTCTCTGAAGTCTATGCAGAGACGTTGGGACCCATCCTTTGTCCCCACAAAGAAAAAACCTGCACACAGGGCTGATGAGGAGTGACAGATGAGGCCAATGCTAAGCGAATCCTTAATGTTTTTTCTCCATGGCCTGCTTCTCGGGAGCCGACGGGCTATATAGACAGCTGGAGGGTAATTTAGCTCCCTGCTGGAGTTCGATAGCACAATCATATGGCTGGGGGGGGAAGTGATTTGGCCTTGACTTTACAGAAAACGGGGGCTAGGTCATGATAAACAAGAGGAACCTTAGAGAGATCAGGGAGCTCTGGGTCTGGAGGCTGGAGTGAAATGGATGGGGAGCAGGCTGCTGATGTCATGAGTTGCCCATCAGGGCAGACAGGAAGACCCAGATGCTGGACTGCTAGTTTGTGATATTTATTAGGAACACAAAAAGTCCAAAACAGTGCACAACACAAAGTCCAAACTGAAAATAAAGGAAACTTACGAAACAAGGTTCACCAGCACAGGGGAAGGGTACTGGTGGAGAAGAGTACCTTAAGACACCGGCAAGGAGGAAGCGAAATAACAGTTTTTAAATAGAGCTGGAAACAAATGAAACAAATGATAGCAGGTGTGGATACCATGAACAGACAGGAGGAAACAATGATAACAAACTTGGATCAGCTGGGAGCAATGAGAGGGTGAGACGGGACTTAGAGCCGACAGGAGGACCGCCCACAACAGAGCAAAAAACACGAAAGTGCCACTGACATCTGCACCCCTGAGAAGAGAGGAAATACAGCAAAATATAATGAGATAAAAAAGAAAGACAAGAAAACCCAAACAAATAAATAATAATACTACAATGAACGCAACCAGGAAAATAAATCACACTAAGAAACAATACAGAATATGTGAAAATAAACCAAAGATAAAATAACAGGAAAAGAACTCAAAAATACAACACCATACAAATACAGGAAAAAAAGCAAAGCGACAGAGCACGGCGGGATCCCCCCGTGCTCAGATCATGACAGAGCCCCCCTTCCCAAGGGGTGGAATCCAGACACCCCTGGTAACATCGAAAGAAAAGGACCCCCCCACACACACACACACACAAAAAAAACCCACTCCAACAAGAAAACAACCACACCCCGGGCGGGAGGAGGGGGACCCAGGCATGGAGGGACCGAAACAAACCAGTGAAAATATGAAAAACTCTCAGAACTCACAACCCAGACTAAGAGGAAAACAAAGACCCCACTCGTGATCCACACCCATGCAGAACCAGGCACCTAGACCCCCTGGACCAAAGAACTAGACAGTTCAGGTGGCTGGCCAAAGTCCTGGCAGATGGCGAGGTGGTAAGAGTCGGGTGGCCTGCCAGAGAATTTGAGCCACCCAACCCAATTGCACAGTCTGTCAGGCGGTCAGCCAGGGTTCTTCAGCCACCTAAACAGACGGGGTGGCCCAGGAGGCGGCTGCTCCATGGGGAAACCCAGTGATGGAGGGGGCAGAGAAGTTCGGAAACCACAATGGCTTTGGGCATAGAGGAAACCCCGATGACCTCGGGCAGAGGAGAGGGAACCATGATGGGCTCGGGCAGATGAAAGAGAACCACGATGGCCTTGGGCAGAGGAGAAGGAACCACGATGGCTTTGGACAGTTCTGCAGCACCCTTGGTGGCTCTGGACTGGGACATAGTAGCACCCGCTGTGGCTCCGGGCTGGAGCAAAGAAGCACCCATGGTTGCTCCGGGCTGGAGCAAAGCAGCACCTGCAGTGGCCTGGGCTGGAACAACACTGCACCCTTGGTGGGCCCGGATTGGGCCAGAGTTGCACCCATGGTGGCCCCCGGGCTGGAGCGTAACACTCACGGTGGGCCCACACTGGAGCACAGCACCCATGTTGGATTCAGGCTGGGGCGCAGCACCCATGACAGTCCCTGACTGGGACATAGCACCCACGGAGACCCAGATTGAAGAGGTGCTGCACCCACGGAGGTCCCGGGTTAGGACGGAGCACCCACGAAGACCTCATCTGGAGGGGGAGCAGCACCCATGGAGGTCCTGGGCTGGGATGGAGCACCTGCGACAACCTCAGCTGATGGGGTAGCAGCACCCTCGGAAGTTCCAGGCTGGGACGAAGCACCCGCAAAGACCTCATTCGGAGGGGAAGCAGCACCCACGAAGATCTCAGATGGCGAGGCCAGACCCACGGAGACCTCTGGCACAGTTAGACAAATCTCAGTGACCCTGGGGATAGGCTCAGACAAAGGGAACAGAAACACAGGGTCAGGGTCACCAGCGCCAGTGGAGACCAGCGAGGTGAGCTCAGGTGCAGCTGACGACTTCACTTGGCTCTCCCCACCAAGAGCCAGACAAGATCTCTCCAACATAGAAACAACAAAAACAAAGGATAGCACTCGCCTGAGCTCAAGCTCTACCACCATCCAGGACTCCATTGATCCAGACGAAGATGTCTCAGGCCCGGCCCTCTGGAGGTCCAGCTCAGATTCTGCTATGGCGGCCCCAGCAGCAGGCATGGTGGTCAATGCAGTCCTGGGATAATTCAGTGAAGTGACCCAAGCAGGTGGCTTGTCCGGCATGGATACAGGAGGTCAGTTCTCTGCTGGCGCTGGATCCTGCTCAGCTGAAGCCCTGGGATGCTCCTTCATTGGTGCAGACATCAGCTCGATCTCAGCACTCTCCCTCCATCCAGACCGTGGAACCAGATCCTCCAGGGCTGCAGGCTCCGCCAACATCCGGCGGCTCGATCCTGTGGACGGCGGACACTCAGGGGGAAGAGGAGGAGACACAGAGAGAGCAGGTGAACAGTCTATTGCTGCAGCAGGCGGTGAGAGTTCAGAGGACTGCACAGGCTGAGCCTCACCACCGGGAATCAAGCAAGAAAATTCATGTTTTAGAGAATGAGAATGAAAAAACACTTGCCTGAGTTCCCGAGACACTCTTGAATTCACCCTCTCCATGGCTGCAGCTGTTGTGGCCTCCTCTGAGGAACATGGAGGAGCCACCCCTGCAGACTCGGCGACTGGCAGAGCTGGCGGTGAGACGACCTGGCCCTAAGCAGCAGAAGGAGATGCCGAGGAGATGGGGGTCGCAGCAGCAAAGGAGGAGAAGGAGCCTAATGGGACAGCCAGAGAAGGAGAGCCAGAGGAAGGAACTGCTGCGGGGATTGTCTGACTCTGCACCGGAAGATCTGCTGCTTGAGAGGTGGAGGTGTTCCTCCAATGGTCCGAAGCTGGTTGGTGGCGTTTTGGAGCCGGCGGAGCGGGAGCAGGAATGGGCGAACTGGAGGTGGAGAAGGACGTCTTCAGTGGATTGTGCCTCTGTGTCGGGTTCAGGCTCACTGGAAGTGGCCCCCACATCAGCCTGGGGAAAGATTGTTGGAGGACAGAGAGCGTGGCCAACAACTCCGTGAACTGAGAATACTTCCACAACCCTGGGTGCTCCTTGACAATAACGGTTGCTGAATTCACACTCTCCCAGATCTTCTTTGGTCTGCGGGAGTTGAGGGCTTCATCCACAAAACTCTGGATGAATTCCACTGCCCGTTCCTCCTCCAGGCTCAGGACCCCAGCTGCCGATCTTCCTTTGTTTCCCGAAGGCCAGCGTGCTGGAGACATGATTACACTCTGGAGAAACAGGTGAGTGCAAACAACAAATCACAAACTAGCAGCAGCTGGGTCTCAAACTGGCCAGAGTCTTCTGTCATGAATTGCCCCTTAGGGCAGAGAGGAAGACCCAGACACTGGACTGCTAGTTTGTGATTTATTGGGAACACAAAAAGTCCAAAACAGTGCACAACACAAAGTCCAAACTGAAAACAAAGCAAACTTATGAAACAAGGTTCACCAGCACAGGGGAAGGGTATTGGTGGAGAAGAGTATCTTAAGACTCTGGCGAGGAGGAAGCAAAATAACAGTCTTTAAACAGAGCTGGACACAAATGAAACAAATGATGGCAGGTGTGGATACCATGAGCGGACAAGAGGAAACAATGATAACAAACTCGGATCAGCTGGGAGCAATGAGAGGGAGAAACAGGACTTACAGCTGACAGAAGCACCGCCCACAACAGAGCAAAAAACCCGAAAGTGCCTCTGACAGCTGCAGCCCCGAGAAGAGAGGAAATACAGCAAAATATAATGAGATAAAAAATAAAGACAAGAAAACCCAAATAAATAATAACACTACAATGAACACAACCAGGAAAATAAATCATACTAAGAAACAATACAGAATATGTGAAAAAAAAACAAAGATAAATTGACAGGAAAAGAACTCAAAAATGCAACACCATACAAATATAGGGGGAAAAAAAAAAAGGCAGAGTCAGAGCATGGTGGGATCCCCCCATGCTCAGAATGTGATAGCTGACTTGAGGCAGGCAGACATAGAAAAGGTGTTCCAAGAGTTGATGACTGCCTGGCTCCAGTCAATGACAGGGTTGTGAGTATATAACCAGGGGTATCCTAGAACTATGGGGGGAGTGGTGGCCAGGAGAACAAAAACGGATAGCTCCTCCCAGTGGTTACCAGAGGTTAATAGTGCTAACGGGACCATGTGTTTAATTACCTGACACAGGGGTTGGCCAGAGAGGGCAATAAGGTTCTGGGGCTTAGGTAACTGGGTACAAGGGATTTTTAAAGCACAAATTATGCACCTGTGTCAACATGATGCAGCTGCAACAAAGTTGATGCAGCAGCAACATGCATTCCTATTGCATTGTCCAACATGCATCTCTCCAGAGAAGGAGAACTACACATTGGCAACGCAGGCCAAAACAGCTGTGATTGGTCCGCTTTGTCTCCTTCACATTTCCTGGTTCTCACTGCTGCTTCACTCTGCTTGTTCAGGGTAACACAACTTCCAAGATGAGTCGGTTAAACAGCGGTCCACATTCAAAAGAATATTGAGCTAGTGAGCACATATAGAACATTTTGTGTCTCGTCATAATCCCAGTAATTACACAGATTGTCAAAATGGCAGCGGCGACTGTCACATACATCATTTTCTCTGACTTCTCTTTTTCTCTGTGCAACGATTGTATTAGAAGTTGCTTTTTCTTAACATTTTGCAGCTCCAGCTCAATCACAGTCTGCTCTTGTCCTCGCTATTTCTTAAACAAAAACACACGAGAAACACAAATCATTCTACACATCGGCTGAAACCCGTTTTGGTGTCGGAACAACACATTTCACCCAACACACAAGAAAAAATTGGCGATCACTGCATCTGCGACAGACGTTGGTAATGGTGTTGACGTGATGTGGGTGCGTAAATCCAACTTTATGTGGTTGCCAGACTCTTAAAGATAAAATTTTGTTTGGTCCCTGAGTCAATTAAAGCTGAGCCTACAAATTTGGTGGTCTGGAGCATAATATGCACGGGCAAGACAAGACAGTTTATAGGGAGATTATTTGACACTGTCCATCAAACCCCATATTTTCACTGACGGGCTGAGCCTTTTACTTTCTCTGGGCACCAACTGACAACATGGTTTGGTTAGCTGCAGTACATAGACCTTCGTCATGCTGCTGCTGTTTTTTGACCGGAGTCAACTTCGACCGCCCAATGGCCATGGGCTCTGAGGAATCCAGATTAGTGGTGGCCGGTGGCAACGTGAGGAGCCATGGACACGGTGGACTGACGCATGAAGTGGCACAAGACGTGCATCACTGCTCCATCGAGTGTGCGCACAGTCTATTGTCCAGCTTGATGGCTAATGAAATAAGGACATTTAGTGAGTCCGGTTCATCCTGAGGGTGGGGGAGCTTTTCACAAAGGCGAGGACTGAGGCTGCAGATGAACATGGACAGTAGCGCAGTGTCGTCCCACCCAGCTTCAGTTGCTAATACTCAGAAGCCAACCGCGTGCTCCGCTGCTGAGCTTAGCCCCTGGCAAAGGTCAAGCAACCGCCAGGACGCGTTGCCCTCCTGGTCAGTGTGATCAAAAACCTGAGCAAACTCCTTGGAGAACCGGCCTTAGGTGTAAAGGTGGTAATCTGGCCCCTGGATTAAGGCCTGAGCCCAGATGAGCGCGCGTCTATTGAGGAGCACCGCCACAAAGCTAATGCGACTCTGATCTGAGGGGAAATCCTCCGGTATCCAGTCGGACATAAGCTGACACTGATAAAGAAAACCACTGTCCTCTCCTAGCCTCCCTGAATAACAGGAGGGCAAGGATACCGGAGGGGAGCAGGCCCAACGGGGTGACACGAGTTGAGGCGCCTCAGAAGATGCTGCCACAAGCCTCTGTAAAATTTGGTTGAGCTGTGTGATATGGTTGGACATTTGTAACATTTGATTTTGCAAAACCTGGTTTTGGTAAGAGATTTGATCTACACGCTGCTCCAGAACACCCAAGCTGGGCTATGACAGTTGTCATGGCTGTGCCCGCTAGGTCTGCATGTTGGTCGCATGCTGACACGGTGTAACATTAGACCCAGGAGCAGACACGGAAGACAATGTTTAAGGTAAGTGAAAAATAATCTTTACTGACAGTAATGCTTGTAACATTGCAAAAGGTGATGAGGATCTGGAAAACCTGCAGAGGAGAGAGCAGAGACAATAGTGAGTATATGCAATAGTGACAGGGAGGTTAATATTGTTTGTATGTTTGCAGGTTTCTTCTGGTGGAAGCAGCGGGGATACACAGACACAGCAGATCCTTTGAAGGTGGAATTTCCAGAGTCACAGGCAAGCAGGGGTCAGAACATGGCTGGCTAGGTCAGACAGGCAGACAAATCCAATTCTGCAGGCAGGCGCAGGGTCTAGAAACAGGCAAGGGTCAAATCATTGCAGAACAAATCACAAGATTAGATCAGGTTTTGTCATAAATGGCCCTTTATAAGGGCAGGCAGAAGACACCAAAAGCACGCTGTGAGTTTGCAACATTTTTTAACAGAAAGACGAACACGACACAAAACACTATACTTACATACAAAGAAATGATGAGGGCGCTGGAGGAGAACGGGCTCTCGACCGGTGGGAAAGAGAACAGCCTGGATGGACCCAGGATGACGAGCTTGGACATGCTGGGGGGAAAAAAAAGAGACAACAACAGACGGAGTCACAACCGAAAAGCAACGGGGCTCATGACTGAAGAAAAGTGTAATGAGACTGACTGCGGTGTTTCCACTGTGCTCAGGCTCCCAACTCACTTTTGGTTATCTTCTGTATTTTCTCAGTTTGTGTGTTATTTCTCTGTGTGTTGGGTTTTGGATATACAGTGATCCCTCGCTACTTCGCGCCTCACCTTTCGCGCCCTCAGTGCATCGCGGATTTTTCAAAAATATTCATCAAAAATTCAAAATTGAGAAAACAGTTGCCCGGGCGCTAGCAGAAGGCAGGGAGACTACACGGAGAGCCGGCTCAACTCAAAATCCACCTCTCTGATTCGCTGGCCAGCATCCCACCCGCCCCCAAGAGATTTTGTTCTCGTGTTGGCTCAGCTCGGGAATCTCGCAAGCTGATTGGCCGAGACGTCGCTGCTGCCTCTACGCCTCCTCCTGCTGCCTCTACGCCTTCCCATCGAGAGAGAGAGTGAGAGAATGAATGTACGTATTATTTATATTATTTATACATTATTTTATGTATATTATTTATATTATTAATTTTTTATTTACATGTTTCAAACTATTCTTTAATGTTCTAATGATAACATATGCATTTATAGGGTTAATATACACTTATTGATATTATATATACACAAAAAAATGTATGTAAAAATGGGGGGGGTGACGCTACTTCGCGGTTTTTCACTTTTCGCGGTCGGTTCTGGACCCCATTAACCGCGACAAGTGAGGGATCACTATATGTTATTTCTGTTTGACATGAGCCCCCCACCTTGATATCCAGACACTCCCACATTGTCATCATCTTGTATATGGTGCTCTATCTGCCTGCTTAGCAATTAGGTCACTTGCCCGCTCACGTGTTCCACACCTGCTGTCATTTGCCTTAATTGATTGCATGCCCTATTTAATGACTGCCTGTTTACCCACTCCTTGTTGGAGCCTCATCAGTGTTCCCGTCAGAACCCTTTCCCTTTTCTGATGTGTATGCATCTCGCCTACTACACACGTGGACAAACTTGTTGGTACCCCTCTCTTAATGAAAGAAAAACCCACAATGGTCACAGAAATAACTTGAATCTGACAAAAGTAGTAATAAATAAAAATTCTATGAAAATTAACCAATGAAAATCAGACAGTGCTTTTGAATTGTGGTTCAACAGAATTATTTTAAAAAAACAAACTCATGAAACAAGCCTGGACAAAAATGATGGTACCCTTAACTTAATATTTTGTTGCACAGCCTTTTGAGGCAATCACTGCAATCAAACAATTTCTATAACTGTCAATGAGACTTCTGCACCTCTCAACAGGTATTTTGGTCCACTCCTCATGAGCAAACTGCTCCAGTTGTCTCAGGTTTGAAGGGTGCCTTCTCCAGACGGCATGTTTCAGCTCCTTCCACAGATGTTCAATGGGATTTAGATCAGGGCTCATAGAAGGCCACTTTAGAATAGTCCAATGTTTTGCTGTTAGCCATTCTTGGGTATTTTTAGCTGCGTGTTTTGGGTCATTATCCTGTTGCAAGACCCATGACCTGCGACTGAGACCAAGCTGTCTGACACTGGGCAGCACATTTCTCTCTAGAATACCTTGATAGTCTTGACATTTCATTGTACCCTGCACAGATTCAAGACACCCTGTGCCAGATGCAGTAAAGCAGCTCCAGAACATAACAGAACCTCCTCCATGTTTCACAGTAGGGACAGTGCTCTTTTCTTGGTATGCTTTATTTTTGCGTCTGTGAACATAGAGCTGATGTGCCTTGCTAAAAAGTTCCAGTTTTGTCTCGTCTGTCCATAGGACATTCTCCCAGAAGCTTTGTGGCTTGCCAACATACAGTTTGGCAAATTCCAGTCTGGCTTTTTTATGATTTGTTTTCAACAGTGGTGTCCTCCTTGGTTGTCTCCCATGAAGTTCACTTTGGCTCAAACAACGACGGATGGTGCGATCTGACGCTGATGTACCTTGACCTTGGAGTTCACTATGAATGTGTTTAGAGGTTGTTCTGTGCTCTTTTGTTACCATTTGTATTATCCGTCTCCTCCTGCGGCCACGTCCAGTGAGGTTGGCTACAGTCCCATGGATCTTAAATTTCTGAATAATATAAGATAAGATAAGATAAGCCTTTATTAGTCCCACAATGGGGAAATTCCAGGATTGCAACAGCACAGGGATAGCAACACTCAGAGCAATAATTAAGAAGATACGGAAGATATAAATAAGAGCAGTGGATATACATACATACACATCAATATATAAATATATATACAAAGTGCGGAGCATAATGTGTGCAATGAGGAAATGTTTCCGTATCCTTAAATAGGTAAATGGCAATTAACCAATAAATGACAGATGTGGGCCACAAGAGTGAGGAAATAATCAGGTCAACAGCTGACAGCTGTCAAAGCCCGCGCACAGGCCTTGACAGCAGGAAATAAACAAGGACTGTCAAAATAAAAGCACAAACTGTGACAAACAAAAATCAAGAAATAATCCAATGAACAAGAATGCACTTAACAGAGGGACCTAGGGAGAGGGTAAATACAATAAGAAATACCACAGCTAATGATACAAAACTACAAAAGGAGATCTAAGACAAATATACCCACAGGAAAATAACTAGAAGTACAAAATACAATGAACCAATCTAAATACAAAATAAACAAAGATGCAGAAATACAGAAAGTGACTACAACAACTTAGGGGCTGAGCACGGCTCCCACCCATGCTCAGGAACATGACAGGTTTAAGCACAGGCAGGATACAGGCAGGTTGTAGATCAGACATGACCAAACAGAACAATGGGAGAGCATCCTATTTATATTGCCCCACTGACTGGCGGCAGGTGGTACTTGCAGTTGCAGGGAGAGGAGCACAATCAGCGGGGAGAGAGAAAGCCAGACAGGTAGATCAGACAGGAACCCTTACAGATGATGCTTCGACAAACTAGTATCACGCCACCTATTAGAGAAAGTAGAACAGATCTGTCTGTTAATTCGTACAGGTTCCTAAGTCTGTAATTTTCCAGTTTGGGATCAATAAAGTACATCTATCTATCTATCTATCTATCTATCTATCCATCCATCCATCCATCCATCCATCGCAGCCATTTTAATCACAACAAAAAGCAGAAGTAGAAAAAAATATAATTAATCAGGAATAAATGCTCTGTGCCTCAATTGCATGAGACTGTATTGATGGTAATATCAGTCATAGATGAAAACGTGTTTTAATGACTTTAATGTTTCTCTTGTGAAGTAGAACTGAGGCTTGTTAAAATGATTAGCAAGACATGAGACATGGCATCAGTAAAAGAGATCTACTAACATTCTTCTTCACATTGAAAAGCAATCATGTTTAAAAAAGATTATACCCAAGAAAATTAATTCATGCAACAGTAGAAGGAGAGTACTGCTCATACATGTAAAATAAAGGTCGTTGTTCTACTATATTTCATATATTTGACAACTTTGATGCTATTAGCAGGGCAAACACGAGTGCATAATTTCTGAAAGAATTTCAGGTGCTGATTGAACCTTGGGATATATGTTCAGTCAAGCAAAGCCCGGCGTCTGCATCATTTTTCATTTTTCCTCCTCCAGCCTCACAGACTGTTGAGTAAACAGCCAGATATGCAAATGGTTTTCCTTTGTTTCTTCCAAAGGTCTTTCTACGTGATTCTTAGGAATGAACAAGACAAAGGCATGTTTATGAAATTAGTTCCACGGCATGCACGTGCACACACAAACACATGTGCGTGCACACACACTAAAGCAATCCTCCAAATGCCACTCATATCCGCAGGTACTTTACAGTTTTGTTTATTACACATGTGACAGAAGTTCATAGTCACCCTTAAGCGGTGGTTGAATGACCATGTTTACAGCTATTTCTCCCCGTCATACACAAGGAGAACCACTGTATGGGCACTTGAGGGACAGAGCAACAGCAATGCATTCTGGGTCAATGTGTTTATATGTGATTAAGTTGGGGTGGGGAGTGGGGAGTGCTGGGAACTGGGGTATGGATGAGAATAAACTAAATATTTAAATATGGTTTGTGATGATGAAGCATGACAGGAGCCAGCACAGGACTGGAAAAACTAGAGCTAGAGAAAGTGAACACTCCTCTAGTTTCCCGTTTTTCATCTTCTTGAGGAACTGAATTGTGGTCCATGCAGTGACCAATTTCCCAAGGTCTGGGAGATATAAATATTTCACTTATAAATATTTATGCCAACTTTGCAGCATTAAAATTTGCCAGAAGAAATACATTAGTCAGTGATATGTGCTTAAGTTTGAAGAATCCCCTTTTCAGCAAAGCATAATATAATAAAATGCAAAAAAGTATTTTAGAGCCCACTGGATCCTACTTGATAAGTAATGAAGCTCAGCAGCGTTCCATTTTAGGTGACATATGGTGAAAGAAGCAGCCTTTTTTATTCTTCATTGAGAAAACCAGCAAAGATGAACATATCATCAGTGCTGGAAGTGCTCAGTCACACACAACACATAATACAGTACTATTTTAGCATTTCCCATTACTGTTGCAGTTTCTTATTTTAATCAGGCACCATCTATCAGAACATACATCAGTGACAACAAGAGGGGATTAGATTAGGTGGTGAGAAGAGGATGAGTTGTGGTAAGGTGGGTTTACAAAACAGCATGTAGTTGAGCAGCAAGGCAGTAAAAGCATCATAGTATTGAAAGCTAGTGAATTAACACTTAAACCACACTCAACTTAGTCATCATCTGATGTGGGCTGATACTCAGATAAGGTGATTTGACCGAACTGTAGCCGAGTTTGACTGTGTATCCTCTCTGAAGTGACATAGTATCTTAAAGTATAGTCAGATTGTCCATGGTAAAGGGACTTGTTAGCATCATTTGTTATGCATTATTGTCATGTGACCATGGCTACATCATGCAATATCATAGCAAAGGAAGATTTTGTTTTACAGAATATGTAATTCCTTGGACTGAATTTTCAGTACAGTGTAATGTCCAAATTTTGGGCCCTACTGGTCTTCAGGATCATTTGACACACATGACGGGGTCCTTCTTTTGAGTTGACTTAGAACTCTTTGGGCCCTATTACAATGATCTAAGGTGGACATTTGTACCATGCTTCACACCTTGTACCAGTTATTTCATTAATTTCTGTCAGGGTATTGTCTGGTTTTTGGCTGTGCGGCTTTGCTGTCAAAATACAGCATGACTATGCGTGTGCTTTATGCTCAAAGGAGGGGACTCCTTTAAAGTAGGCGCAGCAACGGTGCAATCTCGATGCATTATTTTAGTGCATTTTCTCACAATACACTTCTGACGAGCAAAAAAGGATGTCTAGAGAAAATGTTGACTTTCAGCTGCTAGTTAAGCAGTGTGTCTTAAAGACATGAGTGCCCAGATAGTGAAACAGGCACGAGGAAACACTCAGAGGTGTGCTGGAAGCTTCCTCTGTTTTACTGGACAGAGTTGTGAAAGTTATAATCTAGTCAAAGTATTGTTACCCGTCATTTTAATTTTCATATGATGAGATACTGAATAGTTCTTTTTCCTTCTACACATTTTCATTTTAATTACCAACTTACAGGAGGGTATATCTTACAGATTAGAAATTAATTAATGAATTTATACTTTATAGAATGAACGAGCAGGGAGTGTGTGTTACTTTTCACCAAAGATTGGTGACAGAGATGGACGGTGTTAGCTTGTGGATCTCTGTGAATGTTCATTGTGTTCGTTGTGTGTGTGTGTGTGTGTGTCAGTGTTCCACACACTCAGCATTTTTTTCTCTTTAAATATGCTAATTTGAGGGAAATTAGCAAAAACTATCCACACGTACCCTGCAATATAATCCAAACCATAAGACGAAACAGTAGAAGGAAAGAAATTACATATTTGCTGAGCCAGCATGAAGAACAATGATGTCAACACAGATTTTAATTGAATAAAATGAGAATCGCTATTCACTGTGGGAGATAAGGTGGAGAGGTGGGAATTAGTTAAAAGTTGACTCTTCTGTCAAAATGATAGATGTCCTTCAGAATTTTTTTTTTTTTGTCATGGTTGCATTTTAAAGGTCTAAATTAACATGATACCATATAAAAATGACTTTGGTTTAAGTCACACTAAGTAAGATACTTCCTCTGTGCTCTGTGCAAAGATGAGTGGTTATGCTGCCAATGGCTGTACCTGCAGGAAAAAGAAAAAAACAGAATCAGCAAATTCATTCAGACAGCATTCAGCGATATTCACATCTGCGTATTGTGGAGTGGGGATAGGGCTGTAACCTGTCATAACTAATATTCACGTGGTGAACACAAAATGCACACAAGCACAGACAAGATGATATGATGAGATAATTGTTAAATCATCTCCTCCTTCTTGTCCCTATAATATCTGCTCTGCTTTAATTCCTGGCTTAATGCAAAGCAGTCACACTGATTATGTTCACACCTACATTTTATATTTGTGGACGAGCACGGTCAGCAATCTCAGTACACAACCAATTTGTCAGGTCAGAGCAGCCTCAGCCGAGCTGCACGCCTAGCGGTCCAATCTTCATGGTCTAGCATACAGGCAGCAAACCCGCCAGAGCTGGACACCACAGTGTCCATGAATGATGTTAATGGCCGTCCTGGGTGGTGAAGGCCATGCGTCGGTTCCCAGAGTACCTGGTGACCTGCTGGGAGCTCTTGGTGATGGTAGCAGTTAGGGGTGGGTTCAAAAGATTGATTCAATGATCTGGATCGATCCATGCTTGGCTGAGCCAATATTGATTCACAAAATCTATAGATTGATCTTTTAATATAATGCTTTTATGTCTGTGAACGTCTGCTGAGTCTGATCGGGTTGAAACCGGGTCAGTGAGCCAGGAACAACGGCAAAGAACCAGAAACACCTGGAGCGCTAACAGAGCCAACAGTTAACAAGCTAACGGATGTGCTAGTTCTTCTTCTGTGGTGTTAAAACGGTTCTCATCCGGCAAGAGTTCCCTGTGGCGCACTTCAGTGTTTACATGAGCGGAGTTACTCACCGAAGAGACCGTCCTCAACAGTTTCCTAATATTTTTCATAATGCAGGGATAAACTGTTTTGTACTGCATGCAACGCTGTGTTGGAACATAAAGTCAATGATTGATAAACACTTGAAACTGAAAGTGCAGAGAGATTGTTGATCATTTGTGAACTCATGAACACAGAGGGAGACTTGGAGCTGCTGAAATTGTAAGTAAAATATCATGTGTTTAACATTTGTGTTGTAAATTAATAATTTATACGGCATGATGGTGTTTTCTTTTACAAACTATGGATACAGTAGTTAACTGTTGGTTAAGCGCTGTGAATAAATGCAGAATAAAGGTATATTTTATGAGATTATGGACTTCTAGCACTTAAGTGAGAGATTTGAAGATGATAAATCACAATAAAATGAAAATGGCAGAATTAATAAAGTCTGCAGTACAACAAGCCATTTTTACTCAATAGAACTTAACTGAAATGAACAAATCTTCCCAGGAAATGTGTTGAAACGCTTTTAAAAAATTGAAAGTTAATTTGTGGTTAAAATATAAACAACACAAAATAAAAGAAACTAAATTATTAAACCCTACTGTGGTGTGGGGATTTAAAAATATGATTAATTTTACTTTGAAATCTATTCTCTTTTTCATCTTCCCTTCAGATCTGTGAAGACTGGGTTTCTACTCCAAGGTCCATCCTGCACTGAGACCTTCTGAAGGGAAGAGGTTGTCAGTGGAGGAGCATCCCTGCTTTATGTGGATTTCAGCACAGAAGAAGACCTCACATTTTTTAGGGGTCTTAGTTTTCAAATTCAAGATTTAGGAAGGTGCTGCCATTATTTCCCCCATACTCTAACATGCATTCAGTGCAATTTAGTTGTTGTAATGACTAATTCTTTTATTTCTTTTTTAATTTAAGTTCTCAGCAAGAATACAATGTTGGACATTTTTTGACACCTTTACTTGGGACTTAATTCTACATAAATCATTGTTTAACAGGAAATTTTTGGCAATCCTGTGCTTTTCTTGTGGCATTATATAGAATATCATCACTGTAAACTGTGGAAAAAGGAGCTACTTTAAAATCTGTACCTCCTCACACAACTTTTGGTGCAAAAAACCTCTAACAATGTTAACTTTTTCAAAAAGCTCCCACAAATTCAGGCTTTTTGGGCCACAACAATCACTAAAACAACCAACAAAATCCTGGAGGGACTGAAATACAATGAGATTATGTATAGATGCTTCATGCAGTGAATTTGTTTACTTACTCTGGGTTGTTAACTTCACAATACACACCCTTTGCACTAAAGAAAGCACTTGTGAGCACTTTGTGAAATCACAAGTTAAACAATAAAAAGTGCATTATTGTAGCTAATTTTGGGTCAGTTCTCTATGTGATAATTTATGTATTAACAAAGAGTATTCTTGGTACAATTTGCAGCATTAGGTCTTGAAGATTTTTTTCCTGGCAAGTAAAATGGCTATTAAAATGGTAATTTCCCAGATCGAATCGGAATTGAATTGATTCAGAATCTCAAGAATTGGAATCAAATCGATTCTGGAAATTATGGATCGTTCCCAGCCCTAGTAACAGTGCCTGTGAGGCCAAGTCTTCACCAAGCCACCTTGTCTGATATTCTGGGAAGGTGCCCATAGACCTCTTCATTGGAGATGTGGTCTTGCCAGTTTACATTGAGGACAGTGCGCAGTAGGGGTGGGCGATATGGCCTGAAAATGATATCACAATAGTTCTGTGAATTTTCACGATAACGATATTCTTCACGATATTAAGGGATACAGTTTTTTATTTTAAATTTATAAAGGACAGTTTCACAAGCCAGCGTTAATTATGTTCAACATATTCAGTAAAAACAAAACAGCTGTTTTTTCTCCAGTTTATAAAGGGCAGTTTGGAATGCGTTTTAAACTCTTTTTTTTTAATTCTGTATCAAATATTACCAGAAAATATTATAAACCACTACATCTTAAGCACACTGAGGGGTGGATTGGGACAAAAATTCAGACCTGGAATTTGACTTCATCCTATGCCACTCTGTTGTTGGAAACCAGAAGCCACCACAGTTTTAGTAGATTAATATTTTAAAATAATAGGTATCAAACTAGTTATAAATGTAATTATAACCTTTGGGTGGGATGAAAATTATAAATTTGGATTGTAATAGTCAACTGATCTATTGTTTGTTAAAAACAACTGTCTGACTAATCTTAATTTAAATCTGGTGCTGCTTCTGATCTCTTCAACTTTTCAGAGTAAAAACACAAGGTAATAGGTTTTACGTAAAAAGTTAGAATTCTACATGACAAGGGTCACAAATTTGTCACCAAAAACATTCAAAATTTAAAAAAAAATGTACCTTTATGAAAAGATGTTTAATGAGAAAAACAAATTTAGGAGAGAACAGTAACAAGCAGATGAGAGTAAAGTTGGTAATGCAAACCACATATTTTCTTAAAGCATCTGAAAAATCCTGAAAACATTGCCTTATGAATGTAAGAGCAATTTAGCTATGGTTATTGCAACCTATTTATTACATTAAAAAAAACAAAACATAAACCCTAAACACATTACTTCTATCTTTATCTCATTTCTATGCTCTGGGACATTGGGGGGGGGGGGGTGCTGCTTTTAACATATTAAAATTAATTTAGTCTAGTATGTTATTTCACCGGGTCAGGAAGAGGGTCTAAATTAAATAAGGAGTGAGTGGGCTTATTTAAAGCTATTATCATCATTTTTATCATATTGAATATATGCAGACCTACCTGTTGTTTCCCAAGACACTTCTGCTGGTAAGACCTCCCCTCTTTCTCTCTTTCTCTCAGTTTACCCGCGTTAGAAACCTCCGTTGCACAGACAAGTTCTGGAGCTGTTAACAGATTTTTTTTTTTCTTTTGATTGGTTGAATAAATCACGCTGGAGCAGCCACAATAGAACGGAAAAAAAACCCTGTGGACACTTCAGACATCAGCAACACTGCTTCAGGGCAAAGTAAAACTTTTCCCCAAAGCGGCGTTGTTGACATGCAGAAAGAATTGTGGGCAGATTAGCCACATCGCTACACCATTTTTTTTTAAAGATGTCAGCAGTCTGAAATGGCCTTAAAACTAAATTACTTCCTCACAACCACATGAGGACGTTCCAAGCATAGAGCACCGCTTCCCGCGCCATGTTTTTTCCCCGTTTCTATGGTATCACGTAACTTCCGTTGGCAGCGTAATGGAGCCCAAATATCACGATATTCATTTTTACACCGGTATCAAAATTTATACTGATATTACCGTGAACGATACAATATGGCACTCCCCTAGTGTGCTGCATCCAGATGTAGGAACCATCCAAAGAGCTCTGAAGGGAGACGTTTAACCCTGAGAGGATTTCGGTCGCAGATCCACACCATCTGCATGCACCCTCTTGTGGCAAAGATTTTTTTCAAGAAAATATTCAGTTTAGATATCACAAATTTCAAAGGCTATAACTTGAAAGTGGTAAGAGATAATGGCTTACTGTAAATGAGAAAGATGTAGCATATGATCCAAAGTTTATGATAGGAGTAAATTTACACATCCAATTTGTATAATGTGACAGCAGCCACATCAGATTATCTAACTTTTGGTCAAAGTGGACTTTGGACATATTTATACAAAGGGTGGTTTTGTTTTTTTGTTGTTGTTTTTTTCTTTTTGTTTTTTGTTATCTTCAAAATATATGAACCAGAAAATCAGAAGAATGTAAACAAACTGATAAAAAACATCAGACCTACTGCTCATCATGTGTCGCCATGCATCCATGTGCTCATCCCTGGTCCTTATTTTGTCTTCTGTTTGTCATTTTCGCTTTCTCTCCCACATCCAGAAACGGTCACATCATTATCTTCTGATTTATTCCACCTTGATTTCAGTTAGATTACACCACGGAACCGGCAGTATTGTCCTCTCCGTCACGTGCAGCTTTGTCAATGGTGGACAAAAAGTGTATTGCTCCGGTTCATCTTGTGCTGTCCAGAATGTAAATATTTCCCTTCAGAAGCTAAATAATTCCTTTTAGAATCATAGTTGGCAAAATTTGGAGCAAATCCTTCCTCCCTGTGGAAATATATGTTACGCAATTGTTTATACGTCTCTCCTTCTGCATCCCGGAAGTGATATCAGATTCGACACAGTTCTGGTTTGCTGAACTGAGCCCTCCAGTGTAGATCAGTAAGCTATATGTGTCTGCCATCTAGTCATGTGAAATGCTTTGTACATCTAGGTTTATTCTGGATTTTTTATACTTTTTGACCAATCATGTGACAGGTGCGGTTCTGCGACACCAGCCACAGGAGAAGCAGATCATGTAATCAACTCTAATCCTTACAGGGTGAATGACCAGCACTCGCTTCCGTATAGCAGTATGGATTCCACCATTGCACAGAAGAATTTATCTTTCAGTCTTAAGATGTTTGAGCACGATATAGCTCACATGCCATTTAGAGCACCCCACGTGAGTGCCTTGCGGACCTTCATATCATGAATTCTATCCCGGAGACAACCAGTGTGTCCTCACAAGTAAACACTGTCAGAATAGTAATCCAACTTTGACCATGCATGCCTGTCTCTTAAAGGGGATGAGAAGACCAAATTTGATTGGTTTACTGCATGTTACACCCAAAACACCTCTGTTACACTCAAAAACCACCTCTGCAATTTCCCAGTTTGGGATCAATGAAGTACATCTATCTATCTGTCTGTCTGTCTGTCTGTCTGTCTGTCTGTCTAAGAGAGTTCAGACCAGCCCCTGTGGGTTTTTCACAAGCACAAAGACCATTTTTTGTGTCGCTGTAATAACGAAAGGGACCTGGGCAACCCCATAAATAAGCTGTGCACTTGGAAGAACAGACTTTTGACTAGATCATCTTAATATGGCCTTTTAAATTTGACAGGCCTTTTTCCAGTAATAAAGTTCTTATCGCCCAAAATTGATTTGATATTTTCTGTCTGTGGACATTTCAGTTCCCCCTAAGCAGATAGAGTACCCAGTCCTCATGTTGGCTTTTTTACTGGGATTAATATTAGTATTTTAAATTGTGAGCAACAGTATACATTGATGTTTGAAAGTTTGTGAACCTTTTAGAAGTGTCTACATTTTTGCATAAATATGACATAAAACATCATCAGATTTTCACACAAGTCCAAAAAGTAGATAAAGAGAACCAAGTTAAATATATGAGACAAAAATATTTTACTTTTTCATTTATTTATTGATGAAAATGATCCAATATTACGTATCTGTGAGTGGCAAAAGGTTGTGTACCTCTTGGATTAGCCGGTAATTTGAAGGTGAAATTACAGTCAGCTGTTTTCAAACAATGGGATGACAATCAGGTGTGAGTGGACACCCTGTTTTATTTAACCCCTTGCACTCTGGTCAGTTTCCCTAAAAATGCCTAAAAATAACGTACCCAAAGTAAATCAAAAGCTGTTCTTCAACCCTTTACAGCATCTTCATGGGGTTGGTCTCATTTAAAAGAAAACACTTTGAATTTTTGGCAAAACAGTCATAATCTCTCTAAGTGCTCCTGCCACTGAGTAACAGCCATCTAAACATACTGAACTTGAAGAAAATAAAGTTTGCCTGGGTGTTTTTTTTAGATACAAATGCTTGCAAATAACACACAGCTGTCAGATCCTGGCTGGAAAATGCAACAGAAATGTAGAACCAAGTGTTATCCAGCTGAGGTCAAAATTTTGTAACAATACCACAAAAAATGAATATATTGCACAGCTTTTTTCTCAGGTTGTTCCCAGGCGTTTTTGAACTGTGCCAAATTGTGCCAAATGGCACAGTTTGGAAAAACGTCTATAACTTTTGAATGATTCAACATAGAAGCTTCATCTTGGGCTCAAATGAAAGGTGACACTCAGGGCTGTGTGTGTGTGTGTGTGGGTGGGTGGGGGGGTTGTTTATTCATTCATGAATGAATGAATGAACAAACAAGCCCCCCACACACAAAGAAGCATGCCACGTAACAAATGTGTGGCCTTTTTTTACAAGAAAAAAAATAACCTACAGTGCAATAAAAATTATACTAAAATATCTGCAATGTAGAGGATAACAACCCCCCCCCCCCCCGCTACAGAGGAGCACGGCGCACAAAAAAACGGTCCGTCATGTGGCGATGACGCACAGTTGTAATCACCGATCGGTCAAAAGTCATTTTGATTACTATTTTCAGTGATAAAGAATAATTTAGCTTGTAACACTTACCTGTCCACAACAGCAGTGTCGCTGGCGAACATCTGTTCCTCACTGTCAGACGAACATGACGCTGGTCCGCTTGTTACGACTCGTGGTTCTGGTCACGCGACCCGGTCAAACCATGATTCCATTATTGCGGTTTTGTGCTTCCATGATTGCGGTTTTGGCGAACGATTTTTCAAAACAAATAAGAACAGTAGTAATAAAAAAAGACTGGCGAACGCTACCGTTACACACAGCGGCTTACACAAAACAGATTTTACGCACGGGACGCACGCTTTCAATCGTCGAACTTCTCTGCTTCAATTGGCTCGTTGTATTCGCAGTCGTTGGTAGGCGGGTCCTTCTTGCTAGGTTTTCAGTCATTGGTTCTTCAAGGTTTCAGAAACCCAATTCAAGGCTCTTATTAGTTGAATGAGAGGTCAATCAAATCTAAACCAATCAAAGCACTCCTTTGGCTTTCTGTTCACGGTTGTGTCTGTAGTGGAAGAACAGAAATGCAGCTTTTTTTTTTTTCAGTGCCCACTGAGATGCACAGTGCGCACTAGGATGCACGAGGATGCACTAGGACGCAGAGACGTGACCGCCCGCAGTATCCCGGAGTGCAAGAGGTTAAAGAATGTTTGAAGCTCTATCAAAGCTCTATCAACACATCTTTGTGGAAGTGTATCATGGCACAAAGAAAGGAGGTTTCTGAGGACCTCAGAAAAAGGTTTGTTGATGCTCACCAGGGTGGAAAAGGTTACAAAACCATCTCTAAAGACTTTGGACACCTCCAATCCACAGTAAGACAGATTGTAAACAAATGGAGGAAATTAAGACCATTGTTACCGATCTTGGTTGGTTGACCACTACCAGTCCCAGGTAGTGGCCAACCAACCAAAAGCAAGGCGTATAATAGTCGGGGAGGTCACAAATGTAGCGGATTTATGGGTTTTATTGGTGTTTTATTGTTGGTACAAGTATTAATGTAAATATGAATGTAAGTAGGGATGAAAATTTCCTTTCCTTACACAAACATATCCTCATAGGGCACCAGTCCAGATAATGGACAATTTATTAACAATTCTTCATTTGCACCAATTATGAATCAGTCTAAAAAAAACCAAAACAAAACAAAAAAGACAAACAAACCCTTGTGAGTTCTTGTCTGCTGATAATCAAGAAAATGGACATGAAATCAAACAATAACTCCCACGTCTTTTAATAGTTCAATAAGAAATGTCAGACTAGGTTAACACATTTGGATAACTTGAGACAGGGAATTCAACATGTATTATGAGCATCGTAGACTGTTATTGAGTGACTGAGTGTAACCTGTGAATCAAACATTTGTGGAACCAAATGAAGCACAGTTTAGCTTGTCAGTATATTGGAAATAGGAAAACCATAAAATATCATTGGTTAAGGAAAGTGGATGCAATTTTATGAAGGAAATGATGAGTAAACTATTTATAAAAATAGAAAATTGGTGTTAATCTAAAAAAAGAACGTAAATTAATGAAAGGACAAAATGCATTTTGAAATTTCTGATGGGGGTTTGCATGAAATTAAGTTTAAAGAACTTATACCAGCAATATTCTGAAAAATTAAGTTTAAATTAAACAACAGACCGTCAGCCAAGCAGAATCATTGCGTCCCTGGTGACAACAGGGCCCCCACGTGCCAACCTTGATTTAGCTGGATGTCCGTAGATTCTGTTGATGGAGAGGCTGATAGACAGATTCTCCCACAAGGCCGTGCTTCTGAGATCGCAATTGGGCTGTTCTTCAGCAAGCTGGGCAAGGTCTCCTTTTATGCACTGAAAAGGAATTAGTTTATTAAGATAAGATAAGATAAGATAAGCCTTTATTAGTCCCACAATGGGGAAATTCCAGGATTGCAACAGCACAGGGATAGCAACACTCAGAGCAACAATCAGAAGGCAAGAAAAAAACAAGCAAGCAAGAGCAGCTAATATACATATGTACGTATTACTATAAAATATATATATATACACACACACACAGACACACAGTGCAGAGCATTGTAGCTAGATGGAATAAATATGTAAATATATAAACACCCACAGTACGGAGCATTGCAGCTAGGTGGAATAAATATGCAAGTATATAAACACACACAGTGCGGAGCAATGTAGCTAGATGGAATAATATGTAGATATATAAATATATAAACACACCCAGTGCTGAGCATTGTAGCTAGATGGAATAAATATGTAAATATATAAACACACACAGTGCAGAGCATTGTTGCTAGATGGAATGAAACAGCATAACCGTCTACTTAGTTATCCTACATGGTATGATTATGTGCCCATACATATTCTCACCCTCCATAGCGACCGGTATGTTCCTAGTTGTATGCCGGAGGGGACCATTGTGTAAGTCTATTGCATCTTTTGCATTCAAAAAACTATTAGTTTGTTACGTCTTTTTGCTATCTCTGCGAGCAGCCCTGCTTAGGTTGTACAGTCTGACAGCCGTTGGTAGGAAGGACCTACGAAACCTCTCGGTTGTGCACCTGGGATGATGTAGTCTGCTGCTAAATGAGCTCCTCAGTGCATTCAGTATGTCCTGCATAGGGTGGAACTCGGACTCCAGCAGAGATGACAGTTTAGCCACTGTCCTTCTCTCTCCTATCTCCTCCATCGGATCAAGGCGCTGCCCCAGGACAGAGCTAGCTTTCTTAATCAGTTTGTTCAGTCTCTTCCTATCGGCTGCAGTAATGCCACTGCCCTACAAAGTCCCATCAGAAATTCAAACTGGGACAAGAACATGCCACAGATCCATTTCTTCCAATGTACTGTGGCTGGAATGAGTTGGTTTAAGCAAAAAAAAAAAAAAAAAAAAAAAAAAATCTTCTTACATTGTAATTTAAAGCAAAGGATTAAAATAAGGGAAAGTGAATTTTAAAGAAAACAGGATTTTCACAGAGCCTGGAAGTATCTGGGCCTACCTAAAAGATAGAAAAAATGGAAGAGCAGAAAAGGGTCCTTACACTTGACCGCCACCCCAAAAAATGAAACAAAGGAAACAAAAAGCAAGTTTTTCTCGGGTGTGGCAGGATGGTTCTAATCTTCATGACAACTGGGCTGAAACAATTACGTTTGAGCTTTTTTGTTTGGCAGAAGTCATAAACTGACTAAAAAGCAGATGCAGTGAAGCTTGGAACTCTATTGGTCAGTTAAAGTACAGCTATGGTCTCTCAAAGAGCAGAGTAAGGAGCAGGAGAGACATTTGATATGAGAAGTGAGACACCCCCCCCCCCCTTAAAACACATGTTGCTAAATAAAGCATAAATTCCTTAAACTTTAGTGACTAAGATATTCTACTCAAAAATAATGGAACATACAATGTCTCTACATTGTAGCTAATTAATTTGTGATAGTAAGCATGCAAAAATTAATTTCTTCCTGAAAATAAAGCAACACATTAAATCATATCAATTAAAGCATTTGAAACCACATTGTCCATCCCAAGAGTTCAATCATGTCTTCAGTAATGTCTTTAGAGAAAGAATATGAATTAATTTATTTGGCCATCATGCATATATTCCACTGCAAAGAGAAAAAAATTAAATATTCCTGATTTATCCACCAGATGGCACTGTGAAACTGTCTGGTTGTTTACTGGAGAATCTTGACTCTCAAATTTTGATTATATCAACCATAAACCTGTCGATTGAAACATTCCTTTGCCAAAGAGCAGAAAAGGGAGAATGACTAAGTCCTGGAGAAGGGATTAACTTCCACTCTATGGCCGATGGATAGTGTTACAGCTCTGGTCCTTGGATGAGAGAAGCAGTTCATGACTAGACTTTTGAGTTGAAACAATTTTTCTTCAGCAAAGAATGATGTTATAGATTGGAACTCAAGGTCAACACTACACAAATGACCCCAGGGTAACTTCTAAATAACTGAAGGCCTCTCTCATATTGGCTAACCTTAACATTCACGAGTCCACCATCAGGAGAACATTGAACAACAATACTGTGCATGGCAGGGTTGCAAAGAGAAAGCCACTACTCTCCAAAAAGGGCATTGCTGCTCATCTGCAGTTTTCTAAAGATCACAGGGACAAGCCTGAAGGCTATTGGAAGAATGCCTTTGTACAAATCAAACCAAAACAGAATTTTTTGGTTTGAATGAGAAGTGTTATGTTTGGAGAAAGGAAAACATGAGTTCCAGCATAAGAACCTTATCCCATCTGTGCTACATGGTGATGGTAATATCATGGTTTATGCCTGTTTTGCTGCATCTGGGCTGAGATGTCTTACCATCACTGATGGAACAATGAATTCTTAATTATACCAGCAAATTCAATAAGAAAATGTGAGGACATCTGTCCATGAAGTGAATCTCAAGAGACAGTGGGCCATTCAACAAGACAATGATCCTAAGCATAAGCACAGTCGTTCTACCAAAGAATGGTTTAAGAAGAATAAAGTTAATGTTTTTGTATGACCAAGTCAAAGTCCTCATCTTAATCCATTTGAGATGTTGAGATGGGCTAAAATTTCTCCAAGGTGATGTGCAGGACTGATCAAGAGTTACTGGAAATGTTTAGCTGTAGTTATTGCTGCAAAATGGGGTCACACCAGATACTGAAATCAAAGGTTCACAAACTTTTAGCACTCACAGATGTGTAATATTGGATTATTTTCTTCAATAAATAAATGACAAAGTAAAATATTTTTGTCTCATTTATTTAACTGGGCTCTCTTTTTCTACTTTTAGGACTTGTGTGAAAATCTGATGATGTTTTAGCTCATACTTATGCAGAAATGTAAAAAATTCTAAAGGGTTCACAAACTTTCACGTACCACTGTACATATTTTCAAATTTATATTGTAACAATTTAAACTAAGATGCAAATAAGGAAATATTTGAACATTTTTCTTTACCTTTTATTAAAAAGTTAGCATGTACATATTCAAATTAGCTAGCAATTGAGTTTTGAAGTCAGACAAGTTCTTTGTTCTTGTTGTTATATACTTAGTGTGTCAAAGGCTTTACACTAAGATCTGAATTATCAGTATGTGTATCAGTGTCAGTGTCTCTTTTGGTTCCTCTTTTGGGTCTCTTTTGAACTTTTAACCTGTATCTGAAATAACTATTCTTGGTGAAGTTATCAGTCAAGACTTAGAATAGTATAAATAAGAAAAATTAAACAGATGGTCTGACTGAGGGCGGCTTGAAGGCTTTTTAATGTCAAATCTCTTTTATGTACAGGAGCTGTTAAAGTGTGCTGAATTCAATTTGAAGGTCATACTGGTAAAATGGTAAAATCATTTTTGTCTCTTTAGTTGGTAAAACATTAATGCTCATCTCGGTTCCCTTCTGTTATTGCTGTGTGCTCACAGCACAGTGTGGGGCGGGGGCGGGGGCAAGGTCAAAACTCACAGCTTTGCTTTAAAGAGTGCTTTCATACTTAACCCATTTGGTCTAGATTTTCAGACTTTTCAGTTTGATCCAGACCAAAATCTTAGATGTGAAACCTCCCCCAAACCATAGTCCGGACCAATGAGATGAAAGTTCTTCTGACAAAAAGAGGTGGTCTCAGTCCAGATCAAAGTTAGCCATTGTCCGGTTTGTTTAAAATGTGAGAGCATTTTCTAGAAAGGTTCAGAATTTTGTACCAAACACAGGAAGAGAGGCAAAGAGAGAGGAAAAAAAAGAGCTGTAACACTCAATAAGAGGAAGACACCCAGTTTTTAACTGAAATATGGCCAATTAGTGGCATAAACAACCAATTTAAAAAAAAAAAAAATACAGAAACTTAACAGTCATTTTTGGAAATGATATGAGAGGGACCATGAAAGGTTGGAAAGGTATTACCATCTGATGACCATCATAACTGATGAGAAGAACAAACCACCTTTTTTTCTCCTCCCTTTAGGGGTTATCACAGCAGGTTTTCTGCATTAATCTCATACTAGCTTTTCCTGCAATGTCTCACCAAACTGAAATAAAGGAAGAAACTGGTCAGAGAGGCTACCAATAGGCCTACAGCAACTCTGAAGCAGTTGCAGGAATTTTTGATGAAGAGTGGTCATTATGTGCATCAACAGCATCACAGATTCTCCACAAATGGGCTAGTATAGGAGGGCTGCAATAAAAAAGCCACTCCTAAAGAAAGGCCACATCAGAATCAGAATCAGAATCAGAATCAGCTTTATTGGCCAAGTATGCACAACACATACAAGGAATTTGACTTTGGCTAAAAACTTGCTCTCGTTGTTCAGGTGGAGGATTTAAATAAGGATTCAATGACAACAGAGTATGTACAGTAAATTACAGTCTGTCCACGTTTCTATAAAAGGATGCAAATATATACAGGAATATATGCAGTTATTTACTCAGACTAACCACACTTTGCAGAAATATATGAAAAAATATACAATCACACAGTATTTCAATGTGGACTCAGATTCAGTGATATAATGTGAATGAAGTAAAAAGCAGTGTGAGAGTTATGTGCAATGTAATAATGGATGAAAAGTCATGAGTACAGCAACAGGTAGGACTAGGTGAATGTTAGGAGTTCATCAGAGTGATGGCTTGAGGAAAGAAACTGTTCCTGTGACGGGTGGTTTTGACCTTCAGTG
This sequence comes from Pholidichthys leucotaenia, assembly GCA_020510985.1. NCBI lineage: Eukaryota > Metazoa > Chordata > Actinopteri > Cichliformes > Pholidichthyidae > Pholidichthys > Pholidichthys leucotaenia. The sequence goes on along the minus strand of CM035845.1, from coordinate 226,230,497 downwards.
ATCTGTAACGACGACCAGAAGATAGAAGTTCAAACAGTTTGTGGCCGGGGTGTGATGGGTCAGCACAGATGTTTCCCGCCCGTTTCCTGGTTATGGACCGATATAAGTTCTCAATGGAGGGTAGGTCGGTACCAATGATCCTCTCCGCAGACTTAATGATCCGCTGCAGTCTGGTCTTGTCCTGTTTAGTGGCAGATCCAAACCAGACAGTGATGGAAAAGCAGAGGACAGACTGGATGATGGCGGTGTAGAAGACAACCAGCAGCTCCTGAGGCAAATCAAACTTCTTGAGCTGACGCAGAAAAAACAACCTCTGCTGGGCCTTTTTCCGGACAGTGTCTATATGGGAGGACCACTTCAGGTTCCGGGAGATTGTGGTACCCAGAAACTTGAAGGAGTCCACAGTGGACACTGTGCTGTTGAGGATGGTGAGTGGGGGGAATGAAGGGGGGAGTCGCCTGAAATCCACAATCATCTCCACCGTTTTGGCTGGGTTAAGTTCAAGATGGTTCTGGCTGCACCAGAGGATCAGCTGCTCCACCTCCCGCCTGTATGCAGACTCATCATCATCCCGGATCAAACCGATGACTGTGGTGTCGTCCGCAAACTTCAGGAGCTTCACCGAAGGGTCCTCTGAGGTGCAGTCGTTGGAGTAGAGGGAGAAGAGCAGTGGGGAAAGGACACATCCTTGGGGGGCGCCAGTACTAATTTTTCGGGAGCTGGATGTAAATCTCCCTAGCTTCACCTGTTGCCACCTGTCAATCAGAAAGCTGGAGATCCACAGGCAGGTGGAGGGGGGCACCTTGAGCTGGAGGAGTTTCTGATGAAGAATGCCTGGGATGATGGTGTTGAACGCTGAGCTGAAGTCGACAAACAGGATCCTGGCGTACGTCCCTGGGGAGTCGAGGTGTTGCAGGATGTAATGTAGTCCCATATTCACTGCATCATCCACTGACCTGTTTGACCGGTAGGCAAACTGCAGTGGGTCCATCAGGGGGCCTGTGATGACCTTCAGGTGGTTCAGCACCAATCTCTCCAAGGATTTCATGACCACAGAGGTCAGGGCAACAGGTCTGTAGTCGTTTAATCCTGTAATAGAGGGTTTCTTGGGAACTGGAATGATGATGGAGCGTTTGAAGCAGGAAGGCACTTCACGCAGCTCCAGTGATCTGTTAAAGATCCGGGTGAAGATGGGGGCCAACTCGTTGGAGCAGACTCTCAGGCAGGACGGAGACACACCATCAGGTCCTGCAGCCTTCTTGATCTTTTGTCTCTGAAAGACCCGGCGCACCTCCTCTTCACAGATCGTTAGTGCTGGTGGGAGGTCAGAGTGGAGGAGGAATGGAGTTCCTGGGGCTGCAGATAATCCTTTTGTGTGGGTGGGAGGTGAGAACTGTAGGTTCTTTTCAAACCTGCAGTAAAAGCTGTTTAGGTCATTAGCCAGCTGGAGGTTTTCCGCAGGGTGGGGGGATGGTCTCCTGTAGTTGGTGATATTCCGTAGGCCTCTCCAGACAGAAGCAGAGTTGTTAGCTGAGAAGTTTTTTTGTAACTTCACACTGTAGCTCCTCTTAGCAAGCCTGATCTCCTTCGTCAGCATGTTTCTGGCCCGCTTGTACAGAGTCCAGTCACCAGTCCTGTAGGCCTCCTCCTTGGTCTGACGTAGCTGCTTCAGTTTAGGAATGAACCAGGGTTTATTGTTGTTGTATATGCAGAAGGTCTTGGTCTGCACACACATGTCCTCGCAGAAACAGATGTATGACGTCACAGTGTCAGTGAGTTCATTTAGGTTAATGGCTGCAGCTTCAAAAACACTCCAATCTGTACAGTCAAAGCAGGCTTGTAACTTCAGCTTTGATTCCTCAGTCCATTTCTTCACAGTCCTTACAACAGGCTTGGAAGTTTTTAGTTTCTGTCTGTATGTTGGAATAAGATGGAGCAGACAGTGGTCAGAAAAACCCAGAGCTGCACGAGGGACGGCATGATAGGCATTCCTTAAAACTGTGTAACAGTGGTCAAGTGTATTTGTGTCCCTGGTGGGACATTTAATATGCTGTCTGTATTTAGGAAGCTCATTTGTGAGATTAGCTCTATTGAAATCACCCAGAATGATAAGCAGAGAGTCTGGATGTTTTTCCTCCACCTCTGCTATCTGGTCAGCGAGGTGCTGCAGTGCCTCCGTTGTACAAGCAGCAGGCGAGATATAAATTCCGACCAGAATAAATGAGGAGAACTCTCGCGGTGAATAAAAGGGTTTACAGTTTATGAACAGTGACTCTAGGTTAGGACTACAAAACTTCTTCAACACTGTGACATCAGTACACCAACCTTCGTTTATGTAGAAGCAGATCCCACCACCCTTAGTCTTTCCAGAGAATTCTCGGCTGCGATCAGCGCGAAACAGTTGGAATCCGTCCAGACGCACCGCGCTGTCCGGGATGTGTTCACTCAGCCAGGACTCCGTGAAACAAAGGGCGCCAGATCTGCTAAAATCCCGGTTTTTGTGAGTCAGGAGCAGCAGTTCATCCATTTTGTTCGCCAAACTGCGGATATTTGCCAGATGGATCGATGGGAGCGGCGTGCAAAATCCTCGTTTCTTCAACCTGACTAGCGCACCGGCACGTTTACCACGCCGCCTTCGTTTCCGGCCAGCGCCAATAGCCGCTGCTCCCACAGCTAAGATCGACTGAAAAAACTTCAGATCAGCAGCAGTAACTGGCGGAGAAGTTGCATTGGGAGGTAGTCTGAGTGAAAGTAGTTCCTCCCTTGAATAGGTGATTCGGACACATGCAGCTTTGCCAAAATGCACTTTGGAGATTCTGAAGCCAAGTGGCAAAAGGTGTTACAGTCAGATGAGACTAAAATTAAACTGTCTGGCCTCAACACCAAATGATTTGTCTGGCACTGGAACACTTGTTGGGATGAGAGGAAAAATGGAGGGGAAAATACTATCAAATCTGTGAGGAAAACCTGCTGCCCCCTGCCAGACAGTTGTCAATGGAAACAAGATACAACCTTCTAACATGTCAGTGAACCGAAGCACACAGCAAAACTGATCATACAGCACAGTTAAAGGAGAAAAACATGAATGTCCTACATGGCCGAGTAAGAGCCCAGACTTCAGCCCCATTAAATGAATGACTTAAAGACTGCAGTCTACCAATGGTCATCACCAGATTTAACTGAACTTCTGAAGTTCTGCAAAGGAGGGTGGGCAAATATTGCAATGTCAAGATGTGTAAAGTTTGTAGAGATGTATTCCAACAGACTAAGGGCTGTAATTAAAGTAAAAGGTATTGCAACAAAATCCTGACACCAGGGGTTGATCCTTTATCCAGCTCAATGATTCTGTTTTGGTTTAGTTTTCTGATCTCTTGCTGTTATATATTTCAGTTAGATGTTATAAGCTGCACTGAGTAAATACACCTGGATAAAACAAAAAATTGTGCCCATCTTTATTTCAGGCTGCAAAGCAACAAAATGTGTATTCTTTGAAGGAGGGTCATTCTTTTGTATACCATAAATAAGTAATCCCTTACATGAGATGTTTGCTCTTTAAAAACACTTCAAAGCCTAAAACACTTTACAATGCATTTTCACAAGTCAATCAGTTACCTGGCTATGATTACTAACGGTAAAAGTTGGTCCACTGTTTCATTTCTTCACCAGGTGTTATGAAATTCAACATGGCAGTGTACTGTAAACTTGTTGGAAAACCAATAAACGATTTTGGAAACATTTGTAAGCCCTGAGGAGGGACTGCTGGATGACACTGTGTGATTACCGATTTAACAACTGTTAATTCTTGAAATCTCATCACTGCCAATCTAGGCAATTTTTAATGAAAGTTTGTACTGATAAACTTTTAGGCAAAAACACTTTTGGCTCAGGGAATTTTCAGTCAAGCTCAGACTAAACACATAAAGATATTGCATTTCCCTCCTGAGGCACGTTTTGGTACATGAAAGTAGACAGTGGGTCCGAAAGACCATCTGTGATGGGAGAGGAGTTAGCCACCTCCATTCAAAAAAGATGAGGCTGGATAAGGAAGATGCTATTTGTTCTGATGCCATTAAAGTCAAGCTAATTAATTTGTTTTCAACATGCTTTTGGCTTTAATTAATATTCAATTTTGTATGACCAGATTCTGACCAGTATTTGCATTCCCCATAGATTTTGGTACATTTGTTGGGTTTTAGTGCATTTGTTTATTTTCCAGTGGTGTAAAAGAAGAGAGTGTGATGATTTTAAAATGAATGATTGTGTTAAGTTATGCACTGGAGATTTACATGAGTGTATGATTAACTGCAAACTCACAGGAAGAGATCCACTTTTCACAATGTGAGGGTTCCCTAACATTTCCTGTACTGTCTGCTGTCTAAAACTTTGTCAGGGACAAGATGGAAATAGAGTATCACACCCTGAATTTTTTAAGACCACAAATTAAATATTTATACCCTAAATAATGAACACACAAGTCCTAGTTTATTGCTTTACATGAGCTCACCCCAGCTGAGAATTAACAGTACAAGTCACCTTTTGTTTAGCTCACCTCAGCCTGTGCATCAGTCATTGGTTTCTTCTCAGTGGAAATAAGTAACATTCTCCCTTGACGCCACTGTTTTTCTGACATCGAAATGGATCCACAGGGAAATAGTGCAAGCCTTCATCATTAGTTTCCAAGTGATATCTCCCAACACTCGTAGATTTTGCATAATGTCCATGAATAATGGACCCGCTTCAGTGCCTTGTCTTGTAGTCCCTAGTCGAACTTGGTTGGAGCAGAAAATCCCTTTTGGGGATTACTGCAAGTTCATCTTCACTAGGCAGAACATGTAGCAGTACTTGGCGGTTTTGCTGTTTCTGTCTGAATTAACGGGGCATCATTATTTATATATATATATATATACAGACGTGGACAAAATTGTTGGTACCCCTCTGTTAATGAAAGAAAAACCCACAATGGTCACAGAAATAACTTGAATCTGACAAAAGTGGTAATAAATAAAAATTCTATGAAAATTAACCAATGAAACTCAGACAATGCTTTTGAATTGTGGTTCAACAGAATTATTTAAAAAAAAAACAAACTCATGAAACAGGCCTGGACAAAAATGATGGCACCCCTAGAAAAGATTGAAAATAATGTGACCATAGGGATATGTTGAACCAAGATGTATCCTCTAATTAACATCACAGGTGTCTACAAACTTGTAGTCAGTCAGTCGGCCTATTTAAAGGGTGACAAGTAGTCACTGTGCTGTTTGGTGACATGGTGTGTACCACACTAAACATGGACCAGAGGAAGCAAAGGAGAGAGTTGTCTCAGGAGATTAGAAAGAAAATTATAGACAAGCATGTTAAAGGTAAAGGCTATAAGACCATCTCCAAGCAGCTTGATGTTCCTGTGACTACAGTTGCACATATTATTCAGAAATTTAAGATCCACAGGACTGTAGCCAACCTCCCTGGACGTGGCCGCAGGAGGAGACGGATAGTACGAATGGTAACAGAAAAGCCCAGAACAACCTCTAAACATATTCATGGTGAACTCCAAGGTCAAGGTACATCAGTGTCAGATCGCACCATCCGTCGTTGTTTGAGCCAAAATGGACTTCATGGGAGATGACCAATTAGGACACCACTGTTGAAAACAAATCATAAAAAAGCCAGAAGGGAATTTGCCAAACTGCATGTTGACAAGCCACAAAGCTTCTGGGAGAATGTCCTATGGACAGATGAGACAAAACTGGAACTTTTTGGCAAGGCACATCAGCTCTATGTTCACAGATGCAAAAATGAAGCATACCAAGAAAAGAACACTGTCCCTACTGTGAAACATGGAGGAGGTTCTGTTATGTTCTGGGGCTGCTTTGCTGCATCTGGCACAGGGTGTCTTGAATCTGTGCAGGGTACAATGAAATCTCAAGACTATCAAGGTATTCTGGAGAGAAATGTGCTGCCCGGTGTCAGACAGCTTGGTCTCAGTCGTAGGTCATGGGTCTTGCAACAGGATAATGACCCAAAACACACAGCTAAAAACACCCAAGAATGGCTACGTGCGAAACATTGGACTATTCTAAAGTGGCCTTCTATGAGCCCTGATCTAAATCCTATTGAACATCTGTGGAAGGAGCTGAAACATGCCGTCTGGAGAAGGCACCCTTCAAACCTGAGACAACTGGAGCAGTTTGCTCATGAGGAGTGGGCCAAAATACCTGCTTAGAGGTGCAGAAGTCTCACTGACAGTTACAGAAATTGTTTGATTGCAGTGATTGCCTCAAAAGGTTGTACAACAAAATATTATGTTAAGGGTACCATCACTTTTGTCCAGGCCTGTTTCATGAGTTTGTTCTTTAAAATAATTCTGTTGAACCACAATTCAAAAGCATTGTCTGATTTTCATTGGTTAATTTTCATAGAATTTTTATTTATTACCATTTTTATTGGTTAATTTTCATAGAATTTTTATTTATTTATTTTATTTATTACTTTTGTCAGATTCAAGTTATTTCTATGACCATTGTGGGTTTTTCTTTCATTAACAGAGGGGTACCAACAATTTTGTCCACGTCTGTAAGCATATTATACTTCTACCGAAAGCTGAGAACATAATAAACATGAATATAGTACTTTTATAACCTTAATTTAATCTAGAAAGAAAACAAATTGAATTTTTTCCGTTTATACTGTGCACCCACGTTGTGGCTTTGACTTCATTATTTGCCGACTGATTTGGGTGACGTCATCAGTGGAACAAACTAAAAGCTCAACAGCTCCAGCGGATCCAACCCACACACTTGATTATGCATCTAAATTGTACAAATAAGCAAATATTGCAGACAATAGACCTTGTCAAGACTTTGATCGCTCGGTCACTCTGTGGCGAGAGCATTATTTTCACTGCTAGCATGCAACTTGCAAGGAGAGGGTGAAGATATGAAGCAAGAATGATGATCGAGACTTGTTTAAAAATCATCCCAATCAATAAAGCACATATATTTGAAGAAAAATAAACCTTGACAACTCAGAGTTGGGACCAGGAAGCAGAGTCAGAGTCTTACACGCCTCTCTGCAGCTCCTCTTCATCCCCCACCCCTCAACTTAGCTCCTGTCTTCCCCATCAAAGAATCGTCTGCTCCCTCCAATGTTAATAAAAATATAATGTATTAGCATCCCAAAGTGATTAAACAAAAAGTTGGTAAAACTCAAATTAAACATGAAGCCTCTAAATTGAATGATTTGGCCTCTGTTCCTCCTTATAATTTAAAAACTAAATGCAGTTTGTTAAATATTAGGTCTCTAACTCCCAAGTCTCTGCTAGTCTATGATCTGTTAATTGATCATCAGATTGATTTAATATCCCTTACAGAGACTTGGTTAGGGCAAGAGGATTATGTTGATTTAAATGAATCAACTCCCTCTGGTTATTTAAACTGTCAAAATCCCAGAAGTTCTGGTTGGGGAGGAGGAGTAGCAACAATTTACCATTCCAAATTACTAGTTAATGTAAAGCAAAAAACACATTATAATTCCTTTGAGGGCCTGGTCCTCAGTATTGGGCATTTTAGCAATTTTAGGCTAAACCCAATTTTATTTGCCATAGTTTATCGTCCTCCATCAACCTACTCAGAGTATTTATCCGAATTTGCAGAATTCTTAGCTGATTTAGTGCTGAAATCAGGTAGAATAATTATAGTAGGGAACTTTAATATACATGTACATGTAGATGTAGATAGTGATTGCCTTAATATGGCATTTAATTCAATATTAGACTTGATTTCCTACTTTCTCAGAAAGTAGGAAATTCTACCCATTATCTCCACCATACACTGGACCTTGTTCTGACATATGGCATAGAAATAGAAAATCTGTTAGTGTCTCCTCATAACCCTGTACTGTTAGACCATTGTCTGTTAACCTTTGATTTTACTATTTCTGACTATTTGGCTCCTAAAGAAAAAATATTACTACAGTAGATGCCTCTCAGATGATCTTGTTACCAAATTTATGCAGATTGTTTCCTCTATGCCATGTGTCAACACAACGGAAATAAGCAATAGACAGCTTGCACCTTCTGTAATTGATAGCATGGTAGATAGTGTTACAGCTTCTCTGCATCAGACTCAAGACATGGTGGCCCCTTTAAAAAAGAAAAAGTCTAATCAGAGATTTCTAACTCCTTGGTTCAACACAGAAACTTGTAGCTTAAAACAGAAGACTCATCAGTTAGAAAGAAAATGGTGCTCCACTAATTTAGATGAAATCTATTTAGCTTGGAGAAATCATCTTTTTTTTTCCCACAATATTTTTTATTGAACCTTTTTTTACAAACATGGCACAAACAGTCAAACACTAACACTAAAATAATTTAAAAACTAAAAAAAAAAAAACCACTAACAACAACAATAAAAAAAATTCTAAAAACAACAACAACCATTAACAAAAGCAAATCAACAACAATGCTCCTCTGTTTAGTCTAGGTAATCTATTACATGAGAATACATAATATACACTACAGTTCAAAAGTTTGGGGTCACCCAGACAATTATTTTGTGTTTTCCATGAAAAGTCACACTTATTTACCACAATGAGTTGTAAAATGAATAGAAATATAGTCAAGACATTGACAAGGTTAGAAATAATGATTTGTATTTGAAATAATAATTTTTTCCAGGTGCTCAACCTGCTCAAAGGAAGGTCAGTTTTATAGCTTCTCTAACCAGCTAAACTGTTTTCAGCTGTGCTAACATGATTGCAAAAGGGTTTTCTAATCATCCATTAGCCTTCTGATGCAATGAGCAAACACATTGTACCATTAGAACACTGGAGTGATAGTTGCTGGAAATGGGCCTCTATACACCTATGTAGATACTGCACCAAAAACCAGACATTTGCAGCTAGAATAGTCATTTACCACATTAGCAATGTATATTAGATATTAGAGTGTATTTCTGATTAGTTTAAAGTTATCTTCATTGAAAAAAACGGTGCTTTTCTTTCAAAAATAAGGAAATTTCTAAGTGACCCCAAACTTTTGAATGGTAGTGTACATTCACCAGTTTGGAATTTGCAAGGTCCACACATATCATTCACCTTCTTCTTCAGAAGTTATGTTTAATTTCTTTACATAATCAATGAAAGGTCTCCATATATTCTCAAACACACCTTCCTTTAATTTCAGTATATATGTTATTCTTTCTAGTGGAAGATTTGTTAACATCTGTCTTAACCACTGAGTCACATCTGGTCTATGAGTCTTTTTCCACAGTAGTGCAATACATTTTTTGGCATTAAGCAAACCGAGGTCTATGAATGCTCTTTCACTCTTATTAAAGTTATGTTTTTCTGGATACAGACCCAACAAAAACAGTTTAGGGTTCAATGTGAATTGTTTTGAAATTATTTTTTCAATTGTTACCCTCACCTCTTCCCAAAAAATTCTGATTTTTCTACATTCCCATAAACAGTGAAATAGGGTTCCTTTACTTTCCATACATTTTGTACATGTATCTGGTATGTTTTTGTTTTACCTATTTAACTCCATTGGTGTAACATACATCCGCATTAACCATTTAAAATGTATCAGTTTAAGACGTACATTTATTGATTTGGTTTGAGCTTCTGCACAAGCCATTTTCCATTGTTCCTCTGAAATTTCAATTTGCAGGTCTTTTTTCCAATAATTCAGTCTTTTCTGTGAGTTTTCACTTTAGACTAGTGTCAATGAGTTATAAAACTCTGAAATAATACCCTTTCTCTTACTATCTTTTGTCAAAATTTTTTCCAAGGATGAATAAGTAGGTCGGGTGAGAGCATTATTTTGATTTGATCGAATACAATTTCTAAGCTGAAGATATTTAAAAAAATGTGTTCTATTAAGATTGAATTTAATCCTCAGTTCTTCAAAAGACATTGTTATCTGAATGTGACAAATATAAGTCTTGAATCTTTTGAATCCCTTTTAAATTCCATACTTTAAATACAGCATCCGCTCTCCCTGGTGTAAAATATTGATTACCCCATATTGGGCTAAATTGTGACAGTAAGTGTGATTCTTTTAAATATTTTTTGGTTTCACACCATATTTTGATCATGTGCTTTACAATTGGATTTTTAACTTGTTTCTGTAATTTTTTAGCCGAGTCTTGAGTATATGAATAAGGGAAGAGGTAAAGGTAAATTGTATGATTCCATTTCAGTCCAGTGAGGAGGATCATTTGATGAAAAATAATATGTCATAGACCTCAGTTGTGCTGACCAGTAATACAACATAAAGTTTGGACATTTCAGACCTCCACGATCAAATGGTAAATATAGTAAGGACAAACGTAATCTAGCCTTCCTATTGTTCCATATAAATTCCACTAACTTTTTTTTAATTCTTGAGAATAGATCTGAAGGTGGTGGTAAAGGAATGTTTTGAAATAGATAAAGTATTTTTGGTAAGATATTACTTTTAAGTATATTAATTCTCCCGATCATCGACATTGGTAGTGACATCCATCTCTGAAGTAACTCATTAATATCTGTCATTAAGGCTTCATAGTTGGCATTGGCGACTGATTCTAGCTTAGGCAAAATTTGAATTCCTAAATATTTAAACTGATTTACAACATTGAATTGATTTACCTCAGGAGCTGGGTGATTTCTCTGGGTCTCATTTAGCATTAATATTGAAGATTTTGTTTTATTTATTTTATATCCTGATATTTCCCCAAAATTCTTTATTAAATTTAAGAAGGTTGGAATTGACTTTTTAAATTCGATATAAACAAAATTATGTTATCAGCATACAGGGAGATTTTATGTTCTGTTGGTCCTACTTTAATTCCATATATTTGTGGATGTAAACGTACTGCCATCTCTAAAGGTTCAATTGCTATAGTAAACAGTAAAGGTGAAAGTGGACAGCCTTGTCAACATCCTCTATTGATTTTTATTGATTTTGAGATATTGCTGTTTGTTAGGATTTCTGCTTTTCTGCTGGTTCCAAGGTTGTCATAGCCAGGAGCGGCACTGGGGTTAAGCTCCCAGTGCTTATAAAATGCTCCTTATGGCGTGCGTCTCGAAAAGCCTCTGACAACTAAGTCCAACTCCTAGCCTGCCCGTGTGGTTTAGTCTCTAAGCCCGGCGGAACTGCTTTTACTAATAGGAGAAGGGGCGAGGGCGGATCTCTGGCACCTTAAAACCAGATGCTTCGGGTAGATGGTGGCTTGTCAACCTGGGAAGGTAGCCCATCTAGGGGAAGGTAAACCCTGATTTCAAACCTCTGCTGTCTTGCGGCGCACCCAGTCACGGGAAAGGCTTTGGGAGTCAACCCTGAGGAAAAATCCGGAGTCAGAGTCCCTAAGGCAGTTCTCTGTTGTGCTCAACATCGTTCTGGCAGCTCCTGCGATGGCGCTGGTGCCAAACTGTAGCAGCCCTGCTGTTCCTTTGGATTCATCAGTGACGTGGAGAGGGGAGACATGCTGCATGGGCAACATCTTGTCCTCCATATCTTCCTGCCCAGGCTTGAATCCTACCAACGCCCAATGCTGGAAGGTAGAACACCGGATCACTGGAGAGGACACTCCAGCTTCGCCTTTGGCGTAGACAAAACACGGGGAATGACAGTTACCGGTTATAAGCCACCGCTCAATTGGCATAGAGCGCGGTGCCAGGGGTTGTTCCCGACGGTGGGAGGGATCATCGGCTCTCACTGGACAGCTACCGCCCGCCTCAAGCTGGGCAGCCCCCAGCCAATAAGGTGTTGTCCCGCCACAGCCTGCTTTCCTCATTGGGTGCATGGGGATGAGGAGAAGTCTGAACGGCAGGCTGAGAACTTTCGCACCAGGCAAGACAAAAAAACAAAAGAGACCAACTCTAAAACTGGGAACTTGGAACGTCCGCACTATGATGACAGGACTCGCTGCTAACCTCAAGGACATCAACGACGCCAGGAAGACTGCCATCATCAATAATGAGCTGAAGAGACTGGAAGTGGATATCGCCACTCTCCAGGAAACACGGTTGGCTGACGCAGGCACACTGAGAGAGAAGGACTACACGTTCTACTGGGAGGGAAAGAGCAGTGACGAACACAGGGAACATGGAGTGGGCTTCGCAGTGAAGAACACCTTGCTGAAGATGGTGGAACCGGGCAGCAATGGCTCTGCACGACTCCTCACCCTCCACCTCAACACCACTCAAGGCCCAGTCACCCTCGTCAGTGTGCATGCCCCAACACTGACAGCCACACCAGAGGCAAAAGACGAGTTCTACGAGAATCTGTCAGGATCATCCCCAACTCTGAACAACTCATTCTCCTTGGAGACTTCAATGCCAGAGTGGGTGCTGACCACGACTCCTGGCCCTCCTGTCTTGGACCATTTGGCGTGGGCAGAATGAATGACAACAGACAGCGGCTGCTTGAGTTCTGCACTTATCACGAACTCGTTCTTCAAGACCATGCCCCAACACAAGGTTTCCTGGCGACATCCGCGCTCAAAGCACTGGCACCAGCTGGACTTGATCCTGACCAGGCGCACCTCACTGAAGAACGTGCTAATCACCCGTTCATTCCAGAGTGCAGATTGCGACACAGACCATTCATTGGTGTGTTGCAAGGTCAAGCTGCAGCTGAAGAAATTCCATCATGCTAGACAGCCTGGAAAGGCACGGATTGACACCAGCAAGTTGGCCCAACCAGAACTTGTTGAGTGGTTTGCCTCCACCTTTGAGAAGGAACTTGGTCTACCACAAGAAGGAGAATCAGCAAAGCAGAAGTGGGAAGAGCTGCGAAACACCATCCACCGCACAGCCTTGGCTATCTTTGGGAGGAAGACCTCGAAGTCACAGGACTGGTTTGATGCCAAGTTGACCGAGATGACCCCCATGAGTGAAGCTAAGCGCTCAGCTCTTGCCGAGTACAAGAAGTACCCAAACGAGAAGAATCTCCAGATTCTCAGGGCTGCGAGAAGCAAAGTTCAGCAGACTGCTCGGCGCTGTGTCAACGAGTACTGGACTCAGCTCAGCCAAGACATTCAAACTGCTGCCATAACAGGGAACATCTGTGGCATGTATGATGGCGTCAAGAAAGCATTTGGTCCGGCTCAGAGCAAGACAGCCCCCCTCAAATCCTCCACTGGGGAGATGATCACAGAAAAGAACAAGCAGATGGAGAGATGGGTGGAGCACTACTCCGACCTCTACTCCAGACAGAACACCGTGACACCGTCAGCCCTTGATGCCATCGATTGCCTGCCATCCATGGACGAACTTAACGCTGAGCCAACCATCGACAAACTCAGCAAGGCCATTGATAGCTTGGCCGCTGGCAAGGCACCCGGCAACGACGGCATACCCCCCAACCTGATCAAGCACTGCAAAACCACCTTACTGCTGCCATTGCATGACGTCCTTTGTCGGTGCTGGAAGGAAGGTGCCATACCACAGGACATAAGGGATGCCAAGATCATCACCCTCTACAAAAACAAAGGGGAGAGAAGCGACTGCAACAACTACAGGGGCATCTCCCTCCTCAGCGTTGTTGGCAAAGTCTACGCACGAGTTGTTCTCGTTCGTCTACAGAAGCTTGCCGAACGTGTCTACCCCGAGTCTCAGTGTGGCTTCCGCGCTGAGCGATCGACGGTAGACATGATATTCTCCATCCGCCAACTCCAGGAGAAATGCAGAGAACAGAACATGCCCTTGTACGTCGCCTTCATCGACCTCACCAAAGCGTTCGATCTGGTCAGCAGAGAGGGCCTTTTCAAGACCCTGCCAAAGATAGGACTCCCACCAAAGTTGCAAAGCCTCATCGAATCATTTCACACCAACATGCAGGGGATAGTGGAGCACGACGGCAACGTATCATAGCCATTCAACATACGCAGCGGAGTGAAACAGGGCTGTGTACTTGCGCCAACCCTCTTTGGGATTTTCTTTGCTATGCTCCTGAGGCATGCCTTCAGCACAGCAACAGAGGGAATCTACCTGCATACAAGATCTGACGGCAGGGTTTTTTTTTTTTTTTTTTTTTTTCAGCAGCCACCTCTCCCTTGATACAGAGATCGACAAGAGGATTGGAAAATCAGCCTCCACACTCGCTCGCCTCACCACACGAGTGTGGGAGAATCCCAAACTCTCTGTCAAGATGAAGATAGCAGTGTACAACGCCTGCGTCATCAGCACACTGGTCTATGGGAGTGAGACATGGACAACATACGCCCGGCAGGAAAAGAGACTGAACTCCTTCCACTTGCGCTGCATTTGCCGCATCCTGGACATATCCTGGCAGGACAAAGTGCCCAACACAGAAGTTCTGTCCCGTGCCGGCCTTCCCTCCATGTTCACTCTACTCAGGCAGCGCAGCCTCCGCTGGCTAGGTCACGTTCACTGTATGGAGGATGGCAGAATCCCCAAAGACGTCCTCTATGGACAACTGGCGACTGGCAGGAGAGACGTTGGCCGCCCACAGCTGCGCTTTAGAGACGTCTGCAAGAGAGACATGAAGGCCCTGGAGATCAATACAGAGCGCTGGGAGGACCTTGCAACGGACCGCTCCAAATGGAGAGGCACCCTGACCAGACAGCTCAAGGCGGGTGAAGAGAGACTGACTGCTGCAGCAGATGAAAAAAGGACCCGCAGGAAGAACCGCTACAGCTCCAGCAGCACGGAGACCACCCACAAGTGCGACCTGTGTGACAGGGACTGCCATTCGCGCATCGGCCTGCTCAGCCACAGGCGGTGCTGTTCCAGCAGAGTAGACGTTTAGGATTCTCTTCCATGGTCATCATAGACCGACGGAGGCCGACGACTAGGATTTCTGCTGTAGCATTATTGTATATTATCTGGACCCATTTTATGAAATTATTTCCAAGTCCAAACCTTTGTAGGACTTCAAAAAGATAGGGCCATTCGACCCTATCAAAGGCCTTTTCGGCGTCCAATGATAGGAGAGCTGTATCCAGTGCTTCTTTATTGGAATAAATAATATTAAATAGTCTTCTTACATTATGGAAGCCTTGTCTTCCCATTATAAAGCCATTCTGATCTCTGTTAATAATATTTGGTAATATTTCTTGTAGTCGTTTTGCTAAAATTTTACAGATTATTTTAAGATCAGCATTTAATAGGCTTATTGGTCTCATGTTTTCACATTTATTAGGGGGTTTACCTGGTTTTGGCAACAGTATAATTAAGGCATTATTCATGTATGGTGGTAAATTACCATTTTGAAAGGCTTCTAAAATCATTTCCAAAAGTGGTTTTATTAATTTATTCTTAAATTTTTTATAGAGGTCAACTGGAAGACCATCTGGTCCTGCTCTTTTTCCTGATTTCATATTATCAATGGCTTGCCCAACTTCTTCTTGACTAATTTTAGACTCCAGTATCCCCCTGTTTTCATTTGGAATACACAGTATAGATAATCCACCCAAAAACCCATTTAGTTTTGTTCAGTCAGTTTCATTTTTTGTATCATATAGTTTTTCATAATAATCTCTAAAGGCACTATTAATTTCTATTACCTGTCCGTTACTTATAATACTGGTAATTGGTGTTTTAAATTCTAATTGTTTAATCTGCCATACCAATAATTTTCCTGATTTTTCACCTTGTTCATAAAAAGTTTGCTTCAATCTTAGAAGACTCGAGGCAGCTCTATTCGCTGATTTTTTATCATATTCAGCTCTCAGAATCAGTAATTCGTTCTCTAACTGTGGGTTACTTCCTGTATACACCTTTTCTTGAAGAATTTTTATTTTACGTGCCAACTGGACTCTCTCCTCTCGAGTCTTCTTAGATTTTGAACCTGTATAACTAATAATATGCCCCCTAATAAAAGCTTTGAAAGCCTCACACTTTATACATGCCGTTGTTTGTGTAGTATTAATATCAAATAACTCATCTATCTGTTTTTCTATGTACTTAATAAATTCCTCATCCTGAAGCCATTTATGCTTAAAATGCCACCTACCTGGATCCTTTGTCAATTTCTTATCTACATATATTAGACAGCAGGGTGCATGATCAGAGATCACAATGTTATTGCGATTGTGTCCCCTGTTCGGGCTGTTGGTCGTCGCTCGTGCCGGGTCATGGTGCGTTCATGTCCACGCGTTCTCCGTCGGCCATGGGCCACCGTCGTGGAGAGAGGCGCCACACTAGGGGCGCCACACGAGTCGGCTGCCTTTTGCAACAGCGGCTCGATTCCGAGTCTTTTTCCCTTCCTCTCTCTTTTGATCCGTCTTTTTTTTTCACCCCACTTATATCACGGACACACAGATCGTCCTAAATGTCTCCTGAGCCGGTGGACGGAGCCACTGTCTATAGCAGGATACGATACAGCAGAGAACAGCTGCTAGCATTCAACCGCCACCCGGTCCCATTGGAAATACTCGACATACCGAGAGAACTGAGGCGAAAACGCCGCGGCTGCCGGGCTGGAGTAAGGCGGAGGACAAAAAATATAAGGTACAGACCCTCCCTTCCATCTGTTGTCATGGGAAATGTACGGTCGATACTGGGAAAGTTAGATGAGCTAGCGGCTATCTCCCGTTATGATAGCACATACCGGGAGTGCTCTCTCCTTTTGTTTACTGAGACGTGGCTAACTGAACTAGCAGCAGATGCTAACATTGAGCTGGAGGGTTTTCACATGATACGAGCTGACCGAACACCAGACAGTGGCAAGGCTAGGGGCGGTGGAGTGATCATGTATGTTAACAACAACTGGTGCAGACCGGGACATATCACTGTTAAACAACGACACTGCAGCAAAGACATTGAGTTGCTAGCTGTTAGCATGAGGCCTACATATCTCCCGAGAGAACACTCACACGTGATCTGCATTGTTGTTTATGCAAATCCGACGGCGAACGCTGGGACAGCACGTGACGTCATCCATTCAGTAACCAGCAGGCTGCAGACAGAACACCCAGATGCTCTTCTCCTCATCTCAGGCGATTTCAACCATGTTTCACTGTCTCCCATTCTACCCACGTTCACCCAGTATGTCACATGCCACACTAGAGACAATAAAACACTGGATTTATTCTACGCAAACACTAAGGAGGCGTACACCTCATCACAACTACCCCCACTCGGGAGATCGGATCACAACTTGGTTCATCTCCGGCCGGTGTACAAACCCCTAGTGCACAGACAACCTCCGGCCATGCACACTGTGGAGTTATGGTCTGAGGAGACAATGGACACCCTAAAGGGCTGTTTTGAAGCCACCGCCTGGAAGCAGCTCTGCGATCCACATGGTGAGGACATCGATGGCCTCATTCACACCTTCACGGGCTACCTCAGCTTCTGTGTGGACAAATCCGTTCCCACCAAGACCATACGGCGTCACTCAAACAACAAACCCTGGATCAACCCTGAGATTAAAACACTTCTGAGAGAGAAGAAGAGGATCTTCAGGTCAGGGAACAGGGAGATGCTGAAGTCCGTACAGAGGGAGCTGAGGAGAAAGATCAGAGAAGGCAAGGACAGCTTCAGGAAGAAGATGGAGGACAAGCTGCAACAGAGCGACATCAGCGGGGTCTGGAGAAACCTCAAAACCATCTCGGGGCTCCAGAATACCTCCCCCCAGGCCACAGGGGGCAGGGAGTGGGCGAACAACCTGAATCTGTTTTTCAATAGATTTGACCAACCGCCCTCCCCCCTGACTGCACAACAACCACTGCTGCCTCTAAAGAAATCAAGTCCTGCTGCCCACTCCCCACTCTACCAACACCCCCCCACTCCCAACACACAGCCCCCCATCCTGACCCTGACCAGGACCCAGGTGAGGACGGAGCTGAGGAAGATCAAGGCGAGGAAGGCGCCGGGACCGGACGGCATCAGCGCAAAGCTCCTCAAGTCCTGTGCAGACCAGCTGTGTGGGATTGTGACGTATATCTTCAACATGAGCCTGAAACTGGGGAGGGTACCACAGCTGTGGAAAACATCTTGTGTGGTACCTGTACCAAAAACTTCCCACCCCAAAGACCTGAACAGCTACAGACCGGTGGCCTTGACGTCCCACTTGATGAAGACCCTGGAGAGACTGCTCCTTGCTCACCTCCGCCCCCTGGTGGAACCAGCGATGGATCCACTCCAGTTCGCCTACCAGCATGGCATTGGGGTGGAGGATGCGGTGATCTTCCTCCTTCACCGTTCTCTGTCCCACCTGGAGAAGCCCGGGAATATGGTGAGGATCATGTTCTTTGACTTCTCCAGTGCTTTCAACACCATCCAACCGATGATCCTGAAGGACAAGCTGCTGCGCGCAGGGGTGGACCAGCACCTGTCATCATGGATCCTGGACTACCTCACGAACCGGCCTCAGTTTGTGAGAACCCGGGACTGTGTGTCCGACACGATCATCAGTAGCACGGGGGCCCCCCAGGGAACGGTGCGGGCTCCCTTCCTGTTCACTCTTTATACTGCGGACTTCTCACACAACACAACACACTGCCATCTACAGAAGTTCTCTGATGACTCTGCGATCGTTGGCCTCATCTCCAATGGAGATGAAGCTGAGTACAGAGGGCTTATCCAGGACTTCGTGGACTGGTGCCATCGGAACTGCCTCCAGATCAACGCGAGGAAAACTAAGGAGCTGGTGGTGGACTGCCGCAGGCATGGGCAGCCCCTCACAGTACCAGTAAATATACAGGGAACAGACATCGAGATGGTGACATCCTATAAGTACCTGGGTATTCATCTGAACAATAAACTAGACTGGTCACACAATACTGATGCACTCTACAAGAAGGGACAGCGCAGGCTGTTCCTGCTGAGGAGACTCAGGTCTTTTGGTGTACAAGGGGCGCTGCTGAAGTCATTCTATGACACGGTGGTGGCATCAGCCATCACTTTTGGAGTGGTCTGCTGGGGCAGTGGCATTACTGCAGCCGATAGGAAGAGACTGAACAAACTGATTAAGAAAGCTAGCTCTGTCCTGGGGCAGCGCCTTGATCCGATGGAGGAGATAGGAGAGAGAAGGACGGTGGCTAAACTGTCATCTCTGCTGGAGTCCGAGTTCCACCCTATGCAGGACATACTGAATGCACTGAGGAGCTCATTTAGCAGCAGACTACATCATCCCAGGTGCACAACCGAGAGGTTTCGTAGGTCCTTCCTACCAACGGCTGTCAGACTGTACAACCTAAGCAGGGCTGCTCGCAGAGATAGCAAAAAAGACGTAACAAACTAATAGTTTTTTGAATGCAGAAGATGCAATAGACTTACACAGTGGTCCTCTCCGGCATACAACTAGGAGCATGCCGGTCGCTATGGAGGGTGAGAGTGTGTATGGGCACATAATCATACCATGCAGGATAGCTGGGTAGACGGTTATGCTGTTTCATTCCATCTAGCGGCAATGCTCTGCACTGTGTGTGTTTATATATTTGCATATTTGTTCCGTCTAGCTGCAATGCTCCGTACTGTGGGTGTTTATATGTTTATATATCTACATGTTATTCCATCTAGCTACATTGCTCCGCACTGTGTGTGTTTATATACTTGCATATTTATTCCACCTAGCTGCAATGCTCCGTACTGTGGGTGTTTATATATTTACATATTTATTCCATCTAGCTACAATGCTCTGCACTGTGTGTTCATATATTCATATATTATTCCATCCAGCTACAATGCTCTGCACTGTGTGTCTGTGTGTGTGTGTATATATATATATTTTATAGTAATACGTACATATGTTTATTAGCTGCTCTTGCTTGCTTGTTTTTTTTTCTTGCCTTCTGATTGTTGCTCTGAGTGTTGCTATCCCTGTGCTGTTGCAATCCTGGAATTTCCCCGTTGTGGGACTAATAAAGGCTTATCTTATCTTATCTTATCATAGAAACAATTTTGAATCTTGGGCCTTAATTCTGTAGAGATCAAAAAGTAGTCAATACGTGAGAATGTCTTATAGGTATTAGAATAACAAGAATAGGCTTTGACTTGTGGTTTCATTTCTTTCCATATATCTAGCAATCTCAATTCTTTCATAAAATGATTAATAGTCATCCTACATCCATTGTGCGTACAGTCCAGTCCTGTTGATCTGTCTATACTGGGATTCAATGTACAATTAAAATCCCCTGCTATTATATGTTGCCCTGTAAGTGATGATAAAGTAAGGAATAAATTAACAAAGAAGTTTTGATCATCAATATTGGGGCCATACTATAAGTTCACCAGATTTATATTTTCTAATAACAAAGATCCTCGGATGATTAGATAGCTTCCAAATTTGTCTCCAATTACATTTTTCACTTAAAATGGGACTGTTTTGTGTATGAGAATCATAACTCCCCTAGCCCGGGATGAAAATGATGAGGTGAACACGTTACCTTGCCATCTTCTCCTAATTCTTTTTACATACTCCTCTATTAGATGAGTTTCTTGTAAAAATACAATTTTTGAATCTATGTCTTTTATTTTATTCATAACTTGTTTAATTTTTTTTTAGATTTTGTAGACCTCTGCAATTCCATGAAGTTAAATTAAGATTAACGCTTTGATCTATGATCAATAAGGAGTTTAAGATTACCTTGCAATATGAACATGCTCATACAGAGAAGCAAAAACATGGATGATAGAACATTCATCCTACAAACCAAACAAAAACAAATCAAATTCCCCTTCCCCACATTCGTGGTTATCCCCCCAAAATCAAAAAAAATCCATCTCCCGTTATAGCTAGTGACTGTTCCACACCTGCGAGGATCAGTCAAACCACTCTCACTTTCTCCTCTCAATCACCCTGACTCTACTGTTTTTTATGACATGACATTAACTCTCTTCTGTAATTTTTTCAACATAACTTCAAAGTTTTATAGCAACTTTGTACATCATAGCTTTTTTTTTAATACAGTCTGTATTTTGTAGACATGTTTATGTTTCAGATCAATCAGATGCCTGTACAAATGCTTAAATGTTCTACCATCAGTGTGTGAATGTGTGTGTGAATGGGTGAATAGCAGGATCTGTAAAGCGCTTTGGTCATCAAGAGATGAGAATAAAAGCGCTATATAAGTGAGTGCCATTTACCATTTTACCATTTTACCTTTGTCATGTTCATGCTTAGCTCCCACCAGTTTCCTTTTGGATCTGCTTAATGAGCTCCTGCGCCTCTTGAGGGGTCTTAAAGATGTGGGTTCTTCCCTTATATGTGACCAGCAGTCTTGCCGGATGAATCACTCTGTGACGAATCCCCAGGTTGCGCAGCTCTTTGCGGGCGGGGTCGAACTGCCTCCTTAATTGTTGAATTCCTGTGGCGAAGTCTGGGTAGAACCGCACCTGTTGATCCTGGTATTTAATTTCCCCTTTAGCTCGCGCCGCGTTGGTGACCGTCATCTTGTCCCTGTAGTTGAGGAACTTCATAATCAGCGTCCTCGGTGGTGTCTTATTATCTCTCGGTGGGCCGATTCGGTGAGCACTCTCTAAGACGACCGATGACTGCAGATCCACGTTGTTCAGCGCTTCTGGAATCCACTTTTCCAAAAAGGAACATGAGTCCCGTCCCTTCGCTCCCTCCGGGAGGCCCACCAGCCTCAAATTATTCCATCGTGAGCGGGATTCCAAGTCCAGGACGTTATCTTCCAGACGTTTCCATTTTAATTCCAGTGTTTGCAACTTTGATTGTAGGCTGGTGACGTCATCTTCAGCGCTTGAAATTCGGAGCTCCGCCTGCGATACTCGTTCCATACAGTTGTTTATTTCCTTTCTCATTCCTTCTATCGCTGCTATAATTCCATCAAATTTAGACAAAAACTCTGTTCTCATGGAGTTGATGGCAGTGAGCACTGCGTTTGTCCCCTCTTCAGCAGTTCCCGCTCCGCCGCTGGCTCCCTCCTCCGCCATAGTCTCTGGAGTATTCCCTGTTTCACCTCGAGCGTGGAAGTCTGTTAGCTTGGGTTGTTTTGTCGAATTACTTTTTCCTCCATCTACTTTCCCAGCCTTGGTCTTTACCATATCCGCGCCTAAACGCTGGGATGGGTTTTTGTTCCAATTAAGAGAGTTTTAGTAAACTTTTTATTTTTAGGAGCAGAGCAGTGTGAAACACGTCTTCCTACGTGGCCGCCATAACCGGAAGTCCAAGAAATCATCTTTTAATTTATAAAAAAATCTCTTTAGAAAAGGTAGAATGAGTTATTATTCTGCATTAATAGAAAAGAACAAGAATAATCCCAGGTTTCTTTTCAGCACCGTAGCCAGACTGACAAAGAGTCAGGACTCTGTCAATCCTAGCATTCCCTTAGAGCTTACTAGTCAGGACTTTATGAACTTTTTCAATAATAAAATTTCACCTATCAGAGATAAAATCAGTCAGATTCTTCCCACCGTTAAATACAGTAACTACTACAACTCCTTCAATTGATATCTGTTTGGATGAGTTTACTCCAATTGACCTTTTAGAGTTAGACAAAAATATTTCCTCATCCAAGCCTTCAACTTGCCTTTTAGACCTTATTCCTACCAGGCTATTTAAAGAAATCTTCCCATTTATTGGTAGCTTTATTCTTCAAATAATCAATTCTTCATTAACTTTAGGCCATGTACCGCAGGCTTTTTAAACTGCTGTAATTAAACCCTTACTCAAAAAGCCAATGCTGGATCCAGGAGTTTTAGCTAACTATAGACCAATCTCTAATCTCCCTTTCATTTCAAAAATCTTAGAAAGAGTTGTTGCTACGCAATTATTTGATCACTTGCAGGGAAATAGTTTATTTGAGGAGTTTCGATCTGGGTTTAGAATCCATCATAGTACTGAAACAGCCTTATTGAAGGTCACTAATGACCTCCTTATCGCATCTGATAATGGACTTGTCTCTGTACTTGTCCTTTTAAACCTTAGGGAAGCTTTGATACTATTGATCATAATATTCTACTTGATAGATTAGGACACTATGTTGGACTTAATGGAACTTCGTTGCAGTAGTTTAGATCTTATTTATCTGATAGGTTCCAGTTTGTTCATGTCAATAATGAGTTTTCTTTCAACTCAAAGCTCAGTCATGGAGTTCCACAGGGATCTGTGCTAGGCCCTACTCTTTTTAGTTTATATATACGTTATTAGAAAACACTGTATACATTGTCATTGTTATGCAGATGACACACAATTATACCTGTCAATGGAGCCAGATGATAGTAATTAATTAGCCAAGTTAGAAGCCTGTCTTCAGGAAATCAAAGCTTGGATGACTTGTAATTTCCTGCTATTAAATTCAGATAAGACTGAAGTCATTCTAGTTGGTCCAAAAAAACCTTAGAAATTCTTTTCCAAATCAAACTTTTAGTTTGGATACGGTTACTCTTGCTCTTAATAGCTCTGTGAGGAACCTTGGAGTTATTTTTGATCAAGATCTGTTTTTCAATTTGCATAATGTATTTGTTTCTAAGATTGCCTTCTATCATTTGTGTATTATTTCCAAGATTAGGAGCATCTTGTATCAGAATGATGCTGAGAAACTTATTCATGCTTTTGTTAGCTCTAGATTAGATTATTGTAACTCTTTATCATCAGGTTGTCCTAAAACATCTTTAAAAAGTCTTCAGTTGATCCAAAATGCTGCAGCAAGAGTTTTAACAGGTACTAGAAAGAGAGATCATATCTCTCCGGTTTTGGCCTCCCTTCATTGGCTTCCCATAGAGTTTAGAATTAAGTTTAGAATCCTTCTTCTCACTTTCAAAGCTCTAAACAATCAGGTCCCTTTTTATTTAAAAGATCTGATACTACTGTATTATCCTAACAGAACACTACGCTCCCAAAATGCAGGATTACTTGTAATACCCAGAATCTCCAAAAGTATAATGGGAGGCAGAGCCTTCAGTTATCAAGCTCCTCTCCTGTGGAACCAGCTGCCAATCTGGATTTGGGAGTCAGACTCAATCTCTGTTTTTAAGAACAGGGTTAAAACCTTCCTTTTTGATATAGCCTACAATTAGGGAGGGATCATGTGTCTCTGAGCCCTCCCTTAGTTATGCTGCTAATGGGTTTAGACAGCCAGGGGACCTCCACTAATGCACTGGGCTTCACTCCTTTCTTCACTCTCAATGAAATATATTTTTTTTTTTTTTGCTGGTCATTAACATCTGTTTGTTTTCTTCTATAGATTGAGTCCCCATCATGCTGTTTGCTCTCTACATGTCTGTTCTTTTCATCTTCTCTATCCCCTCACCCCCCAGCCAGTCGCAGCAGATGACTGCCCCTCCCTGAGCCTGGTTCTGCCGGAGGCTTCTTCCTGTTAAAAGGGAGTTTTTCCTCACCACCGTTGCCAAGCGCTTGCTCACAGGGGATCGCCTGATTGCTGGGGTCTTTCTGCAATTGTGGGAGTTTCCCCTACAGTTGAAAGTGCTATGAGATGACTGTTGTTGTGAAATGGCGCTATATAAATAAAGTTGAATTGAATTGAATAAGGTCTACCCTTGTTAAAAACTATTGGTATTAAAATAAACACTCTAGTTTCTCTAAAATCTGATGAATAATTTTGGCTGAGTTGCCGATCGCTCAGGAGATTTAAACTTTTTTTTTTTTTTTTAATTTAGAGAAAAGACAATTGCAAAGTAGATTTCTAAATTTTACAGAATACAAAAGTAAAAAACAAAACAAAAACAAAACGTCAATAAATACATTTACTTGTACCGGTTCACAGTGCTGTTAGGGTGAATCTGCATCTCATCTTCATTTCTCCTTGGTTCATTATCACCTGGAGGAGGCTTGCCAACCCCCCTTGTGTCTCCGCTCTGATCCAGCGGCTCACACCGGACCAAACGGCCGCCCTGGGGCTCACGTCGTCGGGGCTCGGAGGTGAAGGAGGGACCACCGGTGGACTCGGACATTGGTTTGGTGGAAGCTGCTTTAGCCACTGGCGGCTGTGGGACAATGAGGGAGGAGCAGCCGGGCAGGAGGACAAGAGTTATTAGCTCCTCGTTAGCCACAGCTAACGGGGAGCTGCTGGATGGTGAAAAAAAAAAACAAAACAAAAACCCTTCGGGACGAATTAAAGAGAAACTCACAATCTGGCTGTCTTGGACCCGGTTCATGCAAGTAAACTGCAGGGACTGCAGCCGCAGCATTAACACTAGCTTGGTTTTCGTCATCGGCTTCAGGCTTCAGTCTCCCAAATCTCTGTCATCATTATCGCGGTCTGCTAAATCACTCTCTTCACCTTCGTCTTCCTCTTCATTGGTATCCACTTCGAAGCTCAGACTGAGAATGCTGTCTTCCATTTTCTTCAAAATATGAACACGATCTCGTCATTTTCAGATTGTAACAAGACTAGTAATTCATTGTTCAGCTCGTGACATCACGCATTTCAGGCCGACATTCCCAGTGAATTTCGGTCATCTGAAACCATCACTTTCGCTGACTTTTTTCTCTCTCTGGATCACAATTTATTCCAAAAATGGTGATATTTGAGGAAATAACAGTATATTTCCTGTGTAAAGGTATGAAATTTGGCCTAATTAAAAAAACAATAAATTTCTTCTTCAAATAACCATGTTTAAGTGATTTACCCAGGCCAAAAAAATCAAGGCATGGCCTCTTTGCTCTTGCCTCTTTGCACTCTACCTCAAGAACTAATGAAGCTAGGGGTCACCATACTTGGTAAACAGGTTGACCTTGAGACCCTTAAGTATGGCTGCATTTTGGGAGTAAAAAAAAAATCAAAGGTCACGCTCACAGGGTAATAAAATGTCAAAATCAGTTTTTGGGCTATGGTCATTTTATTGTAAGAGCTAAAGCCATAGCTATAGCTACTTACAGTGGCTTGCAAAAGTATTCATCCCCCTCAGCATTTTATGTTTCCTGATGCTACAGTAATTTAAATTCTTTTTTTTTTTCATGAATCCACACTGTACCCCTTAGTGACAAGGTGAAAACAAAATTTTAGGATTTTTTTTTGTTAATTTATTAAATACAAAAAAAATTGAAATATGATAATAATAATAATACATCAGTCTTATATAGCGCTTTTCTAAATACTCAAATACGCTTTACAAAGCAGCATAGGGACAAACATACAGAGAACGGGTAAACAGACAAGGTAGGTACACATAGGTAGAAGAGGCAGTCAATTTTTATAGGTAGATTTGAAAAGATGGGTTTTGAGTTGACTTTTAAAAGAAGCAAGTGTGTTGGCAGACTGGATGTGAAGGGGCAAGGAATTCCAGAGGGTTGGTGCGGCGATGGCGAATGATCTATCACCCAGGGTGCGGAATTTTGTCTTGGTGATCGGGGTAAGAAGGTGAGCGTCAGCAGAGTGGAGGAGATGAGTGGGAGAATGACGAGACAGAAGGTCCGTTAGGTATGAGGGGGTGAGGTTATGAAGAGCTTTATAGGTGATGAGGAGGATCTTGAAGTTGATAATATATCACATGTGGATATATAGTCAGAAACTTGAAATTTAGCTCAGGTGCCTCCTGTTTTGTTTTTGTTTGTTTTTTTTGTCATTGGTGAGATGTTCCTACACATTGATTAGAGTCTGTCAGTGGACATGATTTGGAAAGATGCATCTATCTGTAGGAGACCTCACAGCTGGCAATGCATATTAGAACAAAAACCAAGCCATGAAGTCAAAAGAACTGCCTACAGAGCTCAGAGACAGGGTTGTTGTGGTGCACAAATCTATTCAGTTCAGTTCAGTTCAGCTTTATTTATATAGCACCATTTCACAACAACAGTCATAACACTGGGGAAGACTACAAAAAAATATCTGCTGCACTGAAAGTTCCCAAGAGCACAGCGACCTCCATAATTACTCAGATGGAAGACCCATCTCTACACAGGATCTCTGGAGCTCAGTCAGAGTGACCATTGGGTTCTTGGTCATCTCTCTCACTAAGGTCTTGAAAGAGCCCTGGTTGTGCTAAACTTCTTCCATTTGAGTATTATGGAGGTGTAGCATCAATCCCTTTGGCTCTAATCTATAAAATCACTCTTCACTTTAAAGAAATTGTTTCACCTAAAAAGTCTGATCAAGAATTGTTTCCTTCACCTAAGAACCCCAGTTTGAAAACACATTTCATGGTAAAAGGGGCGATAAGGATCCCATTTCGTGCAAGGAACGGATTAGTTTGGAATAATAAATCCCGGAACTTCCTCCCCAACCAGGCAGTTTTATGCTTCAAGTACTGTTTGAGACATCCCAGATACCTTGAACGAATTCCAAAGGTCTCTAGGAATTATCCACAGTTCAACATTACTCCCTTTTGGACAACTACGGAATATGTTTGCATTACTTCTGTCAACTGCTAGACTGTTTGTTTTTTGACTGAACATTAACTCTCTCTTCAAGTTTTAATTCCTGAGGATAATTCTCAGGACACTATTTGAAGAGATGACCAACTCTGTGATGGACAATGATGGGTTTGAAATGTTTCATTAATCATTGATGTTAAATGTGTTGCATGTTTTAAAATGTTTAAATTAACCTTATTCTAATGCATGGTAATTAAAGAAGGACAAGTTTATAAAAGTGCATGCTCACTAAAAGTCATGAAACATTGAGGTTAGCCTAGATTTTATATTAAGTATATAATGTGTATTTCACAGTAAATAAGTGTGGTTGCCTTCTAAAAACTTATGCCAGTCATCTGATTGGTACCAGCCAATCACCAGGCCATCTCTATTGGACAATACCCCATTCATTCTTTCATTGGTCGGTTACAGACAAAGGACTGTTTTCTTATTGGACCAGAGTTAATTCGATTCTCATGCAATCGGAGACAATTGGTTCCCTCTCATGTCAGTCAAGTTTTTCCCCTGAAAAAATGACTCAGTAAATAGGGAGCAATGCCCCAGGCAGAGTTGTTCTTTCTGAAAATTGTCGATGTCCTGCCTTGAATTCTCTTTCCTTTAGTCTGGGAAAAATACTTTTTCTTCTGTTTTGAGCTCAAACTTCTCTTTTATATGGAATGAAACTCTGTGTTCACAGACGTTTTTTCTATTTTAGTCTGTTGAACTTTTTCTATTGATTTTCCTTAACTCGCCATTAAAGTGGACTGATAGTGATTTTTGAATTTTTTCTCTCGAGACTGCCTCACCCGCGTACCACGACATCAGAAGAACTAGGATTTCGTGGGTGGAACTTTTTCCATACATTTTTCCTTCAGCCTTTGGTGCTTATCGGCTGGTGGACATCCCAAAGTTGCGGGCCAGGAAAGGATCTGTTGCCTAAGAAAAGATGTCACGCCTGCCCCTGAGCCAGCTGATCACTTTACGGCTGGCTTGACTGTTGCCCTTCTGCTGACTCTGTGCCAGGACCGCTGTAACAACTGGAAAGGACTGCAGGCAGTCTTTTCCCCTTTTTGCCATCTGCTGACATTTAAGATCATCGCTGGACTCTGAAGACACAGCTGTTCGTAAGCCAGACTCCAACTTTCTATCTGCTGGGCCAAATGTGATGTCTAATTGTAATTGAATATGACCAATTTTCCATGTTAAAAGTTAGTCCATAAGCTACGATAGGAGCTATAAAGCTGAAGGAAAATAATATTCCTTTTTTCAATAACCTCTGTTTTTTAGAGTAACTCAGAAGTTCTTTTCCATATAATCAGCCTTTATAATTTTCTTCATAAAACATGTGTCCAATTTCCTTAATATTTTGGTTACAGTTATTTCAGTCTCCATTTTCATCACAGTTACAAATTCATACTAAGGTTTCCTTGGTTCCACAAATGTGATTACACGCTTTTGGTCAGGAATCTGTTACCGGTTAATATGATATTTGATACTTGTTGATCATTTCACCTGCTTACACATCAATTGTATGTAATGTCATTTAATCTGAGTCTGATTATTAAAACTGTAAATGATATATAGAAGTTTCTGCTTAATTTCTTTTTCCTGTGTCTGTTTATGAAGTCACCCAGGAGAATTCATGAATATTTGAGACTGATTGATTGAAGGTATAAAGATTAGTTATTAATAAATTGTCCAAGTTTTGGACTGGTGCCCCAAAAACGAGTGTTTCCCTCTTGTTTGTGAGTGTTTGTGGTCACAAAGTAAACCTCTGTTTCTACACACACACCTCTAGGTATAAATTAAATAATCTTTGTACCTTATAACTAATTGTTCCTACAGAGGCCACTGTGCTCTTGGGAACCTTCAGTGCAGCAGTTTTTCTTTTTTTTTTTTTTTTTTGTAGTCTTATATGTATATGACTGTGTGTGATTTAGTTATGTTTCAGTGAATTAAGCATATGATCTGAATGTCCCAACAATAGCTAAGGATTGTTATAATTTTTTTTACTTGTTCTTAAAATGATATTTAATAGAACTACAGCTGCTTTATATGTATACTGATTTTTAATGTTAGTATGTCAAATGGTGCATATTATGCTGTTTATTCTAAGAACAGCATGTAGCCAAGTGCCAGTGTCAGCCAAACACATTTGTTCAACTTCAAGATAAGTGCTTTTAATTCCATCGTAGAGGAAAGAAAGATCAATGAGTGACACTTTCTTTCAGTTATATTGTTTTTTGTTTTTTTTTTAAATCCAAGTTCTGTGGAGAATGGCCAGGCTCCAATAAGGGTGGCTGTATTAATAACTTGTCATTCAGTGTGTTTATTGGTTGTTTGTTGTGTCCTTGCTTGTTTTGCTTTACACTGGAACCCCAGTATAAGAATATAAACCAAGAAACACTTTCTATTTTAATCAATGTATGGCAAGGTTGATGGATTAAAAAAAAATCCATTCTATAATTTAACAGGCGATGTGTTGTTCTCTGCTACTCCATACCACTGAATGTGCTTTGCCTGTTAATTAGACATTTCTTTATTATGCTAAAATATCTCACAATTAGGCACAAGGTCATTGCTGAGGTGAAAACATATGCTCAAGCAAATGTTTACTTAGATGCTATAATTACATTTCCATATCAAAAGCAGAATATGTATTTAAAACTTTGCAAAGAGGCGCTTAGCTGCTTTAATATTTTTTTTATGCAGACACGTTTGTGTTCAAACACATTATCAACCCTTCCAGATGAGCAGGACTGAGACCTTGTAGCACACACCTTCCACTCTGCACATCTCTTTCTGTCTCTGTTCTTCTGTAAAAGGGGCTGTCAGGTGTGAATATTGACTCCACTTTTCTTTTCCCAGGAGTACCAGATCGATATTATCTTTGCACAGACCTGGGTGGACACCCGTCTGCGGTATAACAGCAGCAGCATGAAGATTCTCACCCTCAACAGGTAAACAGTAAATCCACAAGCAGCTTTTAATAATGTCAGGTTTTGTTTTTTTTTTTTTGTTTTTTTTTTTGGGTTGCAGAAATGAAAATCTACAGCAAAGAACATCACTGCATTTTACAGCTGGTTTTAAATGAACAATAAGACACTACTGTGGTTCTCTTTCCGCTATTGTGTTTGAACATTTTCATACTGTGAATATCTCATTTGTGCACAATGTTCTCCTTTCTCCTTCTGGAAGAGGCCTGTAATTAATGGAAAAAATTGATTGATGTGCTTGTTTTCCCCCAAGTTGTGCAATGATTTTATTATCTCCTAACTGTGAAGGCGAACAGGCTCTTCAATTTCAGAGAAATCCTAAGGAGTCATTTCTTACCTCTCCTCCCTCTATCTCCTTTATTCCACCAGCAACATGGTCGGTCTGATCTGGCTTCCTGACACAATCTTTAGAAATTCCAAGAATGCCGATTCTCACTGGATAACGACACCCAATCAGCTGCTCCGGATCTGGAACAATGGAAAAATACTTTATACTCTGAGGTAAATGCCTTCAAAATGCAAGAAAACACACAGTGGAGCAAGATAAAAATGAGTAAAACTCCAATAGAGGTACAACTCTGAATAAAAGACAGGTAACACTGCTTGCAAAAATACCATTTCATACAAATAACATCTCTTGGTTGATAGAGGCCAAATGTGTATTCACATAAACAATGTAAAAGTTTCTTTTCAACTCAAGGCTTGTCAGAAGTTAGAGGTGAACCAGCAGTGGCAAGGGCATGGCTGCATATGCTGAAGCTGGAGAAGTGGATGTCTTTACCATCAATTTTCAGTTACTTAAGTATACAGTGTAATGCAATTTTACTGTTTCAGAAGGACTGTCTAAACTACAGGTATACTACTATGGCTCTTTTTGTCTTGACAGACAGCTGAAGCAACTTTAAATTTAAGAATGTTTATTGTACTCCATGTTTGTGTGCTGCTTGCCTGGGCTGAAGATATGGAAGAAGTGCCTAGCCCATTTTGCTCTACTCCCCTATCGACAGTGTTGATTAGCTCCAAAGGAGAGACTGAGTCAGTACGTTTGGAAATCAGCAATGTTGCAGAGTCAGTTCTCCCTATCAGCTGCGTACGGGGCCCTCCCTCCGGATTGTCTGTCAGGGTTTACTCCCTTAACCTTTCCCACCCCCGTGTGTATCTACAAGGCAGCGGAGACAGGCGCAGGTGCTACCATCTACAGTCATTATGGTAGCAGCATATAGCTGACCAGATATTGTGCCCGAACTGCTTCTGGATTGACAATCAGATCTGCCATTGGCATGTTGGCCATTGGCTCACAAGGAGCTCACCCGCCCTTTGACTGGTCTTGTTTTTAATCCTGCTGGGTGATATGCCTCCCTCCTCACCAGCATGATGTTGGTGGGGGAGCCGGTTTAGACGCTGACACCCCGTCCATATGCAGCAGGTAGTACTGGGTTACTATGTTACCAGTAGCAGACACAAGGCCTGACCTGGCTCATAAACTACAGGTATAAGCAAGACTTACCATTTTAAGAACACTTTAAAAAAGTTAAGATTTGCAGTGGAAATGTCCATTAAATAGACCACTTCCCACTGATATGAAATAAAAATTTTACTTTACTTGACATAGAGATTAAAGGAAAGTGTTTGGCTTAATTCAACAACATTATCAGTGTGTGCTAATAGTGACATAAATCCATCTTTGAGCCAAAGAGGGAGAGCAAGCTCATTTTGAGAAGAACAACATAGCTGGCAGGTTTTTCATTTATACTAATCCAAGAAATATGATCTAACAGTAGTGTTGTAGTTGAGACTTCATCAAGGCCAAGACTAAGACCTACAGTACATACACAGTAGTCTTGGCCTCCACTTGGTCTTGGTCTTTGGAGACTCTGGTCTCAGTCTGGCGTCGACTACAACACTACCTAAGAGCTGTCATTTCTGGTAATCAGTAAAATGAGGAAACACTGTAACCATCTGCATAGTAAGCAACTAAACAAGAAGTCTGCAATACTACATTAAAATGCTCTCATCGAAGAACTGAATTTGAGATCTTGTATATGATCTATACTCAACATAGCAATCAAGTCAGCAATTCAGTTCAATTCAACTTTATTTATATAGCACATATTCATAACAACAGCTGTTTCATAGCACTTTCAACTCTACAACTGCAGAAAAAAAAAAAAAACAAACAATCAGGCAATCCCCTGTGAGTAAGCACTTGGCGATGGTGGAGAGGAAAAATTCCCTTTTAGCAGGAAGAAACCTCCAGCAGAACCAGGCTCAGGGATCAGCAGTCATCTGCTGCGACTGGCTGGGGGGTGAGGGGATAGAAAAGAAGAAGTAAAGAACAGAGAGAGCAAACAGCACGATAGGGACTCAATCTATGGGAGGGAACACAGATGTTAATGACCAGCAAAAATATTACGCTGAAGCTGGATTCATGCTGCATCTCTGCTGTCTGCGTATGTGTAACCGGAAACCTCGTGTGACAAAATTTACATCATTGTCTCCGGACCGCTAGTGTCAGCAGTGCTTGACTGCGGACGACTGCGTGCAGCCCAAATTTTGTGACCTGCCCACGACCTGAACATGTTGACAGCGCATACGCAAGATTGAACGTCCCATTCACGAGGTGGCAATGTCGACAGAGCATACAAAGACAAAGTAGATGAAGAAGACAACAAGGAGACGGAAGACGAGAACAAACATACTTTTTGTAATTCTGCCGCAGAATATAGTAACAGCAGCTCCTCTTCCTTTCGGTGACAGTTAAACAATGCCATTGTTGTTGATGTGCGTTGCTCTTGCATGTCTTCATTGGTGAAAATCTTGGCGCGTCAGCATATTGGTGCTACCTATTGTTACAACTCGCCGCTCATTAGCGGCGCCAGCTGAGCGCACAACTGCACCTCGTCAGCAGCGTGGCATATAAGCCACTCTGCCCTGGGCCTCGGCCTGAAGCCGTCTGTTCCCTTCAGCTACTTGCTTCAGAGGAACCCCCTCGCCTACCAGCAAGATTACTCGCGTAAGCATACCTCCTCTTGTGTTCCAGTTTCTCCCCTGTGCACAGGTGGATCCTCCCCGGTGGCGGACTTCGCCTCTGCATCGCCATCTCGGAGCTGCTGTCAGGTGCATCGTCAGGTCGCTGTCTTCTGGACTCTCCCTTGTGCACGCCTGCCACCTGCCCTGCCAAGTAAGCCAACAAATCCCTCATTACCTGTTGTACTGGTTTGGTGCCCGTCACCTTCTCCCTGTGCTCTCTCCCCAGGGGTTGTCTGGCTGTACGGTTTCCTGCCTCCGTGCCTGACGCTGACGTCCACCATCAGTACATCTACATATCACAGACACGCATCCACACATCCTTGTTGTTGAATAAAGCTGTTAAATTCACTCTGAGCCTGCGTGTGTGTCTCCTGAGCCGTGCGTTATGTCAGTACGGCTTCAGCAGAGCGGCTCGGCGGACAGTGGGCTCGCACGCCGATTTTCCACCCTCGAGGCTCGGGTGGATTTAATAGCTCATCAGCAACAAGTGATTCTAAATCAATTAACCTTAATAACTGACCGGTTAGACCGCCTGGACCCCCAACAGCCGTTCCCCCGGGCTCGTCAGGGAGGTGCAGCTCCCGTCCAGCCAGCCCCGGGCGTCCCAGCCCGACTCACACCCATTCCTACCCCCGCCCGCTTTAGCGGAAAGCTCGGTGGAGCGCGGGGATTCATTATGCAGTGTGAGTCGGTGTTCCTGCGTGTCCCCGGGGATTTCCCCTCAGACCATAGTCGAATTGGCTATATAGGAAACCTCCTGGAGGGTCGTGCACTCACCTGGGCTTATGCTGTAATGGCGAGGCCCGGTTATGCCACCCTCACCTATGGCCAGTTCGTTAAACATTTTCTGGAAGTCTTTGATCACTCCCGTATGGAAAGTGTCCTGACCGATCGCCTCCTCAGCCTTCAGCAGGGGAGCCGATCGGCCGCGGACTACGCCATTGACTTCCGGGTCACAGCGGAAGAGGTAGGCTGGGAGGAACGAGCCCTCTGCGGCATCTTCCTCCGCAGTTTAAACTCTGGTCTGAGGGATGAACTGGCTGGTCGGGACATCCCTGAAACATTGGCAGAGTTAATTTCCCTCACTATCAGCTTGGACAACCGGCTGCGCGAGCGTGCCTCTGAGCGGAAGTTGCCTTCTCGCTCGCGGGGGTCTTCGTCACGCCGGCCTCAAGCTCGCCCCCTGGTGTTACCGCCACCAGAGGTTCCCGAGGAGTCGGAGCCAATGGTGACGGGCCGGGCAAAGCTCCCCCTAGCGGACAGACAACGCCGACGTGAGCTGGGTCTCTGCATGTATTGCGGAGACAACCAGCACACGGTGGAGCAATGCCCGGAGAAGCCAAACGGGGAGGTCCGCGAGTCACTGTAGGGGGCCTCGCGGACGCTAACTGGTCAACTCCCCTCACTCATTTGTTGCTGCCCATCCGTTTCTGCCACAACATCACAGGGCATCTCACTCATGCACTGGTGGACTCAGGCGCAGAAGGCAGCTTCATTTCACAAAGCCTGGCAACCCGATTGGGCATCCGTTGCCAGCCCCTTAAAACTCCTCTCACCCTCATCAACCTCTCCCGTGCATCTCTGGGGAAAGTGACCCATCGGACAAACCCCGTCTCTGTTATCGTCTCTGGAAATCACCGGGAGGAGATCTCCTTTTACATCTTGCCATCCTCTGTGTCTCCGGTGATCCTGGGTTATCCGTGGCTTCGTCTCCATAACCCCGTCCTGGATTGGAAGACTGGAAGGGTGACAGCCTGGAGTACCTTTTGTATGAGCACCTGCCTCCAATCCGCTGCCTGTTCTCCATCCTCTCCTCCCGTGGTCAAGGATGCCGTGCCCCCGGACCTCTCCCTGGTGCCCGCAGAGTTTCACGACCTGGGCGCAGTCTTTAGTAAGTCCAAGGCAATGTCTCTTCCTCCACACAAGCCTTACGACTGCGCCATAAATCTCCGCCAGGGGGCGCCTCTTCCCTCGGGACGTCTCTACAGCCTGTCAGCGCCGGAGAAGGAGGCCATGAACTCTTACCTTCAGGAATCTCTCAGTGCAGGTATTATTCGCCCATCATCGTCTCCATTAGGTGCAGGGTTCTTCTTTGTGGACAAGAAGGATGGCTCTCTTCGTCCATGCATCGACTTCCGTGCCCCCAATGACATCACGGAGAAGGACCGTTACACCCTGCCCCTGATGGACACTGCCTTCCACTCCCTCCAGGGGGCGACCTGGTTTACTAAGCTGGATCTCCGCAGCGCGTACCACCTCGTCCGGATCCGGGAGGGAGATGAATGGAAAACAGCCTTCCATACCCCGAACGGCCACTTTGAATACCTGGTCATGCCGTTCGGGTTAACCAACGCTCCAGCCGTCTTTCAGCGCCTGATAAATGACGTTCTCCGGGACTTCATCGGCCTGTTTGTGTTCGTTTACCTGGATGATATTCTCATCTTCTCCAAGTCCAGGGATGAGCACCAGGTGCATGTGAGACGGGTCCTTCAGAGGTTACTGGAGAATCGGTTGTATGTGAAGGCAGAGAGGTGCGAGTTCTATGCCAAGAAGACGTCATTTCTCGGGTTTGTCATCTCCCATGACCAGGTGCTCCCAGACCCAGCTAAAATTAAAGCGGTGGTAGATTGGCCGACTCTCACATCTAGGAAGCAGGTGCAACAATTCGTCGGCTTTGCCAACTTCTACCGCCGCTTTGTGCCCAACTTTGGAGCCATCGTCGGCCCTCTGACCCGTCTCACCTCCCCTAAAACCCGGTTCCAGTGGACTGAAGAGGCCGCGGCGGCCTTCCAGGCGCTGAAGGCGGAGTTTTCATCCTCCCGGGTCCTCAGCCAGGTCGATCCCTCTTTGCAGTGCATCGTGGAGGTCGACGCTTCGGATACGGGGGTGGGGGCGGTGCTGTCTCAGCGGTCACCTGCTGATGGGGTCAAACGGCCTTGCGCCTTCTTCTCCCGGCGCTTGTCCCCGGCGGAACGCAACTACGACGTGGGGGACAGGGAGCTTCTTGCCATCAAGCTCGCGCTCCAAGAGTGGCGTCACTGGCTGGAGGGGGCCGTCCTGCCCTTCGTGGTGTTAACGGATCACAAAAACCTGGAATATTTAAGAACTGCCAAGCGTCTGAACGCCCGCCAGGCCCGTTGGTCCCTGTTTTTTGCAAGATTCCGTTTCACCATTACATTCAGGCCGGGCTCCAAGAACGGACTCCCTGACGCCCTCTCCAGGCAATTCGCCCCTGAAGACTCGGGGGGCGCTGTTCACACCATCCTGCCCGGGTCGTGCATCGTGGGGGCTGTTACCTGGGAGATCGAGGATAAGATCCGGAAGGCGCAGGAATCGGAGCCGGACCCGGGCGGCGGACCGGAGGGGAGGCTCTTCGTTCCATCTTCCGTTCGGGGGGAGGTCATCCATTGGCTTCACACGTCCAAGCTAGCCTGCCATCCTGGGATCTCCCGAATGATTGACCTGCTCCAACGCTCCTTCTGGTGGCCGGGACTGCGCAAGGACGCTGCCCGCTACGCCCGGGCCTGCCCCATCTGTGCCACCAGTAAAACCGGCAACTCCCCCCCTGCGGGTTTCCTCCAGCCCCTGCCCGTTCCTGGTAGGCCCTGGTTGTACATCGCTTTGGACTTCGTCACCGGTCTCCCCATCGCTAACAACTTCGACACTGTCCTGACCATCGTCGACCGCTTCTCCAAGGCTGCCCAGTTTGTGCCATTACGGGGACTTCCCTCCGCCTTGGAGATGGCAGATCTCCTCATCCAACACGTGGTCAGGCTGCATGGGATACCAGCTGACGTGGTCTCCGACCGGGGTCCCCAATTCACCTCGGACGTCTGGCGGGGTTTTTGCAAGGCATTAGGAGCCCAGGTAAGCCTCTCCTCCGGCCATCACCCCCAATCTAACGGGAAGTGTGAACGGACCAACCAAGAGCTGGAGGCTGCTCTCCGCTGCGTCACCGCCTCAAAGCCTGCGTCACGGAGCAAACACCTTGCCTTGGTGGAATACGCCCACAACACTGCTCGCTTCTCAGCCACAGGGATGTCCCCCTTCAAGGTGTCCCTGGGTTACGACCCCCCTCTGTTTCCCTTGCTGGAGAGCGAGTCGGCAGTCCCCATGGTTCAGGCTCACCTCAGGCGGTGTCGCTCCATCTGGACAGCTGCGTGTAATGTGCTTTTAGGCACGGCAGAGCGCAATAAGGCCACGGCGGATCGGCGTAGAAGACCTGCTCCTGCCTTCCAGCTTGGCCAACCGGTCTGGGTATCCACACAAGATGTTAACCTGAAGGGTGAGAGGAGGAAGTTGGCTAAACGTTTCATGGGTCCATACCCCGTCACCAAGATTATCAACCCGGTGGCTGTGCGTGTCGCTACTCCCCCCTCCCTCCGCATCCATCCCACCTTCCACGTCTCCAAGGTGAAACCGGTGGTGTCTGATCCCATCTGCCCTCCTCCTGCTGCGCCGCCCGCGCCTCGGATGATTGATGGCCATCCGGCTTGGACTGTCTCTACCATCTTGGACTCCCGACGCTGGGGTCGCAGGCTACAGTATTTGGTGGACTGGGAGGGCTATGGTCCAGAATGGAGGCAGTGGGTTCGCCCCTCGTTCATGTTGGATCGCTCTCTCATCACCGAGTTTCACCAGAACCATCCCGATAAACCATCGCCAGGAGGCGCTGCTAGAGGGGGGAGTACTGTTACAACTCGCCGCTCATTAGCGGCGCCAGCTGAGCGCACACCTGCACCTCGTCAGCAGCGTGGCATATAAGCCACTCTGCCCTGGGCCTCGGCCTGAAGCCATCTGTTCCCTTCGGCTACTTGCTTCAGAGGAACCCCCTCGCCTACCAGCAAGATTACTCGCGTAAGCATACCTCCTCTTGTGTTCCAGTTTCTCCCCTGTGCACAGGTGGATCCTCCCCGGCAGCGGACTTCGCCTCTGCATCGCCATCTCAGAGCTGCTGTCAGGTGCATCGTCAGGTCGCTGTCTTCTGGACTCTCCCTTGTGCACGCCTGCCACCTGCCCTGCCAAGTAAGCCAACAAATCCCTCGTTACCTGTTGTACTGGTTTGGTGCCCGTCACCTTCTCCCTGTGCTCTCTCCCCAGGGTTGTCTGGCTGTACGGTTTCCTGCCTCCGTGCCTGACGCTGACGTCCACCATCAGTACATCTACATATCACAGACACGCGTCCACACATCCTTGTTGTTGAATAAAGCTGTTAAATTCACTCTGAGCCTGCGTGTGTGTCTCCTGAGCCGTGCGTTATGTCACCTATAGGGCGGGGGTGAAACTATAAATGATGATTGTGCGCATGCGTCAACCGCTTGGCCTGGGTAGATGAAAAAAGTGAGCATGTACAGTGCCGCGTGCGTGCTGGGCCCATCCAAAGCGCACGTGAACCAAAGCGGACTAGAAGGGAAATACAGCATGAGTAAGGCTTGAGAGTGAAGAAGGGGGTGAAACCCCAGCAGCCAGGACTGGTGGACATGTTCACAAAAACGATACTGCTTACCATAGTATTCATTGTGTCCATTGTCATGGAGACAAACAAGAGAATGGGTCTAGAGATAAATTCTATCCAACCTAAAAAGCCTGCTCATGCAGCAAAGCCGCTCCATGACCAGAGGTGTAATTAAATAAGGGTCAATACTGGAGAATTATTTGAAAGATGGAGATGTCTTGGAGTAAAAAAGGTGATTTTAAAAACAAAAGTCACTACAACATATACAATGGCAGAAAAAAGTATTTAATCTGTCAACAGAAAAAAATAACTCTGTAAATGCATTTATGCGCAATAAAGTGAAATGGAACAGGGAAAAAATACTGAAAATGATAACCAAAATTTATTTAATACTTAGGAGAGAAGCCTTAAAGATAAGATGAGATAAAATAAGCCTTTATTAGTCCCACAATGGGGAAATTCCAGGATTGCAGCACTCAGAGCAATAGCAAATAAGATAAGGTAAGAATTGGTTAACCAAAGCAGTAAATAAATATCCATATGTACACAGTTACAGTATCTCACAAAAGTGAGTACGCCCCTCACATTTGTGTAAATATTTTATGATATAGGCTATTTTCATGGGACAACACTGAAGATATGACACTTTGATACAATGTAGTCAGTGTACAGCTTGTATAGCAGTGTAAATTTGCTGTCCCCTCAAAAAAAAACTCATCACACAGCCATTAATGTCTAAATCGCTGGCAAAAAAAGTGAGTACACCCCTAGTGAAAATGTCCAAATTGTGCCCAATTAGCCCTCTTCCCTCCCAGGTGTCATGTGACTCATTAGTGTTACAAGGTCTCAGGTGTGAATGGGGAGCAAGTGTATTAATTATCGCTCTCACACTCTCTCATACTGGTCACTGGAAGTTCAACATGGCACCTTGTGGCAAAGATCTCTCTGAGGATGTGAAAAAAGAATTGTTGCTCTACATAAAGATGGCCTAGGCTATAAAAAGATTGCCAGCACCCTGAAACTGAGCTGCAGCACGGTGGCCAAGACTATACAGTGGTTTAACAGGACAGATTCCACTCAGAACAGGCCTCGCCATGGTCAACCAAAGAAGTTGAGTGCACGTGCTCAGCGTCATATCCAGAAGTTGTCTTTTGAAAATAGATGTAAGAGTGCTGCCAGCATTGCTGCAGAGGTTGATGAGGTGTGTGTGTGGGGGGGGGGGGGGGGGGCAGCCTGTCAGTGCTCAGACCATACGCCGCAAACTGCATCAAATTGGTCTGCATGGCTGTCGTCCCAGAAGGAAGTCCCTTTTAAAGATGATGCACAAGAAAGCCCGCAAACAGTTTACTGAAGACAAGCAGATGAAGGACATACATTAATAGAACCATGTCCTTTTGTCTGATGACACCAAAATAAACTTATTTGGTTCAGATGGTGTCAAGCGTTTGTGGCTGCAACCAGGTGAAGAGTACAAAGACAAGTGTGTCTTGCCTACAGTCAAGCATGGTGGTGGGAGTGTCATGGTTTGGGGCTGCATTAGTGCTGCCAGCACTGGGAAGCTACTGTTCATTGAGGGAACAATGAATGCCAACATGTACTGTGACATACTGAAGCAGAGCATGATCCCTTCCCTTCGGAAACTGGGCCACAGGGTAGTATTCCATCATGATAAAGACCCCAAACGCACCTCCAAGACGACCACTTCCTTGCTAAAGAAACTGAGGGTAAAGGTGATGGACTGGCCAAGCACGTCTCCAGATCTAAACCCTATTGAACATCTGTGGGGCATCCTCAAATGGAAGGTGGAGGAGCTCAAGGTCACTAACATCCACCAGCTCCATGATGTCGTCATGGAGGAGTGGAAGAGGATTCCAGTGGCAACCTGTGAAGCTCTAGTGAACTCCATGCCCAAGAGAGTTAAGGCAGTGCTGGAAAATAATGGTGGCCACACAAAATATTGACACTTTGGGCACAATTTGGACATTTTCACTAAGGGGTGTACTCACTTTTGTTGCTAGCAGTTTAGACATCAATGGCTGTGTGTTGCGTTATTTTGAGGAGACAGCAAATTTACACTGTTATACAAGCTGTACACTGGCTACTATACATTGTATCAAAGTTTCATATCTTCAGTGTTGTCCCATGAAAAGATATAATAAAATATTTACAAAAATGTGAGGGGTGTACTCACTTTTGTGAGATATTGTATATACACAGTGCAGGAGCATTGCAGTTAGATGTATCAGCAGTATTACAGTTAGTTAAATTACCCAGCAAAATATAAATATGGACCCAGACAGTATATTTCACATTTGAATGAAGCGTATTGTTGTCACTGTCATGAGCCAAGTGCTAGAGATTCCCCAGACTCAGTCTCATGGCATTTTCTGCCTGTTCACTTATCTGTTGCACTGATACACTTTTTGTATTATTGTTCTACTTGCCATTTTTCTGTTTGTGTTAATGTTATAATTTTACTTTCTGTGCTTAGTTGTAATTATACCTTGACTTGTTATTTTTATTCTTTATATGTCAGTTTAGTCCATTTTACTGTTGACAGCTGCCAGGGGCGTGAAACTTTGCATGAGTGTGCCCTGTCAGCTGTCAGTGTGGGTTTGTCTCCCTCTCACTTTCTCAGCTGATCCCAATCATGTTTCCTCACTTTCTCCTGCCCGTTCAGGTACCCACACCTGTTGTTTATTATGTATAATAGGTTCTTATTCGTATTTAAGGGGCTGCACTAGTTTATTCAGCACAGCACCCTACTAAAAACTACTACTACCAACTTTCAACTCGCTACATGTAAGTCCCTTGTTATTTTCCTGCGTGTGTTCCTACTTGTCTGCAGGTTTAGTCAGCGATGCCCTTGCCTAGCAGTCTGTTATTTTTGCTTGCCGTTATCCAGCGCTGTTCCCAGGTTTAGCTGGTGATGCCCTCGCCTTAGCAGTTTTTGCTATTTCCGCTTGCCTGCATTTTCCTCAGTGCTGACTCCAGGTTAGCCGGCAATTTACGTCACCTTAACGGTCTGTTATTTTTTGCTTGCCTACATTTTCTTCGTTCTTTTGTATTGTCACTTTGTGTTTTCCCAATAAATTTGCAAACTCACAGCCGGCACATGGTGCCTTTTTCCTGCCTTGAAAGGGCTATTATGACAGTCACTCTTGATAATAATTGTCATTGTATAAGTTGTGTATTGGAGGGGACAATCTCTATTGTGCAAAGCTGTGATGTTTAATACAGCCCCTATGAGGACCACAGGTTAGATTATAAAGTCTGACAGCCGCAGGTAGGAAGGACCTGTAGAACCTGTCCGTTGTGCACC
This sequence comes from Pholidichthys leucotaenia, assembly GCA_020510985.1. Lineage (NCBI taxonomy): Eukaryota > Metazoa > Chordata > Actinopteri > Cichliformes > Pholidichthyidae > Pholidichthys > Pholidichthys leucotaenia. The sequence continues at coordinate 226,188,462 of CM035845.1, read as the reverse complement.
TAGGATTGCACAGTCTACCGCTAAATGAGCTCCACAGTGCATTCACCATGTCCTGCATAGAGCGGGACTCAGACTCCAGCAGAGATGGCAGCTTAGCTACCATCCTCCTCTCTCCTATCTTCTCCACTGGGTCGAAGCGATGCCCCAGAACAGACCTGGCATTTTTGATCAGCCTGTTCAGTCTCCTCTTGTCGGGTGCCGTGATGCCGCTGCCCTAGCAGACCACTCCAAATGTGGTGACTGATGCCACCACCGAATCATAGAAGGTCTTCAGAAGTGCCCCTTGCACTCCAAAAAACCTGTTTCCTCAGGCAGTACAGCCTGTGCTGCTCCTTCTTGTAGAGCGCGTTTGTGTTGTGTGTCCAGTCCAGTTTATTGTTCTGGTGAACACCCATGTACTTGTAAGATGTCACCATCTCAATGTCTGTTCCCTGGATGTTTACCGGTGCTGTGGGGGGTTGTCCTTGACTGCGGCAGCCCACCATCAGTTCCTTAGTTTTCCTCACATTGATCTGGAGGCAGTTCCAATGGCACCGGTCCACAAAGTCCTGGATAAGTCCTCTGTACTCTGCATCATCCCCATCAGAGATAAGGCCGACAATTGCAGAGTCGTCAGAGAACTTTTGTAGATGGCAGTGTGGTGTGTTGTGTGAAAAGTCAGCAGTGTAGAGGGTGAACAGGAAGGGAGCTAGAACTGTTCCCTGGGGGGGCCCTGGTACTGCAGATGATGGGGTCAGACACGTAGTACTGGGTCCTCTCGTACTGTGGTCGGTCTGCGAGGTAGTCCAGGATCCATGATGACAGGTGCTGGTCCACACCTGCACACAGCAGCTTGTCCCTCAGAATCACTGGTTGGATGGAGTTGAAAGCATTGGAGGAATCAAAGGACATGATCCTCACAGTGCTCCCAGGCTTCTCCAGGTGGGATAGGGAACGATGTAAGAGGAAGATCACTGCATCCTCCACTCCGATGCCATGCTGGTAGGCAAACTGAAGTGGGTCCATCGCTGGACCCACCAGGGGGCAGAGGTGGGCGAGGAGCAACCGCTTCAGTGTCTTCATTAGGTGTGATGTGAGGGCCACTGGTCTGTAGCTGTTCAGGTCCTTGGGGTCCGGAGTCTTCGGCACGGGTACCATTCAGGATATTTTCCACAGCTGTGGAGCCCTCTCTAGCTTCAGGCTCAGGCTGAAGATGTGCTCCACAATCCCACACAGCTTGTCTGCACAGGACTTGAGGAGCTTCAAGCTGATGCTCTGCGGACTTGCAGCCTTCCTCGCTTTGTACTTCTTCAGCTCAGCTCTCACCTGGGTCTTAGTGAGGGACAGACTGGGGCAGGGAGGCTGTGTGCCGGGAAGGGGGGTTTGTGAGGGGAAAAACAGCAGGGGATGTGCACTGAGAGCTCTTGGATGTAAGAGGGAGGGTGGAGGGAGGGCAGTGGATGGGGGATTAGATGAAGGTGGAGGCAGTTGGTCAAACCTCTTGAAGAACAGGTTCAGGTTGTTTACCCACTCTTTAGCCCCCACGGCCTGGGAGGAGGAATCCTGGTGCCCAGAGATGGCTTTGAGGCCTCTCCAGACACTGCTAATGTCACTCTGCTTCAGCTTGTCCTCCATCTTGTTTCTGTAGCTGTCCTTCCCCTCTCTGATCTTCCTCCTTAGCTCCCTCTGTGCGGACTTCAGCTCCTTCTTGTTTCCCAAACTGAAGATCCTTTACTTCTCCTTCAGCAGTGACTTTATCTCAGGGTTGATCGAGGGCTTGTTGTTTGAGAAACACCGTATGATCTTTGTGGGTCTTGGTTTGTTTGCCATGACAGCTTCAAACACTTCCTGTTTCACTCTGCACATTTATTGTCAAAGCACTTTGTGGTTTTTATTTGTAAAAAGTGCTATACAAATAAAGTTTCTTCTTCTTCTTCTTCTTCTTCTTCTTCTTCTTCTTCTTCTTCTTCTTCTTCTTCTTCTTCTTCTTCTTCTTCTTCATTTTGCTAATAAACCAAATTTGCAGTGGGGTTTAAATAATTTTGATTGCAAATATATAAAAAGTCTGCCAATGATATGAGAAAAGAAACAACTCTACCCCATGGCACTTCCACCTCCAAACCACTGTTGTGGTAGTGTTTTTTGGGTGATGTGCTGTGCCAATTTTCCTCAAAACATGGTATGTACTGTAGCAGGTAAACATGTTCTTTTTTCATCTAATCTGACCACACTGCATTCTACCAACATGTCATAGGCTTGTCTAAATGCTGCTTGGCAAACTTCAAATTACCATCAACATAGCTTTTCTTTAATCAGGGATTCTTTGTATAAGCTAGGGGCGGTGGAGTTATAATGTATGTTAACAACAACTGGTGCAGACCGGGACATATCACTGTTAAACAACGACACTGCAGCAAAGACATTGAGTTGCTAGCTGTTAGCATGAGGCCTACATATCTCCCGAGAGAACACTCACACGTGATCTGCATTGTTGTTTATGCAAATCCGACGGCGAACGCTGGGACAGCGCGTGACGTCATCCATTCAGTAACCAGCAGGCTGCAGACAGAACACCCAGATGCTCTTCTCCTCATCTCAGGCGATTTCAACCATGTTTCACTGTCTCCCATTCTACCCACGTTCACCCAGTATGTCACATGCCACACTAGAGACAATAAAACACTGGACTTATTCTACGCAAACACTAAGGAGGCGTACACCTCATTACAACTCCCCCCACTCGGGAGATCGGATCACAACTTGGTTCATCTCCGGCCGGTGTACAAACCCCTAGTGCACAGACAACGTCCGGCCATGCGCACAGTGGAGTTATGGTCTGAGGAGACAATGGACACTCTAAAAGGCTGTTTTGAAGCCACCGCCTGGAAGCAGCTCTGCGATCCACATGGTGAGGACATCGATGGCCTCATTCACACCTTCACGGGCTACCTCAGCTTCTGTGTGGACAAATCCGTTCCCACCAAGACCATACGGTGTTGCTCAAACAACAAACCCTGGATCAACCCTGAGATTAAAACACTTCTGAGAGAGAAGAAGAGGATCTTCAGGTCGGGGAATAGGGAGATGCTGAAGTCCGTACAGAGGGAGCTGAGGAGGAAGATCAGAGAAGGCAAGGACAGCTTCAGGAAGAAGATGGAGGACAAGTTGCAACAGAGCGACATCAGCAGGGCCTGGAGAAACCTCAAAACCATCTCTGGGCTCCAGAATACCTCCCCCCAGGCCACGGGGGGCAGGGAGTGGGCGAACAACCTGAATCTGTTTTTCAATAGGTTTGACCAACCGCCCTCCCCCCTGACTGCACAACAACCACTGTTGCCTCTAAAGAAATCAAGTCCTGCTGCCCACTCCCCACTCCACCAACACCCCCCCACCCCCAACACACAGCCCCCCATCCTGACCCTGACCAGGACCCAGGTGAGGACGGAGCTGAGGAAGATCAAGGCGAGGAAGGCGCCGGGACCGGACGGCATCAGCGCAAAGCTCCTCAAGTCCTGTGCAGACCAGCTGTGTGGGATTGTGACGTACATCTTCAACCTGAGCCTGAAGCTGGGGAGGGTACCACAGCTGTGGAAAACATCTTGTGTGGTACCTGTACCAAAAACTTCCCACCCCAAAGACCTGAACAGCTACAGACCGGTGGCCTTGACGTCCCACTTGATGAAGACCCTGGAGAGACTGCTCCTTGCTCACCTCCGCCCCCTGGTGGAACCAGCGATGGATCCACTCCAGTTCGCCTACCAGCATGGCATTGGGGTGGAGGATGCGGTGATCTTCCTCCTTCACCGTTCTCTGTCCCACCTGGAGAAGCCCGGGAATATGGTGAGGATCATGTTCTTTGACTTCTCCAGTGCTTTCAACACCATCCAACCGATGATCCTGAAGGACAAGCTGCTGCCCGCAGGGGTGGACCAGCACCTGTCATCATGGATCCTGGACTACCTCACGAACCGGCCTCAGTTTGTGAGAACCCGGGACTGTGTGTCCGACACGATCATCAGTAGCACGGGGGGCCCCCAGGGAACGGTGCTGGCTCCCTTCCTGTTCACTCTTTATACTGCGGACTTCTCACACAACACAACACACTGCCATCTACAGAAGTTCTCTGATGACTCTGCGATCGTTGGCCTCATCTCCAATGGAGATGAAGCTGAGTACAGAGGGCTTATCCAGGACTTCGTAGACTGGTGCCATCGGAACTGCCTCCAGATCAACGCAAGGAAAACTAAGGATCTGGTGGTGGACTGCCGCAGGCATGGGCAGCCCCTCACAGCACCAGTAAATATACAGGGAACAGACATCGAGATGGTGACATCCTATAAGTACCTGGGTGTTCATCTGAACAATAAACTAGACTGGTCACACAATACTGATGCACTCTACAAGAAGGGACAGCGCAGGCTGTTCCTGCTGAGGAGACTCAGGTCTTTTGGTGTACAAGGGGCGCTGCTGAAGACATTCTATGACACGGTGGTGGCATCAGCCATCACTTTTGGAGTGGTCTGCTGGGGCAGTGGCATTACAGCAGCCGATAGGAAGAGACTGAACAAACTGATTAAGAAAGCTAGCTCTGTCCTGGGGCAGCGCCTTGATCCGGTGGAGGAGATAGGAGAGAGAAGGACGGTGGCTAAACTGTCATCTCTGCTGGAGTCCGAGTTCCACCCTATGCAGGACATACTGAATGCACTGAGGAGCTCATTTAGCAGCAGACTACATCATCCTAGGTGCACAACCGAGAGGTTTCGTAGGTCCTTCCTACCAACGGCTGTCAGACTGTACAACCTAAGCAGGGCTGCTCGCAGAGATAGCAAAAAGACGTAACAAACTAATAGTTTTTAAATGCAAAAGATGCAATAGACTTACACAATGGCCCCCTCTGGCATACAACTAGGAAAATACCGGTCGCTATGGAGGGTGAGAATATGTATGGGCACATAATCATACCATGTAGGATAACTAAGTAGAGGGTTATGCTGTTTCATCCCATCTAGCAACAATGCTCTGCACTGTGTGTGTTTATATATTTACATATTTATTCCATCTAGCTACAATGCTCAGCACTGGGTGTGTTCATATTTATATATCTGTATATTTATTCCATCTAGCTACAATGCTCCGCACTGTGTTTTTATATATCTATATATTTATTCCATCTAGCTACATTGCTCCACACTGTGTGTGTTTATATACTTACATATTTATTCCACCTAGCTGCAATGCTCCATACTGTGGGTGTTTATATATTTACGTATTTATTCCATCTAGCTACAATGCTCTGCACTGTGTGTTTATATATTCATATATTTATTCCATCCAGCTACAATGCTCTGCACTGTGTGTCTGTGTGTGTGTATATATATATTTTATAGTAATATGTACATATGTACATTAGCTGCTCTTGCTTGCTTGTTTTTTTTTTTTTTTCTTGCCTTCTGATTGTTGCTCTGAGTGTTGCTATCCCTGTGCTGTTGCAATCCTGGAATTTCCCCATTGTGGGACTAATAAAGGCTTATCTTATCTTACCTTATCTTATCTTATCTTGTGGGGTAAGCGTGTATGGATCCTATGATGATGGAGTGCACTGCCTATTGTTTTATCAGTTACAGTTGTACCTGCTCCCTCCAAATCTTTCAAGAGCTCTTTCTGAGTTGTCCTTGGCTCCTGGCTCCACTGTTTTGAATTTGGACTGTAGGACCATTTTAAAATGCTAGTTGTTAGGTGGATAAGTAGGTAGGTAAACCTTAATCAGTGTAAATATCAAATGTGCTGCATGAAGAAAGAATTCAAATGAGGGCACCAAAGAAGATAAACAGTACAGCAGTATTAGAGAAAAATCTTCAAAAGCTTGTATAAATAAAGAAAAGGTGCTGAGCAATACAGAAAATCATCCATGCACAAAAAGAGGGATGACTTCAAACAAGTGGAGGTGAATGTAAGAAAAGGGGAACACTTAAAAGCTACTTTCATGAAAATGTGTGTTTGTGGTTTTTAACCTTTTGGCTTCATATGATTACAGTAAAAAAAAAAAAAAAGAAATCTCATCACTTAGAAATTAATTAATTAATACATTTTTACATTTTGGCAGGGTGAATAGAAACTGGTTTAGTAGCCCTTCTGGCTACATTTCCTTACGTCACTAGCACATAATCCTTCCTTCACTTACATCCCATGGCTCCTCCAGCCATTGATCCTGTCCACACCGACACTGGCTGTACTATTAAAAACTGATTTTTTTTTCTGGGGAAAAGCGAGGTGGGGGGACAAAATAGCTACATGGCATAGAAGCATGAATACATGCTTCTATACATATAGAGGGAGGGAAAAGGAAAAAATAAAACATACAGTCAAACACAATAAAGACCTAGAAAACAAAATAAGAAGACAAACCATTTGTGTAACAGAAACTTAAAGGATTTTGACATGGAGCGGTCCTGGCGGACCACTAATGAGACGCTATAGGCACCCAGGAGTTTGTGTATTTATTAAAGGACTGATACAATGTACAAAATAATGAGCCTCGTGGGGCAAAACACAAATAAAGACTGTAGCTAAGACACACTGACGGTATACACAGACTAAGGGATAACTTACTGAGAGTAGCTAGGATCAAGAGGATGACTGGAGCCGGGAAATGGGGACACCAGCCTAACGTTGGGAAGACCAGCGTTATTCATACAAGGTCGCAGCCCTGAGAGACCGAAGCTGCTCCCTTAAATAGGGCAAGAGGATTTATCAGCTGATGAGGGCGTTATCAGCTCAATTAATTCCAGCTGTCACTGCTGGCTCAGCTCTGACTGCTGGAAACCCCACAGAGACGCTGTCAGAATAAGAGCTCTGAGAGACCATAAGGAATAATACAGAATGGGAGGAAAATACTGCATGACCCGAGCGAAGATGAGATTGGCGCTCAGACCATGACAGTACTCCCCCCGAACGATGCACTCTGGGCGTAAACGTAACATCCAAGCCCCCCCCCCCCCCGCACCCATGTGGGAGGAGGGGGGGAAAAAAGGCCAGGAGGGCGAGAACCAGAAAAAAAAAAAAAAAAAAAAACATCAAGAAAGGAACCCGGACAAAAAATGACAAGTGGGAATACAGAAACAAATAAGAACCTGGTACAACAACAGAGCATGGGAAAAAAAAAACAAACAAACACAAATATACTCTATAATGCACAGGAGAAAATGCAGAAACTGAACAATGAAGGCAAATAACAGATACTATGCCTAAAGACCATGATACACAGGCAACGGAAAAAAACAAAACAAAAAAAAAACAGAGCGTCTCTCAAACAGAAGAAGGGGAAAAAAAGACACGCCAAACAGCAGCGAAATACAGAATTCAATAAGTCCAAATAAACTGGCAGAGGCAACACAAAGAACCTCTCAAACAATAGGAGGGAGAAACTGAAATACAGGCACATACCAAAATACAACGTACCCTAATAATACTAGACAAAAGGAGAACGAAAAAACACGCTAAAGAGCGGCGATATACACAGTACAATAGAGTTCATAGAAAAAAGGAAAAACACAAGGGCATCACAGAACTACAGGAGAGGGAAAAAAACCTACAGGGATAACGGCAGGCAGAGCACAAAGAAATAAAGAAAAACAATAAGTTCAGGTGGTCTACCTGCATCCAGCGTCCAGATCGCTAACAGGGGAAGAAGAATGAGTTCCGGCGGTCTACCCCAGTCCCAGGCCCGGAGAACCAGTACCTCTGGCGGCCGAACCAGGTCGCCGAACAAAAAGTCCAGTTTGTCGGGTGGCCAACCCAGAATGCCAAACGGGCGAAGCAGTTTCCCAGGCGGCTGACCCGCGTCATCCAGCCACCAGGACCGCAGGGGAGAACTTGGAGGCGGCTTCCCTATTGAGAGGGATAGCGAGGGAGAGCCACGTCGGATAAGGGAAATCCCAGCGGCACCAGTTGGAGGGAAAAAGGGATCGGGGAAACAATGAGGGGCCAGTCCGGCGTCGATCGGCGGAGGATCTGCAGCTCCTTCTCCGAACCCCACACGGACTGACGCTGTGCTCACGTTGGATCCCAAGCGGGACCGTGCTGCACCCACGACGGACCCCGACTGGGCCAGAACGGCGTCCATGACGGACCCCGATTGGGTCCGCGGTGCACCCACATTGGACCCCGATTGGGTCAAAGCTGCACCCACAACAGACACCGACTGGGCCGGAACATAACCCATAATGAACCCCGACTGGGCCGGCGCAGCACCAGGGATGACCTTCAGACCCAAACCCAGAACCTCCAAGGTGACGACCGGAGCAGGCTCGTCACCGGTGACCCTGGGAGAAGGCTCAGAGGAGAACAGAGAACCGGGATCAGAATCACCAGCAGCGGCTGAGCCCAGCGAGACTAGCTCGGACGCAGCAGACAGCTGCGCCCGGCTCGTGCGCAGGTGTCTCTGTGCACCTGAGAGACAGGCAAAAATGCTCCAGAATAGAAGAAAGGAAGACAAAATAGAGCACTTGCCTGATCTCGGGCTCCACCGCAGCCCAGGACTTTGACAATCGGGGTTCAGGGCGCTGAAGGTCCACCTCTGGTTCCCACTCGACTGCGGCAGGCTCCGCAGCCGGCATGATGGTGTCCTCAGTCTGGGGATTCCCTGACGCTGACGTCCACACCGAAAACCCGCACGGCGTGGTGGCAGGGGATCCTTGACCTGCTGGGTCGAACCGCTCCTCCGTGGAGACCCGGGGACGCTTAGTCGTCTTCGCAGGCTCCAATTGGTAGTCCGCCCTCCTCCTCTGCCCATGACGTGGCTGCGGGGCTGGAACCAGGCACTCCAGGGCCGCAGGCTCCTTCCTCGTCCGGCAGTGTAGTCCTGGCATCGGGGAACGCTCAGGGGAAGGAGACGCACAGGTAGCAGGTTCACAATTAATAATTGCAGCAGGTGGAGGAAGCTCGGGGGACTGAGAACCCGAACTTCACCCCCAGGGATCGAACAAGGCAATTAACCCAGTGGAGGGAAAGAATGAAAAGCCACTTGCCTGATCCGCTGAGAACTGATGGAAGCTGCTGCGGTGGGCTTCGTTTTCTCCCTTCCCCTTTGGATGGTGATGGAGGACCCCACGGGAGGACAAGGAGGAGCCACTGGCACCGGATCAATGACAGGCACAGTCGGAGCAGGACTCGTGGAGTTCTCAGCCGCTGGAGAGAGCGTCGAGGAGGAGGGAGGAACATCAGAGGCGGGCCGGTGATGAGGCACATACAACCCGGAGGCGGCGGCGGCTGTCTTACCCCTCCGATGAGACGCAGAAGCTACAGCTGGCTGGGAGACAGAGTTTGTGCGGCTACCCAGAACTGGATCCAGACGGGGTTCTCTCTGAGGATACGCTGGGGGAATACTGGCTGACGTCTTTCTCCGCTGGGGATGACCCTTGGATGGTGCGAACTCCTGAACTGGATGGGAGACGGGAATGGGATCCCGAGACGAGGAACGAGGATGTCTCCCCTTCGGCTTCCTGCCAGAGTTTCCCTTCAGCCCATGGAGCTTCTCCTGGAATGCAGAGCTCTCCGCCATCCTCACCGTGATTTCAGGGTGGTCTGCATAGTGAGGATGGCGGTTAATAGTTGCCTCAGCGAGGTCCATGTACCAGCATGAGGCGCTGGGGACAGTGTGATGGCAAGCGCTGGAAATTATCCCGTCGATCTCGATAAGGGCCATCACCAGCTCGTAGCCTAGGCTCATGGCGTAGCCCTTGCATGATGATGCCATCTCCCAGCAAACTACAAGCCCAATTAAGCAAACTCACGGTCACCGGGGTCTCGTTTGGCTGCGACCTACTGTCATGGAGCGGTCCTGGAAGACCACTAATGAAACGCTATAGGCAACCAGTGAGTTTGCGTATTTATTAAAGGACTGATACAATGTACAAAATAATGAGCCTCGTGGGGCAAAACACAAATAAAGACTGTGACTAAGACACACTGACGGTATACACAGACTACGTGATAACTTACTGAGAGTAGCTAGGATCAAGACGATGACTGGAGCCGGGAAATGGGGACACCAGCCTAACGTTGGGAAGACCAGCGTTATTTGTATGAGGTCGTAGCCCCAAGAGACTGAAGCTGCTCCCTTAAATAGGGCAAGAGGACTTATCAGCTGACGAGGGCGTCATCAGCTCAATTAATTCCAGCTGTCACTGCTGGCTCAGCTCTGACAGCCGGAAGCCCCACAGAGATGCTGTCAGAATAAGAGCTCTGAGAGACCATAAGGAATAATACAGAATGGGAGGAAAATACTCCATGACCCAAACGCGGACAAGATCGACGCTCAGAGCATGACAGATTTAAGTAATTGTTGTTGGACCATTGCTTGTTTTATTTATTTATTTTTATATATAATTTTTCCAACACGTTGTTATCCATTATTACCTCCGCCAGGAGGTTATGTTTTTGCCGGGGTTTGTCTGTTTGTCTGTCTGTCTGTCTGTCTGTTGGTTAGCAAGATAACTCAAAAAGTTTTGGACAGATTTCGTTGAAACTTTCAGGCGTTGTTGGAAATGGTACAAGGAAGAACTGATTAAATTTTGGGGATGATCCGGATCACCGTCCAGAAGAAAACCGCCATTACGGAAAATGCCATTTTCGTGAATAACTACTGAACCACTAATCCTATCATTGCGAATCCAATTGCTAGTCATATGTTTTCATGGTCAAGGAATCTGAAAACGTACACACAAACACTGTATGGGGGGAACTGTGGCCGCCATTACGGAAAATGCCATTTTCGTGAATAACCACTGAACCACTAATCCTATCATTGTCAATCCAATTGCTAGTCATATATTTTCATGGTCAAGGAATCTCAACACGTACACACAAACACTTTATGGGGGGAACTGTGGCCGCCATTACGGAAAATGCCATTTGCGTGAATAACCACTGAACCACTAATCCTATCATTGTCAATCCAATTGCTAGTCATATGTTTTCATGGTCAAGGAATCTCAAAACGTACACACAAACACTGTATGGGGGGAACTGTGGCCGCCATTACGGAAAATGCCATTTTCGTGAATAACTACTGAACCACTAATCCTATCATTGTCAATCCACTTGCTAGTCATATGTTTTCGTGGTCAAGGAATCTGAAAATGTACACACAAACACTGTATGGGTGGAACTGTGGCCGCCATTATGGAAAATGTCATTTTCGTGAATAACTACTCAACCACTAATCCTATCATTGTCAATCCAATTGCTAGTCATATGTTTTCATGGTCAAGGAATCTCAAAACGTACACACAAACACTGTATGGGGGGAACTGTAGTGCTTGGCGGAGGTCTGCGCTCTCCGAGTGCTTTTCTAGTTTTTATATGCTACCTTTTGCTTCAAAGCTTAAGTTTATCCTTGGCACAGCAGAAAAAAAAAAAAAAAAAGTTCTTCCAACATGCCAACATGTCTCACCTTTTGGTTCAATTTGTTCTTTTCTGACAGCTTCTCTGCACTTGAGCGATGGCATACATGCGAAGGTTATGGCCTTATGTGACAAAATAACCCTCACCGTGACTGTGCCAACAAAGCACTCAGGATTCAAGTGGACAAATTCTTTTTAAAGTTGAGTGGCGTCTGGGCTTATGAACCCTCATGCCCCGACATGACCTTATTCTGTCTTGAGGGTCTGATTCCATCTGTGTCTCCCTGATTTCAAGCTAGACTTAATAGCAAATGCCAGCATGAGTGATTGCTTTCAGACCCTTAAGAGGACCAGGTGCATCAGGAATGTTCAGATGCTGTCATTAAGAGACAAACAAATCCAACACTAAATGACTTGTCCACGGTATTTATAAGTACACATGAGTCAAGTTTTAAAGTTTTACAACTTTAAACAAAATTTAAAACTGATGAAAATCTACACTGGTGAAAATCTTTATAAGAAAATAGTTATATCAGTGAACACTAAAGTGATAGATGCTTGTCATGCAGTGTTTTTCCACACAGGCAATAACACATATTTGGGGTTTTATGAGAACCAATCCCCTTTTGTTTTTCTGAAAGAGGTCATTGACTGAGAAATTGTTTTTTAGATGGTTTTAACCTTCTGAAATGTGTCAGTTGGTCACGTGATTATCGAAAAATATCAAAAACGTCACTTTATCATTTGTGTGTCCAATTAACCGTTTTGACTCTTCCAGATCTGCCACGGGATGTCATAAAATGCTGAACACAGTCCAGCACTGTCCTTGCTACCCACTTGCTGATCTATTATTGGCCAGCCTGGCTGTCTGTCATGTAGCTAACAGTGTTACCTAAAGTTTGTTTACCAAGTGTGGCTTATGTTGTTATTTTCACCCTAATAAACATCCTTGTTTCCACGTGGTACACTAATCCACAGTCGAGACATATGCATATCTCGTATCATTCCGGCTTATTTTGTTGTATTTTCTCTGTGATGCTACATTGAACCATTAGCATTAGCTTGCTAGGAGTGGCTCATTGTAACCGGATACAGCTTGCCTCAGTGGGGAGAAGGTGATGGCCAGGCTTTCTCGTATTAGCTTAACTGTCAAGTTGAGACCAGTTTTGAACACTATTTTCTATAAATTCTATTCACTCCCACAGGAATCCTTGTTCATCTAACAACATCTGACCATATAATTTGTTCTTAGTTAAATTTTCATTTTCTCCAAAGCTAACCGTTAAGCTACTCATTCACATTATGTTTCTGTGCTTATTGTGCTCCAGGGACCGGTCATATCCGATTGACCAACGGAACCACACACCCCTGTCCACCAGTGATACATTATTTCATTCATTCTTTGAGACAAATTTACATTAGTTGGCTCAGGTTAGATCTGAGCTAGCAAGCTAATGTGAGCAATAGTGACAGAAGAGGGAGGGTGGAGTTGAACGTGGTCTGAGAGATGTGGTCTTAGTGGCTCCTTTGGATACACTGAGTCCTTGATGTAGCTTTTTCATGGGGATCCACTGGACCGCTCTTGGTCTGGCCCTTCACCCAGGACCATTTTGTCTTGGGGTATCAGGGGCGAGCGGCCCCTGACAACATAGTTCCTGGGATCATTAGGGCGCACAAAGCCCTCCCCCATGATAAGGTGATGATCCATGGAGGGCTTTATGTAATAATAATAGTAGTAATAATAATAATAAAATTGAAAGGAAAAAAAGAAAAGAGAGAAAAACTGAAAGAAAACAACCAGAATTAATTTAATGTGCAGCTGTAACGTATTCAAGCAAGCGTAGCATTTACAGTAAATGTGTCCTTCAGACAGTTTTAGAAAGGTGTTTTAAGTGACTTTGAACCTGACATGGGTGTTGGTGCCAGATAGGCTGCTGTGAGTATTCCAGAAACTGATAATCTCCTGGGATTTTCACTCCCAACTATCTCTAGTATTTACAGAGAATGATCTGGAAAAGAGAAAATATCCAATGAGCAAGCGATCCATGAACGATTGACTCTCATAATCAAATTAAAACTAAATCCTATCAAGAAATTCCTCCTCACAACCACAACCCTCCCGCATTCTTTTTTAAGATGAACCAGTTTCACTTTTGATAATACATTCATGAATTTGGAAACGATTGTTTTATGAAAATGATATTAAGTCTAAAAGAGCCATTATGTTTGCTTTGACTGACACACCGCTTACTTCAGCTGAACTTGTGTCTGCTTGTACTTTACACCTCAGCTTCCACTTCTACACCCACATCTGTCTTTTCTGGCTCCTGACAGGGATGGAAGTGAAAATGCAAATTGGAGCTGTACATCATCTGCACTTTGTTCATCTCCAAACAAGACGAGTGAGGCAGCCCGCTTCCTGCTTTGACTGAGACCCCTCTTTTGTCCTCCAAGTCAGGCATTTAATGAGAAACTGTACTCCAGACAAAGACACAACAATGCATAACAAGCTTAATAAAAGAAAAAATTAAAGAATTTTCACGACACTCTCATTTTTTACAGCCATTATCATATCCATTGAAAACTATTTTCTAGGAAGATATATTGAGCTAACACACAGCGAATATAAATTATGGGGGATTTATATTTTGTTTGAACAACTAATCTCCTCTGTCTTAAAGACTGCTGCTGCTTCTTCAAAACATCAGCTGTGTTGACGCCTCTGGTGATTGCCGCTTCACAGTCATGTTTTTAGTGGCTTACCCGCCTTTGGGCTCTGAAACTGACCAAGAAACAGGTTCTGGATTTTGAATAAGGCCATATAGTGCTTTATTCTGTCTCAAAGACAAAGCACTTTAACTTGTTACTATGCTAACCATCTATTTTAAGAGTTTATCAGAGATAGATACTGTATAGGGACAATTTAGATTGACCATTTAACCTAATACACATTTCTGTAGCTTGTAGGAGGAAATGGAGCAACTCCACACAGAGCGGTCCCCGCCAGCCCTGGTATTCGAACTAGGAACCTGTTACCTGTAAGGCAACAGTGCTAACCACTGCAACGCCATGCTGCCTATGGGGTTCCATACGTCAGCCAATTAAGCAACCAAGTGCAATCCTGCACCATCTGGTTTGAAGCGGGTGCTTCCCATACTGTCATGGATTATGGAATTTGAGCAGGGATGATTACAGTGCACTCCCACCATGTGTTTCATGGGCCAAGAAATGAATGTGTCTTAAGTATTTTTTTTTTTGTGCCATGAATGTCTTTGTCTCAGTGTCTCTCTGTCTCTCTCTCTCTCTCTCCCTCTCCAGGATGACCATTAATGCAGAGTGCCAGCTGCAGCTTCATAATTTCCCCATGGATGAACACTCCTGTCCTCTCATCTTCTCCAGCTGTAAATATTTGCGATAACATGCACACATGCACAGTAAAACACATGTAGGAAGATAATCATGCACATTGTGGACTATACATCTGCCTTTCATAACAGACAGGAAATGTTATTAACCACAATGACGGAAGAACAGCATCTGCCTCCTCAGCTAGGGTCTGGATGTGCATGATTGTCTAAGTAGATTTACACATGCCAAATAAAGCCATAACAAATATCTGTCTCATTAACAAAATAGGCATTTATCAGAAATAAAGTTTAAAAAAACCACATTTCTTCTATTAATCCCCAGTCAGTATACAGTAGCTGTTGTGGCAGGGAGCTCGTCTTGTTGTAGACACAAAAGGTTTAAGAGTGATCTTTATGTTATTATATATTTTTTTCCTCAGTCTAATGAAGTTTGTCACTTTTGTCTCAGAAATGTGGTCGATAATGTAAAGAATGTAGTAGGCAGTGACACATTTTTCCTGTTACCTTCATTACCCTTTGTGGTGATTTAATTAGACATTCTTGGGCTGCTTTGTCTGCTGAAATTATGTACCATGCATGCTTTTTTCTTCTGCATCAGTTCATACCTGACTGTAGTGAAATTTTGGTTCCATCTTTGATCTGCTTCAACCACTTACGCAATATTTTCAGATGAGAGTGGAGCAGTTTAGCGTGCATGCTTTTTCAAGATAACATTATAACACAGGTTCTGGTTGATTTCGAGCCACATGCTGTCCTAAATCAGTGGTATTTATTGATTAAAAACTGAATTTTTAAAACTTAAAAAATTTGTTCCCTCTCATTTTGACCTGAAATGAGCTCACTGCCGTACATTTCCACAGCAAAAGTCAGCAGGGATTAAGGTCCATGCAGATACATTTTCCCCTGCACAAATGTCCACTCAATCTGTTCAGATGTACTACTCGTTTTTGGGGTTTTTTTTGTTATTTTTGTGGCCAAAAATTTGCACTTGGTGTAAAATGACCTGAATGTATTATCTGCCCAGCTATTTCATTTGAAACACAATGCATTATAAATGATGAAGGGATGTTTTTACCCCTCAGCTTCTTAAAGGCTGATGGGCTGTTGTTGTCACCCCAAAAGGGCGGATGAGTGTCATTGGCAGTGTCAACACTTACCTTGTAAATGCAGTATCTAGAGGAAGAAATGATGTAGCCTTTTCAAATCGATACCATAGTTGTATCTAAGACGACTCTCAAAGGAATTTGAATTTGGGGTCAGAAGTCAGTTTTTCCCTAAATCTTGTAAACGTGATAACTTGAGAAGGAAATGATGTAGGGTTTTCATGCTCATATCATACATACACGTTAAAATTCACTGTCCTTAATTTGTTGTATATGTTAACTAAGCTTTATTATTGCATTTTAAATCTGCTTTTCATGTTTTAATGCTCTTTGTGTAAGGTGACCTAAGGGGTTGAAAGGCACCTACAGATAAACTCTACTAATATTATAACTCCAGAAGGAACTGTGGGAGGCTTTTGGTAGTGATACTATGGTAAATGGCATTCACTTACAGTATATAGCACTTTTTTACTCATCTCTGGATGACCAAAGGGCTTCACAGAGCCTGTTATCCACCCATTCACACACTGATGGCGGAAGAGCTGCCATGCACACAGGTGCTGGCCTGACCCACCAGGAGCAACTGGGGGTTCGGTGTCTTGCTCAAGAACACTTCAACATGCAGACTGCAGCGAGAGCAGGAATCAAAGCCCTGATCCTCTGATCAGTAGTCAGCCTCACTACACCTGCGCCACAGCTGCCCCCTAAACTGTATTAATGACAAATTTTAGACGAGTTCAAATTTGGGTGACCTTAACAGGTCAATATTTCCAAAAACATTTTAACATTATAACTCAGAAAAGAAATGACATACAGTACTGTTACCACACATGCTCTAATGCAATTTTATACTTTTTTTTCATTAAATAATAGATAGATAGATGTACTTCATTGATCCCAAACTGGGAAATTACAGTGTAACAACAGCATGACAGTAGACAACCAAAGGACAGAAACACATAGAGCATAACAGACAAAGGGATTACTCATGGAAAGTAAAACTGCTAAATAATTTATATACATCATAGAAGAAAATATGGTGGCCTGTATAGATAGTCATGTGAAAAAATTTGGACACCCCTTTAAATATTCAGTTCTTTATTAAGAAATGTTCACAAATCTATGTCTAACCTTGTTTTTATTTTTATTTGCATTTTTTAAAATGTTATTTTAGCCATTGTAAGTGGGAATGAATGTGGGGGTGTCCTAAAAAGATGTGGGTGTCCTAATTTATTTCTCACTATTTGTTTAGAATTACATTTTACAGGAAATGTGGAAAAAAGTCTTTAATTCATTTTTAATTGTTAAGTTGTATTACGTGAATCTCCCAGTATTTTTAACACTTGATATTAAATATCCATATGTCCAAATATGTTAAAAAAAACCCAAAACATAGGCTTATACAGGGTGTCCTGATTTTTTCACGACTACATAACTCATACATAAAAATGTCATTTTTAAACACAAATAGTTAAATATTTACATTTTTAAAGATTTTTCTTTTCAAACATACAGTATATGCAGGGCTAGAGTTATACTATATGATACTCGTGTCTTTGATCTCATACTTGTAGGATTAAGGTAGTACTGACGGATAAAAATGCATGATTTTGATCTTAAAAATACTCCTATAAAAATACACCTGAGACCGCATTTAAAATCAGTGGCATGATTTTCCATGTGCAGAGAGAGGGCACAATTTTTGAGAAGCTGTTAGGAGTAGGGGTTTCCCATTTTGAAGGGTACGTATCATCCTTCAGGGGACTGAGAAGTCATCTTCATATAGGAGAATTCTTTGAAAGACTGTCGGATATTAATGCCAGTGCTGTGTTATGGCTAACAGAGTTTTACTTTTCTAACAGTCTCATTTAAAGTTGAAATGATTGTTGCTGAAGCTTGAAATAACAGTTTTAAGGAGAAAGAGAAGCGCAAGGAATGATGTCACTGGGTGAGAGCAAAAGAAAAAACAGCATCTTATATAGTCTGAGAATATTGTCATAACAAAAAAGTGAAGTTTAAACAGTTTTATATCACCATTCAACCTACTTATCAAGTCAAAAGCATTTATTGATTTTTTCTATTGCCATAGCAGAAGTTTTCAAGTAAAAACCAGAAACTCCCATGGAGCCTTTTCTGTTTAATGTAGATTTTTTTTTTTTTTTTTTATCTTTTATACAATACTTTTCAACCTTTTTTTTTTTTTTTTTTTTTAGCCAGGGCATCCTTTTTACATTGAACAAATCTCATGGCACACCACAAACCAAAGATGTTGTAAAATGACACATTGTAGCCTATTGTGGCATATCTGATGAAAACTTAGTCTCATAATTTGTTTATACTCAGGGCGAAATGTGGAGAGATTACATAAAAAGTCAATGGAAAGACGCAAACACATGTAGATTTGATCCAGGTGACGCAAATACACCCGAATTTGCATCCACACAAGCTTGATTTTGTTCAACTTAGGCCAAAAATTCACTTCATGCTTGGCTGTGATAACCAAACAGCATTGAAATCCCACTGTTACTGGAAAAATAAATTAGTTTGAAAATGAGACCGTGCCAAAAGCCAGTTTAGAAAGCTTGGGATCAGTCCGCCAAGGTCTCCGCCTTTGACCGCTACCTAATCCACATAGCACCGGACCCCCATGATCCCTCCTGCAGGTGGTGAGCCCACTGGAGGGTGGACCCATGTAACTCCTTCGGGCTGAGCCCGGCCGGGTCCCATGGGTGGAAACCTGGCCACCAGACACTAGTCATCGAGCCCCTCCCCCAGGCCTAGCTCCAGGGTGGGGCCCCGGTAACCCCATACCGGGCAGGGTACACTGAATCCTTGATCTAGAATTTATCATGAGAGTCTGTTGGATCGTTCTTAGTCTGGCCCTTCACCCAGGACCAGCTTGTCTTGGGTGACCCTATCAGAGGCAAATTGCCCCGACAACATAGCTCCTGGGATCACTGGCGCATGCAACCCCCCCCCACCACTACCACGATAAGGTGATGATCCATGAGGTGGGGGAGCTCAGTCATCCGGGAGAGGCTCAGAGTAGAACCGCTGCTCCTCCACATTGAAAGGAGTCAGTTGAGGTGGTATGGGCATCTGATTAGGATGCCTCCTGAACGCCTCCCACTTGAGGTGTTTTGGGCACTTCCCACTGGGAGGAGACCCCGGGGCAGACCCAGGACTCGGTGGAGAGACTATGTCTCCCAGCTGGTCTGGGAACGCCTTGGTATCCTCTCTGAAGAGCTGGAGCAGGTGGCTGGGGAGAGGGAAGTCTGGGCTTCTCAGCTTGAGCTGCTGCCTCCGTGACCCGGACCTCCGGAAAAGCGGTAGAAGATGGATGGATGGATGGATGGAAATTAAGACCGTCACTTGCCGGAGACAGACGTGCTCCCGAGATGGGGGTGCTTTTCACGACAGACTTGCTTTTCTCAGCACAACACCGGCCCAGCTTGGTGGTGTTTTTCTGTCCACTGCTTGTTTGCTGCTGAGCTACTTAGCATGAAAATAGACACGTGGCCATGTGGCCAAATAAGTCTAGTTTCACGAGCAAAATTTATTGTGCATGAGATCACTGTGGTCTGACAACTATGAAGAAGACAACAGATTTTCAAAAAATTCCTCAGAGGGCTCATATTTCATTTATCTGTTCTCTCTTATGTACAGAAATCCAAATGCAGGGCTCATGTGCAGTGGGAAAGTTTAGAGTGTATTGCACATGCACTGAGTCTGAAATTTGAAAGCCCACGTGCACACAACGGGGGCAGGAGGGGTTGTAACAACCTGCCCCATGTAACTTTTTGACCTGGTTTACCCTATTTTTCAGATTGAAAAGAACTTCAGATTATTCTACCTTAAACAAGCTTGTTCATTATTGCACTGTAGTGTTCTGAAGAACAACAAATTACAAAGACTTAATGCTGTCATTGTCCCAAAATGAAGCTAAGGTTTTATAATTGCTCCAATATATTGATGCATGGTTTCCTGAAATTAGTGGTTTTAGTTTTGAACTCCAAGTGAAATTAATACAAGGGCAGATCATAGTTTTTTGAAAAATGAGGCTGTCATGGGCTTTATTTTAAAGCATGAAGCTCCATCCTGCACCAGAATTTAAAATTCATACAGCTGTGCTTTATTCGGGTCTCTTGATAATTAAGGAACAACGGAAATTACATTTGGAGATGTTTCTTAAAGGAAGTTAAAAGATGGAGATGAGTGCTGGAGTTTTGAAGGTTTAATTACATCTCACAGTAAAACTAATTCTTCTGTGTGGAAAAGATACAGTAACAAAAACTTTTCATAACATCTGGCTTACATGTATCGTCTTCAAATTGCCCAGAGCTTTATAGCTTACATATATGTACTGATATATTTAGGAGACCAGACATCCATATCTCAGCGTTTGTCAACTCTTATGGAAAATTTAAAGCTGCTCTCCAGATTTTCACATGCCTCTGCTAAGCTGTTCACTCATTTAAAGGCTCTAAAGAAGTTGTTTGCTTCAGTCTTAATGGTACAATGAAATATAAACTAGCAGAGCAAGTGCTTCTCAGGTCCTCTCCATCTGTTGTGGATAAACATGCTGCCAGACTATGAGCATATTCAGTAGCACATGGTTTGAGAGATGAAGATGCTGCTGTAGAAGAGCAAAAAAATAATAATGCTAATAACATTTAAAAAATACACCACGATGACAACTAATGATGAATGAATCACTCACTTTTCTTCCTTGTCTAAACATGTAGGAGGGGGCCTGAAAAGTTCATAGGCTGAAAAGTTCATAGTAGTCAAATTTGACCAAATGTGGTTTATTTTTCAACTGCAGGGATCCAAGCGCTGCAACACTGGTGGAAGAAGTGTGTGGACTGAAGGGGAGACTATGTTGAAAAATAGTAATTCAAAGATTCAAATTCAAAGATTCAAATTCAAATTCAAAGTAATTCAAAGATTCAAAGATTTTTATTTGTCAGTACTTCTATATGTACCGGACATACAGCAGAATTGAAATGCCGTTTTGTTCTCTCTTACTGGTGTGTGCAATATATAAGACAAGGAGGAATAAGGATGGAAAACAACAACAATCTATGTACAGTAATGTTACCCATAGTGCAAATAACGGTAAAAACACAGCAATCCTAACCATAATACAAACCATAATACAATTTGCAATACAAACTGCAAGTTCAGTGTGGTAATGGAGGTGTAGAAAGTGTCAGATTGGTCTGTGCATGATCAGTATTGCAATAACAGATAGCAGCAGGTATGGCATTGTGCAAATGGTTACAGTAAGATGCAGAGACATACAGCAGCAGATGTACGTATTACTGTTATTGTAACAAGTCTTTCTGTGTAAACAGCTGAGGTAGTTATTGTGTGGGTGAGTGTGTTACAGTCCAGAGTCAGGGGGCGGGGGGTGGGTGGGTGGGGTGGGCAGAGTTCAGGGTCCTGATGGCCTGGTGAGCAAAGCTGTTTTGCAGTCTTGTGGAGTGGGCCCGGAGGCTTCGGTATCTTCTTCCCAAGGGCAGGAGACTGAAGAGGAAGTGTGAGGGGTGGGGGATGTCGCCTGCAATGTTGATGGCTCTGCGGGTGAGGCGGGCGTGGTAGGTGTCCGAGAGTGAGGGCAGAGGGCCACCGATGAACTTGCTGGCTGCTTTCACTGTGTGTTGTAGTGTCTTCCGGCAGGAGGCGATGCAGCTTCCGTACCACACAGTGATGCAGCTGGTGATGATGCTCTCAATGAGTCCCCAGTAAAATGAGGTAATAGTAATGTGTTCTAATGGGGTGAAACATCCACCTTACTTCCCATTCCCCATTATGATGGCAACCATTTTCATTTGTTGAGATGGAACATTATATACTTGATGGATGCGCTGATGCCCTCACTAATCTTTCCTATTAATTCTGAAATTTTTTGGTATATCACATGCATTCCTGACAGACATTATGCAAGTAATCTCATCCCGAGCAAACATATTTTGAAAGAGCGGCCTTACCTTATGGAAAAAAAGAAGCTTTTAAGAAACTGTATTTTTCTCTTTTTAGTTAATGATTTTCTGGTGAATTGTGGCCATAGTATAAAAGCTAAAAAAACATCAACTGTGATTACACTGGTCAACACCAAATTTATTGTCTAAGTTTTTTTTAACTGATTTAGAACAATACTGATGTGCTGAATCCAAAAATCACTATTGGTTTTGCTCATTCAGGTCAACTTTTTGAACTATGGCCACATGTTTTTTACGTTTTTGTTTACATGTATGGCTAACCAGAATGGCTAACAAACCAGAAATACGAAAAAAGAAACAAAAAAACTGAGTGTACATAGTAAATCCTTAATTTCTTTTTCCCCATTCTCAATGGCAAAACTGTTTCAGCTCTATCACGGTGCACAGATTCCACATGTTTACAGCATTCCTTAAATCATACCACAGATTCTTAGTTGGATAAAGGTCTTCGCCACCACAGCTCTGAAAAACTAAAACAAATTTTCTTCACGAATTTCTCTTTAGAGGATGTTTTTCAGCTGTCAAGTGAAAAACATCATCTCAGCATGATACTGCCACCACTATGCTTCAATGTGGGGGTGTTGTTCGCAGCTTGGTGGGAGGTTTTGGGTTTGTTTTCAGCACTGTTGATGGCCAAAAAGTTCAGTTTTAGTCTCATCTGACCAGAGTACTTTACTCTGTTTGTTGGTAATTCCAAACTTTCTGCCCCCCTTTTTAAGCAATGGATTTTTCCTGGCTAATCTTCCATAAAGCCCTGATCTGTACAGTGTACAGTGCTCCGATGGACATATACCACTTGCAATCCTGTAGTAAAGCTGCCCAGCTTCTTCAAGGTTGTCTTTACAATCTTGGTTGCTTCTCTGAATAATGCCTTACTTGTCCAGTCCAAAAGCCAAAGTGTAAATCTTCTGGTGGTGCTATAAGGGGAAAAAAATGAGGTGATGAGCAGAGAAACTTCAAAGTCAATAGTATCATTTTCTAGGGTGTAGTGTTGTATCAAGTTGTGCTGTAGATAAAAGATTTCAAACTTCCGCTTGCTCAAAAAATAAATATACTGAATTCAGTGCTTCACTACAGTAAGGTTCATCCCCTGTTTTCCTGATTCGATGTTGATTTATCCCAATTTTTTTTAAAAACTATATACATAGGTAAAATTCAAAGTTCCTGCCTTGTGGTGCTATAAGAAAAAGTCAAGATATTATTAAAGACAAAATTCAAAAATGATGTTGTCATGATTAAGTTGACAGCTTATGTGCACGATGCTAGCACAGGACGGAACCACACAAGGGGGGAACATTCAACAGTTTATTAAATATAGAAAACAGCGCACAGTTAGATAAACAGCCACTCGCCAGAAGGTCAATGCACCTGTGGAGAGAAAGCGAGAGCTGTCAGCGGAGAAGTGGAGTAGGGAATATGGAAGAGCCAAATTACCACTTACTCGGGACTCTGGGAGAGGACCAACAGGACTCCAGCGAGGAATAGATGAACCAGTAGGGTAAGGGAGAATGAGCTAGTAGTGCCTGACCAGGTGACGATCCGTTGCTGAGGATATGGTGAGGTGGCAGGAGAGTGCGTGCAGTCCTGAGACACACCCGCACGATGGCAGCAACCTGTAAGGAGAGAAAAAGGTGAAGGTTAGACAGCATGCCTAATCTTAGAAAAATACAACCTGCTTGCCTGAATTTAGGACAGTATACCCAGACGAGCCAGTGTTGACTGCACGGAGGAAGCCTCCTTAAATACGCTGGCTGATGAGCGGACGCAGGTGTGTCCTCTGCCTCAGGTGCAGTGATGAATTGACAAAGGTGCGGCAGGAGGGGAGGGGCGCGCTCTCGCTGCCCATGACAGGGCCCCCCCCCCCTTCTAGGAGCGCCTCCTGACGGTCCAGAGGGCTTCTCCAGGTGAGTTCGGTTAAAGGCCCGGAGCATCTCCTTGTCTAGAACCCGCGACGAGGGGGTCCAAGATCGTTCCTCTGGGCCGTAGCCCTCCCAGTCCAACAAGTACTGCAACCCCCGGCCCCTACGACAAACATCCAGAATCCAGCGGACCGAGTAGACGGGGTGGCCGTCGATGATTCGGGGAGGAGGAGGTGGCTTGGGGGGGGGGGCAGAGAGGACTGACCGAGAGGGGTTTAATGTGGGAAACATGGAAAGTGGGGTTCACCCATGGAGTAGATGGAAGTTTCAGCTTAACCGACATGTCGTTGACGATCCGGGAGATGGGAAACGGACCCAGAAAGCGGGGGGACAGCTTCTTGGATTTCTCCTTCAGTGGAATCTGACTCGCCGCCAGCCAGAATTGCTGTCCTACGGTGTACTTAGGGGCTGGGACCCGCTTCCTGTCAGGGGCGGCCCGGGTGCGTTCTGTGGTGCGTGTCAGGGCAGCCCGGGTAGACCTCCAGATGCGTCGGCAGTGACGGACATGGGCATCTATGGATGGAACCGCCACTTCCCTCTCGGTCATAGGAAGAAGAGGCGGGGTGTAGTCCAGGGACGCCTCGAAGAGGGTGAGTCTGGTGGCCATGGAAACATCCAAGTTGAGGGAATACTCCACCCAGGTCAGGTGTGTGCTCCATGAAGCCGGGTTTTCAGCTGCTACGCACTGCAGGGTGGCCTCCAGGGACTGATTGGCGCACTCTGCCTGCCCGTTGCTCTGAGGATGGTTCCCAGAAGAGAGACTCACTGTCGTGCCCAGTGTCCGACAAAAGGCCCTCCAGACCTGGGACGTAAACTGTGGACCCCCTGTCAGACACAATGTCGATGGGGATGCCATGGACAATGATCACGTGGTCTGTCAATAGGTCCGCCGTCTCCAAGGCAGAGGGGGGCTTCAGGAGGGCCACCAAATGCACTGCCTTGGAGAAGCGATCCACGATAGTAAGAATACAAGTCTTCCCATGGGAGGGGGGGAGTCCAGTCTCAAAGTCCATGGTGATATGAGACCAGGGATGACCCGGGGTAAGAAGGGGGTGGAGGAGTCCCAAGGGGGGAAAGGAGTCAGATTTCCCCCTGACGCAGGTCTGGCAAGCCCTGACGTAATCATGTGCATCCCGCCACACTGTGGGCCACCAGAATGCCCGCCGGACGAAGTCCACAGTGCGGACAATGCCAGGATAGCAGGCGAAACGGCTGGTATGCGCCCACTGGAGAACGTCACTGCGGAGGGTGGCCGGGACGTAGAGGCAATTCCGGGGGCACCTTACTGGCACGGGCTCCCGGGACTGGGCCTGCTGGACCCTCTGCTTAATTTCCCAAGTCAGGGCACCAAGGACGCACGAAGGTGGGATGATGGTTTGGGGGGGGGGGGGGGTCTACCTCCCTGGAATCAAACTGGTGCATCCAGTTTGACATTCCAGGTTTCAGTTTGGTAAGTGATAGTGAAATTAAACCACTGGAAGAATAAAGACCAGCGAGCCTGCCTGGCGTTTAATTGGCGGGCCGACCGCAAGTGTTCTATAGATAGATAGATGTACTTTATTGATCCCAAACTGGGAAATTACAGCGTAACAGCAGCATGACAGTAGACAACAAAACAACAGAAACACACACATGACAGACAAAGGGATTACCCATGGAAAGTAAAAACTGACACGACTATTAAACCAATATACATCATAGCTTAGTATATGATGACCCATATAAACACATGAATCATCCCATAGTACAAAGAAGGACTATCAGGAGCAGAGTGAAATATGAGGTACCAGTTAGTCTGTAAGGTGCAGTGTGGCAGTATTGTTATGACCAGAATACAACATCATAATGAGTTATTGTACAGTGAAATTGCATGTGGCAGGAAAGATTTCCTGGACTTGGCCGTTTGACAGAGAAGCTGTAGTAGTCTACTGGATTAAGTGCTTCACTGTCTGTCTAGTGTATGGTGGAGGGGGTGATCAGGATTGTCCATGGTGGATCGCAGTTTATTTAGTGTTCTCCTCTCCACCACAGTCTCAAAGGTCTCCGGTCTGAGACCAATTACAGAGCCAGCCCTCTTGATAATCTTGTCAAGTCTGTTGGTATCTCTGGCCCTGATACTGCTACCCCAACAGACAGCAGCAAAGAAGATGGCGCTGGTGACAACGGTCTGATAGAAAAGCTCCAGCATCCTGCTGCACACGTTGGAGGATCTCAGATTTCTCAGGAAGTAGAGTCTGCTCATCCCCTTCTTGTGCGCAGCATTGGTGTTGGATCTCCAGACCAACCTGCTGCTGATCCTGACACCCAGATATTTGTATTCCTCAACCACACCCACATCCTCCCCCCTAATCTGCAGTGGCTGAGAAGGCGTCTTCCTCTTCCTGAAGTCAATCACCATCTCTCTGGTCTTGCTGACATTCAACCTCAGGTGATTCTGCTCTGTCCACTCCACAAATCTGTCTACCAGTTTCCTGTACTCCCCCTCCTCTCCTCCTCTTATACACCCCACAACAGCTGAGTCGTCAGAGAATTTCTGCAGGTGTCATGACTCTGTGTTGTACTGAAAGTCAGTGGTGTATAAGGTAAAGAGAAAAGGAGAGAGCACAGTCCCCTGTGGAGCTCCCGTATCATAAGCCATCACCCCAGACAAGACATTGCCCAGCCGGACAAACTGTGGTCTGCCTGTCAGGTAGTCAGTAATCCAGGAGATCACAGAGCTGTCAACCCCCATCACCTGCAGCTTTTCACCCAGCAGCAGTGGCTGGATGGTGTTAAAGGCACTGGAGAAATCAAAAAAAGTGATTCTCACAGTATCTCCTCCACCATCCAGGTGCAGATGTGCTCGTTGCAGCAGGTAGATGACAGCATCTTCAACTCCTAAATGGGGCTGACATGCAAACTGCAGAGGGTCCATCCACGTCTTCACCTGCGGCCTCAGGTGGGGTAAGACCAGTCTCTCCAGGACCTTCATCACATGAGATGTGAGGGCAACTGGTCGATAGTCGTTCAGGTCCGATGGAGATGACTTCTTGGGGACAGGAACCAGGCAGGATGTCTTCCACAGCACCGGTACTCTCTCCAGACTCAGGCTCAGGTTGTACAGGTGTTTGAGTACCGGAGCTAGTTGGTTGGCACAGGTCCTCAGGGTCCTGGCGGAGATGCCATCAGGGCCCGCCGCCTTCCGCTGACGGAGTCTCTCCAGCTGTTTCTCCACCTGGTCTGTAGTCACCGTGAAGTGAGGGAGGGTCCTGGTGCCCCCTGAGGTGGACAAGGGGGGAGATGGAGAGAGGTTCTGCACTGGAGGGTGGGTGGAGAGGGGTGCGTGGGGGTCTGGTTGTGTTGCTGGGGTGACAGACTGTGAGTTGAACCTATTATTTTTTTTTTTTTTTTTTTTTTTTTTTTTTTTTCTCTCGGCGCCACACGAGTCGGCTGCCTTTTGCAACAGCGGCTCGATTCCGAGTCTTTTTCCCTTCCTCTCTCTTTTGATCCGTCTTTTTTTTTCACCCCACTTATATCACGGACACACAGATCGTCCTAAATGTCTCCTGAGCCGGTGGACGGAGCCACTGTCTATAGCAGGATACGATACAGCAGAGAACAGCTGCTAGCATTCAACCGCCACCCGGTCCCATTGGAAAAACTCGACATACCGAGTGAACTGAGGCGAAAACGCCGCGGCTGCCGGGCTGGAGTAAGGCGGAGGACAAAAAATATAAGGTACAGACCCTCCCTTCCATCTGTTGTCATGGGAAATGTACGGTCGATACTGGGAAAGTTAGATGAGCTAGCGGCTATCTCCCGTTATGATAGCACATACCGGGAGTGCTCTCTCCTTTTGTTTACTGAGACGTGGCTAACTGAACTAGCAGCAGATGCTAACATTGAGCTGGAGGGTTTTCACATGATACGAGCTGACCGAACACCAGACAGTGGCAAGGCTAGGGGCGGTGGAGTGATCATGTATGTTAACAACAACTGGTGCAGACCGGGACATATCACTGTTAAACAACGACACTGCAGCAAAGACATTGAGTTGCTAGCTGTTAGCATGAGGCCTACATATCTCCCGAGAGAACACTCACACGTGATCTGCATTGTTGTTTATGCAAATCCGACGGCGAACGCTGGGACAGCACGTGACGTCATCCATTCAGTAACCAGCAGGCTGCAGACAGAACACCCAGATGCTCTTCTCCTCATCTCAGGCGATTTCAACCATGTTTCACTGTCTCCCATTCTACCCACGTTCACCCAGTATGTCACATGCCACACTAGAGACAATAAAACACTGGATTTATTCTACGCAAACACTAAGGAGGCGTACACCTCATCACAACTACCCCCACTCGGGAGATCGGATCACAACTTGGTTCATCTCCGGCCGGTGTACAAACCCCTAGTGCACAGACAACCTCCGGCCATGCACACTGTGGAGTTATGGTCTGAGGAGACAATGGACACCCTAAAGGGCTGTTTTGAAGCCACCGCCTGGAAGCAGCTCTGCGATCCACATGGTGAGGACATCGATGGCCTCATTCACACCTTCACGGGCTACCTCAGCTTCTGTGTGGACAAATCCGTTCCCACCAAGACCATACGGCGTCACTCAAACAACAAACCCTGGATCAACCCTGAGATAAAAACACTTCTGAGAGAGAAGAAGAGGATCTTCAGGTCGGGGAACAGGGAGATGCTGAAGTCCGTACAGAGGGAGCTGAGGAGAAAGATCAGAGAAGGCAAGGACAGCTTCAGGAAGAAGATGGAGGACAAGCTGCAACAGAGCGACATCAGCGGGGTCTGGAGAAACCTCAAAACCATCTCGGGGCTCCAGAATACCTCCCCCCAGGCCACAGGGGGCAGGGAGTGGGCGAACAACCTGAATCTGTTTTTCAATAGATTTGACCAACCGCCCTCCCCCCTGACTGCACAACAACCACTGCTGCCTCTAAAGAAATCAAGTCCTGCTGCCCACTCCCCACTCTACCAACACCCCCCCACTCCCAACACACAGCCCCCCATCCTGACCCTGACCAGGACCCAGGTGAGGACGGAGCTGAGGAAGATCAAGGCGAGGAAGGCGCCGGGACCGGACGGCATCAGCGCAAAGCTCCTCAAGTCCTGTGCAGACCAGCTGTGTGGGATTGTGACGTATATCTTCAACATGAGCCTGAAACTGGGGAGGGTACCACAGCTGTGGAAAACATCTTGTGTGGTACCTGTACCAAAAACTTCCCACCCCAAAGACCTGAACAGCTACAGACCGGTGGCCTTGACGTCCCACTTGATGAAGACCCTGGAGAGACTGCTCCTTGCTCACCTCCGCCCCCTGGTGGAACCAGCGATGGATCCACTCCAGTTCGCCTACCAGCATGGCATTGGGGTGGAGGATGCGGTGATCTTCCTCCTTCACCGTTCTCTGTCCCACCTGGAGAAGCCCGGGAATATGGTGAGGATCATGTTCTTTGACTTCTCCAGTGCTTTCAACACCATCCAACCGATGATCCTGAAGGACAAGCTGCTGCGCGCAGGGGTGGACCAGCACCTGTCATCATGGATCCTGGACTACCTCACGAACCGGCCTCAGTTTGTGAGAACCCGGGACTGTGTGTCCGACACGATCATCAGTAGCACGGGGGCCCCCCAGGGAACGGTGCTGGCTCCCTTCCTGTTCACTCTTTATACTGCGGACTTCTCACACAACACAACACACTGCCATCTACAGAAGTTCTCTGATGACTCTGCGATCGTTGGCCTCATCTCCAATGGAGATGAAGCTGAGTACAGAGGGCTTATCCAGGACTTCGTGGACTGGTGCCATCGGAACTGCCTCCAGATCAACGCGAGGAAAACTAAGGAGCTGGTGGTGGACTGCCGCAGGCATGGGCAGCCCCTCACAGTACCAGTAAATATACAGGGAACAGACATCGAGATGGTGACATCCTATAAGTACCTGGGTATTCATCTGAACAATAAACTAGACTGGTCACACAATACTGATGCACTCTACAAGAAGGGACAGCGCAGGCTGTTCCTGCTGAGGAGACTCAGGTCTTTTGGTGTACAAGGGGCGCTGCTGAAGTCATTCTATGACACGGTGGTGGCATCAGCCATCACTTTTGGAGTGGTCTGCTGGGGCAGTGGCATTACTGCAGCCGATAGGAAGAGACTGAACAAACTGATTAAGAAAGCTAGCTCTGTCCTGGGGCAGCGCCTTGATCCGATGGAGGAGATAGGAGAGAGAAGGACGGTGGCTAAACTGTCATCTCTGCTGGAGTCCGAGTTCCACCCTATGCAGGACATACTGAATGCACTGAGGAGCTCATTTAGCAGCAGACTACATCATCCCAGGTGCACAACCGAGAGGTTTCGTAGGTCCTTCCTACCAACGGCTGTCAGACTGTACAACCTAAGCAGGGCTGCTCGCAGAGATAGCAAAAAGACGTAACAAACTAATAGTTTTTTGAATGCAAAAGATGCAATAGACTTACACAATGGTCCTCTCCGGCATACAACTAGGAACATACCGGTCGCTATGGAGGGTGAGAATATGTATGGGCACATAATCATACCATGTAGGATAACTAAGTAGACGGTTATGCTGTTTCATTCCATCTAGCAACAATGCTCTGCACTGTGTGTGTTTATATATTTGCATATTTATTCCATCTAGCTACAATGCTCCGTACTGTGGGTGTTTATATATTTATATATCTACATATTATTCCATCTAGCTACATTGCTCCGCACTGTGTGTGTTTATATACTTGCATATTTATTCCACCTAGCTGCAATGCTCCGTACTGTGGGTGTTTATATATTTACATATTTATTCCATCTAGCTACAATGCTCTGCACTGTGTGTTCATATATTCATATATTTATTCCATCCAGCTACAATGCTCTGCACTGTGTGTCTGTGTGTGTGTGTATATATATATATTTTATAGTAATACGTACATATGTTTATTAGCTGCTCTTGCTTGCTTGTTTTTTTTTTTCTTGCCTTCTGATTGTTGCTCTGAGTGTTGCTATCCCTGTGCTGTTGCAATCCTGGAATTTCCCCGTTGTGGGACTAATAAAGGCTTATCTTATCTTATCTTATCTTATCTTAAAAAAACAGATTCAGTTCCTCAGCTCTCTCCTGGCTCCCAGATGGCTTCCTGACTCTCCCCTTGCTCTCAGTTATTTCTATATCTCTATATAATATACAGTTACGCCCAGAAATATTTGGACAGTGACACAATCTTCATGATTTGGGCTCTGCATGCCACCACATTGGATTTGAAATGAAACAACTACAACGGAATTGAAGTGCAGACTTTAAGGTTTAATTTGAGGGGTTGAACAAAATATATGATTAAACATGTAGGAATTGTAGCTATTTTTATACAAACGCTCCTCATTTCAGGGGCTCAAAAGTAATTGGACAAATAAACATAACCCTCAGTAAAATGTTACTTTTCAATATTTTGTTGAGAATCCTTTGCAGGCAATGACTGCCTGAAGTCTGGAACCCATGGACATCACCAAACGCTGGGTTTCCTCCTTTGTGATGCTTTGCCAGGCTTTTACTGCAGCTGTCTTCAGTTGTTGCTTGTTTGTGGGTCTTTCTGCCTTAAGTTTTGTCTTGAGCAAGTGAAATGCATGCTCGATTGGGTTGAGATCTGGTGATTGACTCGGCCATTGCAGAATATTCCACTTCTTTGCTTCAAAAAACTCCTGGATTGCTTTTGCAGTACATTTTGGATCATTGTCCATCTGTACTGTGAAGCGCCGTCCAATCAACTTTGCTGCATTTGGCTGAATCTGAGCAGAAAGTATATCCCTATACACTTCAGAATTCATCCAGCTGCTTCTGTCTTTTGTCACATCATCAATAAACACAAGTGACCCAGTGCCATTGGAAGCCATGCATGCCCATCCCATCACACTGCCTCCACCATGCTTTACAGAAGATGTGGTGTGCTTTGGATCATGAGCTGTTCCAATTCTTCTCCAAATTTTCTTCTTCCCATCATTCTGGTACGGTTGATCTTAGTCTCATCTGTCCAAAGAATGCTGTTCCAGAACTGGGCTGGCTTCTTCAGGTGTTTTTTGACAAAGTCAATTCTGGCCTTTCTATTTTTGAGGCTGAATAGTGGTTTGCACTTTGTGGTGAATCCTTTGTATTTACTCTCATGAAGTCTTCTCTTTATGGTAGACTTAGATACTGATACACCTGCTTCCTGGAGAGTGTTCTTCACTTGAGTGGATGTTGTGAAGGGGTTGTTCTTCACCGTGGAAAGGATTCTGCGATCATCCACCACTGTTGTCTTCCGTGGACGTCCAGGCCTTTTTGAGTTCCTAGTGCACTCTTTTTTTTCTCAGAATGTACCGAACTGTTGATTTGGCCACTCCTAACATTTCTGCTATCTCTCTGATGGATTTCTTCTTTTTTTCAGCCTCAGGATGGTCTGTTTCACCTCCATTGAGAGCTCCTTTGACCGCATGTTGTGTGTTCACAGCAACAGCTTCCAAATGCAAACGCCACACCTGGAATCAACTCCAGACCTTTTAACTGCTTAACTGATGACAGGTTAACGAGAGAAGAGCCCATGCAGCCTTGTTATTTTTTTTGCAGCCTTCTGAGTCAATTGTCCAATTACCTTTGGTCCCTTGAAAAAGAGGCGGCTACGTATTAAAGAGCTGTAATTCCTAAACCCTTGCTCCAATTTGGATGTGAATACTCTCAAATTACAGCTGAGAGTCTGCACTTTAAGCCCATATTGATTATATAATTGTATCCTCAATATGTTTTCATAAACAGCTAAAATAACAAAACTTGTGTCACTGTCCAAATATTTTTGGGCCTAACTTTATCTCTTCCAACTTCCTCCTATAATTGTCCTCAGCATCTCTCTGAGCTCATGCTGCACTCCCCTCAGCTTGTCCTTTTCTCCAGCCCTAAAAGCTCTCTTCTTTTTGTTCAGAAGTGCTTTCAGGTCACTGGTGACCCATGGTCTGTTGTTGGAGAAGCAGTGTACAGTCTGAGCTGGCATGGTCATGTCTTCACAGAATCTAAAATATTCTGTGATGCAGTCAGTCATATTGTCTATGTCCACCCATGTGGTTCACAGAGTACGCTCCAGTCTGTCATCTCGAAGCAGTCCTGTAGTGCATCAGCAGCCTCCTGTGTCCACCTCCTCACAGTCCGTGTATAAGCAGGCTGCCTTTGCACAAGGGGAACGTACTTGGGTGTTAACATGACCATGCAGTGATCCGATTTGCCAATGGGGGGTAGAGCTGTGGCACTATATGCATGACTGACATTGGCATACAGTAAATCCAGTGTTTTATTTTCTCTGGTGGGACAGTCAACAAACTGGTGAAAGTTTGGTAGTGTTTTTCCCACTGAGACATGATTAAAGTCACCTGTGATGGCCATGAATGCATCTGGGTGCTTCTCCAGTAATGTGACCGCAGTGGAGCTGATGACGTGATGTTTATTAAATATAGAAAATAAATATAGTTTATTAAATATAGAAAACAGCGCACAGTTAGATAAACAGCCACTCGCCAGAAGATCAGTCCACCTGTGGAGAGAAAGCGAGAGCTGTCAGTGGAGAAATGGAGTAGGGAATATGGAAGAGCCAAATTACCACTTACTCGAGACTCCGGGAGAGGACTGGCAGGACTCCATCGAGGAATAGACAAACCAGTAGGGTAAGGGGGGATGAGCTAGTAGTGTCTGACCGGGTGACAATCCGTTGCTGAGGATATGGTGAGGTGGCAGGAGAATGCGCACAGTTCTGAGACACACCCACACGATGGCAGCAACCTGTAAGGACAGAAAAAGGCGAAGGTTAGACAGCGTGCCTTATCTTAGCAAAATACAACCTGCTTGCCTGAATTTAGGGCAGTATACCCAGACGAGCCAGCGCTGACTGAGTGACGGAAGCCTCCTTAAATATGCTGGCTGATGAGCGGACGCAGGTGTGTCCTCTGCCTCAGGTGCAGTGATGAATTGACAAAGGTGCGGCAGGAGGGGAGGGGCGCGCTCTCGCTGCCAATGACAGATTTGTAGGAGTGATTCCTGGATTTAATCTGGATTTGTCTGAGATGCTGTTTGGATGGAATATGCATAAACTGAATATCAAATTTCCTAGGCACTCTCTTTTAAAACAATTAAAATGACAATTTTTATGGCAAGGTCATACTTAATCTTAAAAAAACAAAAAAACAAAAAAACTCCATATAATTGCCTTTGTCAAGGAGTCAAACAGATTTCATTGAATCATGGAGGTGCTCCGGGTCAGAATGCAGAGTCTGGATCACTTTTTCACCTTCTTTAATGTGGCAAGATAGTGTCTTCCACCTGTAATTGATTGTTAATCAGTCAGAGTCCTCCCATAGAAATCACAAGAAACACAGATATTCGAAGAGTGCATCATTTTGATCCCCAAAAAGAGTACAGAATAAAATCACAACAAATCAATATCAAGCAAAGGGAATTATAAGCACAGAATGATTTTTATTTATTTATTTATTATTTATTTTTTACAAAACAGTAAACTCTAGATGGCTTGTGGTATGTATTTTGATATACTGTGTAATGTAGTTTTAGTATGTTTGTCATTTTTGAAGGCTTGTTGTGATGATGGTGTATATATATACATTATTGTGCTGTGGGGTGTACTTTTGGTATGTTGATCATTTTCTTGCGCTGATTATGTTGTTCATTTAACAGCCTAACTAGGATTGAGATATGGCTCCTGACCAGACAGACTGATGTTATAGAATGAAGTACGTGGCTTTAATGCACCTGTAAGCTGGTTGCTAACCGCCAATCAAATCTAAAAGAAGAAAAAGAAGAAGAACAGCCTAACTAGGGACAAGAGTTGAAAATTAGCAATAGCTATAAAGTCTCTGTTCAGCACATCAGTTTCATTCTCTGCACTGGGACTATTTGTTAAATGGTACAGTCTCTATTCTATTCTATTCATGATGGTTTGTATGTAAGCAGTGGCTCTATCATAACACAGGAGCCCCCATCATACATTAGCATGTGGACTACTGGTTAGCACAGCTGCCCCATAGCAAGAGGGTCTGAGGTCAAACCCTGACGTCATCTGTATCCGTCATCTTGGGCTGCACGGTGGCGCAGTGGTTAGCACTGTGGCAGCACAGTTTACCCTTGGCCGGGGGATCGTGGGGATCATGGGATCATGGGTTCGATCCCAGCCCCCGACCAACAGTGATCTGTGTGGAGTTTGCATGTTCTCCCCGTGTATGCGTGGGTTTACTCCGGGATTTCTCTGGTTTCCTCCCACATGCCAAAAACATGCAGGTTAGGTTAATTGGAGACTCTAAAGTGGCCCTAGGTGTGAATGTGTGTGTGAATGGTTAAGGGATAGCGCCGTATCGTGGCTGCTTCATCCATCCAGGTGGTGGATGACCCTCAATTTCCCCTCTGGGGATCAATAAAGTATACTAAATCTAAAAAAAAATCTAAAATCTGTGCAAAGTTTGCATGTTCTTGTGTTCTCCCACACTCAAAAAAACACATGTAAGCTTAATTGGTCAATCTAAAAAATCAGCCACAGGGAGGAATAGTCTCAGCATTGAGAGGCTGTCATGTTGATCAAAACTCTCTTTTTTTTCCACTTTGAAAGCCTGTCAAATATTTGCATTTTGCAAAGAGCAGGGGTAAGGTTTACAGTTAAGAGAGATTCCCAAAAGCAGCTGATAAGGTATTACTGACCTTTTATCAAAGCCTTTAATGTTTGATATATGTCAAAAGAAATGTGTTTTCTGCGGGCATTCTTTCCCTTTATCTTGTAGCAATTTATCATGACTAGGGTGTTCAGACAAACAGAGATTGTGGATTTTTAACAGGATGTAAATATATATGAAAAAAGAGGTTTGCTTGTGATTCTTTTTTTTTTTTTTTAACTGTGATACACTTTAAACAGCAAACTAGATTCTGCTTAGTGCTTTAAATAGCTGTAGGTACTTGTTAGAAAAATCTATTCAATCAGTAGTCAAGAAATGGGCAGGATAAAAGTTTCAGCAAATTTAATATGCACTGATCAGCAGAAGACAATACACAGTACAGCTTTCACAGACTGCTGCAGTGCATTGGCTTAACTAACAGAGTGTTTCTGACTAATATACTGTATATCCAAGGGACTGTCGGGGTGGTGTCTCTTCCTGATAAGTTCATTCATGACTCAGTGTGATCAGGTTTGCTGATCCTCTTGATTATTTCATTCATGACTAAGACTGTATTCTTAGATTCTTACTCTCATGCACTCTCTTGTACACACACACACACACACACACACACACACACTCATCCTCACTCACATGCTCACAGACTTTCATTCACACACCTGTTTCCACTTAATCCTGCCCACTCATTCCTACACTCTCACTCACACTACACACACCGGCAATCTCTCTACTCATTAGGTTTGGCATTATGTAAGCCCTGTGTCTGCTGGAGTAGATTGCCAGATCATTGTCCTTTCTGTGTTGTACTATTCAGTGCTGCCCTACATTATGCATGACTAAATGCCCTGCCTGCTGATCTACACTGCATCACTCTGTATGACATACAGTATGTAGTTTTCTGCTGCTTGATTTTGTTTTGCTGGGATCATTGCTTGGACTGACTCAGACTGCTCCAGCCTTGTGAGTACAATCTCCTTCGCCCCTGCCATCCAGTCCCGTCTAGAGGTTCTTTCCTGGGCTCTCTCGTCCGTTCCCCATTGCAGCTCAGCCTGCCTGCGCTTAGGAACATGTTTTCCCTGTTAGTACTCACCAGTGTTCTGTAGAGCATCCTGAAGGTTTTCCTTGTATGTCCTGAGCTACCCATCTGTTGTTTTGAACTGTTGTAATCACTCTCTGTCAATAAATACGCACAACTATCTCCTGCATGTGGGTTTTCTTCCCTATCCTCCATGCGCTGCATAAAAGCGCACTGGGATTCATAACACTGTCTATGGCCTTCACAGCTGTCAAGGTTGCAGAAAGATCCACAGTGGCGAATCAGCCATTGCAAAAAGGTCCGGAATCCAGGACTCAACAACAGTGCCCACTAACCACTAGTGAACACTTTTGCTGGTCACCTGGAAAGGTGATTTGAAGCAGTGGGACAAAGAATTGTTAAAAACATGGTTTTCAATGTCATAACTTGTAACCACTTTTCTTTTATGATGCCTTTTGGGCATCATAAAAGAAGGGGGTAAGTGGGGGTGGGAATGGGAATGACGGAAAAATTCTATGTTACACGGAGTTATATGAATTTTTATGAATATGCATATTAATTTTCTTTATAAAGCTTAATGTGTATACCTAGGAAATCCTGTTACCATATTTGGAGTTGTTGAGTAGTGGAAAAAAACAGATGGAAGGATGCAGATGTGACTGTGAATGTTCAGTTCTATAACTGAGTGTTCCGCTTATCACTAGTGTTTTCTGCATGGACTCAGCAGATACAATCTTAGTCATGAATGAAATAATCAAGAGGCCCAGCAAACCTTATCACACTGAGTCATGAATGAACTTATCAAGAGACCCCACCCCGACGGTCCCTTGGATATATATTAGCCAGAAACACTCTGTTAATTAAGCCAATGCACAGTGGCAGTCTGTGAAAGCTGTACTCTGTATTGTCTTCCACTGATCAGTGCTTATTAAATTTGCTGAAACTTTAATCCTGCCTGTTTCTTGACTGCTGGTTGAAGAGATTTTTCTGACATACTTGGCACACCGAACAAGGGACTCCAGATACCCCTCTCCTCCTGGTTCCGGCTTTATTAGACCGAGACAGCTAGTGCACAGCTGCTGAGAAGACGTCCCCCACCGATTCCAAAGGGTTGGCTTTGCGGAAGTGAGACAAGGTTCGGAGACGCTGAGAGCGGACCAGAGGGTGACAAAGCTAACCTGAAGGCAGATTGAAGTGAGTAAATTTAATTATTGACCCTTTGTGATTCTTGGTTTCATGGCCAGATAGCGCTGTGGAGTGTCTGTGTCACAGTTCTGTGACTGTCACGTGACATGGCCTTAAACCATAATAAATCCC
This sequence comes from Pholidichthys leucotaenia, assembly GCA_020510985.1. Taxonomy (NCBI): domain Eukaryota; kingdom Metazoa; phylum Chordata; class Actinopteri; order Cichliformes; family Pholidichthyidae; genus Pholidichthys; species Pholidichthys leucotaenia. Next base: position 226,150,621 of record CM035845.1, on the reverse strand, counting down.
CAGTTGTACTAAGTATTCCACCTCACAAAATGGCAGACATGTATAACTTACTGCTCTTGCCTTGGAGGACCAATGGCCCCCAACTAACACCCCCCAAAACCTCACTTCTGGGACACCAGAGAAGAAGAGCTTGTCAATGAATGTCAATGTGTGGCATCGCAAGACGGAAGAGACATTTGCTCCCAAATTTGCCAATTATGATTCTAAAAAGAGATTATTTAGCTCATGAAGTTAATATCTACATTTTGTTATAACAGAGGGTGGGCAAAACTGGTTGATGTTCACTTGCCATCGACCCCAGCACCATTTGACTGGACAGAACAACCACGGAGTGATATTAACAGCCGAAGAAAAAATAGAAGAGAAAAAAATAGAGCAAAAACAGAAGAAAAATAGTTGTAATAAGAAACAGCTTTAAAATAAAGACAAATAAATTTAAAGATATAACTTCAAGTAAGCTTAAAATAGAATAAAATAGCCCTTAAACTAAGATAAAATAATAAAGAAATTAAAATAAATAACTGCAGTTTGTTTGTCTGGTTGTCGGCATATTTGTGTGTGTCTCTAATAAATAACATTTGTACGGTTTCACTTTGATGAAAAAATGGGTAACTGCCGTAGCAGGGGCAGAAATCGCGAGAGGCAGGAAGAGAGCGAGACTTGCGACATGGCAGGAATGAGAGGATGTCTTCCGGGTTGTTATGGTTGTGGAGCACAAAACGGCATTAATGAGAATTTTGTTTGATGGGGATGGCAGATTTGTGCTCGGGAGAGATAAGGATGGTGCTTGGTATGTGGGAAAGTGGCAAAAATGTTTTGGTTTTTCAAGACAGGGAAGGTGATTAACTCTGAGAAGCTGGGGTTTCCAGGTCTGCTTATTATAAGCAGCTTTGGGATTGCTTTCTAATGTGTGTGTGCTTATTTGGGCTTGCGATGGTTGCATGTGTGTGTGTGTGTGTGAGAGAGAGAGAGAGAGAGAGAGAGAGAGAGAGAGAGAGAGAGAGAGAGAGAGAGAGAGAGAGAGGACTAGCTTGTGTGTATATGCTGAAGGCAGCATTTGTCACACTGAACTGGGGATTTTGGTAAGATGAAATGTATTAGATGCTTGTTTTTTTATCTTAAGATAATTTTAACTAATTTCTTTTTGTTGTGCAGTTTTCGGTGGGATTTTGCTTGCTTTATGATAGTTTTCACTTGTGTTAAGCAATTCAATCTTGCTTTGTTGGCAGGTGTTATTTTTTTTTTAAATTATTTTTCACTAACATTATCAATTGCCAGAACATTTTTTTGTTTATTTTAAGTAAAACTATCTGCCAGCAGAGCAGGGAAATTGATTTTTTGGATTGCTTGGGTTGGGGCTGACTTGGAGCTTATGACGGGATGGAATATGGGAAAAATCTCAAAGTAAGAGTGTGAGCCGTTACTACAATTCCCATATGTAAAAACACAGGAGGCAAAAAATATGGTGACGAAAGTGTCTGGCTGGTGCCTATCTGGTCTGAAATGGGTTTTCCAGATGGAGGATCATTTAGTCTCCATCAACTGCATTATCTGAAAGAAAAGTTAGATGAGAAAAAGCAAAAAATAAGAATTTATGAAAATAAAAGAGAGCTCCTTCCATGTAAATAAATTATGACATCATGTACATGAAAAGTAAATTAGTTTCATAGGACATTGCGTGAGAATGTGTTTGTATGAAAATGTGTGAGAACATGTACACAAGAAGTTCTAAAAGTGAAAACAAAAGCCTATTTGTTAACTATATAGTAGATATTTATTTTGCCAACAGTATCTGGTTTGAATCAGTGAGAGGTGTGGGGTACTAAAATGCACGTATGACCCAAAGCATTAGAGCAAAGTCAGAAGGATTTGAAATAAATAAATAAATAATTGAATACTAGGAAAAAAAAAACGAAAACAACAACAACAAAAAAACTGAAACTCGGGCCCTATGGATGTATTTTTCTTTAAATAAATGTGTTTTCTTCTTTTGATTTTTATTTTTCTCTCCTCGGCATACCCTTTAACCGGTTTTGAATTTTCAGTAATAATTCTACGGCTCACATTTTACATTTTATTTCCACTTTTTGTTGAACTTGTGACTTTATTTAAAGTCCAAGGATGCAGAAATTCATATGGCCCTATGAATCTAAGCAGAAAACATGTTTTATTTAATCTTGGTTTATTTTGTTTTATTTTAGGTTCATTGTGGTTCATAAAGCAAACATGAAACTCCTGTCACATTAGGCTGCGTGTCCACCAAATGCGTTTTTTCCACTCTGGGTGGCTATTTTCCCTTCATTCTCTATGTAGTCTGGCATTTACAGTGCTGAGCACCTTTGGCACTGAAACGCTCTCAGTGGTGGCCGTTTTTTGTCGCAGCGCTCAGGGCTTTCAGAGTTGACATAAGTTAAACTTTTCAGACTGCAGCTGAGCTCATCAATGTCAGACCTTAAGCAGCCAATCCGAACTGCTGCATGGGTGGGACATAGGACACCGGTACTAGTCTGTACTCAGACTCCTGCTTTCCGTGTCATCATATTTCACCTCCAGATCTGCTAGAATATGTTTCCTGTCCATTGTTATTTAGAGACTGCTATTAAAAAATCAGTAGAAAGTCTAACCATAGGAAAGTGGAAGTTCTGAGCTGAGAGTGACAAGCTGTTGCTGGGATACAGGGCAAAAACTTTTTTTTCCCAAAGCGACACGCACAAACGCTGAAAAAAAAAATGCTCAAGGCAGCTGGGCAACAAAAAAGCGTTTGGTGGACATGCAGCCTTATTCTGCACAAGCAACTGAATTAGTTGTTGTAACTGAGGCTTGTAAATTAGGCCAGGGAAAAGCACTCACAGTATACACTGACAGTCAATACGTTTTTTTTGCACAAGGTCACACAGGAAATCTCGCCTCAGCATCTCTTCTTTTGATATTAACAGAACAACTATCACATGACATGCTCACTAACACCCAGGAAGCATCACCACAAACAGCAATTTACCCCTGGATAATAAAAAAAGGGGGCAACATTTGACAACATAATAGTATCATTTGTCAAGGTGTATATTATGACCTAATTTACCATTTTCATTGTACTTAATAATCTTATAATTCTACATGATTTTTAATCAATTTGAAGGAATCACATATTTTAATTGTAGTAAGATAGTAACCTCACAGACTGACACCCACGACAGAGAAACAGTGACATGTTATTTAAGTCCTAGTTTTAATTTCCATGCAGATGATATTTGAACAGAATATAGGTCTCAGGAATCTTTTTCTCCTTTGTTGTTTTTTTTTTTTGTTTGTTTTTTTTTGTTTTTTTTTTAGCAGCAAACTTAACCATGGCAGACCAGTGCTATCTTTGTTGTCTCATTGCTTCCCTCACCCCAGCATCATCACCCAGTGTCAACACCAACGTTATCGCCAACTCCATCCACCAACCAGCACTACAGCATGCACACTTCCTGAATGAGCAGCTCTCTGACACAACGGACTAAGAACTCTCTTGCTAGTCACCAGCGGGTGGCTGAAGACAACAACAGGCCAGTATTGCTTTGCTTGTGGCAATTTCCTGTAACCAAGAACTGCTGAGTGACAAACATAACTCCACCTCTGTGTACTTCATTTCTGGCAACTGTCTCCAAGAACTGCTGAATAACATAACCCCACCTCTGTAAGTGGGTCATGAACATTCTCTTCTCTATGTGTGTGTGCCGAAGATATGATAACAGCTGAGAGCCAAAAAATGGACAATGACAACGATAAGATGGACATTCTCTGCATGCCGAAGAGAGGGACGAATGGACACTCTTTGCCATGATTTACTAGCCCAACAGATAGGATATTAAAAAAAAAAAAAAAAAAAAACCTTTGGAAAAACACACCTACACCAACAATTTTTTGGTTTGTTTGTTCATTTTGTTGTTTGTTTTTCCTGTCAACATGATATATTTTTATACGTAGGACAATAGTCAGACAAAGTACATACATATTTGAGATATAGTGACATGTTTCGGGACCCAGGAGACAGACACTGACACGGGTAAATTAGTGAACAATAATCTTTATTATAGTGAAAGGGTGTGTAGTGCAAATGTGAGAGCGTGGATAGTATCCTGGTCACTGGAACTGAGCACTCTGGACGGAGACCCGGCAACCCTGGAACATATAAGCACAGACAATTACTTTTGTCCCACGCTAATGACAAGCTATCAGTAGTGAGGCTTACTTGGGAGAAGCACAGGTTACGTCCTGCTGAGAACCAGCGGCCGTGCAACGTGGAGGTGAAGGCGTCCGTGAACGTGCTGAGGCTTCCACCTGTGACTGTGGCGAGGACAGGTCTTCCAGAGACTCCGGCTGTGACACCACAGACCGGGACGATGACAAACCAGCTGATGACAAGACCAGTGATTCCACAGAATGTGGTGATGATGATAATCCAGCTGATGACAAGACGAGTGACTCCACTGAGCGTGGTGACCATGACAATCCACATGATGATGAGGTGAGTAATTCCACAGAACGTGGAGACGATGACACGACAGATGACGATGACACAAACTCCACCGGTAACGGTGGCCAGTACTCCTGTAACTGATACAGTAACAATTCAGGAATTTGTGGAGCAAGACGTACCGGTAGTCGTGGTGGTAGCGAACCGCTACGTGTGCGTGTTGGCGTTACCCCGTCAGCTGGGGACGCAGGTCCGCCGCCAGGGGGGTCCACCTGTGCACAGGGGTAGAGGTTAGGTGTAGAGTAACAAACAGCTCTCTTACGTGCTTGGCTTTGAACAGAAGTCCTAGGCGAGGCAAGAGAGGTTCTTGACGAGGCCAGAGAGGTTCCTGACGAGACAGATCCTGACGAAACAGCTTCTGACGAGACAGACTCTGACGAGACAGTTTTTGACAAGACAGTTCTTGACAAGGTAGACTCTGACGAGTCAGTGTTAGACAAGACAGTTCTTGACGAGGCAGACTTTGACGAGTCAGAGTTAGACAAGACAGTTCTTGACGAGACAGTTTCTGACGAGACAAGAGAATACCTTGACGAGGCCAGAGAACGGAGTTCTGGTTCTTTCTCTGACGAGGAGGACAGACGACTCCGTACTGAGCTGTCAGCAACGCTGGCTTTTAACAGCTGCTGATTAACACCTGTGGATCTGTGCGCAGCTGGAGATAATGATGCCAATGACGGCCCAGAGGCCGCCATGACTGTACTCCCCCCTCTAGCAGTGCCTCCAGGCACCTGCCCAATCCTACCTGGATTCGCCCGGTGGAAGTCACGAATCAGCTGCTTATCCAAGATCAACACTGGGCGAATCCAAGACCGATCCTCCGGTCCAAACCCCTCCCAGTCCACCAAGTACTGAAGGCCCCGACCCCGCCTACGAACATCCAAGATGGCAGTCACCCCCCAGGCCGGATGGCCATCGATCATCCTTGGGGGTGGGGGTGCCGCGGGAGTAGGGCACAGGGGGTCAGAGACGTACGGCTTGACCTGGGAGACATGGAAAGTGGGGCAGATATGCATCGAAGAGGGGAGAGACAAGCGCACAGACACAGGGTTAACAATCCGATTAATGGTGTAGGGACCAATAAAGCGTTTAGTTAGCTTACGCTTTTCAGCCGGCACACCAATATTCCGAGTAGATAACCAAACCTTCTGACCCACCTTATAGTCCGGGGCGGGTCTCCTATGCCGGTTGGCCACCTGGATGTTACGTTCAGTGGTCTTCAACAAAGCTTGGCGAGCGAGGAGCCACACTCGCCGGCAGCGCTTAATATGTGCCTGGACTGAAGGAACCGCTACCTCCTTCTCCTCCTCAGGAAACAACGGAGGATCAAACCCACACAAGGCTTTAAACGGGGAGATGCCCGTGGCCGTGGAGATCGTGGTGTTGTGAGCGTACTTAATCCAGGGCAGGAACTTGCTCCAGGAGGATGAGCAGGAGGAGATGACACAACAGAGGGCGGCCTCCAGCTCCTGATTAGCCCTCTCACACTGACCATTACTTTGGGGATGATAGCCAGAGGAGAGGCTGGCAGTGGCTCCAAGTGCCGTACAGAAGGCCTTCCAAACTTGAGATACAAACTGGGGTCCTCGATCAGACACAATATCCGCAGGGATGCCATGAAGACGTACCACGTGTTGCACCAGGAGGTCCGCAGTCTCCTGGGCCGAAGGCAGACCCCGAAGTGGCACAAAATGGGCCGCCTTCGAGAACCGGTCAACAATGGTTAACACTGTGGTGTAGTCATCTGAAGTGGGTAACCCAGTCACAAAATCCATAGCTACATGAGACCAGGGGCGTGAAGGAACAGGTAACGGATGAAGTAAGCCCGCCGGGGGAGATGACGTCGTCTTCCCGGTGGCGCACTGAGGGCAGGCCCGGATATAGCCAACAACATCCTTCCGCAACCCTGGCCACCAGAAGGTCCTTTGGAGGAGATCCACAGTCCGACCCACTCCAGGATGACAAGCCAACTTGGAAGCGTGACCCCACTCAATCACCTTGCCTCGGACAGCGCGTGGAACAAACAAGCGGCCTGGGGGTCCCCCCCCCAGGGTCCGGCTCAGTCTTCTGGGCCTGGCGAACCGCCTTGCAGATTCCCCAGGACAGGGCGCCCACGACGCAGGAAGGCGGCAGGATAGGGGTCTCCTGGTCCTCGGAGGACGGGGGGTCAAACTGCCGGGAGAGAGCGTCCGGCTTACCGTTCTTGCTTCCCGGCCGGTACGTGATGGTAAAATTAAACCGGCCGAAGAAGAGGGACCAGCGAGCCTGGCGTGCATTCAGGCGCTTAGCCGTCCTGAGGTACTCCAGATTACGGTGATCAGTCCAAACCACGAACGGCTGAGCAGCCCCCTCCAGCCAATGTCTCCATTCCTCCAAGGCCAATTTCACAGCCAGTAACTCCCTGTCCCCGATGCTGTAATTCCTCTCTGCAGGGGAGAGACGATGAGAGAAAAAAGCACAAGGGCGAATCTTACCATCCACAGGAGATCGTTGGGAGAGTACTGCTCCAACTCCCGCATCAGACGCGTCCACCTCCACCAAGCACTGAAGCTTCGGGTCCACCTGGGTAAGGACTCGGGCCGAGGCGAACTCCCTCTTGAGCTTCTCAAAAGCATCGGCTGCTTCCTTACTCCAGCAGAATGAAATCTTAGGGGAGGTGAGAGCAGTCAAAGGACGAGCAATATTACCAAAGTTAGGCACGAACCTCCTATAAAAATTAGCAAACCCCAGGAACCCCTGAAGCTGCTTTCTGGAGGTGGGTGCAAACCATTCCACCACTGCCTTGACCTTGGCAGGGTCAGGAATCACCTGGTTACGAGCAATAATAAATCCTAAGAAGGAGGTCTGATCAGTGTGAAACTCACATTTTTCGGCCTTGACGAACAACTGGTTCTCCAGGAGGCGCTGTAATACCCTACGGACATGCACTCGATGTTCCTCTAGTGAGCGGGAGAAGATGAGGACATCATCAAGATAAACGAAAACAAATGAGTTCAAAAAATCCCGTAGTACATCGTTAATCAAACGCTGGAAAACGGCTGGGGCGTTAGTCAACCCAAACGGCATTACCAGGTACTCAAAATGACCGCTGGGGGTCGGAAAAGCCGTCTTCCACTCATCTCCTTCTCTAATGCGCACTAGATGGTAGGCATTTCTGAGGTCCAATTTAGTAAACCATGATGCCCCCTGGAGGGAGTCAAATGCAGTGTTCATCAAGGGCAGTGTATATTTATCCTTGACCGTTATTTCATTCAGCCCCCGGAAGTCAATACAGGGGCGTAGTGAACCGTCCTTCTTACCAACAAAGAAAAAACTGGCCCCCACGGCCGAAGATGACGGGCGGATGATACCAGAGGCCAAGGATTCCTTAATGTATGTATCCATGGCCTCGCACTCCGGGGCTGACAGGCTGTAAAGGCGGCTAGCAGGTAGTGGGGCCCCAGCCTTCAGATTAATGGCGCAATCATACGGACGATGGGGGGGTAAAGACAACGCCTGAGATTTGCTGAACACTTGCCCCAAATTGTGATAAACCTCAGGTACCTTAGATAAATCCGGTGGAGATGAATCGGGCAGAGGCACTTTCACGGATGGGGCACACGCCACTGATTGGAGACAGGCACTAAGGCAGAACGTACTCCATTCCGTTATTCTCCCAGTTTGCCAATCAATAGTGGGGTTATGTAGGCGCAGCCAGGGATATCCCAGAATAACGGGCGAAGAGGAAACGGGGAGCACTAGGAACTGAATCTCCTCCCTGTGATTCCCAGAAACAATAACGGACACAGGCGCTGTCTGAAGGTTAATGGTAGTCAACGACGCCTTGGACAGGGTAATCAATCTGACAGGGGGTTCTAAAGTCTGACAACTAAGGCCCATCCGGGTTGCCAGGTCTCTAGAAATGAAATTTTGCTCAGCTCCAGAATCGACTAATGCTAGTGTGGAGTGTTCTGTGTGAGTATGAATGAGTCTGAGGGGTAAATGACAACAAGTAAGGGGTTCCTCTGTGTTCTTGCCCGTGAATCCCCCTACTGCGATCCACGGGCCTTCCCCTTTTAACTTACTAGGACATTCAGAAACCTCATGTGACTCCTTCCCACAATAAAAACACAGGCCTTGATCCCTACGGCGTTGTTTCTCAGCTGCAGACACCTTAGAATGACCAACAATCATGGCTTCCTGATCCGGGGCCTTCTCTGACGTGGGTAAAGCGAGAGGAAGAGAGTCAGTGACACGAGGGCGGGGTTTAACCGGACGGGAAGTAACTCGCCGACCAGCCGCCCGTTCCTTTAACCTACTATCGATACTAACTGCTAAAGCAATTAAATCGTGCAAGTTATCTGGTTTATCCCATGCCGCTAACTCATCCTTTAGCTCGTCGTTAAGACTGCGTAGAAAAATACCACAAAGAGATGGCTCCCCCCACCCAATCTCTGCGGCTAAGACCCGGAAGCCAATGGTGTAATCTGCAGCTGATCTCTTTCCCTGCTGTAGGCTTAAAAAACGTTCTGTCAACACCTCTCCCCTATCCGTGTGATCAAATACAGACAGAAACTCAGTCACAAACTCCTGGTAGGTAAGCAAAGAATAGCTAGGTCTAGCCATGATCGAATAAGCCCAGTCCAAGGCTCTACCAGCCAGCAAATTTATGACATAGCCTATCCGGCTAGAGTCGAGGGAAAAATCCCCAGGCACACGCAGAAAAACTGATTCACACTGTAAAATGAATCCTCGAGCTTCCCCGAGTTTTCCGCTGAACCGGGCAGGTGTTGGAATAGGAGTGAGGCGAGAGGACGAGGACGTGTTAGCTAGTCCTGACGCCAAGCCTGCAGGGGTTGAAGTACTTGCGGTAGGGGGAAACGCTTGGTGTCCCTCCAAACGGTCCAGCCGACCATTAATTTGAGTCAATTGATTCAAGATTACTGTCTGCTGGTGGGCTAGCAAATCTACCTGGGCGCTAAGAGTGTTAATTAAGCGCGACAGTGAGCTGTCCGCTGGGTCAACGTGACGGAGTCGTACTGACATGTTTCGGGACCCAGGAGACAGACACTGACACGGGTAAATTAGTGAACAATATTATCTTTATTATAGTGAAAGGGTGTGTAGTGCAAATGTGAGAGCGTGGATAGTATCCTGGTCACTGGAACTGAGCACTCTGGACGGAGACCCGGCAACCCTGGAACATATAAGCACAGACAATTACTTTTGTCCCACGCTAATGACAAGCTATCAGTAGTGAGGCTTACTTGGGAGAAGCACAGGTTACGTCCTGCTGAGAACCAGCGGCCGTGCAACGTGGAGGTGAAGGCGTCCGTGAACGTGCTGAGGCTTCCACCTGTGACTGTGGCGAGGACAGGTCTTCCAGAGACTCCGGCTGTGACACCACAGACCGGGACGATGACAAACCAGCTGATGACAAGACCAGTGATTCCACAGAATGTGGTGACGATGATAATCCAGCTGATGACAAGACGAGTGACTCCACTGAGCGTGGTGACCATGACAATCCACATGATGACGAGGTGAGTAATTCCACAGAACGTGGAGACGATGACACGACAGATGACGATGACACAAACTCCACCGGTAACGGTGGCCAGTACTCCTGTAACTGATACAGTAACAATTCAGGAATTTGTGGAGCAAGACGTATCGGTAGTCGTGGCGGTAGCGAACCGCTACGTGTGCGTGTTGGCATTACCCCGTCAGCTGGGGACGCAGGTCCGCCGCCAGGGGGGTCCACCTGTGCACAGGGGTAGAGGTTAGGTGTAGAGTAACAAACAGCTCTCTTACGTGCTTGGCTTTGAACAGAAGTCCTAGGCGAGGCAAGAGAGGTTCTTGACGAGGCCAGAGAGGTTCCTGACGAGACAGATCCTGACGAGACAGCTTCTGACGAGACAGACTCTGACGAGACAGTTTTTGACAAGACAGTTCTTGACGAGGTAGACTCTGACGAGTCAGTGTTAGACAAGACAGTTCTTGACGAGGCAGACTTTGACGAGTCAGAGTTAGACAAGACATTTCTTGACGAGACAGTTTCTGACGAGACAAGAGAATACCTTGACGAGGCCAGAGAACGGAGTTCTGGTTCTTTCTCTGACAAGGAGGACAGACGACTCCGTACTGAGCTGTCAGCAACGCTGGCTTTTAACAGCTGCTGATTAACACCTGTGGATCTGTGCGCAGTTGGAGATAATGATGCCAATGACAGCTCAGAGGCCGCCATGACATATAGTTTAATAATAATAATGCATCGATTTTATTATAGCGCTTTATCATATATACTCAAAGACGCTTTACAAATAGGTGCATTATTCATTCACTCCAGACAAACAATGGTAGTGGCAAGCTACTTCTGCAGCCACAGCTGCCCTGGGGCAGGCTGATGGAAACGTGGCAGCCAATCTGCGCCAACGGCCTTTCCGGACACCGCTGAACATTTTTATACATTTATACACATTCATACCCAGTGTTATGGACACTGGAGGCAATGCGGGTGAAGTGTCTTACCCAGGGACACAACGGCAGGATATCTGGGGAGAGCGGGATTCGAACCGCCAACCATCCAGTTATTAGATGACCTGCTCTACCTCCTGAGCCACTGCCACCCCAAGTTTACAATTATGAGTACATGGTAATAAGTATTTCTTAAGTAATCACACCTTTACTAGTACAAAATGATAATAATGATAATAATAATGCCCTCATGCTTAAATGATTACACACCAGACAGATTACAGACCAGAACTGAAGTAGACAGATGTATTTATTTATTATTTTATCTTAGTTTAAGGGCTATTTTATTCTATCTTAAGCTTACTTGAAGTTATATCTTTAAAGTTGTATTTATTTTAAAGCTGTTAATTATTATAACTATTTTTCTTCTGTTTTTTCTCTATTTTTTTCTCTTCTATTTTTTCTTCGGGTGTTAATATCACTCTGTGGTGCTCTGTATCCTTCTGCGTGCTTAGTTCCCAAATTTAGACTTGAACTAAATTCCATTAAAAATGCATTTTCACCGAGTGCTTCTGTATAACCACGGTACTTTACCTGACCGGACTCCAACTGGTGCTACCTTATCTCAACTTTTACACATAATTACAATGACCGGACTCGAACCGGTGCTACCTTATCTCAACTTTTACTTGTAATTACAACCACTGGACTCGAACCAGCGAGAGACGTCTACAGATCATTAACCTTAATGAATGTCTGTGCTGCTCCGTTGTGCCGTGAGCCTCCACCCCCTCTAGTGGTCAAGGTTTTTTCAAGAAAATATTCAGTTCAGCTGTCAGAGATTTCCAAATCTGTAACTTGAAAGTGGTAAGAGATAATGGCTTACTGCCAATTAGAAAGATGTAGAATATGATCCAAAGTTTGAGATAGGAGTAAATTTATGCACCTAATTTGCATAATGCCATGGCAGCCATATTGAGTTACATAACTTTCAGTCAAAAGTGGACTTTGGACATATTTACACAAAGAATGGTTTTGTTTTTTTGTCACCGTTTTTTGTTTGGGGCATTTTGTGATCTTATCTTCAAAGTATATGAACCAGAAAATCAGTACAATGTAAAAAAAACAAAGACATTCGTCACTTACCACTGGCCAGGCAACTCGCTTCATCCTTTTGTGGCATCCTGGTCGTTGTTTTTGTCTTCTCCCAGTAATTTTTGCTTTCTCTCCCACATCCAGAAACCGCTGATTGATTATTTCCACCTCAATTTTGCTTTTATTCTGCCGCAATCTATTTTATATGATGACACGGAACCGGCGTGATCATTCTGTCCAGTCACATGGCGCTGGGGTCAATGACAGGTGAACATCAACCAGCTTTACCCACCGTCTGTTATAACAAAATGTAGATATTAACTTCATGAGCTAAATAATCTCTTTTTAGAATCATAGTTGGCAAATTTGGGAGCAAATGTCTCCTCTGTCTTGCGATGCCACACATCAACATTCATTTACAAACTCTTCTTCTCTGGTGTCCCTGAAGTGAGGTTTTGGGGGGTGTTATTTGGGGGCCATTGGTCCTCCAAGGCAAGAGCAGTAAGTTATACATGTCTGCCACCTTGTGAGGTGGAATACTTAGTACAACTGGGGATTTATTATGGTTTAAGGCCACGTCACGTGACAGTCGCAGAACTGTGACACAGACACTCCACAGCGCTATCTGGCCATGAAACCAAGAATCACAAAGGGTCAATAATTAAATTTACTCACTTCAGTCTGCCTTCAGGTTAGCTTTGTCACCCTCTGGTCCGCTCTCAGCATCTCCGGACCTTGTTTTACTTCCTCAAAGCCAACCCCTTGGAATCGGTGGGGGACGTCTTCTCAGCAGCTGTGCACTAGCTGTCTCGGTCCAATAAAGCCAGTACCAGGAGGAAAAGGGTATCTGGAGTCCCTTGTTTGGTGTGCCAAGTATGTCAGAAAAATCTCTTCAACCAGCAGTCAAGAAACAGGCAGGATTAAAGTTTTAGCAAATTTAATATGCACTGATCAGCGGAAGACAATACAGAGTACAACTTTCACAGACTGCCGCTGTGCGTTGGCTTAATTAACAGAGTGTTTCTGGCTAATATACAGTATTTCCAAGGGACCGTCGGGGTGGGGTCTCTTGATAAGTTCATTCATGACTCAGTGTGATAAGGTTTGCTGGGCCTCTTGATTATTTCATTCATGACCCGACCAACAGTGATCTGTGTGGAGTTTGCATGTTCTCCCCGTGTCTGCGTGGGTTTACTCCGGGATTTCTCTGGTTTCCTCCCACATGCCAAAAACATGCAAGTTAGGTTAATTGGCATCAAAAATTGGGGATTCTAAATTGTCCTTAGGTATGACTGTGAGAGTGAATGGTTGTCTGTCTCTCTGTGTTGGCCCTGCGATGGACTGGCGATCTGTCCAGGGTGTACCCTGCCTCTCGCCCAAAGATGCTAAAATAGGCTCCAGCGCCCCCATGACCCAAAAAGGATTAAGCGGAAGAAGATGGATGGATGGATGGACTAAGATTGTATCTGCTGAGTCCATGCAGAAAACACTAGTGATAAGCTGAACACTCAGTGATAGAACTGAACATTCACAGTCACATCAGCATCCTTCAATCTGTTTTTTCCACTACTCAACTACTACAAATATGGTAACAGGATTTCCTAGGTATACACATTAAGCTTTATAAAGAAAAAATAATATTCATATTCATAAAAATTAATATAATTCAGTGTATCATAGAATTTTTCCATCAGTACTTAACTATTGTTGTGTGAGCTTGCTGCAAAGGGGAATAATGTCTTGTTTGCAACATCAAAAATTTGCAAGGAGATTTCAAATTTAATTAACTGGCTTTGTTTACAGTAGTATGGCAGAAGCAAGCATCTCTTCCCTTGTCTTCATTGTGTGGAGGAAAGGCAGGGAACATAATATGAACTGCACAGCCACAGACAGCTGTAATTCATAACATTGTTAAGCAACATGTTGCTTTAACAGACTTTTAAAAGCACAGCATATTTTGTTGTTTTGGTGATACACTTGTAGCACAGAGGTAATACTGTCTGCAATAAAGATAATTGTAAAAACACACCAAGTGAAATATGACGGCAATAATATTTGCTAATCTTCTTGCATTACATGGATTGCTCCTCTTGGTTATAGCATCCAAATTACTTTTACATAATCAGTCTGGTTTACTACTCCAGGGCACTACAAGACATCCCATCAACTCATTAATGCTATCACTAATTCTTCCTTTAAAAACTGTCAGTTGAGCTCAGCTTTCTATTTACTCAGATATGTTGGGAATCCCAGTCTTTCCAATGTACCACCTTGTGCTATAGCTGATGGCACCAGCTGCCACCAGCAAAAATCTGCAAGTGCAAAACTGCAGCTGTGGGATTAAAATGATCCTGTCAATGATCACGGCATATATCAGATGTTGTATGAAAGTCTTTTAAGGTTATTTTCCTGATGAGAATTTCATATTCTTACTTACTTTATTGCGCAGTAGCCTGGTGAACACAATTTTATTGTGCTGTACAACTGTTCAGTAACAATAACAATAACAACCCCTCACAGCACCAGTAAATATACAGGGAACAGGCATTGAGATGGTGACATCCTACAAGTACCTGGGTGTTCATCTGAACAATAAACTAGACTGGTCACACAATACTGACGCACTCTACAAGAAGGGACAGCGCAGGCTGTTCCTACTGAGGAGACTCAGGTCTTTTGGTGTACAAGGGGCGCTGCTGAAGACATTCTATGACACGGTGGTGGCATCAGCCATCACTTTTGGAGTGGTCTGCTGGGGCAGTGGCATCACTGCAGCCGATAGGAAGAGACTGAACAAACTGATCAAGAAAGCCTCCGTCCTGGGGCAGCGCCTTGATCCGGTGGAGGAGATAGGAGAGAGAAGGACGGTGGCTAAACTGTCATCTCTGCTGGAGTCCGAGTTCCACTCTATGCAGGACATACTGAATGCACTGAGGAGCTCATTTAGCAGCAGACTACATCATCCCAGGTGCACAACCGAGGGGTTTCGCAGGTCCTTCCTACCTACGGCTGTCAGAATGTACAACCTAAGCAGGGCTGCTCACAGAGATAGCAAAAAGACGTAACAACCTAATAGTTTTTTGAATGCTAAAGATGCAATAGACTTACACAATGGTCCCCTCCGGCATACAACTAGGAAAATACCGGTAGCTACGGAGGGTGAGAATATGTATGGGCACATAATCATACCATGTAGGATAACTAAGTAGACGGTTGTGCTGTTTCATCCCATCTAGCAACAATGCTCTGCACTGTGTGTGTTTATATATTTACATATTTATTCCATCTAGCTACAATGCTCCGCACTGGGTGTGTTTATGTGTATGTTTATATTTATATATCTATATATTCATTCCATCTAGCTACAATGCTCCGCACTGTGTGTTTATATATCTATATATTCATTCCATCTAGCTACAATGCTCCGCACTGTGTGTTTATATATCTATATATTCATTCCATCTAGCTACATTGCTCCGCACTGTGTGTTTATATATTGACATATTTATTCCATCTAGCTGCAATGCTCCGTACTGTGTGTTTATATACTCATATATTTATCCCATCCAGCTACAATGCTCTACACTGTGTGTCTGTGTGTGTGTGTATATATATATATATATATATATATATATATATATATATATATATATATATATATATATATATATATATATATATATATTTATAGTAATATGTACATATGTATATTAGCTGCTCTTGCTTGCTTGCTTTTTTTTTCTTGCCTTCTGATTGTTGCTCTGAGTGTTGCTATCCCTGTGCTGTTGCAATCCTGGAATTTCCCCGTTGTGGGACTAATAAAGGCTTATCTTATCTTATCTTATCTTATAAAGCCTATTCTATTCTATTCTATTCTATTCTATTCTATTCAGAGGTTTGTGCTCAAGATGAACAAACATACCTCTTTCCAGAAAAGTCAACATTTCACTAGAATCACTCCTCCTCCTAGGCATTTGCCTCAGTATTTACCAAACTTGGATACAATGATCATCTAGTGGGTCTGCATCCAAGTTGTGCTCAAGGTCAGGATCAAAGGTGAGGAGATCTGGGCGCCTAGATGATTTCATGAAAATTGCTACTCCTCCTGGGTAATTTCCCCAACAGTCACCAAACTCACTCACAAGGATCCTCATGTTTTTCTGCATCCAGGTTGAGCTCAAGGTCATTGTCAAATGTCATGAGGTCTGGGTATTTATGATTTCATGAAAATTGTTATTTCTCCTACGTCATTGATCATGACCTTAAGTGCATCTTGGGTCTGCATATGCTTGCTTAAGGTCAAGGTCAAATATCAGGTCATCTGAGCACTCTCAGGATGATTTCGTCAGGCTGGAGGTTACTCAGTCATCGACTGTCTGGCTTCCTTAACTGAATATTAATTTTCAAGCTCAAATTGTCATTTTTAAAACTATTCCAATTCATAATTGAATAGAATAACCATGGACAGCCATATAACAGTTCCAAGATCTTGTGATAAAGTAAAACTATGTGAGATTTTTACCTTAAAATACTGTTTCCACAATCATTTTGAAGCTACATCAACATTGACCAGACAAGTGTCACTGCCACCATAGCCTGAATGTACCCACATCACCTGCAATGGCATTAAGTAACTTCATGTTACGATTAGATAAGATAAGCCTTTATTAGTCCCACTATGGAGAAATTCCAGGATTGCAACAGCACAGGGATAGCAACACTCAGAGCAATAATTTAGAAGATAAGAAAATAAGAGCAGTGAATATACATATGTACACATAAATATAAATATAGATACACAGTGTGGCGCATTGTAGCTAGATGGAATAAACAGCATAACTGTGTATTTAGTTACCCCATATAGTGTGAATATGTACCCATACATATTGTCACCTTCCATAGCGACTGATATTGTCCTAGTTGTATACTGGAGGGGACCATTTTGTGTAAGTCTGTTGCGTCTTTTGCATTCAATACTATTAGGTCATCACATTTTTTTGCTATCTCTGCGAGCAGCCCTGCTTAGGCTATAAAGTCTGACAGCCGTAGGTAGGAAGGACCTGCGAAACCTCTCGGTCGTGCACCTAGGATGATGTGGCCTACTGCTAAATGAGCTCCTCAGTGTGTTCAGTATGTCCTGCATAGGGTGGGACTCGGACTCCAGCAGAGATGACAGCTTAGCCATCATCCTTCTCTCTCCTATCAACTCCACTGGGTCAAGGTGTTGCCCCAGGACAGAGCTAGCTTTCCTGATTAGTTTGTTCAGTCTCATCCTGTCGGCTGCTGTGATGCCACTGCCCCAGCAGATCACTCCAAAAGTGATGGGTGATGCCACCACTGAATCGTAGAAGGTCTTCAGGAGCACCCCTTGTACACCAAAAGACCTGAGCCTCCTCAGTAGGAACAGCCTGCGCTGTCCCTTCTTGTAGAGTGCGTCGGTATTGTGTGACCAGTCTAGTTTATTGTTCAAATGAACACCCAGGTACTTGTAGGATGTCACCATCTCAATGTCCCTGGATATTTACTGGTGCTGTGAGGGGTTGTCCTTTCCTGCGGCAGTCCACCACCAGCTCCTTAGTTTTCTCGCGTTGATCTGGAGGCAGTTCCAATGGCACCAGTCCACAAAGTCCTGGATAAGTCCTCTGTACTCAGCTTCATCTCCGTTGGAGATGAGGCCGACGATCGCAGAATCGTCAGAGAACTTCTGTAGATGGCAGTGTGTTGTGTTGTGTGAGAAGTCCGCAGTATAAAGGGTAAACAGAAAGGGAGCCAAAACCGTTCCCTGTGGGGCCCCCATGCTGCCGATGATCGTGTCGGACACACAATCCCGGGTTCTCACAAACTGTGGCCAGTTTGTGAGGTAGTCCAGGATCCACGATAACAGGTGCTGGTCCACCCCTGCGCACAGCAGCTTGTCCCTCAGGATCATCGGTTGGATGGTATTGAAAGCACTGGAGAAGTCAAAGAACATGATCCTCACCACGTTCCCAGGCTTCTCCAGGTGGAACAGGGAACGGTGAAGGAGGAAGATCACTGCATCCTCCACCCCGATGCCATGCTGGTAGGCGAACTGGAGTGGATCCAT
This sequence comes from Pholidichthys leucotaenia, assembly GCA_020510985.1. Lineage (NCBI taxonomy): Eukaryota > Metazoa > Chordata > Actinopteri > Cichliformes > Pholidichthyidae > Pholidichthys > Pholidichthys leucotaenia. Next base: position 226,132,469 of record CM035845.1, on the reverse strand, counting down.
CGCTGGTCCCACCAGGGGGCGGAAGTGATCAAGGAGCAGTCTCTCCAGGGTCTTCATCAAGTGAGACATCAGGGCCACTGGTCTGTAGCTGTTCAGGTCTCTGGGGTGGGAAGTCTTTGGTATGGGTACCACACAAGATGTTTTCCACAACTGTGGTACCCTCCCTAACTTCATGCTCAGGTTGAAGATGTGCTCCACAATCCCTCACAGCTGGTCTGCGCAGGACTTGAGGAGCTTCACGCTGATGCAGTCCGGACCCGAGGCCTTCCTCGCCTTGATCTTCCTCAGCTCCACCCTCACCTGGGTCTTAGTGAGGGTCAGGTTGGGGGGCTGTGTGCTGGGAGTGGGGGGGGTGTTGGTGGAGGGGGGCTGGAGGTGGACAGCAGGTCTCGATGACTGTAGAGGCAGCCGTGGTTGTTGTGCAGGCGGGGGGAGGGCGGTTGGTCAGACCTATTAAAAAACAGGTTCAGATAGTTCACCCACTCCCTGCCCCCCGTGGCCTTGGAGGAGGTATTTTGTAGCCCAGAGATGGTTTTGAGGTGTCTCCAGACCCCGCCAATGTTGCTGTGTTGCAGCTTGTCTGTTCCTGGTAGGATCACTGAAAAGTCAGAAGGTATATTTTACAGGGTGAGTCCAATTAGCCACCCATAGGACTTTAGCCACCAACTGCCAAAACAATGATTAGCTATTAAGACTCAGGCTTTAAAAGCACACTGCAGTGGATATATATTTGAAAACAAATCTACATTGTCTAAAATGGCATCTTATGTCCTTTTCCACAAAAAAACCCAAAACAAAACACTTTCATTGTCTTACAGTTGCTTGTAAAAATCTTTTACCTTTTCCTCCTCCTTAAAACGGCAGGATCTAATTAGGCCCACCCACATCCCAGTCCCCAGCACTCACAAGTCTGCAAGCTGGCAAATTTGACGTGCCAGTGCTTAGTCCTGATTGGCTTATAGTGACATCACAAAAACGCTTCGTCTAGACTACTTTTTCCAAGGGGAGAAGCTTAACTGAACTTTCACAGAAAAAAAAACAAACAAACAAACAAACAAGTGTGACTTTTCTCTCGATAGGTCTTGTAAGTCATAAAAAACATGTGACAGACATATTAACAAGAAAAAAAAAAAACTTGATTTGGACGGGTGTGTCACTTGAAAACATGCCAGTTGTAATCTTTTCAGTGTTGCTATACCAGTAACACTAAAGTTTCATATATGGCACTGCTTTAAGAAGACAAAAATCTTAAGCTTAATGTATCAACATGTTTTTTGAATCAACAGTGACAAACGTTCCACATCCTTTCTCTTCATGTTCTTTTACTTTTAAGCTTCTGACTGGAGATACAGAGATAAATGCATGTTTGCCATTGGTGTGGGTGTTGTGAATATAAATGTTAAACTCGACATGAAAATTTGTTTTTTAATGCAGATGACTGCTGTCCTTTTCTGTGAACTCTTATTCGGTTTGCAAGATAAAGTTTTGTTCAGGCTTTCTTTGTTGGTGGTGGTTCCAACAACATAAAAACTTCAACTCTGGAGCTTTTTGTTAGCAGACAAAAATGATCCTAAAACACCTTCGCACAAAATAAAGCTCTGAATTGTTTTGTCCTCAGAGGTGTTGACCCTAACTACATCCAAACTGTCTCAATAGGTACACTGCAGCACATGTCAAGAAAACAAGTTCGCAGTAATCGCTCAGTTGGTCTAGAGTCCACTAAATTGCCAACAAAAATCTTAGCATATAAATCATGCATAAGTCACGTATAAATCATGCATACAGTAAAAACTGCATTGCTGCATTAATGCGTCCTGTGTTCCCTTGCCTGAAACTTTTTCCTGCCCTTTTCCTTTCTTTGCTTCACGCCAAACTAACGCTCCATGTGGTTTCCAGATGGGTACCCACGGGATGAGATTGTGTACAAATGGAAGCGCAACTCAGTGGAGACTTCAGACCAGAAATACTGGAGGCTTTACCAGTTTGACTTCATGGGGCTCAGAAACACAACCGACGTGCTTACCACCACAGCTGGTGAGTAAAATGCTGAGAAAAGGTCAAGAGAAGGTCACCAACTCTGGGACCTCAACAACATACGACTTGCTGAACAGTTACATTTTGGGGCATAACAAACACAGATATGAGACCACAAAGAGGCGGTAAGTCAAAAGTCAGCTGGAGCTGGCAGGGGTGTAGAATGAAGCTTGAGAACTGCTCATGCTTCTCAACAATGGAACTCCAAGCTTTGCATAGGTTAACAGTAGCGCCATGCCCATAAATGTAATCATAAAAGTACAAGCTCAACGCTCATAAGTATTGCCCTTAGGCGTAAGGGTAAATAGCTTTTCTACTGACATTAATCACTAAGATTAACGATGAAAAAGGAAGCTTAATTATTCACCTCTTTTTCCTCTTTCTTCCTATACTTCCACTCCCACTGGTAACTCTTGCATATGTTGATTGTTTAATCGATAACAGTGGGGGGAAATTGTCACAACAGGTGCCAGTAATTGTACCGATAACATATGGGTTGATGACCACCTTTTCTGTGCTTTCTTACAAACCTCAAAGATAACCCCACAATATGTCCTACCTTAAAAATAATGAATGAGGCATATACAGGAAGTGATGCTAACCCCTCTTAACCTTGTTTGTGAGTTGCACATTCACTTTTAGTGAGGGCCATATGGTCTTTTGTCTTAGGAGAGGCGTACTCGGATCTGCATAATGTGACCTGATTCAGCTTTCCAAGAGCTGAACCCCTGCTCATGAATATTCGAGTAACAGGAGTGTGATTAGGAGAGGGGATAACAGGGAGTGGCATCACATTTTGAAGACACTTAGAGGAAATTAGGTGTACACCTTCGTTTTGTTAAAGCACTACAGTGTTTTCTCTATTATTATTCCTTTAATTATGGCATGGATTTCATTGCACCTGATCAGTGCAGACAACACAATCTAAGGTAATTTGTGCTTTTTTGCATGACACCATTTATAAGCAGTGTTGGGAGTAACTGTAACACCACTAGTTTTGCAGTAACGTGCTGTGTAACGAAAGTACTGTTTAAAGCTTCAGTAATGCGTTACAGTTACTGAATTTTGATCAGCTGTGTTACTCGCGCTACTTTTTGTGAATATGGATAGATATTTTAGCGCAAGCAGACTATCATACAACTTGCAGTTGCTAGACACCCTCCTCATCAGCTGCCAACTGGGGATGAATACACAGTTTTGGTGGCTATTGGCGGGACAACTGCCATCCCCAGTGCCACCAGCGGCCTCAAGCCACTGGAGGTTGTCATGCCAAAGGCAAAGGCAAGCAAATAAATAAGCAAATAAATATAAACTGACCCTACCGTAACTGACGCAGCTGTCACACTGTCTCCTCTGCGGGTCCATTTCCTGTCCTGCCCCAATTCACATCACAACCCTGTGGGAAAAAATGCCGTGGCGGTGGCGACTTCTCATATCAAGCCCTGATCACCTGTTGTCCACGCGGTGAGTTGCTAACAGCTCCTACCTCTGTGGTTAAACAAAAGTATTTTTTGAGCAAGAAGCTCGCATTTAATGTCTGCATTAAATGCATTTAAAGTTTTCTTACACAAAGAGAAAAAGTGACTGTAATTTGTTGCAGTAAAGAACAGCTTCTTCTAAGCAGTGAACTTTCATTTATCTATGCTTTCTATTTTATTTTATCTCATTCATTTACTTGCAGTTGTGATATGCAACTATTTCATGGAAGTAAATCCTCTACATATGCATTTTTAATGGGCTGGTCCAGGAGTGTCAAACATATGGCTCGTGGGCCAAAAACGGCCTACCAGGGGGTCCAAAATTTTCTTTGTGAATTCACAGCTTTATTTCTAGTAAATTTCTGACTTTCTACTGATTACAATAGTTTGTGTAAATCTGAGACTTTTTTTTTCTCTGTAAGATGAGACTTTTTTTTTCATCAGTTTTCCTTTTCTTCTTTTTTCTGATGAGAACAAGGGGCTCTTGTTCTTGCTGTGTGTGCAAGAGGATTTAAGTATGGATTTAAAAGTAACATGAAAGTTAGTTTCCCAAGTAACTTATTACTTTAATCATGCAGGAACTCAGAAGTAACTCAATTACTTTTGAAAAGAAGTAAGTAGTAGCTGTAACTAGTTACTATTTTTTTGTAACTTGCCCAACACTGTTTATAAGCAGCTATTTTTGTGAAAATGTGGTTATAACTGTGTTGTAAGTCCATGGTACTGTGTCCATCCATCCATCCATCCATCCATTCATTTACTGCTTATCCGGGGATCTGGATCACAGTCTAAGCTGAGAATCCTGGACTTCCTCTCCCCAGCAACCTCCTCCAGCTCTTCAGGGAGGATACCAAGGTATTCTCCAATATGTCCTGGGTCTGGTCCGGGGTCTCCCCTCAGTGAAACGTGCCCAAAACACCTCATGTGGGAGGCGACCAGGAGGCATCCTGACCAGATGCCCAAACCATCTCAGCTGATGACTGAACTCCTCACCCTATTTGTAAGGGTAAGGAGTTCAGTCATCCTATGGCGAAAGCTCATTTCAGCCAGTTGTATCCATACATAGTAGCATATTGTTTTAAATTTATAAGTGACAACTCAAAGAAAGTTTTGCAATGGCACGCTGTCAGTCATCCGTCATCCGGCCATCCATCCATACACATTTCACCGGAACTGCTACTCCTCCTAGTCAATTGGCCCAGTGCTCATCAAACTCACACACAATGATTCTCAGGTGGGTCTGCACCCCTGTTCTCCTCAAGGTTAAAGGTCAGAAGATTTGGGCGCTTGTGTAATTTCACAAATATCACTACTTCTAGGCAATTGCCTTGATGGTCACTTGATCCTCAGGTGGGTCTGCATTCAGGTGGTGGTGGTGAAGTTCAAGGTCAGGGTCAAAGGTCACAAGATCTGATATGATCCATCGGTCCATCCACATTTCACAGGAATCACTACTCCTCCTAGGCAATTGCTCCAATGCTCACCAAACCCTCAAACAATGATCCTCAGGTGGGTCTGCATCCAGGGTGTGTTCAAGGTCAAGGTCAAGATTAATGGTCAGTGGCTCTGAGAACTTGTGAGTTCACAAAAAGTTGCGCCTCCTAGGCAATTGCCCAGATTCTCAACAAACTCATGCACAATGATCCTCAGATGGGTCTGCATCCAGGTTGCACTCAAGGTCAAGGAGAGGGTCAAGGCTCAGGAGATCTGAGCACGTTTGTGATCCTTTCCTCAGGCCAAAATAAGCTACTTCGTCACTGACAGTCTGGTTAGTTGATTCCGTTCTGTTCTTAAAGGGAAGATCTTATGCACTCTTTCCACATGCTGACACCCTTTCCTTAATGTTGGCACTGGTAGACAGATTTGTGGAGTGGACAGAGCAGAATCACCTGAGGCCGGATGTCAGCAAGACCAGAGAGATGGTGATTGACTTCAGGAAGTAGAGAACACCTTCTCAGTCATTGCAGATTAGGAGGGAGGATGTGGGGGTGGTTGAAGACTACAAATATCTGGGTGTCAGGATCAGCAAGGGGCTGGACTAGAGATCCAACACTGATGCTGAACACAAGAAGGGGATGAGCAGACTAGACTTCCTGAGGAGATCCTGAGATCTCTGAGATCCTTCAACGTGTGCAGCAGGATGCTGGAGCTTTTCTACCAGACCACTGTCGCCAGCACCATCTTCTTTGCTGCTGTCTGTTGGGGTAGCAGTATCAGGGCCAGAGACACCAACAGACTTGACAAGTTTATCAAGAGGGCTGGCTCTGTAATTAGCCTCAGGCTGGAGACCTTTGAGACTGTGGTGGAGAGGAGAACACTAAATAAACTGTGATCCATCATGGACAATCCTGATCACCTCCTCCACCACACACTAGATAGACAGCGGAGCACTTTCTCCGGTAGACTGCTACAGCTTCACTGTTGAACGGCCAGGTACAGGAAGTCTTTCCTGCCACATGCCATTTCACTGTACAATAACTCACTGTGATGTTGTATTCTGGTCATAACTATGCTGCCATACTGCACCTTACAGTCTAACTGGTACCTCATATTTCATTCTGCTCTTGATAGTCCTGTATTGTGCAGCGGTATGATTCATGTGTTTGTACAGGTCACCATATATTCAGCTATGATGTATATGTGTTTTTATAGTAGTGTTAGTTTTACTTTCCATGGGTAATGCCTTTGTCTGTCATGCGCGTGTTTCTGTCGTTTGGTTGTCTACTGTCATGCTGCTGTTACAATGTACTTTCCCAGTTTGGGATCAATAAAGTACATCTATCTATCTATCTTAATGAAATACTTGTGATATGTGTTGGTCAAAATACATCAGCCCTTAATTATTTCAGCATCATTTTTAATAGATTTTAAGAGGCTTCCTCAAAATGACTTGTTTCATTGCAGATTTCTTTAACTCATTATGAGCCTCATTTCACCCCACTCTCCCTCTTTTGTGTGTTGTGTGAGTGGTCATAAGAATATGACTGGGATACAGTAAGCAGAGAAACACCCGTGAATGAGCGAGAGGCTAATTTTGCTAACAGAAGGCGGGTTAATATGTCACACTCTCACCGCCATGGTGGTAGACAGACCAACCTCAAATTTGTCTTGCATTTCAGTAGCTCAAGTGCTTCACATATAAGACAAAAAAATAAATCAATAAAAACTGAAATAAAACAGACTGTGACCAATGACACGACATACAGTATATTACGTTAACAAATCAGTACATCCAAGGGCCCTTTAAAGTGCAGCAATACTGGGATTCAACCACAGCTATCCCTGGTTTGAATGCCTCTCCTCTGTTCTTCTCTCCTATTTCTCTCCTAACTGTTTCTATCCAATAACAACTAAATTCCCCACAATAAATCTAATAAAATATATGGTCTACAGGAAAGAATTCATCATGCCCAAGACCGGTTGGGCTGCTAGCTGTGCTGTAGCAATGTGAGCTCTGTGGGCTCAGTGGGAAACTTTATCTTCTCCTTCTAGCAGAGGGCATGCCAGACCAGCCCTGGGCAGGTGTGTATCAGGTCTGTTAAGTAATGATGTGATAACCTCACGGAAGAGAGCAGCAAATCCAAACAAGACATATCAGGCAGAGTTTTAGTCCTAGTTTCTGTGGGAGAGAACTCCTGTGCAAGCAGACATTGGGCTGTTTGACTTTGCAGACCATATAATGTCACCAAGATTCCGCTTAACCCACTAAAATAAAGGGGAAACTCCAAAAAGTATAATCGGGACTCTTTAAGTTGTTCGACGGTAAATAGGGAAAATAGTCATAGAGGCTAAATGCATTTTTGTACCATCCTATAAACATATGTTTTTAATGTGAGAGTTGATGGGAATTGACTTGCTTTTGGAAACAGCCTCAAGTGGCCTTAATAATACAAATGTAACCTGATTGAAAATTCAAAATAAATTAATTTTCCATCTTTGTCTTTTCTGATCATAAAAAAATGTGATTGAATAACTCACTTATTCTGAGACACACTGATGGCCTAATAAATTGTTTTTCAAGTCTCCCGCTGTATCGTCAAAACACAGCCAAAGTAATTTTCTGCTGAGCTGCTCAAAAGCAATGGTAAACCTCGACATCTACCTCATGCTGTTTGAGAAAATTAGCCGTTTTCTCATTTGTTACCTCGTTTCTTTTTCCTGTTTCACTTGCCGTAGCTCCGTCTCCACACGCATGATGATTAGATCCCCAGCTAAAAATACCTATCATTAATTTACATCACGCCAAACCTCGAAAGTGCTGCATTTCTCTTCCTCTATTTCTCTTCTCCCTCTGTCTCCCGCTCCTTGCTTTATCCTTCGTTACTCACAAACATGTGGGTATGGGGCTGTTTTAATGAGGACGGAGTGGACCGATCTCTGGTCACGGTGCCACGGGGGACCCCAGCTGCAAATTCAATGTTGTTGTCAGTTCGGCGGACTCCTCTTTAGAAGGCTCCAAACATGTATTTATAAAGAAAACTGTTTTGTTTAACCACTTCAGTGACCTCTCTTACACACATCCTGGACTCTTCCAGCCACAGTTAAAGCTAAAATCTTTACCAAAAGTATCACTGTATGTGCAAGTGGCAGCAAGTCTGGCATTGATCAGGTGGTAAACAAAGATATTGCTAAGTGCTAAATAAATGCTTTGCAGATAGATACAGCAAACTTTTATCTGTGACGTGTGGCTTTATTTATATGTAAATATTTGATAGTGATTTCCAAGCACTTACCTTTCCTCTATCTGGGCAATGACCGTTCAAACATAATTAAGTTATCATTACTAAGCACAACAAGAGCTGCGGTTGGAATGTACTGTATTTCTTTTTAAAAAATCCTGTACAGATACTGTTATGTAAAAATTAGATTAAAGCTTTCTGAGATGTTAAGTGTCATGATGGCAGTGCTACTTGTTTGATATGTTCCATGAAATACATACTGGATTGAAACATAGACATCAGTAGTACTGTATAATCTTCACTAAATGTAGATGATGTAACGTTCTGTCTTCAAACTGACTTTTTTTTTCCATTATTCCTCCCATGACTAGGTAATTTTAGATATTCAGTTTTATTTCTATAGGGCCAGTTCAAAATTTTTACCATAATGCCTGCAATAATAAAGCTTCATCTAACATTAAATAAATAACCTGTGAGAGTGCTGATATTTGTGGATAGGATACATCAGTACAGGCTCACTATTTATCAAGGTCAAGAGACTTCTTGGTTAGAAATGCTTCTATTGCTTAAATGCAACTAACTTATTGATAAGGTAATAGCATTAAGTTACTACCTTTTTATCTAATTTGTAACAATGGCTTATTACTAATGAGATTAAAAAAAACCCCACTGTACTACAAATGCAGTGTTTGTTTCAAGACTTCCCATTTAGAAGATCAGAAGGAGATGCACTAGCTCTCATTTATCAAAAGTGCATAGAAATCGGCGCACATTTGGGTGTAAATATGATCGTATGAAACTGTCTCTGTGGTATTTACGAAACCGTTCGTATCCGGTTTAGTTTAGTTTTATTGGTTTATTTGTCAGGGACAATGTACAGAAAAAGAAATGTACAGAAAAAACATTGAACACAGGGTAAATATGCTCTGTACCAGATCATAGCATTTTCACTGATTTCCATATGTAGTCCCTGAGGCAGGCAGGAAGATATTAAAAGAAAAACAGCACATACAGTATACATAGCAATTCAGGTCAGGTTTCAGAAACTATTGACCCTGAAACAAGCAAGGGAGTAAGTTTAAAAGGTTAAAAGATAAGAGAGACGGCACACATAAAAACAATTTAAGAGTACAATTTCATGATCCCATTTAAGGGAGACAATCAATGCTGGCAGGCTTGATTGCATAAAATCCCTTTTTTTAGTCTCTGTGGTAAAGTTTCTATGATTTGTTTTGGTCTTCAAAGCAGTGGGGAGCTTGTTCCATTCCGTTATAGTTTTGTATGAGAAAGCTGATTGTCCAAAAGCAGTTCTACGTAGGGGGAAGCAACAATGCCACCTAGAGGAAGTCCTTGTTACTCTGGTATTTTGTTCAGAAGTCAGGTACACAAAAGTCTTAAGCTGGATTCATGCTGCACCTCTGCTGTCCGTGTAAGCGTAACCAGAAACCTCGTGTGACAAAATTTACGTCATCGTCTCCACTCCACTAGTGTCCGCAGTGCTCGACTGCGGATGACCGCATGCAGCCAAAATTTTGTGACCGCACTGCCTGCCCATGACCTGAATGCATTGAAAAGTGAACGTCCCATTCACGAGGTGGCGATATCGGCACAGCATACGAAGACAAAGTAGATGAAGAAGACAATGAGGGAGCGGAAGATGAGAATAAGCATACATGAATCATGCAGAAATACTTCAGCAGCAGCATCTTCGTGGAAAAGGAGTGAAAACTGGGAAGTCAAGCAGCAGAAAGCAAGCAGCATTTCTTTGTTGGTGAAAATTCTGGCCCATCAGTGCATTGGCGCTACCTATTGGGCGGGAGTGAAACTACAAATGATGGTTGTGCGCGTGCATCAATCGCTTGGCCTGGGTAGATGAAAAAAATGATCATGAACAGCACCCCATGTGTGCCGGGCTCGTCCAAAGCGGACTAGAGAGGAAATGCAGCATGAATAAGGTTGCGTGTCCACCAAACTGTCATGTCCGCTGCGTAATCGTGCAGCGAACATATGAATGGATACAAGCCCAAAGTGCAGTAATGTAACATGTTTATTTACAAAAGGGAAAATATACAAAATGTCCAAATAACAGTCACTGTAGAGAGAAGGTGAGACAACCGGCTACAAGCTTCGTTGGCTTGGATTAGATGCCACACGCGCTCCAGGCAGGGTAGAAGCGGAGAGGAAAGGCATAAATGAGGGAAGATTTACATACATGTTGGAGCGGATAGGCTCTGAGGTACAACATGGTGTAGTCCAAAAGGAAGGGAGCCAACAAACAGCGAGCCAGGATGTCCAAGGTTGACTTAAGCTGTCACACTGACTGATCACACCGCCTCGCATAAGTACCCAAATCACTAATGAAGGCAAGTGGTCACAGCCGTGTGGCAGGCAGGTGCATGTGTGAGTGTGCGTGCGTGCGTAAGTGTGCATGTGTGCGCATGTGGTGATGAAATGCAGCCGGTGAATGTTTGGCAAGAGGAGGAGGCATGGCTGTAGGACTGGCAGAGGGCAATGCTCAATGAATCTGCCAGCTGGAATTAATAAACAATAATCAAAGACCTACGACCACAGATCGTGGACGGGGTCGAAGACAACCCCGAACATGACACAAACGCATTTTTTCAGCTCTGGGCGGCTATTTTCCATTCATTCTCTATGTAGGCCAGCGGCACTGAAACGCTCTCGGAGGTGGACATTTTTTGTCGCGGCACTCTGGGCGCTCAGAGTTGAAAAAAGTTCAACTTTTCAGAGACTGCAGCTGAGCTCGTCAATGTCAGACCTAAGCAGCCAATCAGAACTGCTGCATGGGTGGGACATAGGACCCAGGTACTCGTCTGTACTCAGACCCCTGCTTTCCGTGTCATCATATTTCACATCCAGAGCTGCTAAAACACGTTTCCTGTCCATTGTTATTTAGAGACTGCTATTAAAAAAATCTGTAGGAAGTCTGACAATAGGAAAAGAGGAAGTGATGAGCTGAGAATGACAAGCTGTTGCAAGTTGTTGCTGGGATACAGGGCACAGACTTTTTTTTCCTCAGAGCACAGAGCACAAACACTGAAAAAAAAATGCTCAGGGCCGTCGGGTGACAAAAAACGTGTTTTGTGCACACGCAGCCTTAGGCTTCAAGAGATGGGGGTGCAGAACCATGGATGGTTTTAAAAAACAACTGTATATTTGCATACATGATCATATTTTCAAAACTTAACATCTTATGATTGGCAAACATACCACAATGGTGATACTGTCGTGTCTTCTTATCCAGAATTTTGATATATTGTTTATACAGGGATTCCAAGGGTTTCAGAGTCGTACTGTTGGCTTTTGACCAGCAAGAGATGAAATAGGAGAAATGTGTCAGAATCATAGCTTTCAGAAAGGTTTTTGATGCTTTTAGAGTAAGTGAGTTTCTGACGCAATGATAGTTTGCAAGGTTATATTTCAGAGTGCGGCTCATCTGTCTTATGTGCTTATGTGATCGTACGATCGTTCGCTCATTGATAAATCTGACTGATGGATCCAAGCGTCATTTGAATTCCACACCCACGTCTTGCCCCCAGAATTTACGACACAGGGGAACATGAGACGGCAAAGAGAGAAACTTTTCCGAAGTAGAAATTGACTATGTCATACGAAAAGTGAAAAATAATTATAAAGTATAGTCTGTCAACCTCGAAACTCACAATAAATACAAAAGAACCACGTTATGGGGAGACTGGTGATGTGCAGCACTGATGGTGTGATCAGCTGATCTCCATTTGACTTAGATGTTTGACTAAATATTGTCCATTTTGTCATTTTGAAGCATGCTAGTCAAACATGAGAATTTATAACTTATTATTATGCAGGAAGATGGTCCCTCTCCAGCACAGCTGTCCGATGTGCAGTTGTGTGTATTGGCTCTGTCATCTCTCAATAATGTGTAGAAACGCACAGGACAAAATAAAATAATTTCCCCACATCTTCTCTGCTATTCCAATTTTCTCTTGTTCTCTTCTCTAGCAGTTTTTATTATCCCGATGTGGATCACCTCGACCGTGCACTTCTGTGTCTAAAGCTGTGTTGTAGTTTAGTTAATGGATAATTTATAAGAGATAGCTGTGAGATACTGTACTACATTACAGACAACTTAGTCAAAGCAGTACTTTTTAGAATGTTATTTTAACACAGCACACAGGAGACTCCTTACAGCTCAGATATACAAATACAGTAATAAAACCACAACTGAAAAAACCTGCAGCTCAACTTCAACAGTAAAAAAAAAAAAAAATAAATCTGAAACTAAATTCAGTTTTACATATTCCATCAAATAACTATTTTTTTAAAAAAAAATCTGCTTAAATCTGTTTTAATATTGGCTGCAGTAACATGGATGAAATGTTCAAAATCAGCCTCTTTAGTCTTTAAAGTAAATCATCAAATCTCTCATCTAAATTTAACACAAGGCAAACATCACCTGAAAGGTTGCGCTGCTCATTATAATTTAATATGATGAAATAATTCTCCCTCACAGCAGGTTTCTCTGCTGCACAGGAGTCTGCAGCCACTTGAAAATTTGCGTACCCAAACTCAGAGTTAATATGAGATTTGAGAACACTGTACGATAACGTTCAGATTGATATATACCTATCTGCATGTTGAAATGATCGTATGACCACTTTTCTGTCTTACACACCTTTGATAAATGAGGTCCAATGTGTCTTTATACATAGATTTAGAGAAAGCATAGGGTGCCAAGAAAGATACTGTAGTACTGCATAAGGGAGCTCGGAGTGACAGAGAGGTATGCGAGGGTGCGATAGGACATTTATGAAGACTGTGAGTTGGTGGTGCTGTACGAGTGACCAGTGGGTTCTAGTGGGAGTGGGATTACATAAGGCAAGAGTTTCCATGGACTATGATGTTTGCAGATGACATTGTGATGTCTAGTGAAAGTGTCATGGGGGCATGACAGCTTTGAGCTATTGTATAATTTTGGACTTATTGTTATTATTGTGGGGAGCGTGAAATAACAAGACTGAATCATTTCTCAGTTCAGGTTTTAATGTCGTGTTCACATCCCCAGCTATCTCTCAAGAACACAAGAGAGAGAGCTGAGTCAAAACCTTCTCTTTTATACAGTCAAGGACAAAGGAAGAATCACATATCACCGTCAAAACCCCCTATTGACAATAACTCCCCCCCCGCGCCCTTCAGTCCTCCGCCTGGGCTCCAGGAGGTCAGGAAGTCCTTTCAGCTCCTTATCGCTGTACCTCCGTCTTCTTGTTGTTATCCACAGGTGGTCCAGACATATTGTCCCCTCTAAGACGTGAGGTCAATCCACACATGCAATCACAAGCATCCCATAGTGCTTATACATATGTAGGTAAAAATACATGAGCTACATAACCCCCCCCAAACGTCGAAGAATGGACAATATATCAGAGTTAATAAAACATGATAACCTCAGTAGCATAGTCTATACCACATGATCATATCAAAAATCAGTGATAACATCCATAGCATAGTCTATACCACATGATCACATTAAAATTCAGTCTGTACGTCGTCTGGGTTTCAGACGTCTTCCAAACCTGCTGTAAGCAGGTCTCGCCGTCCCTGCGGTGCCATCCTGCAAAGAATCTGCAGACTGAGGAAGAGAGTGGTTACTTGATCCCTGTGGGGGCTCAGGGACGTGTTCCCTGGGGAGTCTACTACGTCGAGGTGCCCTCGCCACGGGTACAGACTCGTCGTTCATCACAAAAGCAGGCTTTAGTCTGTCAATACTAACTGTCTCTTTTCTGTCTCCCAAATCTAGCACAAAATGCTTAGCACCTGATTCCACCACCCTATGCGACCGTGCAAGGACAGAAGCAAAGTCCTTTCTCCGTAGGTGTTGATGCTCGAGCCGTTCGCCGCCGTTGCCCCGTCACCACGGGGGCCAGCCAACCGGTCGGCATAGGTTGGGGTGATGAAACTCACTTGGGCTCCGGTGTCTATGAGGAAGTGCCACCCGGAGCTCGCATCTGTGATGTACAGCAGCTTATTTTTTTCACCGAGAGCCGAAGCTGCTAACGAATCCCGGTTCTGGAGTTTCCCGAGCTCTTGTTGCTGCACGGTGGCACACACCTGTGTGCCTTCTCTGCGAAACGCCGGTGGTAATAACAGAGGCCATCTCCTCCGCTGCGCCAGGGCCGCTTCGCTGCCATTGTTGGTGGGGCTGGCTCCGCTGTCTCTGGCTCTTCGTTGCCTCGGGTCGCCGCACCTAGGTCTGTTGCTGCCGCTGTGGCCGTCTGCTCGCCGCAGGAGTCGAGGAGCCGCTGCGCCTCTCGGGCCAGCGCACGGACGTCCCGCTGGGTCACACAAGGCATGCCGGAGAGTGTCCCTCTCATGTGTGTCGGGAGGTTGCTTAGGAAGATGTGCTGAAATAGGAAGTTATCGTTGTCCGAGTCCCTCAGCTGCAGCATGTCTTCCATCAGGGCGACTGGTCTGCGCCCTCCCTGGCCGTGCATAGCCAGGAGCCTCCTAGCCCTCTCTTCGGCTGAGGGCGTGAAACACTCGGTGAGGGCAGCCTTCAACTCGCCGTATTTGTTGTAAGCGGGTGGCTGCCGTACCAGGCTCCGCACGCATCGAGCTGTGCGGTCGTCGAGTCTTGCGATGACATGGTAAAACTTAGTGTCATCCGCTGTTATTCCTGCGAGCGTGAACTGTGCCTCAGCCTGGAGGAACCACGAGTCCGGGTTGTCCTGCCAGAATTCTGGCAGTTTAATGGAGACGGCGCTCGCTCGGGCAGACTCTGACGAGTCTGGATCATGGGAATTGTTTCCCGGCATTCTCAAATGTCTCTGGTCACCAATGTGGGGAGCGTGAAATAACAAGACTGAATCATTTCTCAGTTCAGGTTTTAATGTCGTGTTCACATCCCCAGCTATCTCTCAAGAACACAAGCGAGAGAGCTGAGTCAAAACCTTCTCTTTTATACAGTCAAGGACAAAGGAAGAATCACATATCACCGTCAAAACCCCGTATTGACAATAACTCTCCCCCCGCGCCCTTCAGTCCTCCGCCTGGGCTCCAGGAGGTCAGGAAGTCCTTTCAGCTCCTTATCGCCGTACCTCCGTCTTCTTGTTGTTATCCACAGGCGGTCCAGACATATTGTCCCCTCTAAGACGTGAGGTCAATCCACACATGCAATCACAAGCATCCCATAGTGCTTATACATATGTAGGTAAAAATACATGAGCTACAATTATGATTTATTCTGTCCACTTTCAGGGATTTGTTGTGGATATTCATTGTGTCCTCTGGGCTCATATTTATTCTGAAAGGACTCCCTGTAGTGGTTCTGGTTTAGTTAGTTTAACTTTATTCACTGTCTTTTCTTGAAATGCATTTTCCTGTTAGTCCTGGTTTATGATTGACAGTTTAAGATAAGCTAAGATATGATAAGATAAGCCTTTATTAGTCCCACAATGGGGAAATTCCAGGATTGCAACAGCACAGGGATAGCAACACTCAGAGCAATAATTAAGAAGATACGAAAAATATAAATAAGAGCAGTGGATATACATATGTACACATAAATATATAAATATACAGTATATACAAAGTGCGGAGCATTGTAGCAAGATGGAATAAACAGCATCACCGTCTACTTAGTTATCCTACATAGTATGAATATGTACCCATACATATTGTCACCCTCCGTAGCGACTGATATTGTCCTAGCTGTATACTGGAGGGGACCATTTGTGTAAGTCTGTTGCGTCTTTTGCATTCAATACTATTAGGTCGTCACGTTTTTTGCTATCTCTGCGAGCAGCCCTGCTTAGGTTATGCAGTCTGACAGCCGTAGGTAGGAAGGACCTGCAAAACCTCTTGGTTGCGCACCTAGGATGATGTAGTCTACTGCTAAATGAGCTCCTCAGTGCGTTCAATATGTCCTGCATAGGGTGGGACTCGGACTCCAGCAGAGATGACAGTTTAGCCACCATCCTTCTCTCTGCTATCTCCTCCACTGGGTCAAGGCGTTGCCCCAGGACAGATCTAGCTTTCTTGATCAGTTTGTTCAGTTTACTTTTAGGTTTAAAGTCTGGTAATTTTCCCTTAGCTGTATTGTACTCTCTGGGTTTCTCCTTAGTTTCATTTATTGCTGGTTTTATTACCTTTGCCAGGGAGGTCATATTTTCAGTAGCGTTCGTTGGTTTGTCTGTTTGCTGGTTGGTTGGTTTGTCTGTTAGCAACATAACTCAAAAAGTTATGAATGGATTTTGATGAAATTTTCAGGAAAGGTGTGTAATGGCAGGGGGAACAGATGCTTAAATTTTGGTGGTGATTTGGTCACAATGTGGATGCAGGAATTTTTTGAAATTTATTTTATATATTAGTCTGGCACTCTTCATGTACTGCCTAAGACGTGTCCACTCAGTTACGTGCGTGGTCACGCCATAGGGCCGCACACCTCGGCAACCCGGAAGTCAAACACTGCAGAAAAAGTGTTAAGGGGCATATCCACCAAACCCATTTTTCCTGCTGTGGGTGACTATTTTCTATTCATTCTCTATGTAGTCCAGCGTTTACAGCACGGAACGTCCTCGGCGCTGAAACGCTTTGAGCAGTGGCCCCTTTGCCGCGGTGCTCAGGGCTGACAAAAGTTCAACTTATCAAACTAATGTACAACTGCACTCGTCAATGTCACACCTTTCTAAGCAGCCAATCAGAATTAAGGAAGGGTGGGACATAGGTCACCGGTACATGAAGACAAGATCGGGAGGTGACAGTGGAAGAGGTGGAGGCTGAACTTTGCTGCATCAAACAATGTGAATTTGCAGTTGATAACTGCAAAAAAAAAAATGGTATGACACTGCACTGTTGTGTTATATTGCTGAATAATTATGAACCCTGTCAGTAAACTGTAATAGAGAAGAGAGGAGGAAAAAAAGAAAATTGACTTGAAACATTCAAGAAACCATGATGTTGATTTAAGGTGGAATTGCCCAGCCCCAATGTATGGTCAGTACAATTATGACAGTCGTATAATAATAATAATAATAATAATAATAATAATAATAATAATAATAATAATAATAATACTGGATTGCATTTACAGTATATAGCACCTTTCATTCAGATTTTCAGGAAAGGTGTGTAATGGCACACTGAACACATGATTAGATTTTGGTGATGATCTCAAAATGGCAAGGCTCTTATCTTCTCAGAGTGTTAGCAACAACACTCCAAAACTACTGGATGGATTTGGATGAAATTTTCAATAGAGATGGCCCTTGGCCCAAAGATGAACTCATTAGATGTTGGAGATGATCTGTGAGTGCATACCTCCGCCAAGGCCTTCTCTCACAATGTACAGATGGATGGCAATATGGACGGACAAATGGACGGAGGGGAGGACAACGGGAGGAAAGGATGGAGCCTTGGTGGAAGTATACGCTCTCTGAGTGCCCTCTAGTTTAGTCATGCTTTAGGTCCAGTCTTAAGATCCTGTCTTCCAGTGTGTATCTCCCTCTGGGTTTCCTCCTTCCAGATTATTGTTCTTGTCTATCTGTGCTTCTTGTTTCTGTCTTTCCTCATTATTGTCACTACCTGCACTTGCCCAATTGTTATTAGCTGTTTCCCATCACTTGATGGTCTCTCTAGCTTAAATGTTTGTCTTGTGCCTTTGTCTGACACGGCATCATTAATGTTATTGTTCTCATGCTCTGTGGCTGTTCCCCTGGCTTATTTATCTTCCTATAGTTTGGTACATTTATTATTCATAGTCTTCAGTTCCTTGCTTTTTTCTAAGTCTAGTGTAACCCAGTGCTAAAAACGTAAATAAAATTATAAATATCGATACCGCTTTAAAAAAAAGGAGGACACTCATTTCACAATGGGAATAAATATTTTGAGGATAAATATATAGATAAATATAAGTTCATAAAATATAGTCCACTACGGGATACCCGAACGGTTACATAAGGCACTTTTCCATTTGGAACTCAAAGGCTTCTTTTGGCCTGGAACGGAACAGTACAGTTCGGTACCCATGTTTTTCCACAGCACAAGGCTCACTGTAGCATGGGTGGGAGAAGGAGGGAGTCCGAGGCGGGATTTGGAGGGAGTTGGAGGCGGAGCTACGCTCCCCATGAGGCGGCGCCATATTCCTGTTCAGTAAAATCAACATCGAAACATGTAGCTCCAAAAATAATGCAAAAGTTAAATATTTTTGGACACTCATGTCAGAAAGTGAGACCCATATATTATACAGAATCATTAATCAGACAGTGAAGTATTGTTAGATTTTAATCATTTATTGGCTCACAGCGCATGAATATCAAAAATTACTTTTCTCGACAAATAGATGGTTAGGTAAAAATACATGATCTATGTCAAAATCATGGAGAGACTGTTGAGACGTCATGGAATTTATCTGCTCCAGCCAGTGGTGTCGTGGCAAAACATGGATTAGGTGCCATATGAGCCGTTAAATATATATTTCAACAGGTAAACAGTACTAAGTTGGGCATAAGATATATTTAGCAATTATGATGCATTTTAAGCCAAAACAAATGGATCTAGGATTAGAAGTAATTAAAATAAAGCAGTCCCAAGGTTACATGGAGAAATACGTGGATTAACTGGAAATATATTGTATTGAGTATTGCTGACTACATGTAGATACGGTATAAATATATATTCTCTGCATCAACAGTGAACTATACTTGTATTCATGTAGTATTGCCCTGGGAATTTTGACAATAAATCTTTGTACTTTTGCAGATGTCTCTATTTTGTTTTACAGTCTTCAGCAAATAATTGTGTTGGTTACTTTTCTTAAAATGAGCCATTATTTTCAAAGTCACTGATAAGTGGTTCGTACTGTTGACTCTTTTCCCACCGGTGTCTGAAGAGACAAAATAGAAAATCATGATGCAAACACATAAATCACTAACTTGTTTATTCCAATCAGCAGCAAATTACAGATTATTTAGAATGTGCAAAATTCAAACTGTAAAAAAAAAAAGAAACAGACAAAACGTGACAAAAAATAAGCAACAGCACAACACAGACTGGATATGATAATCCTTGTGTGATTTTACATGTTGTTTTGTATATACAGCCGTGGACAAAATTATTGGTACCCCTCTGTTAATGAAAGAAAAACCCACAATGGTCACAGAAATAACTTGAATCTGACAGAAGTGGTAATAAATAAAAATTCTATGAAAATTAACTAATGAAAATCAGACAATGCTTTTGAATTGTGGTTCAACAGAATTATTTTAAAAAACAAACTAATGAAACAGGCCTGGACAAAAATGATGGTACCCCTAGAAAAGATTGAAAATAGGCCATAGGGACATGTTCAACCAAGATGTGTCCTCTAATTAACATCACAGGTGTCTACAAACTTGTAATCAATCAGCCTATTTAAAGGGTGACAAGTAGTCACTGTGCTGTGACCATTGTGGGCTTTTCTTTCATTAACAGAGGGGTACCAACAATTTTGTCCACGTGTGTGTGTTTGGAGTATTTATTCCTTTAGTTTTTGTTTAAATTGTCCAAGCTTTGTACATGATTTTAATTCAGGTCCAAAAGTGTTCCACAGTCTGACTCCTTGCATTGAAACACAGTGTTGCTTGATAGTAGTTCTCAGACCCCAGGGCAGACCCAGAACTCACTGGAGAGACAACATCTCCCAGTTGGTCTGGGAACACCTTGGTATCCTCTCTGAAGATCTGGAGCAGGTGGTTGAGGAGAGGGAAGTCTGGGCTTCTCTGCTTGAACTGCTGCCTCTGCGACCTGGACCTCTGGAAAAGTGGTAGAAGATGGATGGATGGATGTCATGTATGGGAGCATTAATGAATGATACAAAGTCTATAGTGTGGGTTGATTCAGCAAATATTTCACTCTGCGCAGTATTGTGACTGATTTGCATATTTTACCTTTAATATAATTAATATGTGACTTCCAACACAGTTTATTATCAATTATTACACCAAGGATTTTAATTTTGGATACCCTTTCAATCTCTACACCATTTATACTGAGTTTAAATACTGAGTTGTTGTGATGGTGTGAAATAACGTTATCAATAAAATTTAGCCACAGCTGTGTCGCCCTGGTTTCAAGTGTGGGTGGTGTTTTGTGCTTGTATTGCTAAAATATAAAAGGAAGAACTACAGTGGGTCTCAAATATTTGTAATGTGTTCTATTACTGAATGAGTTTAAAGATGAAATACTATACACATATAAACTAAATTCTAATGGTGACTGAACATCTCCCATTCCCCAAGGTGCAAGATACACTATTATGACTATAACTCATAAAGGATCACAGAAATGATCTGATAAAAATAAATAAACAAGCAGTTTATTTTATGGTGGCTACTATTGGATGTGCCATTCATTTTCAATTACTCTGTAATTAATATTCACACAAATGAATCTCAATTCAGTCCCTTTCATATTAAGTGGAAATTGTGCGACTTTAAATTTGGCACTTTACCTAAACTTTAACTTAAAGCGAGGTAGTTGGATCCGGGGAAAAAAATGCTTTTTTTGCGTGCATGGAAAGAAAATCCTACAGACACATATAGTGCGATTGTCTGCAAGTGTGAATGACCTCTTCCATGAGCAAATGTAGGTTTTTTGGTCCGTGGCTGTTTAAATTGAATTCTTTCCTCCCGAAAATATCATTTTTGAATATTAATTACAGCTAAATGGGAGCAGTTTCGATGCCAATATTTCACATCCTAATATACGTGTTCTATACACCATTGGCTTTTGCGTATCCGACTGCCTCGCTTTAAAAAGCAAAAGATTTGACTATAAATATGATGTGTTGTATACCTGTCAAAATACATTGGTGTCAAAACGTCACCATTCTGAGCAGATCCTGTTTGGACTCTACAATGAAATACACACAAATTAAGTACATGCACAGCACGAAAGTGCAACATGTAAAAAAAAATAAATAAACTTTTTAACCAGGATTACAACTAGCTTATTTCATCAGATATTGTCAACACAAAAAAACAACATACAAGGACGGACATAGCATTAAGCTAGGTCATCGTTTAAACACGATTAAGTTTTTGTCTGTCCTAAGTGAACTTTCCACTGTTGGAAAAAATAATATAAAGCATGAATATCACATCACTCACCGTCCTGTATATCACAATATCACGGCTTCAACTGCTGAAGTTGGGTGCGTCGCAGCTGTACATTCAATTCAATTTGGGTGGCTGGGTCTAATTCCCGGTGCGTCTCCGTGTAATTTCTGGTGCGTCTGTTTGTGCGCACCACTGCAAGCTCAGTCTGCTTCCCTCTGCATTCTCTCATCAGCCGAAATGCACAGGAAACTCTGCTGGACTGCGGTGTTAGATTTCTGCTGATTTCTGTTAAGCCATTCTATCGTTGTGGTTTTATAATATCACTTGTTTGCGGACTCACTGACGAAAAATTGCAAATGGTGACCAGCAAGCGATTCTCGAAAGTCAGCGTAACGCCCACTCTGATGACGCTACGCACAGACCAATGAATGGCCAGCAGTGGCGTGACGAAACGGTGCCGGTACGCTTCGGATTTGCTTTTAACGGTGCCGAAAATAGTGTCGATAAAACTGGAACAGTTCCGAAAAAGCGAACTGTGAGGCCATTGGGTTCCAAAAGGAAAAGCGGACAATGGAGCCGGAACCGTTCTAAAGGAGGCCTTTGAGTTCCAAATGGAAAAGTGCCTATAGTGATCAGGGTCTTGATTTTGAGTCCCATATTATAAAAGAACTTTGCAAAATCATGGGCATTCGCAAAATCTGGACGACACCCTATCACCCCAGAGGTAACCCGGTAGAACGTTTCAATAGAACGTTATTGAGCATGCTGGGTACTCTGGAGGCAAAGAACAAATCACATTGGCACAACTATGTAAAACCACTTGTACATGTGTACAATTGTACAAAAAATGACACTATTGGTTTTGCCCCGTATGAGTTAATGTTCGGTCGTCAGCCGAGATTGCCCATCGACCTTGCATTTGGGCTCCCGTTTCGCAACAAAAGTTTCAGGTCACATTCCCAGTACATTAAAAAACTGAAGACAACTCTACAAGAAAGCTACAAAGCTGAAAGAAACAAAACAAGATCTGATATGCGAGTGAAACCCTCAAAACTAGAACCAGGCGACAGAGTTTTCGTACGTGCAGTCCGCCACAGAGGAAAGCACAAACTAGCAGACAGGTGAGAAGCTGAAATCCACATTGTGGTGAACCAAGCAGGTGACTTGTCTGTTTACACTATAAAACCTGAGACAAAAGATGGTCCTGTTTGCACCGTTCACCGCAACCTCTTGCTTCCCTGTGGTTTTCTTGCCCCTGTTGAAGAAGAACCTGTCCAACCAAAACGTGTCCGCAAACCTAAGACAAGACAATCACCTGAACAAAGTGAGGAATGTGAGAATTTGGAACCGGAAAATGAGGATGTCTATTGGTACAGAGAAGAATCAATCCAAACGCCCATAAAGCTCATTCAAATCTTTGAAATTCCCCATCCAAAGACATTCTTTAAAGAAGACATTCCTGCTGAAACTCACTTACCCGAGAATGACAACCAAATACAAAATGACAATTCACCTGGATGTGATAACTTGCCTGGAAATGACAATCCACCTGGATGTGACAACTTGCCTGGAAATGACAATTCACCTGGATGTGACAACTTACCGAATGATGGAAACCTGGAGGAAACCGAAACAAATGTGGAACAATCAAACAATGAGCATGGAACTGAAAGTGAAACCAACTTACCTGATAAAAGTACCTGTGATGAACCTGTGGAAGAAAAAGAATCTGAAGAGGAAATCCCAAAGACTGTGAGACGCTCCGAAGAGGACAACCTCCCAGCCAGAAAGACTACAGTATAGTCAGTTGGGAAATCCTCCCATAACTGTTGCCCAGTCCCTGTTTCAAGGACTAAGCCTGGCTTTTACCAGAGCTTTAACAGAGCCAGATATAAGATTATTCCCATGAACACTGGTCATTCCGTCATTATTATCTAGCTAATCCCATGCAAAGGGACTTGCATGATTCTAGGGGGGGGGGGGGGGGGGGGTAGTGTAACCCAGTGCTAAAAACGTGAATAAAATTATAAATATCAATACCACTTTTAAAAAAAAAGGGGGACACTCATTTCACAATGGGAATAAATATTTTGAGGATAAATATATAGATAACTAGAAAAGCACTCGGAGAGCGCAGACCTCCACCAAGCGCCACAATTCCCCCCATACAGTGTTTGTGTGTACGTTTTCAGATTCCTTGAGCATGTAAACATATGACTAGCAATTGGATTCACAATGATTATTTGTTTATTTGACAGGGACAGTGCAATAAACACACAATTAATCAATGACAATCAATCTGATAGTGATAGGATTAGTGGTTCAGTAGTAAAAGCATTGCCTCCTTGGCGGAGGTAATAAACTGAAGTGTTGCTGTTGTGTCCATCTCCTCCACTGACGGATGCAAATTGGGTAGACAGGTTGCTGTGGGTTTTATATTATATTGTAACGTGCTGCTCGACATGGCGACGTCCCACCGGGAGGTTCAAACTCACGCTCCGGAGTTCCGCACTGTACCTGTGTCGCCAATAGGGTCAAGCCACTTGGCAAGCCAAGTAGGGTGCTCATATTGAGTTCGCTACAATATTATTTTTTGGGGGGTTGCGCTCCGCGGCAAACGAGAATTTAGAGGCTTCGCCGGCAAAGAGTTCGTTTTTGCGCAGCGCCTATGGCTGGCCGGTGAATTTGTGCCAAATGCGCAGCTCCTATGGCTGGCCGGGGAATTTCTGCCAAACAATCCGTCAGCGGACAGTTGCCCGTGTGAGGTTTTGCGGCGGGCCCAGGCCATTCATTCATTCATTCAAGATGGTAAATCCCTGATGCAGTCACTTTTAGCATTAGAGTGAGACATATCAGGCGCAGCATTACCGGCGCCGGGATTCCTCTCTGTTCCGGAGCCGCTGGACAAAAGAAGGTGCGATAATGGTTGCCGTGGGTTTTATTGGGTTTGCGGTCCGCGGAAAAAAGAGGATTTGGAAGCCTACCCCGGCAGAGAGCTGGTTTTTGCGCAGCCCCTATGGCTGGCCGGGGAATTTCTGCCAAATAATCCGACGCCGGACAGCTGCCCGTGTCAGCTTTTGCAGCGTAGTGCAAACACAGGCACTCTGGCGAGCCCTGTTTTCTGTGTGCTTTTGTGCCTAAAACTTTGAAGAAGGCGGAGTTTGTGTTCATCAGACACGTCGACCAGCGCCCTCTATTGCGCCTGCGCACATGTTGAAAATGGCTGTATGTCACAGTGTTGAAAAATGCTTTAAAAAATTCCTCTATCCAGACGGTGAACCGGATCACCCCCAAAATTTAATCAGTTCTTCCTTGTACCATTTCCAACAACGCCTGAAAGTTTCATGGAAATCCGTCCAAGACTTTTTGAGTTATCTTGCTAACCAACAGACAAACAGACAGACAGACAAACAGACAGACAGACAGACAAACACACAAACTCCGGCAAAAACATAACCTCCTCCTGGCCTTTTCGGCCTGGCGGAGGTAAATATAAGTTCATAAAATATACCCATAACTAGTTAAAAACATTTCTAAGGGGCTCTGATGGGGTTCCTAGTGTTTTTATTTGGTATATTGAGCAACCGATGGCTGCGTCATTTGTTTGGCAGAATCAACCAATGGGGTAACGCCAGCCAGTGAGGTCACGCGCTCCCTTGCTCGGTCTTGGTGTAATCTGCAGATCGCTTCCAGTCGCAGCAGAGACATCGACCGAGAGAGCGCGATCCCTTACTGAGATGGTGAGCTAACATGCTAGTAGCAGTCTTTGCCCGGATAAAACTCTTGAGATTGGTAAGCCTAAATCAACATGAGAAATGAGATATTGCTGTATTATCAAATTCTAATACCTCGTTTGTTAAATTTTAAGATTTGAACCCAAAGGCTGTGAACTCACGTGAGTGCGGGAATCCTGTAAAGCACGTGTTGCTTAGCATGGTGAGTGCCATTCAGTGTGTATGTGAAATGCTAACCGCTAGCTTAAAATGCTAACCTCCGATGCTAATTCCGGCTAGGTTTTTCATGGGGAAAATGTCATTTTTCAAGGCTGTGGTAAATAGCAAAGGTCCAATTCCCCTTGCTATTGCTTGTTACTTAAGAGTGAATGTTACACCTGTGGTTTATATGTGTTTAAAAATGTTAATTGAGATAAGCTGTTGTGCTAGCACACTTTTTTTTTCCCTTGTCAAGTGCTTCCAATGCACTTGACTTAGATCTTAGATTAAGTTTTTGTCTGGCCTATTCTGTAGGTCAGGTTTTTGTTTGGATTGGATTGACAAGAACGTGGATTCTCCAGATCTGGATGGCGAGCCGAAGCACGAACCAAAACAACTGGTAGAAGTGATCCAACTGATCACCTGGAACGGACACTAGAGGACTGTACATCTTGTAAATATATTTTGGGGTATTTATTTTGTTTTTATTTTTTTTCCACTATTGTTACAGTGCTGTGTTTTTGTTTAAGTGTACACATTTGTTAAAATATACATATTTGCAAGTTCCCATACTATTGTGTTTGTGTCATCTGTTGTTGCACCTCCCAGGCTCCTACGCACCTAGAGTCTATCTGACCTGGCCCAATTGTCCCTTCTGTCCAGGTAGTAAGGTTAAAGGTAACTATACTGCCATACCCAGTCCTACCAAAAGGGTACAAGACTGCACCTAAAGTAGTATTACACACAGTGTTGGTGTCAGTGCTACACTAGTTTAATGTTTTCTTGCCATCATGCCTCTGTTGTTTTCATAGTATTTTCAATGTTGCAGTTTAGTTATTTCTCTCGGTTTTGTGTCATTGGTCCTTAGTTGGTTTGTTGGGATAAATCCTCATCAACCTGCCTCTTGTGAAACTTCTGACAGAGTAGAAAGTATTTCAAAAAGAACTTGGAGCGGTGAAGCACTGGAGAGAAGAAGAAAGTCAGTAGAAGCAAGACAGAATACATGTGTGTGAATGAGAGTGAAACAGGTCTAACAATGAAGATGCAAGTACAGATGATGAGTTTAAATAGTTGGGTACAACTATGTGCTCAAGAAAGGTGAAGAAGAGAGTGCAAGCGGGTGAAGATGAGTGTTGAGGATGATTTGTGAAAGAAGGATAGCAGCCAGAGTGAAAAGGAAGGTTTACAAGACAGCAGTGAGACCTGCTACGATGTATGGTTTGGAGATGGTGGCACTGATGAAAAGACAGGAGGCAGAGCTGGAGGTGGTAGAGCTGAAGATGCTCATTTGCAGCAATGAGAAGGGATAGTAAATGAGTATATTAGGACAGCCCAGGTTGAGCAGTTTGGATATAAAGAAAGGCAAGGCTGAGATGGAAGGAAGGAAACTATCAACACCAGCAAACTCAAGTCTCATTCAGCAAGGAGCTATTTTTATCTGCACACTTAAAAAACTTGATATAGTTCTAGTAGCTTGTGTCATTCAGCAATGAAGAAGCCTCCTGGCCTGGTGAACACAGCAAAAGAAGCAGCACCAAGCTGAATCAAGCAGAATCAAGCAGCATCAAGCATCAAGCAGCATCAAGCAAAAAAAAAATCCAAGCATATAATGTCACTGAATTTTTCTGACGTGAGTGATGATTCCATTCAACACCTGACTTTAGTTGCATGGAGCTGGCTTCACCACCGTGCCCCGCTATCATTATGCTATTTCTACTCAGTGTCATAATATATCTCCTGGATTTTTTTTTCCCATTGTGCAGGGCTTTGATGGTAGTGATACTGAGACAGGTCCACTGCAGACTCCAAACACCTTGGACTTTTTGAAATAAAATGTCTCTGCCATGCCATCTGGACAAACATCAAGCCATCTCAGAAATCTTGCTGCTTTTACATTAACATAATGTGGAATATTAGAGAGCTGGCATTTACAAAAAAAAACATCTGTGATCTTGTCAGTGTTGACAGCAGTGAATGGAGAACAGTTTATCTCTGAGTTTATGTTTTTATCTACCAAGGCAACAATGCTTTAGATTACATAGTTTTGAATAGCTTTTCCTCCTTTAAAAACCGCCATAGTTTAAGTGCTCAGAGACAATAGGCTCCAACTCAGCAAAACATTCAACAAGTCCAATAAAATTACCTGTTATGACTGACTTGTTATGACTTGAAGCTCAGCGTGTCCGTGAAGGGGTTGCTCTAGTGCAAAATACAGAACAGCAATGATTATTCTATGCAAAATATCTCAGTTCCTGGACACTTGATCATTGTGATGCTGAGTCGGTATGCTAGCGTTCTGAGAGCTTCATCAACTCTCAAACAGTACAACAGCACAAGCTTGATGATGTATTTGTGTTTTTCCAAGGCACAATACAAATTCTTAATTTCATTACATTCAGTTATAATCAGTTATAATATAATATATAATAAGGTTTGTTAATCCAAGTTGCCTCATCAAACAAATTGCAAGGCCAATAAAATAGTTTGGCTAACATCATCAAGCTGGTTGTCCACTGCACTCAGGCATATGTATCTTGTTTGAAAGAGTGACCTTGCTGTGGTATATGGATTTGTGGCACTTTATTGTGAAGTGCAGTGCGGTGACGTGGACTTCCTGTCACATCATCACACTGCCCTATATAGTGGGGCGGGCTGCCACGTTACAGCCTCTTACACCGGTGCCCACGCCAGGTGCCTGCCGTGTTACCTCTGTGTTCCCTTTCCATCAATAAAAGTGTGTTTGACACAACCTTCATCTTGCCTCATTCATCACCAGGTATTACATACATAATATTTGGCGACTGAGGATTAACTCATGGAGGCATGTATAACACTACTTCGTCCCTTCCTTGAGCTCCCAGGTGAACCACCGGTCCTTTGGCCTAGATGTTTTGAGGCTTTTCAGACCTACATCACTGTGCTGGACCTCGGGCAGCTTGACAAGCTAAGGGCATGTGCGCTTCTCATCCATAACCTGGGTACTGAGGTCCAGTGAGTCCTGCAGATGCTCTGCGCATCAGACTCATTTGAGAACATCGTGGAGCTGCTAGCCAACCATTTCCACAGCCCAGATAGTGTGACTGTCTGGAGGATTCGTTTTCGGCAGTGACATCAATGGGTAAGTGAGCCTATCCATCAGTTTGTTGCAGACTTGCGACAGCTAGCTAGGAAGTGCCGCTTTGTGCTGTTGGAAGATGAAATGGTGCGTGATCAGCTAGCAGAGCACATGTGCAGCACCGCACCGTGAGCTAGGATACTTACAGCGCCCAATGACTTAACATTAGCCAGAGCTGTTGAACTAGCTCTCCAGTTGGAGGCTGCAGACAAGCCAGCTTCAGAGCTATCCTGGCGTCAGTCAAAGAGGCAGCCAGAGCCGCCTCCTGCGGCAAATGTTGCAGATTCGGAAAGCGAGGATAGCTTGGATGACGACATTATAGAAACCAGTGCTGCCAGCCGAAGGTCTGCCCTGGGAAAACCCCTGTGCAAGGGTTATGGGTCTGCAACACACTAAAATAAGGTGAAGGACTGCTCGGCAAGAGGAAAACATTGTAGCAGATGTGGACGCTTGAACTATTATGCTAGAGTGTGCCGTGTATCTGAACCGGAGAGCCCATGGAAGCAATCACTCCGCCCGCCCCTGACAACCATCCATACGGTGTCTCCCAGCACAAACGGGAACATGTATTGCACAGTTGAGTTGGACGGCGTGGAGGTGCCACTGTTGCTCGATACGGCAGCGGAGGGGTCGTTGCTGAACTGGGCCACGGTGAGGAAGTTCTTCCCCCACTACAGGATTAAAAGTAACCCAGCGCCCTTGTATGGTTATGGAGGTGGCAGGCTTTGCATGGTTGGGACTTTGGAGTTAATAGATAGATAGATAGATAGATAGATAGATAGATAGATAGATAGATAGATAGATAGATAGAT
Source organism: Pholidichthys leucotaenia (assembly GCA_020510985.1). Lineage (NCBI taxonomy): Eukaryota > Metazoa > Chordata > Actinopteri > Cichliformes > Pholidichthyidae > Pholidichthys > Pholidichthys leucotaenia. The sequence continues at coordinate 226,103,328 of CM035845.1, read as the reverse complement.
AGATACTTTATTTCGAACAAAAAAAGTATAACAAAAACAAACAAATGACAAATGCAATAAAGTAACAGTATACACTGTTCGAAAGGGAGAAGGAAGAAGTGAACACTTATTAATTCCATCTCCTCTTTTCCATCGATACACCCATGTGAATTTTATACAAATTACCACCTTTAAGACCCAAAGTAAACAATTTACTGTATTTTTTACAAATCAACATTAACACCCATCCATCCTAACATACATTGATGTCCATACATCAAAACCAGCCTCAAACAACACAGATATACACAGTGCTGTAAGACTGTGTATATCTGTGTATATCCACCCACCATTCCATAGTGTCCCATAATCTCCCAGAGTGAACATAATGAATCGTACATATAAATACTACCCTTCTAACATATATCCTTTCAGCAAATAGTGTTTATACCTCTTTTTGAATTGATTTCTGTTTGTACATAGTTTCAGTTCCGGCTCCAGACTGTTCCACAAATCCACCCCACAGATAGATATGCACATACTTTTCTTGGTTGTTCGTATCTTGGGTTTTGTAAAGTTTAAGTCTCCTCTCAAATTATGATCATTGTCTCTTTTTTTTAAATATTTTTTGTATATTAGTTGGGAGTTGATTATTAATTGCCCTGTACATTACTTGTGCTGTCTTAAATTTAACTAAATCGATGAACTTTATGACATGTGACTTTAAAAACAACGAATTGGTATGGTCTCTATATCCTACATTGTTTATTATCCTTATAGCTCTTTTTTGTAATGTGCATATTGACTGTAGGTTGGTCTTGTAGGTGTTTCCCCAGACTTCTACACAGTAGTTAAGATAACGTAAAAACAGTGAATTGTACAATAAGACCAATGATTTATAGTCCAAGATGTGTCTTGTCTTCCCCAGTATGCCTATACATTTTGCTAACTTGGCCCGGATGTGACTGATGTGAGGTTTCCAGCAGATTTTATTGTCTAGTGTCACCCGTTAATGGTCCGTTACAAGTCTGCGAAGATTGTTGACTTCACGTTCCACATGACAGCGTGAGGCGATAACATCATGGGCTGGGATTTGTTTTATGGACTGGGTTTCGCCATTAAAGACGGTGCTGGGAATGAATGGTTGGGTTGTGGCCACTGGAACCCACTGGTTCCAGCGGTCGAAGAGGACATTGTGTGGGATGAGGGACTAACGGACACCACGGCAGTCAAGCAGGATCAGTTTCACTCAGGTTCGCTACAGGAAAATCTCAGTGTAGGGGGGGTACTGAGCATGGTGGCAGGGCACCTGCATCAGCGAGTGACACCATGCTAGCCCCAGGTGCCTCTGGAGCTTGGCCACAGGGGGATGGAAGGTCTGCAGCTATGACGGTGACTGCTATGACAGTTTTAGAAGAGGACGGGGCCAGACTGATGATTATGGAGTTACCGCATGCTCAGCAGCACCATTTCAGGCCGAGCCGGGCCCCGCTTAGGGTTTTGGACGTGGTTCGGGTTTGGGGTGATGAACGTCCACGGCGGAAATGGACCAAATGACAGCCAGCAAAACACCGAGGATGCCTGTGCATAGTGGCGAAGGTGGGCGCAGCATACTTCCGGTTGTCCGATGACTCATCGAAGCACACCAGTCAGCTTTGGCATGTCCAGAAGAATGCTCCAGATGACGAAGCTGTGTGGGAGTTGGTGCTGGTGGTGAAGGAGTCGGGCTCCACTGTCCAGAAGATCAGCCATCGTCCCGGGGGCTTTCTGCATCTAGGGGGACGCTTGCTGAGGGGCTGCTCTGGGCACCCCCCATGCCGGTTCTACCTCTCCCACCCAAGTGACTGTGCTGTAAAGTGGTGCTTATAATTCTGTCTGTACATGTTATGTTATGGGGTTGTACATATACGTTTTTGTCTTAGTTTCGGAGCACAGCAGTGATTTTTAGTTTACTGAAAGTCTTTTTAGTTTATTCAGAATCAGAATCAGAAAAAGATTTATTGCCAAGTACATTAACAGATCACTGATAACATACGAGAGAATTTGACTTGACACAGAAAATGAACCTGCATTTCCAGTGACACGGCTGCATCGGGGACGCGCCTGCCAATAGGATGGTACAGATAAGAAATCATACAATAGGAAGGAGCAAAAAAATCATTGAATTCAGAATATTGACCATAAGTAATCAATATTATGATTACAAAGACAAAAAAAGCCCACGATGCACATTCAAGACCAGAGTCCACAGGACACAAGGAGAGCAGTGAATGTTATCTTGTTGTCAGTTTCTGGGTCAGTGTGGATGTAGTGTTGAAGCAATGTTGTATCAATATGAGCACAAGGACACTTTGGCAGAAGATGTTTTGTCTGGCTGCAGCAATTGTCCTTGGCAATTGTCCCAAGCAGCTACTGTCCAGAGGCCGTGTGCTCAGTGTTTTGAAAAACAAAGACTGGGGATTATCAGGAGGATTTTTGTAAGGGAAATTGAGCCAAATAGACTGAACACAGAGAAAGAACTTTATTTTCTTCTGCAGATTCAGTGCTTAATCCTTCATTGCGAGGGCTTTGAGTCCGTCGTGGATAGACTTAAGCGTAGATGTAATCCACCTTCCGAGACAGTTCTCCATTTGTCGCTATCAAAGTCTCCTCCATTTTTCCAATTTGATGGATGCACCTCGCGTGGCCAGCATTTTGATAGGTTGTATCCATCTTCAGCAATTTGCGGTACACCAGGACAATCCCAGTTCCAATCAGAACGATCCCAGTCACCATTATTACGAAGATATACAAATCTTCAATATCTTCGATAGAGAGATTACTCAGGCACAAGATCCTCCAAACACTTGTCACCCGTAAATAGCCCGCTGGAGCCGTCCCTGCGGGGCAAACAGCTTCCCCCGGAGCACTGTTCCTTGTTGAAAAAATAGTGTCAATTGCGTTCAAAGCCCAGCTTATCAATTCCATAATTTCTTTTCGATAATCAGCAGTAGACGCAGACAGACAACAGCAAGCTGGGATCCAGTTAGTTAGGGAAGTGGGGAGCTAGAGCAGAGAGAAAAGAGAGAAGCGTCTACTCTCCTTGAAGAGCGGAAGTGAAGAGCATTATTGAGTGGCAGAATAATCCATCATGCTGTGCGAGCTGTTTAGCAGTCCACCACCTGCCCTATTTTAGGTTGTTTTGTGTGAGTATGTTAGGCCAGTTAAGTACATTAATTTTCGTTATTTTAGAGCGTGATTCGGGTTCCAAATTGGGGTGGATTTCAATTGTGTGTGTAGTTTTGGACTTTTCTAAGGGGGGGGGGGTATGTGGATTTGTGGCACTTTATTGTGAAGTGCAGTGTGGTGATGTGTACTTCCTGTCACGTCACCGCACTGCCCTATATAGTGGGGAAGACCACCATGTTACGGCCTCTTACACCGGTGCCCACGCCAGGTGCCTGGCATGTTACCACTGTGTTCCCTTTCCATCAATAAAGCTGTGTTCGATGCAACCTTCATCTTGCCTCATTCATCACCAGGTATTATATACATAACACCTGCTGCACCTCACTTCTTGTTAATGCAATGTTCAGTTTGGGAGTAGGCCTGAGGCCATTTTGGATCCTGAAGCTAGTGTTCAAATAGTAATTTCCAAAACTTGTTGGCTTATTGTGCTTTGTGCCCCTCCATCATTACTAGTGCTTGCTGGTTGAAATGTATGGCTATGACGTTGAAAAAGCCTGATTGTGATTGGCTGAAAAGTAAGAGAAGGCTTGCCTCCCTTAATTTTTTTTTTTTTTTGGTCATAATGCGAGAAGTTACATATTTTTAATGGTAACAAATATGAACTACAACCCCAATTCCAATGAAGATGGGACATTTTGTAAAACAAATAAAAACAATGCAATGATTTGTAAATACTTTTCAAGCTATATTCAGTTCAATACACTACAAGGCAAGATATTTAATGTTCAAACTGATAAACTTTATTGTTTTTGTTTGTTTGTTTGTTTTTGCAAATATTATAAATATGTTTTAAAAAGCTGAGACAGGGGCAAGAAAAGACTGGGAAAGTTGAGGAATGCTAAAAAAAAAGAAAAAACTTTTTGGAACATTCCACAGGTGAACAGGTAAATTGGAATCCAGTGTGTCATGATTGGATATAAAAGGAGAATCCCTGAAAGGCTAAGATGTTCACAAGCAAAAATGGGGCGAGGTTCACCACTTTGTGAACAACTGCATGGGCAAACAGTCTAAAAGTTTAAGAACATTTCTAAACATACATTTGGAAGGAATTTAGGAATTTGATCATCTACAGCCCATAATATCATCAAAAGATTCAGAGAATCTGGAGAAAATTCTGCACACAAGCAGCAAAGCCTAAAACCTCCATTGAATGCCTGTGGCCTTTGATCCCTCAGGGGGCACTGCATTTAAAACCAACATCATTCTGTAAAGGATATTACCATGTGGTCTCAGGAACACTTCGGAAAACCACTGTCAGTTATCACAGTTTGCTGCTACATCTACAAGTACAAGGTAAACCATGCAAACATGCAAAGTGAAAGCCACATATCAACAGCAACCAGAAACACCGCTGATTGCTCTGGGCCCTAGCTCATCTGAGATGGACTGACACAAAGTGGAAAAGTGTGCGGTTGTCTGATGAGTCCCCATTTCACATTGTTTTGACAGATCATGGACATTATGTCCTTCGGACTAAAGAGGAAAAGAGCCATCAAGATTTTTATTAGTGCAAAATTTAAAAGCTAGCATCTGTGATGGGGGTGTTACCCCCTTGCACATCTGTGAAGGCACCATTAATGCTGAACAGTACATACAGGTTTTGGAGCGACAATGCTGCCATCCAAGCAAGGTCTTTTTTCAGGGATGTCCCTGCTTATTTCAGCAAGACAATGCCAAGCCACATTGTGCACATGCTACAACAGCGTGGCTTCATAGTAAAAGAGTACTATACTGACCTGCCTGCAGTCCAGACCTGTTTCCCACTGAAAATGTGAAAAGAATTCTACCTACAAAGCTTCAGCAATTAGTGTCCGCATTTCCTAAACGCTTATTGAGAACAGTGGTAAACATGCCCCTGTCCCAGCTTTTGTGGAACATGTTGCAGGCATCAAGTATTTGCAAAAAACAAAGTTTATCAGTTTGAACATTGAATATCTTGTCTTTGTATTCAATTGAGTATAGGTTGAAAGGGAATTTTAAATGTTGTATTCTGTTTTTATTTGTTTTACACAATGTCTCAACTTCACTGGAATTGTGGTTTGAAATTTCAAAAAAATTGCATAATTTCTCCATAGGCACCAAGGACCTTGAAGCAGCCTTGGCGGAGGTATGGACTCTCTTCAGTTGAAGTAATATCTTGTCTTGTGAGATTTGCAGCCAGCTTTGAAAGTTGAAAGAGCACATACCTCTGCCAAGGCTGCTTCAAGGTCCTTGGTGGAGGTATGCAGTCTCAGATCATCACCAAAATTTAATGGGTTCATCCTTGGCCCAAGGGCTATCGCTGGTGAAAATTTCATCAAAATCTATCCAGTTATTACAGGAGTTTACAACAATATACAGTACATAGCCAGTACATAGTACTGTATAAAGGTCCATTTGGCAAAGTAAATCTGTTCTGGCACAATAAGGGTAACAGATCTCTGTTCTGCTTACTTAGCTGCCTGACAGGACAAAGGGGGAAAAAAAATGTCCAGTGGTTTTTGCGTAATCCTGCTAACAGACAGACAAACAGACAGACAACCAGAAAGACAAACCATCCTGATCACAATACCTCCTTGGCGGAGGTCATTATAGGGCATGACTATAGCAACCAACTAATGAAGCAACCTACAGTTGGCTTTAAGGACTCAAGGAAGTAAAATATTCTACTTGTAGTCTTTTGAGTGTACTTATTAGAAACAGAAAATTGTAAATGTGCTGCTTTAAAAAGAGCACTAGCTTCTCTGTTTAGGTACCTGCATCTGTCTAATTATTGCACTGTGTGAGATTAGGCTACAGAGTGCAGACTGTGCCTGTGTCTGTGTTAATGTCTGAAGCTGATTTAGTTGGTGATAGTCCAAAGGATTGAAATGAGGGAACAAATTGCTACCCTAAGGATACTAGTAACTAGTCAAGTCATTTACAGTGGGGCAAAAAAGTATTTAGTCAGCCACCAATTGTGCAAGTTCTCCCACTTAAAAGATGAGAGAGGTCTCCAATTTTCATCATAGGTATACCTCAACTATGAGAGACAAAATGAGAAAAAAAAAATCCAGAAAATCACATTGAAAGATTTTTAATGAATTAATTGGTAAATTCCTCGGTAAAATAAGTATTTGGTCACCTACAAACAAGCAAGATTTCTGGCTCTCACAGACCTGTAACAACTTCTTTAAGAGGCTCCTCTGTCCTCCACTCGTTACCTGTATTAATGGCACCTGTTTGAACTCGTTATCAGTATAAAAGACACCTGTCCACAACCTCAAACAGTCAGACTCCAAACTCCTCTATGGCCAAGACCAAAGAGCTGTCAAAGGACACCAGAAACAAAATTATAGACCTGCACCAGGCTGGGAAGACTGAATCTGCAATAGGTAAGCAGCTTGGCGTGAAGAAATCAACTGTGGGAGCAATTATTAGAAAATGGAAGACATACAAGACCAGTGATAATCTCCGTCGATCTGGGGCTCCACACAAGAGCTCACCCCGTGGGGTCAAAATGATCACGAGAACGGTGAGCAAAAATCCCAGAACCACACGGGGGGGCCTAGTGAATGACCTGCAGAGAGCTGGGACCAAAGTAACAAAGGCTACATCAGTAACACACTACGCCGCCACGGACTCAAATCCTGCAGTGCCAGATGTGTCCCCCTGCTTAAGCCAGTACATGTCCAGGCCCGTCTGAAGTTTGCTAGAGAGCATTTGGATGATCCAGAAGAGGATTGGGAGAATGTCATATGGTCAGATGAAACCAAAATAGAACTTTTTGGTAAAAACTCAACTTGTCGTGTTTGGAGGAGAAAGAACACCATACCTACTGTGAAGCATGGGGGTGAAAACATCATGCTTTGGGGCTGTTTTTCTGCAAAGGGACCAGGACAACTGATCCGTGTAAAGGAAAGAATGAATGGGGCCATGTATCCTGAGATTTTGAGTGAAAACCTCCTTCCATCAGCAAGGGCATTGAAGATGAAACGTGGCTGGATCTTTCAGCATGACAATGATCCCAAACACACCGCCCGGGCAACGAAGGAGTGGCTTCGTAAGAAGCATTTCAAGGTCCTGGAGTGGCCTAGCCAGTCTCCAGATCTCAACCCCATAGAAAATCTTTGGAGGGAGTTGAAAGTCCGTGTTGCCCAGCGACAGCCCCAAAACATCACTGCTCTAGAGGAGATCTGCATGGAGGAATGGGCCAAAATACCAGCAACAGTGTGTGAAAACCTTGTGAAGACTTACAGAAAACGTTTGACCTCTGTCATTGCCAACGAAGGGTACATAACAAAGTACTGAGATGAACTTTTGTTATTGACCAAATACTTATTTTACCAAGGAATTTACCAATTAATTCATTAAAAATCCTTCAATGTGATTTTCTGGATTTTTTTTTCTCATTTTGTCTCTCATAGTTGAGGTATACCTATGATGAAAATTGGAGACCTCTCTCATCTTTTAAGTGGGAGAACTTGCACAATTGGTGGCTGACTGTCAGGATACATGGCCCCATTCATTCTTTCCTTTACACGGATCAGTTGTCCTGGTCCCTTTGCAGAAAAACAGCCCCAAAGCATGATGTTTTCACCCCCATGCTTCACAGTAGGTATGGTGTTCTTTCTCCTCCAAACACGACAATTGGATTGGGCGCATGCGCACGCAGCGGCCAGCAGCTTGGTGATATAGTGCGTGTGTGCGTGTGTGTGTTTTTTGTACTTTTTTACGTTTTTAGAAAATCCTCTGTGTCGTTTCTGCCCTGGAGCGTAGGTGGAATATATGGCGAACAGCTCCCTGGTATCTGCAACATGGATTTCCTGTCATATCTCGCACTACTGCTTTCTGTGCTGTGGCTCTTTGTCTCTGAGGTAAACGCGTTCGGCTCCATGACGAGCAGAATAGTGGGCAGAATACAATATTCCAGGGACGTGTTGCTGCGCTTTAACACAGCTGGTGCAGAGTCTCTGATTGCGCCCAGATTTCAGCTGCTGGACTTTATTTTGAGAGACGGACACAGCGGTGAAAAGAGAAGCGGCAGGAGGAAGCGTGGAAGACGTGGAGGTGTGAAATTGCGCCTTAGGAGACGTCAGTTTGGTAACATTCCTCTTCCTTCGATCATTTTTGGGAATGCACAGTCTGTGAGAAACAAGGTGGAGGAAATTCAAGGCAACGTACGTTACCAGAAGGATTTTAAGAACTGCTGCGTCATGGCTTTCACTGAATCTTGGCTTACTGCGCATGATCGAGACGCAGACCTGTGGATTGACGGCTTTGGAGCTCCGCTGCGCTCGGATCGGCAGGAAGAGGTAACGGGGAAACGTCAGGGGGGCGGAGTATGTTTATACATTAATAAGCAGTACTGCACATCTGTCACGGTCAGAGAGCGCATCTGTACACCCCATGTGGAGCTGCTGTCTGTGTCGCTTCGCCCCTTTTATTTGCCTCGAGAGTTTCCCCAACTTTTCATCACAACTGTGTACATTCATCCGAGGGCAGACGCTGACTCCGCCTCCAGCACCATCTCTGATGTGATCCAGCGGCTGCAGTCAATTTCTCCAGAGGCGCCAAACTTCATTCTTGGGGATTTTAACCATGTTTCTTTAAAGAAGACACTTAAAAACTTTCATCAGTATGTCTCCTGCCCAACCAGGCGAAAAAAGACATTGGACCTGTGCTATGGATCCATAGAGAGGGCCTATAAATCACTCCCCCTTCCTCCTTTAGGATCCTCAGATCACAACTGTGTTCATTTGCTGCCCACATATAAAACTGCTCTCAGAAGAGGCAAGGTGGAGATGAGAGACATTGATGTGTGGACAGAAGATTCAGAGCACAGCCTCCAGGAATGCTTTGACTGTACAGACTGGAAGATGTTCATAATGGCCTGCGGGGATGATTTGGACTCTCTGGCTGAGCTCACATGCTCATACATGGCTTACTGTCAAAATAAGATTGTTCCACATAAACGTGTCAAAATATATCCCAACAACAAACCATGGGTTACTAAATCAGTTAAATCCTGCTTACAGAGGAAAGCACTTGCCTTTAAACAGGGGTCTGTTTCTGCGCTACAGGTTGCCACTAAGGAGCTAAAGGCTGAAATTTTAAGAGCAAAACAGAATTATAAATCAGAATTGGAAAGCAAGATGGCAGCAAATAAACTTGGTTCGGCCTGGGCCAGTATGAAAAAAATTGCAGGCCTTCAGAGCACAGAGCGCAGTAATCGTGTGTTTTTAGATGGTTTTAGTTCAGACACAGAGCTGGCTAATGCTCTTAATTGTTTTTATGGTCGTTTTGACTCCTTTGATTTTAGCACAGAAATCCAAGATTTGAAACAGAAACTCAAAGACAATCAGCACTTTAATATTGAGATGCAGGATGTTGAAAGGGAGTTCCGCGCTGTAAAAGTGAACAAAAGTCAGGGCCCTGATAATATATGTGGACGCCTGGTAAAGTCCTGTGCACATGAACTGAGTCCTATATTTCACTACATTTTCAATAAGTCCTTACAGACACAACATGTGCCTAAGATCTGGAAAGATGCCGTGGTTGTTCCCGTTCCAAAATCCAGCTGTCCTAAAACGGTAAATGACTTTAGACCAGTTGCTTTGACTTCAATTTTAATGAAAATTTTTGAAAAACTGGTCAGATGTGAGGTCCTAAAGCAGACTGAACATGCATTGGATCCTCTGCAGTTTGCCTATAGGCCTCACAGAGGAGTGGAGGATGCCACTGTCACTCTGTTTAACATGCTTTTTAAACATCTGGATTTTAATGGGACACACGCCAGGCTTTTATTTGTGGACTTTTCTTCTGCCTTTAATACAATCCAACCTCATATTTTAGTTGAAAGGCTCCTGCAACAATTTGATTTAAGCAATAATCTGGTGGGTTGGATTCTGGATTTCTTAACCAACAGGACGCAGAGAGTAAGGGTCAATGGCACATTGTCTGACCTAAAGTGCTCTTCTACTGGCTCTCCTCAGGGGTGTGTGTTGTCACCACTACTCTTCATCCTGTACACAAACATGTGTCGGAGCAGACGTGACAACAGACACATTATAAAGTATGCTGATGACTCAGTCATTGTCAGTCTCCTCCAGGATGGTGAGAGTGGCCACGGCCCAGTAGTTGATGACTTTGTTCACTGGTGTGAGGATTCCTACCTGCAGCTGAATACAACAAAAACGAAAGATATGATTATTGACTTTAGGAGGAAAACTCCCAGGCACAAAGTCACCATACTAAAAGGCCAGACCACCGAATGTGTACAATCGTACAAATATCTTGGGACGATTATTGATAGTGGATTGAACTTTGAGGTGAACTGTGAAAGGGTGTGCAAAAAGGGTCAGCAAAATTTGCATTGTTTGAGGAAACTTGCACGCTTCCAAATTGACCGAACCATAATGACTATGTTCTATCGCGCTTTTATTGAATCTGTTTTATCCTTTTCTTTAATGTCATGGTTTGGTCAGATAAAACTGAAACAGAGGAAATCCTTGGATCAGGTAGTCAGATGGTCCAGTTGTTTGCTTGGTGAGTCACAGCTGAACCTGACATCCCTGTACACCAGACAAGTACAGAGGATGGCCGACTCGATTTTAATGATGACTCCCACCCTTTGCACTGCAACTTTCAGCTTCTTCCCTCCAGACGGAGGTTTGCTGTCCCAAAAAGTAGAACCCAGCGCTACAAAAACAGCTTTGTCCCTGCTGCTGTCAAAGAGTTGAACAAGCTATAAAAATTATATTGTACATATTTTATATTTACCTATTTTGTAAGATGTGTGCCTGTGTTTGTGTCTATGTTGAATGTAATTGTGGCTTGTAAATATGGATGTCACCAACTGCAAAACAAATCTACCTACGGGTACAAATAAAGTAACCTGAACCTGAACCTGAACCTGACTAAATACTTTTTTGCCCCACTGTATAATTCGATTAGCACAAATGAAGAGGCAAGCTTGGTGAATGGATAACTCATAGAATGCTGAGTTTCTGTTAGCCTCTGGGTTGTTGGCCACATGGTCACTCATTTACCACCAGCAGCTTTCCATTATATTCCGACAAGCCCAACCAATACACGTACTGTCAGTGCATGTTCATGCCCTCCTGATATGACAAAAAAAAAGTGATGTATTTCAAAATAATTGAACTCTTCACACTGAAATCTACATATGGAGCTAGGTTGTGAATAGGGGACAGCACAAGAAAACTGTGTTGTTAAGCAGATAAGCAGGGTTCAAGCCCAGTTGTAAAACGTCATTAAATTTCACCTTCACTTTACTAACTAACTAACTACTAACTAATCTGCACTTATAAAGCGCTTTTCTAGTCACAAAGACCACTCAAAGCGCTTTCACTAGTACTAACCCTCTATTCTAAGGGCTTATAGGAAACAGATATCTAGGGACAATTTAGAACGACCAATTAACCTAACATGCATGTCTTTGGATTGTGGGAGGAAACCGGAGCCCCCGGAGTAAACCCACGCAGCACAGGGAGAACATGCAAACTCCATACAGAAACTTCCTGGGTGACTTCTTTTACTCATTAATATATTTTACATACAGTGGATATAAAAAGTCTACACACCACTGTTCAAATGCCAGGTTTTTGTGATGTAAAAAAATGAGACCAAGATAATGTCATGTTCTGAGTGTGGGGGGACCCCACCGAGCTCAGGTTGTCTACCTGTTTTTCCATATTTTGTACTGTGTTGTCATTTTGAGTTGTCTGTATGATTTATTTTCACATTTATGTTTGTTATAGTTTGTTTTTTGTATTTTTGAGGTTGCGGGTTACCATTTCTGCCTTATTATGTTTGTGTTCTGTTGCGTTTTTTCTCTCTCTCGGGGTTGACAGCTGTCAGTTGCTTTCTGGGGGTTTTGCTCTGCGTGGGCGTGGCCCTGACAGTTGTCAGCCCTGATGGGGCCCATGGGACCCATTGTCCATGCTCCACGGGCTGGGGAAAAACCCTTCCGAACCTCCCCCTGTGTCCACAAAGAAGCGGTCCTGGGCACGAAAGCCCCGAGCCTCTTGTTGCTCTCCAGCAGCAGCAGCCCCGCCTTCTCCTCCCGAACTGTGGCCCGACCCTTCGACGGAGGAGCTGGAGGAATGCCAGCGGGTTTTGGCGGCAGAGGTGGACCTGTTCTTGGAGTATAAACCATGGCTCCTCCCTGAACTCACGGACCAAGCAGAGGGAGGATGTCCAGCTCGGCCCGTCATCATGCCTGCAGGGCTAGATCGACCAACGCAGGCACTGGTGGTCCCGGCCCCCACAGCCAACAGAGAGGAATTTTCTGGGCCATCTGCAGCAGCCACCACTACGCCTAAGGAGCACAGGCAAGTACCTTTTCATTCTTTGACATCCAAAAATGAATTATTTTGCCTTGTTCTGGTGGGGGGTGCTCAGCTTCAGTCACCCATTTTGGCTGAGCCTTCCCTGCCTGCTTCTGCAGCCATCCCCTCCTATTCAGCTGCCTCTCCTGTGTCCTCTCCTGTTCTCTCTGTTTGCCATCGGTCTCGGGAGGGAGCCATCGGGTGAAGAAGAGGTCAGTGGTTACATAATGTCCGGCTCAGGAAACACGCACGCAGGCTCAGGGTAGATTTAACAGCTTTATTCAACAAGCAGGCGTGTATGAATGGATGTGTGAGATATGAATATGTGATGAGGGTGAACACCGATGCACAGGAAGCAGAGCGGTGCGCCGTACAGCCGGGCAACCCTATGGAGAGAACAGAGGACAGGGGTAAAGGACACCACACCTGGACAGGTATAATGAGCAGAGTGCTGCTTACTTGTAGGTGACAGGTGGCTGGCGTTGGCCAAGGCAGAAGCCCGGGAGACAGCGTCCTGCAGAGCCTGTGACGACGGTGAGGGTTGGATGGCGATGACGGGGTATCCACCGCCACGGAATCCACCTGTGCACAGGGGAGAAGACTTGCAAAAGGTAAGGGATAAGATGCTTACGTAGAAGCGTAGCTTAGCTGTCGTTGAGAGACGATCCAGCTGCGAAGATGTGCCGTTGCGAACAGACGGCTCCAGACCGCTACACTGGGCTGAGTGGGCTATGTAGCCCGTGGATGACCAGGCGCAGGTGTGCGTGTAGCTGAGGCAGATGATGAGCGGCGAGTTGTGACAGTACTCCTCCCCTAGCTGCGCCTCCTGGCGCTGGTTTGTCCGGGTGTGCCCGGTGGAACTCCGTGATGAGACTCCTGTCCAACACCAAGGAAGAGCGCACCCAAGACCTCCAATCAGGACCGAATCCCTCCCAGTCCACCAAATACTGCAGCCCGCGACCTCGGCGCCGGGAGTCCATGATGGAGGCGACTCTCCAGGCCAGATGGCCGTCGATCATCAGAGGCGCGGGCGGCGCCGCGGGCGGGGGACAGAAAGGATCGGAGACCACGGGCTTGATCTTTGACATGTGGAAGGTGGGACATATGCGGAGGGAGAGGGGGAGGGCCAGACGCACAGCCACCGGGTTGATGATTTTTGAGATGGTGAAAGGGCCAATGAAGCGTGGGGCCAACTTCCTCTTCTCAGCCTTGAGGTTAACGTCATGAGAGGATAACCAGACTCGTTGGCCCACCTGGAAGGCAGGGGCCGGTCTCCTGTGGCAGTTCGCCGTGGAGCTGTTGCGCGCCGCTGTGTGTAATAGCGCATCGCGCGCTCTGGTCCACAGGCTCCGACAGCGTCTCAGGTGTGCCTGGATGGAGGGAACGGCCAGCTCGCCCTCCTGCTCCAGGAACAAGGGTGGGTTGTACCCCAAGGATGCCTTAAAGGGTGACATCCCCGTGGCAGAAGACCGTGCCGTGTTGTGGGCATACTCAACCCAGGCCAGGTGCGCGCTCCAGGAAGACGGTTTGGAGATGGTGACACAGCATAAGGCAGCTTCCAGTTCCTGGTTGGCATGCTCACACTGCCCATTGGACTGCGGGTGGTGGCCGGAGGAGAGGCTTACCGTGGCCCCCAGAGCGTTGCAGAAACACCTCCATACCTCAGAGACAAACTGGGGCCCCCGATCAGAGACGACATCCACCGGTATCCCATGCAGCCTGACCACGTGCTGGACCAGAAGGTCCGCTGTCTCCCGCGCCGTAGGGAGGCCCCGGAGCGGCACGAAGTGGGCGGCCTTGGAGAATCGATCCACGATGGTCAGCACAACGTCGTAGGTGTTGGAGACCGGGAGACCGGTGACAAAGTCGAGGGCTATGTGAGACCAGGGCCTGCCAGGGACTGGCAGGGGCAGGAGCAGACCCGCGGGGGGAGAATTACCTGACTTGCCGGTGGCACACACAGGGCACACCCGGACGTAGTTGGCGGCGTCCTTCTGAAGCCCCGGCCACCAAAAGGAACGCTGAAGGAGATCCACAAGCTGGGAGACACCAGGGTGACAGGCGAGTTTGGAGGTGTGAACCCAATGAATAACCTCCCCTCGGACAGTTGATGGAACAAACAGCCTCCCTTCTGGTCCGCCGCCCGGATCCGGTTCAGTCTCCTGCGCCCTCCGGATCTTGTCCCTGATGGACCAGGAAATCGCCCCCACAACACACGAGCTAGGCAAGATGGTATGACCCGGCTTCTCCGAGGTCTCAGGGGAAAACTGCCTGGAAAGAGCGTCGGGCAGGCCATTCTTAGAACCAGGGCGGTAGGTGATGGTGAAATGGAACCGGGCGAAGAACAATGACCAGCGCGCCTGGCGGGCATTCAGTTGTCCGGCAGATCTTAAATATTCAAGGTTCTTGTGGTCCGTTAACACCACGAACGGCTGGGCAGCCCCCTCCAACCAGTGGCGCCACTCCTGCAGGGCGAGCTTGATGGCAAGTAGCTCCCTGTCCCTGATGTCGTAGTTGCGCTCAGCCGGAGACAGGCGCTGTGAGAAGGCGGCGCAGGGTCGTTTAACCCCATCGGTGGGTGATCGTTGAGAGAGCACCGCCCCCACTCCCATATCAGACGCGTCGACTTCGACCAGGCACTGCAGCGCGGGGTCAACCTGGGTCAGGACCTGGGAGGAGGAGAATTCCGTCTTCAATGCCTCAAAAGCCGCTGCAACCTCTTTGGTCCACCGGAAGGGGTTCTTGGGAGAAGTGAGGCGGGTCAAAGGGGCAACAATGGCTCCGAAATTGGGCACAAAGCGGCAATAAAAATTGGCAAACCCAATGAACTGCTGCACCTGCTTTCTTAAGGTCGGCGTGGGCCACTCGACCACCGCTTTGACCTTCGCGGGATCGGGAAGGACTTGGTTGTGCGAGATTACAAACCCTAGGAAGGAGGTGGTCTTGGCGTAAAACTCACACTTTTCGGCGTTGACATACAGCCTGTTCTCCAGCGGCCGCTGTAGGACCCGCCTCACGTGCACCTGGTGTTCTTCCCGTGACCTAGAGAAGATGAGGATGTCATCCAGGTACACGAACACGAAGAGGCCTAGGAAATCACGTAGGACGTCGTTAATAGGCGTTGAAACACAGCGGGGGCGTTGGTCAGCCCAAACGGCATTACCAGATACTCGAAGTGACCACTAGGCGTTTGAAAGGCCGTCTTCCACTCATCCCCCTCCCGGATTCGGACGAGGTGGTAAGCACTGCGGAGATCCAACTTAGTGAACCAGGTCGCCCCCTGGAGGGAGTGGAAAGCGGTGTCCATTAATGGCAGGGTGTAGCGGTCCTTCTCCGTGATGTCATTAAGGGCCCGAAAATCAATACAGGGGTGGAGTGACCCATCCTTCTTCGAGACGAAGAAAAACCCCGCGCCGAGCCGAGACGAAGAAGGGCGGATGATTCCTGCATTGAGTGACTCCTTGATGTAACTGTCCATGGCCTCCCGCTCCGGCGCTGACAGGCTGTAAAGGCGTCCGGATGGCAAGGGCGCCCCCGGGGGGATGTTGATGGCGCAGTCGTAGGGCCGGTGAGGAGGGAGAGACATCGCCCTGGACTTACTGAACACGAGGCCCAGGTCATGGAACTCCGAGGGCACCAGGGTGAGATCTGGAGGCGCGGCGTCCGAGGCCGGAGGGGGGGAGGATGGGGCGCAGGCTGCGGACTGAAGGCAGGTGCCCATGCAGAAGGAGCTCCAGGCGGCGATTCTTCCTGTCTGCCAATCCAGCACTGGGTTGTGCAGGCGCAACCAGGGGTAGCCTACGATGACAGGCGACACAGAATAGGATAGGACATACAAGGTAAGGTCCTCCCGGTGGTTACCTGAGATTATTACAGGGACCGGCTGGGTGCGATGAGTCACTTGTCCAAGGGGTGCACGGGAGAGGGTGACCAGGCTGAGAGGAGCGGCCAGAGGGTGGCAGGTGATGCCCAATTGGGTTGCCAGGCTCTTTGAAATGAAGCTCTGCTCTGCTCCTGAGTCCACCAGTGCGTGTGTGAGGTGCCCCGTGGCATTGTGACAGAATCGTATGGGCAGAGATGGACTTGTGAGGGGATTCGACCGGTTAGAGTCCTCGAGGCCCCCTACAGTGACCCACGGACCCCCCCGTTTGGCTTCTCCGGGCAATGCTCCACGGTATGCTGATCGCCTCTGCAATACATGCAGAGGCCCAGCTCCCGGCGGCGCTGTTTCTCCGCTAGGGGGAGCCTTGACCGACCAACCACCATTGCCTCTGACTACTCGGGGGACTCCGGAGGAGGTAACGCCAGGGGGCGAGCCTGAGGCGTGCGGACGGAACCTCCATGCGAGCGGCCGATTAACTTCCGCTCGGCGGACCGTTCACGCAGCCAGTTATCCAAGCTAATTGTTAGGGAGATTAGCTCCGAGAGCGTCTCCAGAAGATCTCGGCTGGCCAGCTCATCCCTCAGACCAGAGCTGAGGCTGCGGAGGAAGATACTACAGAGTGACGCCTCACCCCAGCCCACCTCCTCCGCTGCGACCCGGAAGTCGATAGCGTAATCCGCCGCTGACGGGCTTCCCTGTTGGAGACCAAGGAGATGGTCAGCGAGGATGCTATCTCGCCGGGAATGATCGAACACCTCAAGAAAGCTCTGCACGAACTGGCTGTAGGAGAGGTTTGCGTAACTGGGCTTCGCCATGACAGCGTAAGCCCAAGTTAGCGCTCGCCCCTCCAGGAGATTGCCTATATAGCCAATTCGGCTGTGGTCCAAGGGAAAATCCCCGGGAACACGCAGGAACACCGACTCGCACTGCATGATGAACCCCCGCGCTCCGCCGAGCTTACCGCTGAAGCGGGCGGGGGTGGGAATTGGCGGGAGTCGGGTTGGCGTTCCCGCGGCAGACTGGCCGGCCACAGGAGCGGCAGGAGCTACCCCTCCCTGACGAGCCGGGGGGAACACCTGCTGGGGGTCCAAGCGGTCTAACCGGTGAGTGATGTTAATTAATTGATTTAAAATCACCTGCTGTTGGTGGGCTATTAAATCCACCAGAGCCTCAAGGGTGGAAAGACGGCGTGCGAGCCCGCTGTCTGCTGAGCTGCTCTGCTGGAGCCATACTGACATAATGTCCGGCTCAGGAAACACGCATGCAGGCTCAGGGTAGATTTAACAGCTTTATTCAACAAGCAGGCGTGTATGAATGGATGTGTGAGATATGAATATGTGATGAGGGTGAACACCGATGCACAGGAAGCAGAGCGGTGCACCGTACAGCCGGGCAACCCTATGGAGAGAACAGAGGACAGGGGTAAAGGGCACCACACCTGGACAGGTATAATGATCAGAGTGCTGCTTACTTGTAGGTGACAGGTGGCTGGCGTTGGCCAAGGCAGAAGCCCGGGAGACAGCGTCCTGCAGAGCCTGTGACGACGGTGAGGGTTGGATGGCGATGACGGGGTATCCGCCGCCAGGGAATTCACCTGTGCACAGGGGAGAAGACTTGCAAAAGGTAAGGGATAAGATGCTTACGTAGAAGCGTAGCTTAGCTGTCGTTGAGAGACGATCCAGCTGCGAAGATGTGCCGATGCTAACAGACGGCTCCAGACCGCTGCACTGGGCTGAGTGGGCTAAGTAGCCCGTGGCTGACCAGGCGCCGGTGTGCACGCAGCTGAGGCAGATGATGAGCGGCGAGTTGTGACAAGTGGTTCCGGAGGACCCGGTGACAACTGTGAAGCCAGACCCTGGAAGGGAGAGGAGTGCACCCCAAGAGCCGAAAGTTGAACCTACAAGGAGTCCCCTGATTTTGGCGTCACGGGACCCGCTGCCATCAGTAAGGCAAATCCTGGGCTTCCCAGCATTAACCACCATGCCTGGAGGTCCACCAGTGCCCGTTGCCTCATCCAGGCACCCGCCAGTATCAGCTGTCATGCCTGGAGGGTCGCGAACTTCTTCACCCACCATGCCTGCTGCCTGGGCCGCCGCAGTGGAGTCACCGGAGTCCTGGACGGTGGTGGCGCTCAAGCTCAGGAAAGTTTCCTCATTTAGCTTAAACAGGTCTTGTCTGGCTCCGGGTTGGGGGGAGCAGTTGCAGCCGTCAATCACACTTGAGTTTCCCCCCTCCGAGCTCCAAGCTGTCGATGACTTTAATCCGGTCTGTGCCTATTCTTTCTCTGACTGTTCTCCCACAGTCCCCGCTTGTCTGCATGAGGCCACGGGGGGGTGACACCTTCGTCTGAGGCCACCGTGGGTGCTTTGACCCAACCCAGGGCCCTCGTGAAAGTTTCTTCAGAGCCCGGGGCCTCCGAGGGTGCAGCATTGGCCCAGTCCGGGCCCACTGAAGGTGCAGCCTTGGCCCAGTCCGGGCCTACCAAGGGTGAAGCTTTAGCTCAGTCCGGGCCCACCGAGGGTGCAGCTCTGCTCCTGCCTGGAGCCACTGAGGGTGGAGCCTTGGCTCAGTCTGGAGCCTCCGCAGGTGTAGCGTTGCTCCAGCCCAGAGCCATCGTGGGTGCAGCGTTGCTCCAGCCCGGAGCCATCGCGAGTGCAGCGTTGCTCCAGCCCGGAGCCACCACAGGTGCTGCATTGCTCCAGTCCAGAGTCTCCGCGGGTTTAACCTTGTCCCAATCCGGGGTCACTGTGGGTGCAACTTTGCTCCAGTCTGGAGCCACCACGGGTGCAGCTCTGCTCCAGTCCAGAGCAACCGTGGGTGCAGCTGTGCTCCAGTCCGGAGCCACCGTGGGTGCAACCTCATCCCTGTCCGGGACCACCTAGGGTGCTGCTGGCCAATCCAAGGGCGTTGTGATCCCCTCTCCTTTGCCAAGCACCATCATTGTCCCCTCTCCTCTGCCGGACGCCGTCATGGCTACCCCTCCTTTCCCAGAAGCTGTCGTGGTTCACCCTCCTCTACCAGACGCCATGATGGTTCTTTGTCGTCTGATCACCCCGGTTGGGCGGCCGCCCCCTGGACCACCATCTCTGTGGCAGTGGCTCAAGAACTCGGGTCGACCGCCTGACAAGCGTTGCCATTGGGTTGGGTGGTTTGCTCTCTCCAGCAGACCACCTGACTCCTACCACCTTGCCATCTGTCAGGCCTGGGACTTCGGCCGACCTCCTGAACTTCTCAGTTCTTTGGTCTAGGGGGGCCTAGGTGCCCAGTTCTGTGTGGGTCCTGAGCAGATTTTGTTTTGTTTTCCTTTTGCTGGAGCCATGCTGGGAGCTTTCCTGAGGGTTTTTTATTTGTTCTTTTTGGTTTGGTTTGATCCCTCCGTGCCTGGGTCCACCTCCTCCCACCTGAGGTGGGGTTGTTTTCTTGTTGGGGTGGGATTTCTGTGTGTGTGTGTGGGGTTCTTCTCTTTTGATGTTACCTTGGGGTGTCTGGTATCCACCCCTTGCGGGGAGCTCTGTCACGTTCTGAGTGTGGGGAAACCCCACCGAGCTCAGGTTGTCTACCTGTTTTTCCATATTTTGGACTGTGTTGTCATTTTGAGTTGTCTGTATGATTTATTTCCACATATGTGTTTGTTATAGTTTGTTTTTTTATATTTTTGAGTTTGCCGGTTCCCATTTCTGCCATATCCTTATGTTTGTGTTCTGTTGTGTTTTTTTCTCTCTTGGGGTTGACAGCTGTCAGTTGCTTTCTGGGGGTTTCGCTATGCGTGGGCGTGGCCCTGTCAGCTGTCAGCCCTGATCGCTCCCTCCTCTCATCATTTTCAGCTGGTCTAAATTGTTTCTTTGTTTTCTCCTACCCGCTCAGGATCACCACACCTGTTCCCACTTACCTTATTTTGTGTTTAGCCTTATTTAAGGGGCTGTGCACCATTGTTGGGTGCAGCACCCTACTACCAACTTTCTACAACCAATGATCTACCATCGACCTTCTCCTACACATCTAAGTGTGTTTATTTTGTCTTTTGTCATTCTCCTAGCATGCGCTCCACGTCTAGCGTTCCCAGGTGAAGCCGGCATCTCCCCTCACCTTAGCCTCCACTATTTTGGCTTCACCCGTGCCTCTGTTTTCTACCAGCCTTTGGTTTTGTATTGTTTGTTCCTTTGCGCATTTTTGCCCTAATAAAATTTGCAAACTCACAGCCAGCCCGTGGTGCCTTTTATCCTGCCCTGAAGGGCGTTTTTGACAGATAAATCATTTCAAAACTTTTTTCACCGTTAATGTGACCTATAACCTGTGCAACCTAATTGGAAAACAAACTGAAATCTTTTAAAATAAAAAAAAATAAAAACTTACAATAACTGTTTGCATTAATATGCACACTGTGTTATAACTGGGGATGTGGTTGGCTTCAGAATTGGCCAATCACATTCAAACTCATGTTAAATGGGAATCAACACACACCTGCCACCATTTAAAGTGCCTCTGATTAACCCCAAATAAAGTTCAGCTGTTCTGTTAGGCTTTTCTTGACATTTTTGTAGTCACATCTTACACCACAAACCATGGTCCACAGAGAGCTTCCAAAGCATCAGAGGGTATCTCATTGTTCAAAGGTATCAGTCAGGAGAAATGTCAAAAAAATTTCAAAGGCATTAAATATTAGGGCTACAACTAACGATTATTTTGGTAGTCGACTAATCTAACAACTGTTTTTTCGATTAGTCGACTAATCACGATTATTTCTGTCATGTCCACCAGCTCAGCTTCCTGCTGGCACAGCTCCTGTTTGGGGCTGCAGGTCATGTTTTACCTCACCTGTTTAAGGCTGCACACCTGTGAAAATCACTTTGTTGTCAGTCTCTGCCTTAATGTAATGTAGCTTATTATAAAAAGTTCCCATAGCTAAATAAAATAATGACCCATCAAACACGAGTTGGAAACTTGAACTTGGCAGTTTAATCAGAAGTATTTGTAGCAACACAATTAATTAATAGATGTTAAAGTGTAAAAACTCAAATAGCAGCTCTGCTGCTCCATAAAGGCTGTTGTAACTGCATGTTAAAAACAAACTAGAATAATATTCAACTCCATTGAAGTAAAAAAAAGAAAATAACAAGCTAGTCCATCCTGTTTGAAACCTTGCTGTGTCTAGAAGTTTAAAAGTTTAATTAGCCTTCAGATGAAAATTAAAAGAACTTTTTCCAGTCAAAAAAAAAAAAACAACCCACTTTAAAAATCAGTGCAGGAATGTGAGCCTTCACTACACATACGGTGAAATATTTAAGCAGTTTTAAATGCTTTAGCTCGGGGGCAGGCATTGGCCCCGCTGAGGGGGTGGGGGGTTGGCGGGCCCGGGAGCATGGGACAGCAGCGTCGGCTGCCTAGCCTCCCTTGGCCGTCCCTCCTGGGGCGGATGCCTGGCTTTCCTGAGGCTTGTTGACCTCAGACATTTGTGCCCTGTGGGTGTTGGTGGCACTGCCTTGCCTGTTCAGGGTTTCCGGTGGGGGAAGGGGGGGGGGTTGCTGTGACCAGCCGCACTCTTTGTATGTTTCCTGACAAACCACTCACATGCACACACTTATTTTGCACGCACTCTCATATACACGCACATGGATGCACACGCACAGATGTTTCCCCTTTAACAGGTGCGGATACCTATCTTCTGTTTGTTTTAGTTGTTGATTTGTTTGTCTTTTTTGTTTGTTCCCCTCCCTTTTCTTTCCCCCTCCTCATACTTCCTTTCCCCATTTCCCATCCTGTCGGGTCTTTCATGGGTAAAATGATGTTAATAAAGTATTAAAAGTTATTACAGGAGGAGTTTACAACAATATACAGCACATAGATAGGTGCTATATGAAGCTCCTTTTGGCAAAGTAAATCTGTTTTGGCACAATAAGGGTAGAAGATTTCTGTTCTGCTCACCTAGCTGCCTGACAGGATAAAGGGGGAAAAAAGCAGTTTCAAATTTATTTGTGATGATTATGGTTTCTTTACATAATTAAATTACAAATCATGTTATTCTAATTTATCGAGACGCACTAATGTTTAGAATGAAGGCTGATGTTATGGTGACAATAACAGAGAATACAAAAAGAGTAAGTTGCTCATGTAATTCACCCATTTACTGCATTACATATAGCTAGCATAATGGAAGCAGCTCAGCAGTCAGCAACCATTGTAAGAGAGATTACTGTCCGATAACAAGTAAACTATTTAAATGGCAGACACGAATAATGTGGTCAGTTTTCTAAAGCTGAGAGAGTCGCTCATTGAAAATAAGAAGTGCTAACGTTACTCGGTAACCTTACCGGTGCAGTCTGCTGACAGGTGGCCGGAAACGGAGAAACAGAGAGGAGGGGGGATGGATGCATTGCTGTAGTGCAGCTGTGATATGGCAAACAGCTTTACAGTCTACATTTAACTTGTTTCATTTATTTATTTTTGGTAAAATTCTCCCATACTTTAGAATCTTTGGCCTTCATGATTTTCTCTCTGTGTCACCATGATGCGTTCCTCTTCTTCTTCGCTGGAACAGTTAAACTGAAGATTTCCATGGCATACACTTAAACTTCAACATTAAACGATTTGTCAACAATAAAAATCTGCATCGACAAAGTTAAATGGTCAACGTTATCGACAATGTCGACTAATCATTTCAGCCCTATTAAATATACCATAGAACACAGTGAAGACAGTCATCATCAAGTGGATAAAATATGGCACAACAGTGACATTACCAAGAACTGGACGTCCCTCCAAAATTTATGAAAAGACGAGAAGAAAACTGGTCAGGGAGGCTGCCAAGAGGCTGACAGCAACATTGAAGAAGCTGCAGGAATTTCTGGCAAGTACTGGCTGCTTAATACATGTGACAACAATCTCCCATCTTCTTCATATGTCTGGGCTATGGGGTAGGGTGGCAAGATAGAAGCCTTATTTTACAAAGAAAACCATCCAAGCCAGGATACATTTTGCAAAGACACATTTGAATTCTTCCAAGTGCATGTGCGAAAATGTGTTATGGTCCGATGAAACCAAGGTTGAATTTTTTGGCCATAATTCCCAATGGTATATTTGACACAAACACAACACTGTTCATCGCCAAAAGAACACCATGTCTACACTGAAGCATGGTGGTGGCAGAATCATGCTTTGGGGCTGTTTTTCTTCAGCTGGAACTGGGGCCTTAGTCAAGGTAGGGGGAATTATGAACAGTTCCAAATACCAGTCGGTGTTGGCACAAAACCTTCAGGCTTCTGCTAGAAAGATGAAGAGGAACTTCAGTGACCCAAAGCACCCATCCAAATCAACAAAATGGCTTTACCAGAAGAAGATTAAGGTTTTGGAATGGCCCAGCCAGAGTCCAGACCTGAATCCGATTGAACATCTGTGGGGTGAAGAGGGCTGTGCACAGGAGATGCACTCAGTCTGACAAATTTGGAGCATTTTTGCAAAGAAGAGTGGGCAAGTATTGCCACATCAAGATGTGCCACGCTGATAGACTCCTACCCAAAAAGACTGAGTGCTGTCATAAATGCCACAGGTGCTGTAACAAAATATTTGTTTAAAGGTCTGATGACACAATTTTGACATTTTATAGGATGTTGTGTAAACCTAAAAGTCTTTGTCGATGATCAATATAGCATTTACAACCACGCCTGCATAAACTAGTTATCATCAAAAAACAGCAGCCGCTGACTGGACTGGTGCCGCCCACCAAATTAAGGGCGGCACCCCCATGACGTAACCGGGAGAACGGACTCTGGTGCTGTTGACTGGAATGACAGCGGCTTTGTAGCTCACAGTTTCTCTAGTTTCTTGTTTTAATTTTATGGCTGTTCCTTCACGTTGTGTCGCAGGCTTAGATAAACAGCAAACCGTGAAAGACCACATCACACGCTTCAGCTCCAACTGTTATTAAGTCTCCTTGTGCGCTTTTATTTTTTTAGATTTAGATTTTTAGATTTAGTATACTTTATTGATCCCCAGAGGGGAAATTGAGGGTCATCCACCACCTGGATGGATGAAGCAGCCACGATACGGTGCTATCCCTTAACCATTCACACACACATTCACAACTAGGGCCACTTTAGAGTCTCCAATTAACCTAACCTGCATGTTTTTGGCATGATTGTTTTATGTTTATGTTTTATGCAGGAGGAGTGGAGGAGGGGAAGGATTAATGGATTTATGCGCAGCTTTGACCTACTTTCTGTGATCGCATGTTGACGCTCGCCGGTCCAGTCACGTCCCCTCTCTCATTATCACCAGCTGATTCAAACTCCCGCTGATCATGTTTCCCGGTCCTCGTCCAGGTGCTTCAAATCACACCATCACCAGCAGCAGTGTGTGTACTTTGCAGCCGTTTGCCAGTCACGCACTGATGGTCCATAGTATTGTCATCTGTGCTGTTTGTCTGCCAGTATTTTCAGCACTCACGACGCGCTAGTCACTCCATGTTCGCCGTGGCTCTCGTGCGTCCTTGAAGTGATGTCGGCTCTGGGGCACACCTGTGGCTAATATGTCTCCTCTCATTCATTCGCTGGGCGATGCCGGCCCCCGAATGCCATCAGCAAGTGTGTCTGTGTTTCTTGTATGTCTTCACCTTTCAGGGAACTGTCTGTCTTTCTGTATTAAATGTGCTGTGGTGAACCCTGCACGCAAATCCTCGTTATTTCATCCTCCCTCTCCCTGCCCTGTGTAAGAGCGCATGGAGGGTCATGATGAATGGATTTACATGCAGAATTCACCACAGCACATGTATTGAACATAAGAATGATGACAACAGTTCCCAAAAAGGTGAAGACCCACAAACAGAAACAGAAACACCCACAGTTGGCGTTCGGGGCTGACATCGGCCAGCGAACATGGAGAGGAGACGTGTTAACCACGGTTGCGCCCCAGGGCCGACATTGCTTCAAGGGATGCAACAGAACCATGGCTGTGTAGAGTGGCTAACACGTCGTGATAGTGCCGGCAACACTGGCTGGCTGACAACACGGCAGATGATGCACACAAACCATGAACAGCTGACTGTTAAAGAGAGAGGGCGCATGTGTTTGGACTGGCGAATCTTGGACAGTGCCCACCTGAAAGTGGCTCAAAACGCACATAAAACACATGTACAAAACAAAAACAACAAGAACTCAAAATATAATCCTTAATAAAACCCCGATGCCTGAGCCACAGAAAATACACTGCTATGATTTTATTGAAAAATCGGGTTTAAATAAATTATATTTATGAACAAATAATTTGTTGCACTATTTGAAACAAAAGAATAACACTGGTGTCCCCCTGCCGTGTGTTTGTCACTGCTGCTGCAGCGGGCATGTGTGCCTCTCCACTGTCACTCACTGAGTGTGACTCGCTTGGTACAATGCCCGCTTGGCACGGCTCAAACCTATACGGTCTGATGCCCCCAGATTCTTCATTGTCATCCCATTCTTTGGAACTATAATCGTCTGAAGATTGAACAACAGAAACCAATTTCAGACTACATGTGCTGGAACCATCGTAGATGTTTTCAACCGCTTCCATCCTGTGTGTACAATGGGCAGCCAAGCGCTGTGTTCTCCCGATGACGTGACTACATGACAGCGGGGTTTTCCAGCCACTGACATAATTGGTGACGTGGCGCTCATGAAAACATTGGATATTCGCGTGAAAAAGCGTGTTTGACTTAGAACTGCACAGACCAACCTATTTTGGCATATTGCATTATGTGTTGAAAAATTTGTGTCAAAAACGTGTCATCAGCACTTTCAGGGTGTGCACATTTATGCAACCAGGTTATTGTAAGTTTTTTATTTTTTACTTTTCTGCTTAAAAAGATTTCAGTTTGTTTTTCAAGTGGGTTGTACAGGTTATAGGTCACATTAATGGTGGAAAAAGTTTTGAAATGATTTAACTTGATCTCATTTTTTTACATCACAAAAACCTTGCATTTGAACAGGGGTGTGGAGACTTGTATCCACTGTATACATTGCAATATTGCAATAATTGTTAGGCTTTGCTGTTAAAAACAATGACAGCAAACAGTTAATATTAGCATTAGTGGAGAGTAAGGGACTACTCTTTTCACACATTAAAACTTCCCACCCAAATTACTGTACATCTCTCCCTCCACCATAGTTATTTTCACAACCATAAGAGATCACTTTGTTCAAAGACACAGCTATCAGGTGGGGTGGGAATCTTTAGACACCTCATGATTTGAGCCGTTAACAATTCTTTTTTTTTTTTTTTTTCTATTCTGGATTTTTTTCCCCTCTCACTGTGTGACTATTGATGGTCAGCAATGACTAAATAAAATAAATAAATACACTATTAATTACACAAATGTGTGAGAAATTATTACTTCAGCCAAGGAGGAAATGTAATCAGGGTGGTTTGTCTGTCTGTTAGCAGGATTACACAAAAAAACTACAGGACAGATTTTGATGATATTTTCACCAGAGGTAGCCCCTGGGCCAAGGATGAACCCATTAAATTCTGGTGATGATCTGAGATGGCATACCTCCACCAAGGACCTTGAAGCAGCCTTGGCAGAGGTATGCGCTCTTTCCACTTTAAAAGCTGGCTGCAAATCTCTTGAGACAAGACATTACTTCCACTGAAGAGAGTGCATACCTCCACCAAGGCTGCTTCATGGTCCTTGGTGAAGGTATGCAGTCTCATATCATCACTAAAATTTAATGGGTTCATCCTTGGCCCAAGGGCTACCTCTCGTGAAAATTTCATCAAAATCCATCCAGTAGTTTTTATGTAATCTTGCTAACAGACAGACAAACCACCCCAATTACATTACCTCTTTTATCTGAGAATGCATACCTCGACAGAGGTATGTGCTCTCTGAGTGCTTTTCTAGTTTATAACTGGAAATGAAAAGCTTTTATCATAAACAAGTGTCATTTATTTAAAATTGGAAATAAATATCTAATTTAGTAAATAAGTATATAAGTAATAGGGGTGGGAATCTTTAGGTACATTTTATGATTACGATGCATTTTTTCCCCCTAACATGTAAATATTAGAAAAAAGAGTTTCTGCACTTCATCCCAAAGAAACTGTAGCTGTTGCAGGTGGTGGTCAGCTTAAGGACATCAAAATCACAGAGGAAAAGATTCTGAAGCACACTGTCAGATTCATAGTCTTTTTTGTTGCTAAGACTAATATACATACATCCTCTTCAGTCCTCTTTGCTCGTAGACTTATTACTTATTATTATTATTATTACCTCTGCCAAGGAAGGAGGTAATGTTTTTCCTGGTGCTGGTTTAAGTTTTTTTTTTTGTCTGTCTGTTAGCAACATTACTCCAAAAGTTATGAATGGATTCTGATGAAATTTTCAGGGAAGGTGTGTAATGGCATGGGGAACAGATGATTAGATTTTGATAATGATCTGAGAGTGCATACCTCCACCAAGGGCTTTGTTTGTATTTGTGCAGCAGGATTACACAAAAACTATTGGATGGATTTGGATGAAATTTCACGAGAGGTGGTTCTTGGACTAGAGAGGAAGCCATTACATTTTGGTGATGTTACCAGAATGCATACCTCTGCCAAGGCTCTTATTTTCTCACAGAGTTTTAGCAACAATACTCCAAACCGAAACTCCAAAACTCCAAAACCGTCCATATCGCCATCCATCTGTACATTGCGAGAGAGGGCCTTGGCGGAGGTATGCACTCACGGATCACCTCCAACATCTAATGAGTTCATCTTTAGGCCAAGAGCCACCTCTGGTTAGAATTTCATCCAAATCCATCCAGTAGTTTTGGAGTATTGTTGCCAACACTCTGTGAAAAGATAAGAGCCTTGGCGGAGGTATGCATTCTGAAGTCATCACCAAATTCTAATCATGTGTTCAGTGTGCCATTACACACCTTTCCTGAAAATTTGAATGAAAGGCACTATATAAATGCAATACATTATTATTATTATTATTATTATTATTATTATTATTATTATTATTATTATTATTATTATCTTCTTCTTCTTCTTCTTCTTCTTCTTTTCTCATTTACTGGCAGATAGCAAACAACTGAAAGGTGCATGCCACCACCTACTGTA
Source organism: Pholidichthys leucotaenia (assembly GCA_020510985.1). Taxonomy (NCBI): domain Eukaryota; kingdom Metazoa; phylum Chordata; class Actinopteri; order Cichliformes; family Pholidichthyidae; genus Pholidichthys; species Pholidichthys leucotaenia. Next base: position 226,074,852 of record CM035845.1, on the reverse strand, counting down.
CAAGAGTGTGTAACATTACGTCATCTGAGCCCGACCCCTATAGTCTATGACTTAATCCTGTGTTAGTTAAAAAAGAGAAAAGAACCCTTCTCGTGATTCTTATTGCCTCTCCATCGCCATCTGTTCCCAGAATCCCAGCTAAATCCCATTCCCTATCGGCCTCTCGAACTTCATTTTCCAATATGACTGTTGTTGTGAAATGGCGCTATATAAATAAAGTTGAATTGAATTGAATTATGTCTTTCATTTCCGTATTTGTGACAGTGTAATAAGATGTGCTTGACATTTTCTTTTACTCCACATTCTCTGCATGTGTCACTTTCGCTTTTCCCCATGGTGAATAAAGTGCCATTTAAACCTGTATGATCCAGTCTGAGTCTTGCCATAATGATGTCTTCCCTCCTTTTGGTTGTTATGTAATTCTTTATTGCAATAGATTTTTGTATTTTGTAATACGACCTACCTTTATGATCTTCATCCCATCTTTTTTGCTATAGCTCAGTTCCTTTTTTCTTGATTACTGCTTTCCCTTCACCTTTTCCAAGAGACAATGGTATAGTTATCTCTTTTCCAAGAGCACTTTTTGCTAATTTGTCTGCAGTTATTCCCTTTCAACCCTTCATATGCAGGAACCCAACAAAACTGAACTTCTCCACCACCCCTGTGTACCCTAAATAAACTGTGATATAGTTCAATCACCAAGTCTTCCCTTGTAGATTTTAGTGTCTGTATGGTTTTTAAAGCTGAAAGTGAATCTGTGCACACCACCACCCGGTCCCGTCTGACCTCCTCCGCCCACTGGAAACCACACCCCAAGTGCAGAATCAGAGGGCCGCTGCCATGCAAGGCGCCACCACAGATTTCCCTCCTCCATTCCATTATTGCTGAGTACCAAGCTGGACGGCAGGAAGTTCCACTTTCATATGGTCTTCGGCATGACCCGGCCGGGATTTGAACCCCTGCCTCCCGTGTGTGGGGTGGATGCTCTATCAACTGAGCCACCACTCTGGTGGTGGCTCACCACCGGAGTGATGGTGGTTTAATTTTATTAAATTTCAAAGGGGAGCACAGCTACAGAAATTGTCACTCACCAGAGGAGAACACAGCCTGTGGAGGAGAGATGAGAGCGATTAGCAGGAAAAGGGAGGAGGAAGGTGAAACACAAATTAGCCACTTAGTGGGCCAAGAGGAGAACCCAGCACAGAATTCAACGTGAAGAGACGAACCAGCAGGGTGAAGCTGGCGAGGATGAAGGAGGGAGATGACTGGGCTGTGTCTGACCGGGTGGAGAGTGAAGCTGCAGCAGGATGAGGGTGTTGAGATAGGTGAGCACATCGCAACCCCTGAAGACGCATCGCTCTGATGGCAGCATCCTGGAAGAGGAGAAAAAGGGATAGTATTGGAGACAAGGTAATCCTCTGGAATTAAACAATATACTTGCTTGTGAGTCTGTTTAGGCAGTTTAACCAACGAGCCAGCGTTGAAGCACTGAAGAGCAGATCTTTATAAACGCTGGCGAGGCAGAGGTAGCAGGTTTGTCTAATCTCCCAGGTGTAGTGATTACCTGAGGAACTAGGGAATCAGGAAGGAGGGGGTGAGCTCTCATCAGGATATGACAATGCCCCTCCCTTAAGGAGCGCCTCCTGGCGGTCCACTGGGTTTTTCTGATGGGTGTGGTGAAAGGCCCGGACCCTTCTTTTATCGTGAAAAAATGATCTGGGAATCCGTGACCTTTCTTCGGGGCCATAGCCCTCCCAGTGGACAAGATATTGGAGGCCTCGGCCCTGGAGGCGAATGTCCAAAATCTTATGGACGGTGAAAGTGGTGTGGCCACCAAGGGTCTGAAGATGAGGCGGCCTCGGGGGGGGGGGGGGTGGCTGGCGGAGAGGGGTTTAATGCGGGACACATGGAAGGAGAGCCCGTGGGAGCTGTAACCGGACCGTGGCATCGTTGATGACTTCGGCAATGGGGAAAGGACCCAGGAAGCGAGGTGAGAGCTTCCTGGATTCCGCCTTGAGCGGGATCTGGTCCGCAGACAACCACATCTCCTGTCCGACCCTGTACTTTGGTGCTGGAACCCTCTTTCGGTCAGCATAGCAGCGGTTACGTTCCATGGACCAGAGGAGGGCAGCTCGGATAGCTCTCCAGAGCTTACAACAGCGGCGAATGTGAGACCCCACGGACGACACCGCAACTTCCCTCTCCGCCATAGACATTGGGGGGGTACCCCATGGAGGCCTCAAATGGCGTAAGTCCCATTGTGGCGGAAATAGTGGAGTTATGTGCATACTCCACCCAGGTCAGATGCGTGCTCCAAGATGAGGGGTTATCGGCCACTACACACCTGAGGACAGCCTCCAGGGACTGGTTGGCACACTCAGCCTGCCCGTTGATCTGAGGGTGGTGACCAGATGTGAGGCTGACTGTGGTCCTGAGTGATCGACAGAAAGTCTTCCAAACTTTGGAGATGAACTGTGGGCCCCGGTCAGACAGAATGTACACAGGAATCCCATGGAGACGGATGACGTGAATGGAAATGAGTTTGGCGGTCTCAGCGGCAGATGGCAACTTAGAGAGGGGAACCAGATGGATGGCTTTAGAGAATCTATTGACCACAGTGAGGATGACTGTTTTGCCGTGAGAGGTGGGAAGTCCAGTGACGAAATCTAGGGCTATGTGGACCAAGGTCGGCTGGGGACGCGGAGGGGATGGAGGAGACCAGTGGGGGGTGAAGAGTCGGACTTATTGTGTGCGCAAGTCTGGCATGCTTTGACGTATTACTGCACGTCCCTCTGCAGGGTGGGCCACCAGAACACTCGCTGGATCAGGTCTATAGTATGAAGAACCCCATGGTGGCACTCGAAATGACTGGAATGGCCCCACTGGATGACGTCACTGCGGAGGGCAGCAGGCATAAACAGGCACTCTCCGGGGCACCCTGCTGGTTCAGGCTCTGAGGACTTGGCCTGTCGGACCCTCCGCTCGATCTTCCAGGTAAGGGTTCAAAGGATGCATGGAGGCAGAATGATAGGCTGGGAGAGGGATGGGGGTGGGGGTGGGGGTCTGAGCTAAATTGTCTGGAGAGAGCGTCCGGTTTGATGTTGCGTGACCCCCGCCTATATGTGATGGTGAAATTAAATCTGTGGAAGAATAAGGCCCAATGGGTCTGTCTGGCATTCAGTCGGCGGGCCGACCGTAGGTACTCCAAATTCTTGTGGTCGGTCCACATGACTATGGGATGGATCGCTCCCTCCAGCCAGTGCCTCCACTCCTCCAGGACCAACTTAATGGCCTCTCGGTCCAAGACGTCGTAATTCCTCTCAGCTGGGGTGAGCCGCCGAGAGAAATACATACATGAATGGAGCTTCTGATCGGAGGTTGAGCGCTATGAGAGGACAGCGGCCACCCCCGTGATGGAAGCGTCCACCTCCAGGGTAAACTGGAGCTGAGAGTCGACCTGAGCCAAGATGGGTGTATTTGAGAACAGGCTCTTTAATTTAACATAGGCCTGCTCAGCTTCCTGGGACCAGACGAATGGCACCTTAATGGAGGTAAGCTGTGTTAAATCTGTGCTACCCCACTGTAGTTCCTGATGAACCTGCGATAAAAATTTGCGAACCCCAAGAAGCGCTGAAGCTCCTTGCGGGAGTGGGGTGTTGGCCAATCCAGCACAGCCTTCACCTTAGCCAGGTCGGCTCTCAGCTCTCCCTCCCCCACAATAAATCTAAGGAAGGAAGTGGAGTTTGTGGAAAACTCGCACTTTTCAGCCTTCAGGTAGAGTTGGTTCTCTAAGAGCCATTGTAACATGACCCTAATGTGGACCTGGTGCTCCTCTGGCAAGCGGGAAAAGACCAAAATGTCACCCACATGCACAAATACAAATTGATTCACCATATCGTGGAGGATATCATTAATAAGACGTTGGAAAACGGCAGGGGTGTTGGTTAGCCTGAAGGACATAACCAGGAATTCAAACTGCCCCAGGTGTGTTTTAAAGGCTGTCTTCCACTCGTCCCCCTCGCGGATACGGATGAGGTGATATGCATTGCGTAAATCGAGCTTGGAGAATACTTGCGTGTGCTGAAGGAGCTCGAATGCGGAGTTGATCAAGGGCAGAAGATATTTATCCTTAATGGTGATGGCATTAAGTTCACCGTAATCTATGCATGGACGCAGAGATCTGTCCTTCTTTCCAACAAAAAAGAAACCTGTCCCAAGAGGAGCCGAGGATGGCCGAATGAGGCTGGGGTTCAATGAGTCTTTAATGTACCTCTCCATTGTCTCCCTCCCCAGCCCAGAAATGCTGTAGAGCTGGCTGTACGGCAGCCGCACACCTGGGAGGAGGTCTATAGCGCACTCGTAGGAACGATGATGAAGAAGGGAAAGAGCTCTCGACTTGCTAAAAACCTCCCCAAGGTCATGATAGACCTCGGGTACGAGGGTGAGGTCCGGTGGCTCTGCCGGAGGGGAGGAGATAGGCAAGGATGGAGAACACTCGGCTGAACTTAAGCAAGATGCCAAACAGTATGGGCTCCAAGAGGAAATGGAGTTCTGAGCCCAATTAATAATCGGATTGTGCCTCCGGAGCCAGGGGTATCCCAGGACCACTGGGGAGGAAGAATTTGGAAAAATAAGAAACAATAACTTCTCCCGGTGGTTCCCAGAAAGAAGGACCGAGATCTGTGCTGTGCAATGTGAGATAGAGGCCACCTTCTGGCCCGATAAGGTGGTGACACTTAAAGGGGTGGATAATTTGGTGGTGGGAATACCCATCTCCTGCACGAGTTGGGAGATGAAATCTTGTTCTGCTCCTGAATTAATCAATGCCATAACCCTCCTCTTGACCCCCGGTAATTGGATGAGGGCCGAAATAGAGAGATTACCTGGGGGATGAGAAAGATTCCTGCCCGTCAGACCCCCCACGGCTACTGACATCTTTTTGGCCTCTGGTGGCAAGCGTCTAGATTGTATTTTAAGGACCCACAATACATGCATGCCCCGATCCTCCTCCGCCGCTGGTGCTCTTCCAGAGTCAGCCGAGACCGGCCAAGCACCATGGGTCCCGAGGAGGGATCGGTACCACCTGGGTCAGTAGCCTGGATGGGTACACGCGCGAAGGGTGGGCGAGAGGAGGAGTTGCGCTCCTTTACGTGCTTGCGGTACTGGTTATCCAAGCTGACTGTCTGATTAATGACACCGTCCAGAGAGGTAGGAACAGCATAAACCACCAGGTCATTGCGGAGGTGAGGGTTTGAACCATGGAGGAAGGCGCTGCGTATAGCAACGTCGTTCCATCCAGAGTCCGCCACTTCAACCCGAAACTCCACTGAATAGATGGCAACTTACTGACTATCCTGGCGAAGAGACAGGAGGCGTCTCATAATGTTCCCCTCGCTCTCTGTTCGGCCAAAGGTTCGGGTGAATTCAGACACAAATTGGTCGAAAGTGTAGTGAGTACCCTCCGGACTGTCGAGAATGGACTGGGCCCAACTAAGAACCCGGCCCTGAAGCAGGAGGGTGAGAAAATGAATTCTGGAAATCTCATCTGGGTACTCCCTCCCCACCTGGCCCAGATAAAGCCGAATCTGACAAAGAAAATCCCTGCATTTCCCCACCTCTCCTGCAGATGGGGCAGGTGCAGGAATAGAGGTTGTTCGGCGTATGATTGAAGAAACAGGGGCTACTGGAGGCACGGAAGGACCCGGATCAGACATATGAGCCAAATGATCAGAGACTGTGCTCAGCTGCTGAGTAATGGATTGCAGCTGCTGTGTAAGTAAAGCTACCTGCCTCTTTGTAACATCGAGGCGATGGAGTGTGGAGTGTTCCGCTGTTGCTGCACCCACTGACCTTACATCTTGGCTGGCTCGCTCTGTCATGTTGACTGGATGGACAGCTCAAGTGCAGGATGCAACACTAGAAGAAAACACTCCAACACAGAAAAACAATTAACCTTTTATTAAGTTTCAAAGGGGAGCACAATTACAGAAATCGTCACTTCCGATTGTCACGCCAGAGGAGAACACAGCCTGTGGAGGAGAGATGAAAGCGATTAGAAGGAGAAGGGAGGGGGAAGGTGGAAACACAAATTTGCCACTTACGTGGGCCGAGAGAAGAACCCGGCGCAGAACCCAGCGAGAAGAGACAAACCAGCAGGGTGAAACTGGCGAGGATGAAGGAGGGAGATGACTGGGCTGTGTCTGACCGGGTGGAGAGTGAAGCTGCAGCAGGATGAGGGTGATGAGGCAGGTGAGCACACCGCAACCCCTGAAGATGCACTGCTCTGATGGCAGCAACCTGGAAGAGGAGAAAAAGGGAGAAGATTGGAGATAAGGTAATCCTCTGGAATTTAACAATATACTTGCTTGTGAGTCTGCTTAGGCAGTTTACCCAACGAGCCAGCGTTTAAACACTGAAGAGCAGATCTTTTTAAACGCTGGTGAGGCAGAGGTAGCAGGTGTGTCTAATCTCCCAGGTGTAGTGATTACCTGAGGAACTGGGGAATCAGGAAGGAGGGGGCGAGTGCTCACCAGGATTTGACACCCTGGGGGAGGGGGAAGGAGGGGGAACCCAGGCATGGAGGGACCATAAACAGAGCATAAAAACAAAAGAAAACCAAAAGAAAATACTCATGAACCACACTCTGTCCATCAGGTGGCAACACGGGGTTCTAGGCCTATCTGATCACAGGGCGGAGCAGTTCAGGTGGTCTTCCCGAGTCCCATGACCAGCGGCACCTGTGCTGGAATGTGCCAGGTGGCCTCCCCATTCCCCAGAACCAATGACGCAGCCAAAGCAGTTCAGGTGGTCTCCCTAAGTCCCAAGACCATCGGCATCTGTGCTGGGACACATTGGGTGGACTTCCTGTGCCCCAAAACCAGCAAAGCAGAAGAGCAGCCCATCAGGTGGCCTCCCAGAATCCCTCGGCCAACGAGCCATGGGAGCTAGAAGGCAGCATCCTTCAGCAAAGGGCGGCTGTTCAGTGTGAACCTCTCAGGATGCACCCACGGTGGCCCTGGGCTGGAGCGGAGCTGCACCCGTGGCGGCTCTGGGCTGGAGCGGAGCTGCACCCATGGCGGTTCCGGGCTGGAGTGGAGCTGCACCTGCGGTGGCTCCGGGCTTGAGCATTGCAGCACCGGCGGTGGGTCCAGGCTGGAGCATTGCAGCACCCGCGGTGGCTCAGAGCTGGAGCATTGTAGCACCCGCCGTGGCTCCGAACTGGAGCATTGCAGCATCTGCGGTGGCTCCGAGCTGGAGCATTGCAGCACCCGTGGTGGCTCCGGGTTGGAGCAGTGCAGCACCCACGGTTGCTCCAGGCTGGAGCTCCGCAGCACCTACGGTGGACCCGGACTGAGCCACGGCTGCACCCTTGGAGGCCCCAGGCTTGAGTGGAGCACCCATGGTGGACCCAGACTGGGCCATGGCTGCATCAATGGTGGACCCGGACTGGGCCACAGCTGCACCCTTGGAGGCCCCAGGCTTGAGTGGGGCACCCACGGTGGACCCAGACTGGGCCATGGCTGCATCCACGGTGGACCCAGACTGGGCCACGGCTGCACCCTTGGAGGCCCCAGGCTTGAGTGGAGCACCCACGACGACCTCAGCCGGAGGGGGGGCAGCACCCACGGAGGTCCCAGGCTGGGATGGAACGTCCGCAAAGACCTCAGCGGGGGGAGCTGGACTCATAACGATGTCAGGTGGAAAACCTGGACCCACAGAGACATCTGGCATAGTTGGCACACCCTCGGTGACCCTTAGGGAGAGCTCAAACAATACAAGTGACAAAACAGGGTCAGGGTCACTGGCAGCAGCAGAGTCCGGCGTGGTGAGCTCAGGAGCGGCTGTTAGCTGCACCCGACTCTCCTCACCAAGCGCCAGGCAAGATTTCTCTGAAAGAGAGACAGAAACAGAGGAGTGCATTTGCCTGGGCTCGAGCGCCACCGCCGTCCAGGACTCCACTGATCCAGACAACAATGTCTCGGGCCCATTTACTTGGAGGTCAAGCTCAGCCTTGAACTCTGCTGTGGCAGCCTCCACAGCAGGGGTGATGATGGTTGCAGTCCTTGTCTTCCCAGATGCAGGGACCCACACTGGTGGCTCATCCAGTGTGGCAGCTGGAGGTCGGCTCCGCGCTGGCACTGGAATAGGGTTCTCCAGGGCCACAGGCTCCTCCATCGTCTGGCGGCTCAGTTCAGGAACTGGCGGACACTCAGGGACAGATGGAGGAGACACGGAGAGTACAGGGGAGGAATTATTTAGTGCAGCAGGTGGAGAAAACCCAGTGGACTGCAGGGATTGTGTTTTCTCTCCAGTAACCAGGCAAGAATATTCATTTTTTAGTAATGGAAAACAAGAGTTCACTTGCCTGAATTCCTGGGAGATGATGGAGTCAGCTGCTGCTCTGGGGTCAGGCTCCATCTCTACAGGAGTCTTGAGAGTTGTCTGGGTGGAGGGTGATGGCGTGGACTTGAGGCGGGAGTGGTGAGCCCTCCGCCCCCGTGAACGCTTCTTCAGCCCGGGTTGCACTTAGGGAGAATGTTCCAACAACTCCCCAATACGTCGTCTAATTTTGAATATCATCGTGAGAAGAGGAGTCAGACCTGGGTAGCTCCAGAGATTGGGGCAAGTCTCAGTTAACCCGGCTGCATTATTCATGAAGCCAAAAACGGCCTGAGGAGTGTGAATAATCTAAGCCTTAGAGGCTAAATCCACAGCAAGTTCTGCCACCGCACACTTCTTCTCCACCTACTGTGCGCAGGGGTCGACCAGCACCTGTCATCGTGGATCCTGGACTACCTCACTAACCGGCCACAGTTTGTGAGAACCCGAGATTGTGTGTCTGACACGATCATCGGTAGCACGGGGGCCCCCAGGGAACGGTTTTGGCTCCCTTCCTGTTCACCCTTTATACTGCGGACTTCTCACACAACACAACACACTGCCATCTACAGAAATTCTCTGACGACTCTGTGATCGTCAAGCTGAGTACAGAGGACTTATCCAGGACTTCGTGGACTGGTCCCATCGGAACTGCCTCCAGATCAACGCGAGGAAAACTAAGGAGCTGGTGGTGGACTGCTGCAGGCAAGGACAACCCCTCACAGCACCAGTAAACATACAGGTAACAGACATTGAGATGGTGACATCCTACAAGTACCTTGGTGTTCATCTGAGCAATAAACTAGACTGGTCACACAATACCGACGCACTCTACAAGAAGGGACAGCGCAGGCTGTTCCTACTGAGGAGACTCAGGTCTTTTGGTGTACAAGGGGTGCTGTTGAAGGCATTCTATGACACGGTGGTGGCATCAGCCATCACTTTTGGAGTGGTCTGCTGGGGCAATGGCATTACAGCAGCCGATAGGAAGAGACTGAACAAACTGATCAGGAAAGCTAGATCTATCCTGGGGCAACGCCTTGACCCAGTGGAGGAGATGGGAGAGAGAAGGATGGTGGCTAAACTGTCATCTCTGCTGGAGTCCGAGTCCCACCCTATGCAGGACATATTGAACGCACTGAGGAGCTCATTTAGCAGTAGACTACATCATCCTAGGTGCGCAACCGAGAGGTTTCGCAGGTCCTTCCTACCTACAGCTGTCAGACTGTACAACCTAAGCAGGGCTGCTTGCAGAGATAGCAAAAAAACGTGACGACCTAGTAGTATTGAATGCAAAAGACGCAACAGACTTACACAAATGGTCCCCTCCAGTATACAACTAGGACAATATCAGTCGCTACGGAGGGTGACAGTATGTATGGGTACATATTCATACTATGTAGGATAACTAAGTAGACGGTTATGCTGTTTATTCCATCTTGCTACAATGCTCCGCACTTTGTATATATATTTATATATTTATGTGTACGTATGTATATCCACTGCTCTTATTTATATTTTTCGTATCTTCTTAATTATCACTCTGAGTGTTGCTATCCCTGTGCTGTTGCAATCCTGGAATTTCCCCATTGTGGGACTAATAAAGGCTTATCTTATCTTATCTTATCTTATCTTCTCACTCAATCCCAAAACCCTCAAGTTCATGGTGGTAATGCCCCTCTACACCTCAGACAAAAACACAAAAAAGAGAAAACTCCAAAACCTACAGTGGCTGGTGTCCACACTGGCCGTGTCCTTCTATCATGAAGCGCCCATTTCACGGGTGCAAATAGGACTACTCACTGTAGGTTGACGCATTTATTAACAAAACACAAACAAGAACGTTTTTATACCATTTCAAAAAAATGAGGAGCAAACGATAATAAGGAAACGTGAACAACACGCTGGAGGAGAGTGGGGCTCAACGTCCGGAGGTACAAAGTCAGGAAACGCCTGACCAGGGTGAAACTCAGCCAGAGGACCCTGAGAGCAGTGAGGCTTGACGGCTGAGACACCGGAGAAAAAGGCACCAGGACGGAGCACTCCAAACTCACCTCAACAGCGGGATCTTCACCCATGGTTGCAGTCAGCGGGCAGGAATACACAAGAAGAGAAGAAGAATATGGTAACGGCAGAGGTTGCCGTGTCACTTAAATACACACAAATACTCAGAGACAGGTGTAATTCATGATTGGCAGAATGGGCAGCAGCTGTGCAGCCCCGAAGGAATTGAGAGCCGGAAGCTGCACAGCCCTGTCAAAATAAGCAAATCGGAAACATAAAAACACAAACACAACAGAATTCAAAAACCATCATAATAATCTTAAAGATAACAGTAAACAAACAAAAAATGTTCACTGGGCAGAGAAACTGGGCAGGGCTCTAACCCGTGCCCCAGGATCATGACTACTAAACGTTTCTTCAGACATTCTGAATTTCTGCAAATTCTCATGATGCCAGAAACATGACATCCCACCACTGGGAGGCTTGGTTGAACACCCAGACCAATGGTTTGAAGAAATAATTTGGCCACAAGAGAGCCATCTGAAACACACACACAAAGCATACATATTTTAATACCTAATAGCGAGAACTTGCTGCCATTACAGTGTAGTATGGGGGACTTATTAATGATTGTAACAAACTAGCATTAGCAATCATTAGCTTACCTTCATATGTGATCTAGTTCGTATCCTCACGTCTTCAGCGTTATATTACTCTATGGCTTCCTAAACTCTCCAGTACTTTTTCAGAGTGTTTTGTCTCTGCCACCTGTAGCCTTCTCTGGCTCTCTTTTTTGTCTTTACTCTGAGAAAAAGCCATATAGAGCAAGCAACATTGCCTCAATATCCTCCATCTTGTGTTTTGCTTGTGTCACATACAAATGACGTCATGGGAGTGTCGGGCCCCCTTGCCTTAAAGATCCCCCCACTTTGAGGTGGTACTCAGTTGTAATGGAAAACCAACCACACCGTGTCGAGCCGAGTAGAGTTGAGTAGAGTCGAGGCGAGTCAGGCTGAGTAGGTATTAGTGGAAAAGGGGCTATGGAGGATCAATTTCTGAAGCTTTGGTTAAGTCACTGGCATTATAGAGTGGTTTGATTTTCTCACAGTTGCAGTTGCATTAGAAAATAATGATTACCATACATGCATTTAGATTCATTTGACAGACTGATTGAAAGTCCCCATCTGTGTGAATGGTCATTTTTTTCACTTTATATGAACATGTTGTTCCAATATAATAACCACTTACACTGTCTCAGTCAAAAATACACTGCAGCCCAAATATAAATAACAACATGAACTCGAATGAATTTATGTTTTGAGAGGTTTATTTGGGTGCAATAAAAAAAAAACCCATCAATTTTAAGTCAGGCTTATTGTGTTGTGATTAACATTTTATGTGTTACAGCTTCACTGTGGAGAAAGTCCTCATACTTAAGCAGTTAAAATCTCTGATTACATGCACTTGTCTTCAGTATATCATTTTTAGCTTAGCTGGGTCTTCATGTTGGTGTTGTTTTCATTATGGTTATTTTTGGCATCAGAGGTGTCGTGGGGAATGTTACGGTCCAGATTAATGCTTTTATGAGCCCAGATGAGCCATGGTATGCTTTGCTCCCATCTCTTATTTATACTGTGCATGTGAATTTCAAAGTTTTGTGATAAATATGCTGAAACATTGTCAACTTCATGTACATCAAACTGTGTACATCCCCCCCCCATTAATGACCACTTATTATACTCCAACAATGCAACAACATGTAATGTGTGCAGCCAAAAGGAAACCGATTCTGTTAGCTAGGCAGCTGATATACTGCAGGAGCCTCCGATGCTTAAAGATGAAGCTACTGTAGAAGTGGCAAAGATTCAAAGAGTCAAAGATTTTATTTGTCAGTACTACGTACAGGACATACAGGAGAAATGAAATGGCATTTCTCTCTCTCTCTTCAGTGGTGTGCACAATTAAAAAAGAAGACTGCTGGTAACCACTTCTGGTTGGCTCCAACAGGGAGTCAACTTTCATTGACTCCTTCGTTAAAATTAGCATACAGCAGCAACTGTATATAAGCAACTTACATAGGACCTTACACAAAAACTTTTGTCCTTTTTTGTCCTATTTTTTCTCCCAATAACAACTACCGAGAGGGATTTTTAAATCCCCATCTGGATATCTCAAAGACACAAATTTAGGAGTGTGCCAGCTCTGCAAAGTATCTGAAGTTTGTGTTCCAGTTTGGGTATGTATATTTCTACCCATTTTAGCAGCCATCTGTGTTAACGAGAACTTGTTTAGCAACCAAGCTGGCATTGGCTGTACACTGAGTACTGCACTTTCTTTAACCCCACTTTGCACATGGGTGGAGATCGTTGAGAGATCCTTGAGTGATGGAAAAAATGGCCAACGACCTTTCAATGATTTCTTAATGATCTTCAGTGATATGCAGGTTCCTCAAAGTTTTGACTTGGTCCAAAACACTCTCTCAACGATCACCAAAGGGAAGCAATCTCTCAACAAACTCTGTGATCTCTTATGGAGTGCTCTAGCAGCAGTCAACAATTTAATCAATCTCCCAATGTTCTCTGTGATCTTTTAATGATCTCTGAGCAATCTTTCAATAAACACCAAATTTTTCCACCCCAAACGGCTAAGAGATCAGTGAAGGATCACTGAGCATTGATGAACGACCTATAGAGTTCATTGGAAGACGAGATGAGACAGATGAGAACATTGGGTGCTCCTTGAAAGATCACTTCCTTTTGGTGACCAATGAAAGATTGCTTTGGACTAAGTCAAAACGTTGAGGGGACCATGGAGACTGTGGAGATTACTGGGAGGTCATTGAGAGATCATTGAGAGATCTTGGCAATTGCTGAGATATCATTACAAGATTGTTGAGAGATCTATCAGTCCCTCCAGGATTTTGCGATGTTGCGATCTCACCAATTCATGTGAAATCAGCCAATCAGTGCAACTATTGCACGACCCTGCAACTTTGTCCAATCACCGCAACTTTCCTGCAGTTTTGGCCAATACACGTCAACTTCCACCAGTTTCACCAATCAAATTTGTCTCTAACTGGCGATGAAATGCTCAGTCTAACCAATGAAATGCATTGTTGCACCACGTTCACTTCCGTGTTTACAGTTGAGTAGTGAATTTATAGTTTATAGTGAGTAACGGAACACATCTGCAAACAAAGTGTGTGATTTAACCACTTGCACTCCGGGCAATTTTCCTAAAAATGCCAAAAAATAACGTGCCCAAAGTAAATCGAAAGCTGTTATTCAACCCTTTGCAGCATCTTCATGGGGTTGGTCTCATTTAAAAGAAAACACTTTGAATTTTTTGGCAAAAAAACCATAATCTCTCTACGTGCTCCGGCCACTGAGTTACAGTCATCTAAACATACTGAACTTGAAGAAAAAAAAATTGGACACAGTGTTTTTTTGGATACAAATGCTTGTAAATAACACACAGCTATCCGATCCGGCTGGAAAATGCAACAGAAATGTAGAACCAAGTGTTATCCAGCTGAGATCCAAATTTTGTAACAATACCACAAAAAATGAATATTTTACACAGCTTTGTTCTCAGGCTGTTCCCAGGCGTTATGGAACTGTGCCAAATTGTGCCAAATGGCACAGTTTGGAAAAACGTCTGTAACTTTTGAATAATTCAATGTAGAATCTTCATTTTAGGCTCTAATGAAAGGTCACACTCAGGGCTGTGTCTGTGTGTGTGTGTGTGGGCGGGGGGTCGTTCCCCCCCCCCCCCGCTACCAAGGACCAAATTCGGCCCTCGCTACATGACGGAATACACTTTTTTTTTTTTTTCCTTGCATGTTTTCACAGCGGCTCCCCCCCCCTCGCTACTGTGTGTGTGTGTGGGGGGGGGGGAACCGTGAACGGACCGTGAACGCCCCCCCCCCCTCGCTACAGAAGAGGGCCATCGCTACATGATGGAATAGACTGATATGCTTCCTCCCGCAGACCGGGGAGCGTTCGGACCGTGCCCCCCCCCACTCCTCTTCTGCAGCGGGGGGGGGGGGGGGGCGTTCACGGTCCGAACACGGCAAATGAACCATTTATCGCGGCGCACGCACTTCGTGCGCAGTACAGTTGTAATTTACCGATCGGTCAAAAGTCATTTTTGGATTACAGTTTTCAGGGATAAATAATAATTTAGCTTATAACACCTTACCTCTTCAAAGCAGCAGAGTCGTGGCGAACAGCTCTTCCCACGCGTCAGACGAACGCGACGCTGCTCCGCTCGTGGATCCCGATCAACATAATTCCATTATTGCCGTTTTGGCGAATGATTTACGACTTTTGTCGTCGGCCTCCGTCTATTCTGCTGGAATGAGTGCAGGTCCTACTTGTGGGTGTTTTCCATGCTGCTGGGTGAGCCTGGGTCTGTAGTAGATTCGTACAGAGTCCTTCTGCAGCAGTAAATATCGCTTCACCCAGCCTGAATTTCTGTGCTTCAATTGGCTCCTGCGTTCACAGTAGGCGGGTCCTCCTTCCTAGATTTTCATTCATTGGCTCCTCAAGGTTTCAGAAACCCAATTCAAGGCTCTTATTAGTCGAATGAGAGGTCAATCAGATGAACTAATCTGTTCGCGGCTGTGTTTGCAGATTTTTTTTTCAGTGGCGCTTGGAGGGCACACCACCTACATCATCACCATCAATATCCTTATCATGCGTCATGCGCACAAGGGCGCACGAGCGCGCTCTCGTGCGCCCTCGTGCGTCATAGGACGCAGAGACTTGCCCGCCCGCGGAACAACAGAGTGCAAGTGGTTAAAGAAACACTCACCCGCGAGGTTTTCAACACTGTCCCTTCCTCCGTCTCCCCCAGCCTGCCCATGGACGCCTCACCACGTCTCTGTCCTGACCACGTGTGCAAAGCACCAGGTTTGTGTTGAAAAACATGTGCCTGCCCCAAAAGCACCCTGTCACGGGAGCGCGTGTGAAGAGAGTACATGACACTACAGCCAGTATTTGAACATTTATACATCTGTAGAGACAAAATCATGACTACATCTGGTCAATGAGCTTTAAAACTGTTAATCTTCAGTGTGGACTCTGGATGGACAAACGCCTCTGCAGTGGACTCATTAAAATCATTATGACAGAACTTAGAGAAGTACAAATGGTGTCTGAAATTAATTTTCAATTCAATTTTTAATTCAACTTTTACTGTCTACCTCTTGAAGCCATAAAAGCAGCCTTGGATGAAATCAGACAAACTTGGCTATACTAAAGAAAGCCCTTTCTGGTGTTGAGCACTTTGTCAATTGTGTGAGCCATAAACACTCCTCCACACTGGTGTCACCAGACGCTGCTGCAGTTTAAATGATTATTTCAATTCTGTGCAAAGAATGAGGTGAGATTCAGCTGGAAGTCAAGGACAAAAAGTCTTCTCTGCAGATGTTTTAGTCAGTCTGACACTGTTTTCATGGAAACTCTTGAATGGCAGCAGATTATCAAAAGGTATTTTCTGTAATATTAAAGTGTTTAGAACTTTGTCAGGGTTAAAGAACAATAGCTTTTCTCCACCAAGTTGCAACCCAATATTCTCATTCTGCTGTCAATTATGGCCTGCCAATAGAAGTGTCCCACTGTAGTTGAACCATTAAAGTTCTGTGAAGTTCACTGAATCATCGCTGTACACAATTATCTTAAAGGTCCTATATTGTTCAAAAATTGTGTTTTGTTGGTTTAACTTATTAAAAAAAACAGCTAATGACACAGCTATACACTTACTGTAGAATACTGAAACATTTGCAAAGAAGAAGACACCGTCTTAAACAAACAGATTGGTATGCCTGGATTGTATGATGTTACAAACAAACAAGCCTCGGCTTCACTTTCCTAAGGGTAGCATCTCATGGAGCGGCAAATCCTGATGAACCTAGGGATTTTCTGAATCGACAACTTTCTTTTTTTCTTTTTAACCTGTCCTGTCCAGCAGCTTGATAAGCAGAACACATATTGTTTGCCTTATTGTGCCAAGCACATTTACTCACATGTCCACAACTATTTTACAAATGTTTGCAAAAACCTGTGAACGTTTTCAAAAATAGTGAATATGCTCAAATTTTTTTTGCAACAAGAACAAGTGTTGGTGAGCTTAAAAACTTTGCTAAATTGCTTGGCAACCCTGATAAAACTCAAAAAAAGTGAAACGTTCACCAACATTTGCCACTCTGTGAGATATGGAGTTAAAGGTGCAATAGAAAGGATTCTGCTCTCCTGACCAGTAGGTGTCGCACGCACTGTTGACTCACTATAATCTCATACCGGTTGCCAG
Source organism: Pholidichthys leucotaenia (assembly GCA_020510985.1). NCBI lineage: Eukaryota > Metazoa > Chordata > Actinopteri > Cichliformes > Pholidichthyidae > Pholidichthys > Pholidichthys leucotaenia. The sequence continues at coordinate 226,058,157 of CM035845.1, read as the reverse complement.
GTAGAGAGGTAAACAGCACTTCCTCAGGGCTAACATCAATATAATGCAGACTGCTAACATTTCAGACCTTTGGTTATTATGAGCTAGACAGCATGCCAAGCGAGGACTCCTGTGGTATAGAATTGTGAATTTAGCATAATCCTCTCTGATGCGCATCTCCGGTAAACATTTTTTAAATAACTATATCGTATAGGGTTATTTACAGTTATGCTAAGATAGCACAGCTGTGATCAAACCCAATAGCTTTCTTGTTTTGGCAGCATAATTATGACAACACTTTAGATCAGATTGTAAGGACTTTGCTGTTAGTTGTTCTGTGGTTTTTGTAAATATGCTGAATCACACTTTTATGGTCTGTTTAAGTTCATCCGTTTTAGCTACACATGCTTAAAAAAAGGCTGTTGCTATTAAGCTCCAGCAGTTATTTATTTCAGTTTCAGTTTATTTTAGTTTGTAAATGTGTCTTTATTGTTTTAAAATATATAAATGTTGTGAAACACTGGATGCCTGAATTCATTTGTGCCCTTTCAGTTACTGTAGAAGATGGAATCTATTGTATATTCAGTGTGACAGATTCACAAAGTAATGGTTTACCTCACCTCTGAAAAACTAAAGTATTTTCAACCTTGTATAACGTAGTGATAAAGAAGAACCTAAAATACACTGTAAATATTAGCTATATACATCATGTTGTTATCAATAATCCTTAGTGAAGTTGGAAATAATTTATGGTGGAATAATCTTTTTTCAAATAATATTGTGTAAAAACAGTACTGCAGCTCCAAAAATTAGCACATCACCATTCAGATCTATATCAAATAGCTCAGACATATTCATCCATATTTTTTTTTTAAAGGCTAAATTTATGTGGGATTGTTGTAAAATATGAAAGTTTTACTTTTTAGATTTGAGTTATTTTTAAAAATAAATTCACCACAATATTCAACTTTTGGAGGTGGATGAGTAGAATGTAAAAGAAAATCTACTTCAATTCAAGTGAGTCAACATATACCAAACAGGAATTTCTTTTGGGGAAAATATTTATTAAAAAATAAACAGTCCAGATGCAGGGTCTATGGGGCAAACCTGGGAGAGCATTAGAGAAATTAATTCAGTCAAGATTAGGACACTCTGGAAAGCTTTTGTTGTCCCCATAGTCAGTGTTGACCTTTGTTACTATAGTCAGGGACAAACTGTTGATGTAAAAAAGGACCATCTAAGAAAGTGTCATCACAGACTAACGGCATTAAAACATGACGGTATATGAACTACTAGACAGTTTTAGGACTACAGCAGTGTTGCAGTGAGTTTGCTTGGTCTACATAATGTGAATTACAATATACTGTAGGTGAAGGAAAGACCAGGTACAGAAATGGAATTCCTTTCTATGTATGTGTTGTGGGAGGAGGGAGGAGACCCCGGGACTGATCCAGGACATGTTAAGGAGACTTTGTCTCCCAGCTGTTCTGGGAACATCTTCGTCTCCTCTCCGAAGACCTGGAGGAGGTGGCTGGGGAGAGGGAAGTCTGGGCTTCTCTGATTAGACTGCTCCCTCCTCAACCTGGACAACCAAAAAGGCTGTAGAAGATGGATGGATGGCTGTGTTGTACTGTATATTCATTCCTGCTGCAAGACTGGACCTGATTAAAGAAGAGGAACAACATTTTTTCTAATTCCACATTGTTGAATGAGTGCGCTTGGTTTACGAATGCAAAATATACTGTTGGTGACAGAAAGAGTGGATAGAGAAATGGAATTGGATTTTACCTGTGTGCTGTGTTCATTCATTGGACCTGATTCAAAAACAGGAACAAGATTTTCAGTTCCACAAATTTCAGTTCCACAAATTAAATTGACTTAGGAAGAAATTGTGATACCTTTATTTTAATATGTGGGCTTGTTGATAACAATAACCACTGTATCACCCATTTAGTCTCCAACAAAGAAAAATTGCACATCAAGGGTGATACTTTCTTAACAAACTTACTGATAGGCACAATGGCACTGGTAGCACAATTATTTTTGTTGTTGCAGTAATACAAGAAATGTTGCACCTACCATGAAGTCATCATGCGTTGCAGCTTTGTTACCGCATCAACAAAAATGATTAATGATATCACGCAGCCACAGAAGCAATCCAGCCTGCCCCTTCGTTTTACCTGCCTGAAGAGTACATACACAACTGCATCTTTTATTTTTTGTAATTCATTTGTAGATAGTTAGGATATTGTAATGATTGGCAAGACTTACGTACAGATGAGATCCTTTTAGATTCTTGGCCCCATGCTACATGTCAAAGCTTTGCTTGACACCAGGAAAAATGCCACGGTCTGAATGACAGAGATTGTATTTTCAATTACATCACTAATTAAAATATTCAGCGAGAGAATTTTAATACCCACTTACCCATGAGTGCCGTTCTGGGGAAAGTGACCCTGGTATACTTAATACAGGTGGCAATGGTGTCACGGTACGTTTCTTTTTTTTTTTACAGGAGCAGATGTGATCGGGTCATAATTGCCATAATACCTGTAAACAGATAACATCAGTCTCTTCAGTTAGTTCATCATCATCATCATCATCATCATTTAGTTATGGTGCAAAATATTACATGACTTTTTATACTTATATGTTTACCAACAAAAGACATGTACAATAGTTAAGGTCATTTACAACTGTATTTGTCATAAGTAGTAGACTCAGTAAATCCAAAAAACACAACGTCATTGGGCTGCTAGGCTAACAACACGCATTGAAAACAAACCAAAAAGACTGAACGATAGATACAGGTCAAGTGGACCCCCTGACCAAGTGAGCACCCTAAGTGGACCACGGGATCCTAGCTGTACATGTACAAGTACATTCTAAATCCTGTGATTTATAAAAGTGAAGAAGGAGAACAAGAATTTTTTATAAAACTGTTGGGAATACTTTTCACAGACACCAAGAAGTTTAAAAAATTATATATAGATGTAAGATGAGAACTAAGCTGACCTGGAGAAGGTTTTGGCTCCGTTTCTGGCTGCCCCCAGATGAATTTCACAGAATAGGTACAGGTACATCTCAAAAAATTAGAATATCATGAAAAAGTTCAATATTTTTTGTCACTCATTTCAGAAAGTGAAACCCACATATTATATAGATTCATTACACAGAGACTGACATATTTCAAGTGTTTATTTATTCTAATTTTGATGATTATGGCTTACAGCCCATGAAAACCCCAAATTCAATTTCTCAAAAAATTAGAATACTACATAAAATTAATAGCCCAAATAGGTTCATTTTGTCTTCTTTTAATTATTTATATTTTGTTCTTATTAAAGACAAAAATAGAATAGAAAGGAGATGTCTTTACCTTCTTAATATGTTTCGACTGTACATTGCATCCTTTGTCAGAAGAGTCAGCTGATTGCTGCCAGGTGACATTTATCAGCTGACTTTCATAGGCGGGGCCAGCTTAGCAGATCTGTCAGATCCGCCGAGCCGGCCCCGCCTTCCGCCGTCAGATGGTCTCCGGAGAATATGATCCCAGGTGTGGGAAAGCATAAAGAACTCAAAGATATAGAACTCGAAAATATGAAAATAGAATCAGACGAGATCCTCATTTCGCATGATGTCATTTCATTATTCACAAAGACACCTGTTGATGTCACACTACATATAGTGCAAGAACGCCTCAATAATGACAGTACCCTTAAAAGATGCACCAATCTCGCAGTTCACGATATATCCGAATTATTACAATTTGTTGCAAAATCCACCAATTTTCAATACAGAGGAAAAATTTACAGACAAAAGAAGGATTTGCAATGGGAGTGTCATGCGGTGATCCTCGCGGATCACCATAAGATGCCAAGAGTCCACCGGTGAGTTTTGCAAAGATGTTTATTAACAAGACAAGACAAGATGTGACATAAGGCTATGAGCCGTTAGGGGCAAAAACACACACTCTAAGGTACAGGAACTTGTAGGGCTAACCCAGCCACTACGAGCTAAACTATGAAATAACAAGAAGGCACAAACCTGACAAGACGAAGTGTATGGCGAATGTCAGACGATAGTTTGACTATGCTCCTGCAATTGGACTGCCGTCAGCGCCCGCCTTATAAAGCCGAATGCTAACGAGCAGTAATGACAGCCAGCTGACCGCCCTTGACAGGCAGAAGCCCCACCGAGCGCCTTCACAATAAGAGCCCGGTAAAGCCAGAATATAACCCACAGCTGTCAAGGCCGGCAGCGAGCTATGTGTGGCCCGAGCGCGGACAGGACTGGCGCTCGGGTCGTAACAGGGAGACCCACTATCAGCCATCATGAGCCGCTTTTTCATGGAGGATCTGGAAAACAAAGCCATCAACACAGCACCTACACAATGCAAACCCACCCTTTGGAAGAGATACGTGGATGACATTCTGGAAAAAATAAGGAAAGGACACACACAAGAACTCACTGACCATCTGAACAGCACGGACAGCACTGGGAATATAAAATTCACACACGAAGAGGAGGAAAATGGCACCATAGCCTTTCTGGACATGAAAATCCCCCACAACGATGACGGCAGCATAAAAATCACAGTCTCCAGGAAACCAACCCACACAGATCAATACCTACTATGGACATCGGAGCACCCCACAGCACACAAGCTATCAGTTGTCAGGACGTTATATGAATGGGCCACCATCATCACAGACCAAGAAGACAGACAGGAGGAGGAAAACCACATAAAACACGCTGTCAATATCCAGTATGGGCCATAAACAAAGGGAAACAGCAAGTCAAAAACAAAGAAAACAAACAGGAAATAAGACACAGAACAAAAGCCAAAATCAAAAACAAGGACACCATAACTATACCATACATACGAGGGATCATGGAACCAATTCAAAGGATCATGAAAAAATACAAAATAAACACAGCAGTAAAACCACACAAAAAAATAAGACAGTTATTAGTACACCCCAAGGACAGAATAGAACAAGACAAAAAATGCAGTGTAATATATGAAATATCATGCAGATCATGCCACAAAACCTACATTGGAGAAACTGGAAGATCATTCACCACAAGAAAAAAAGAACACCAGAAGGAATGTGAGAAGGAAACACAAGGACGACAGACACAAACGCTGGATCAAGGAGGCCATAGAAATCAGGAAGCGGGGAAAAGACACCATGAACCGAGATGAGGGGGCCTTTATGCTTTCCCACACCTGGGATCACATTCTCTGGAGACCATCTGACAGCGGAAGGCGGGGCCGGCTCGGTGGATCTGACAGATCTGCTGAGCTGGCCCCACCTACGAAAGTCAGCTGATAAATGTCACCTGGCAGCAATCAGCTGACTCTTCTGACGAAGGCTGCAGTGTACAGTCGAAACATGTTAAGAAGGTAAAGACATCTTCTTTCTATTCTATTTTTCTTTAATAAGAAAAAAAGATAAATACATAAAATTAATTTTAAAAAATAGTTTTTTAATAGAAATGTGGACTGACTGAAAGGTATGTCCATGTACACATTCAGTACTTGATTAGGGCTCCTTTTGGTGATGCCATGGTCATTAAACCAGGTTTTGATACTTTTGGCAGTGTGTGTGTGTGTGTGTGTGGGGGGGGGGGGGGACAAGTCCTGCTGGAAAATGAAATCAGCTTCTCCATAAAGCTTGTCAGCAGAGGGAAGCATGAAGTGCTCTAAAATTTCCTGGTAGATGACTACGCTGACTTTGGTCTTGATAAAACACAGTGGACCAACACCAGCAGATGACATCGTTCCTCAAATCATCACTGACTGTGGAAACTTCACACTAAACCTCAAGCAACTTAGATTCTGTGCCTGTCCACTCTTTCTCCAGACTCCGGGACTTTGATTTCCAAATGAAATGCAAAATTTACTTTTATCTGAACAGAGGTCATCTGCTGGTGTTTGTTTAATGACCATGGCATCACTGTGTTTGACTGGACAGCAAACTCTCCTGAACTAAACCCCACAGAGAATCTATGGAGTATTGTCAAGAGGAAGATCAGAGACACCAGACCCAACAATGCAGATGAGCTGAAGGTCACCATCAAAGCAACATGGACCTTCATAACCCCTCAGCAGTGTCACAGGCTGATCACCTCCATGCCACGCCACATTGATACAGTAATTAATCCAAAAGGAGCCCCGACCAAGTATTGAGTGTGTACATGGACATACTTTTCAGTCAGTCCACATTTGTATTAAAAATAATTTTTGTAATTAATTTTATGTAATATTCTAATTTTTTGAGAAACTGAATTTGGGGTTTTCATAGGCTGTAAGCCATAATCATCAAAATAAGAGTAAATAAACACTTGAAACATATCACTCTCTGTATAATGAATCTATATAATATATGGGTTTCACTTTCTGAAATGAGTAACAAGAAATATTGAACTTTTTCATGATATTCTAATTTTTTGAGATGTACCTGTATGTGGGACTAGAATGTTCTGAATGAGGCTTTAAAAAGCTCTGAATCAGTTTGTAAATCAGTACGGATTTTAAAACCTATGATTCTTCAGATCGCACTAGCGATCAAAAGCTGAACCAATACTTATTCTGGTCTTGCCCCTTCGTTTATTACTTCTTACTTGAGAAGGATAACGGAATGACTTTTTACTTGCAGAAGCAGCCATGGTAGCATACTAATCACTGATTGGCAACACTAGTGCTATGGAAAAGCAATAGCACATGACATCCAAAAGTTAATTGTAATTGGATAAGAAAAACTCATGGAACACTTTTTTGTCATCAGAAATTTTCTGGAATGTAAATATTTATATGATTTACAACCCGTAATAAATAACAAAATATTTTTGTTCATTAATATACTAATTTTTAGAAGAACATTAAAGGGCTGATGACACGATTTTAGGATGTTATGTAAACTCAAAAGTCATTGTTGATGATCAATATAACATTTACAACTGCGCCTGCATAAACTAGTTTTCATCAAAAAACAGCAGCCGCTGACTGGACTGTGGTGCTGCCCACCGAATGAAGGGCGGCACCCCCATGACGTAAGCGGGAGAACGGACTCCAGTGATGTTGACTGGAATGACAGCAGCTTTGTATCTCACAGTTTCTCTGGTTTCTTATTTTAATTTTATGGCTGTGCCTTCGCGTTGTGTCACAGACTTAGATAAACATCAAACCCTGAAAGACCGCATCACACGCTTCAGCTCCAGCTGTTATAAGCCTCCTCCGCTCCTCGTGCGCTTTTATGCAGGAGGAGTGGAGGAGGGGAAGGATTAATGGATTTACGCGCAGCTTTGACCTACTTTCTGTGATCCCATGCTGACATCTTGCCGGTCCAGTCACGTCCCGTCTCTCATCATCACCAGCTGATTCAAACTCCTGCTGATCATGTTTCCCGGTCCTCAACCAGGTGCTTCTAATTACACCATCACCAGCAGCAGTGCATGTACTTCGTGGCCGTTTGCCAGTCACACACTGATGGTCCATAGTATTGTCATCTGTGCTGTTTGTCTGCCAGTATTTTCAGCACTCTCACGATGTGTTAGTCACTCCATATTCGCCGTGGCTCTCGTGCGTACTTGAAGCGATGTCCTATGGGGCGCACCTGTGGCTAACACGTCTCCTCTCATTCGTTCACTGGGCGATGCCGGCCCCCGAACGCCATTAGTAAGTGTGTCTGTTTGTTGTACGTCTTCACCTTTCAGGGAACTGTCTGTCTTTCTGTATCAAATGTGCTGTGATGAACCCTGCCCGCAAATCCTCGTTATTTCATCCTCCCTCTCCTTGCCCTGTGTAAGAGCGCACAGAGGGTCATGATGAATGGATTTAGGCGCAGAATTCACCATAGCACATGTATTGAACATAAGAATGATGACAACAGTTCCCAAACAGGTGAAAACCCACAAAAATAAACAGAAACACTTAGAGTTGGCTTTCGGGGCCAACATCGCCCAGCGAACATGGAGAGGAGACGTATTAACCACGGTTGCGCCCCAGGGCCGACTTCGCTTCAAGGGGCGCAACAGAACCATGGCTGTGTGGAGCAGCTAACACATTGTGATAGCGCTGGCAAGACCGACTGGCTGACAGCACGGCAGATGATGCACACAAACCATGAACAGCTGACTGTCAAAGAGAGAGGGCGTGTGTGTTCAGACTGGCGAATCTTGGACAGTGCCCACCTGAAAGTGGCTCAAAATGCACATAAACCACATGTACAAAACAAAAACAACAAGAACTCAAAATATTATCCATAATAAACCTGATGCCTGAGCCAAAGAGAATACACTGCTATGATTTTATTGAAAAATCGTGTTTAAATAAATTATATTTGTGAACAAAGAATTTGTTGCAATATCGGTAACAAAAGAATAACTCTGGTGTTCCCCTGCCGTGTGTTTGTCGCTGCTGCTGGGGCGGGCATGTGTGCCTCTCCACTGTCACTCTCTGAGTGTGACTGGCTTGGCACAATGCCCACTTGGCACGGCTCAAACCTATACGGTCTGATGCCCCCAGATTTTTCATTATCATCCCATTCTTCGCAACTATAATCGTCTGAAGATTGGACAACACAAACCAATTCCAGACTACATGTGCTGGAACCATTGTGGATGTTGTCAACCGCTTCCATCCTGTGTGTACAATGGGCAGCCAAGTGCTGTGTTCTCCCGATGATGTGACAACATGGCAGCGGGGTTTTCCAGCCTCTGACGTAATTGGTGACGTGGCACTCATGAAAACGTCGGATATTCGTGTGAAAAAAGCCTGTTTGACTTAGAACTGCACAGACCAACCTATTTTGTCATATTGTATTATGTGCTGAAAAATTAGATGAAGTCAAAAACGTGTCATCAGCACTTTAAGACTAACATTGTGCAAGTTTCTAAACGCTTTTTTGATGTATTATTTTTTTTTAAAAATCGGTATTTTCATAAAAATCTTACGAATTGCACCTTTAACAAAACAATTACACTCTGACTTTGTCCTGATTATAACCAGTCCAGTCAAAATCCTATACCCATTCAAATTAGGGGTTCATTGATATTAATGAGCACATAGAAAACTGACTGTTTCAGACAGAGCTTTACATGCAGCTTTTTTGAAGAGCTGTAAAACATACCAGAATTTGGTGTACTGTAGATACTGTATTTTGTCAGGTCAGGCATTGGCTTGCTTGCTACCAGATAACCATGAAAAACCAGTACTACCTGTCTCATGGGTCGGGCCGTCGGCGACTCAGCCCAGACCGGCATCCCCGCCCTTCCGAGGGCGTGGAGGGTGAAACAGGGCATCCTGGCAGAACTGAAAACAATATCTGCCACAGGTCTGTGGTGGACCACTCCCAGTTACACGGGGTGAGACTGGACATCCTGGCAGATAAACACATCTGTCGCAAGGTCTGTGGTGGACTTTGCCAGTCGGTGCATTGTGACATGCACTACACAAAGAGCAGAGATAAACAAACCTATCATTTGGTCAGTCACTGCAACAGATACTGGAGTCAGTTTGTCTTGGCCTGTCCTTGCCACTGATAATACCTTTATCTGCCAAGAATGTGCTGCTAGTCCAGCAAAAGCTAGCAGTACTCAAATACTTTGCAAGCAGTTTCATGAAATGGTCAATCAAAAAGCAACTCATACCAGCTCGGATGTCGCCCGGGCTAACAAGGTCCACGCTGATCTGTTCACACTCCGACAGGCAGCGAAAAGTAAGCTAGGAGTGGGAAGACAAAAGAAGAGGAAAACAGCAGCCTTGTGTGTAGCAGAATGGAATGTATGCACTCTGTTAGACAGAACAACATCACAGCGCCCAGAAAGACAGACCGCGCTTGTGGCCCTGGAAATGAACAGGTACAATGTATACATAGCTGCACTTAGTGAAACAAGATTGCCTGGATATGACAGTTTGGAAGACCATGGGTACATCTTCTTTTGGAGTGGGAGATCAACTCAAGAAAGGAGAGAAGCAGGAGTGGGCTTTGCAGTTAGAAAGGAGATAGCAGCAATGCTTGATGAGGAACCAGTGCCAATCAATGACAGGATAATGACTATGAGACTCCCACTACAGTGGAAGATGTATGCCACACTCATCAGTGTATATGCCCCAACAATGACCAACACAGAGGAGGTGAAGGAAAAGTTCTACAGTGATTTACGTGAGACTATCAGGCGTGTACCGACTGATGACAGGCTGATACTCGTTGGAGATTTTAATGCCAGAGTTGGTTCGGACACTTAGAAAGGGAAAGGAGTGCTAGGCAGTCATGGAGTAGGCAAGTGCAATGCTAATGGAGAACTTCTACTTGCACTATGTTCAGAGTACAACCTTGTGATAACCAACACTCTATTTAAGCACAAGGACAAACACAAGAAGACATGGATGCACCCAAGAATCAAGCACTGGCACTTATTAGACTACATCATAGTCAGGCAGAGGGACATAAGGGATGTATTGGACACCAAAGCAATGAGAGGCGCGGACTGTGGTACTGATCATGTTATGCTGAGATCTAGATTAAGGATTTACAGATGAAAACAGCACTGCAGGACGGGTGCGAAGCCACCACGGAAGCTAATCACTAGTGCACTGAAAGGCCAAAAGAAGCAGGAAGAACTTACACAGGAAATGGATGAAAACTTGAAAGACTGGGACAGCAGCAACTCAGAGAATTACATAGAAGAGAAATGGGCAACACTGAAGGATACGGTGTATCAGATTGCGAGTGATGTATTAGGCTACCCTGAGAGGAAACATCAAGATTGGTTTGATGAGCATGATGAACACCTGAAGAAACTACTAGAAGCGAGGAATACAGCTAGGCAGGAAAACCTACAGTGCAACACAAGGTCGAAGAAGAAGAAATACTCAAAGGCTCAGAGTGAGCTACAGAAGTACACCAGAGAGATGAAGTCCAACTGGTGGGATGAAAAAGTGGAGAAACTTCAAACTGCAGCAGACAGAAAGGACATGAAAACATTCTTCACAGGTTTGAGAGAAATCTACGGCCCTAAACCAAGAGGATTGATCCAACTAAAGGCTGTGGATGATGAAATGGTTTTGCAGGAGAAAGACAAGATCCTGGACAGATTTACAGACCACTTTGACCAACTACTAAACAACCCTGGAGATCTCACTGAAGAAGCTAAAGAAGCTCTAGTGTAGCGACCAGTTGTATCAAGTCTGGATGAACCACCAAATTTTGATGAACTAATGGCAGCTATCAGGAAGGCACAGGATGATAAAGCTCCAGGAAGGGATGGAATTCCAGCAGAAGTGTGGAAATTTGGTGGTGTTCAGCTGACCAACTGCCTGCACAAGCTCATCCAAGAGATAAGTGATGCCCAGATAGTACCTCAAGACTGGAAGGATGCAAGTATTGTGCCTTTGTTGAAGAAAGGTGACAGGAAAGATTGTGGAAATTACCAAGGTATATCACTACTAGCCACTGTTGGTAAGATTCTCTCACATGTACTACTTAACAGACTCAATGAACACATCTTGCAGAATGTACTACCGGAAACCCAGTGCGGCTTTAGAAGTGGAAGAAGCACAATGGACATGATTTTCTGCTTGAAATAGGTTCAAGAAAAGTGTATCAAACAGAACATGCCACTTTATGTAGTCTTCACAGACTTCAGTAAAGCCTTCGATACTGTTTCGCGACAAGGACTTTGGCAGGTACTCAAGAAATATGGTTGTACAGAGAAGTTTGTCAGCCTGATCGAGGCACTCCATACAGGTATGCAAGCAAATGTGGCAATGAGTGGTTCAGTATCTAAAGATTTTTCAGTAAGCAACGGGGTGAAACAAGGGTGTGTGCTGGCACCTACCCTCTTCTCGTTATATCTGTCAGCCATGCTTGAGGTGGCCTTCAAAGACACTTCAGAAGGAGTATACATTCAAACAAGGAAAGAAGCAGACTTGTTTAATGTGGCACAGTCTAAAGCCAAGAGTAAGACATCGATAAAGGTAGTAAGAGAAATGCTCTTTGCTGACGACAGTGCTCTAGTTGCACACAGTGTGGAAGATATGCAATCTTTAGTGGAGAAATTTGCAAGAGCAGCTAGCCAATTCAGCCTCCAAATCAACATCAAGAAGACAGGGTGCCTTTATCAACCACCAAAGTTCCAGTTATCAACATCACTACCAGAAGAGATCAGCATTGGTACAGAGCCACTAGTTAAGTGCAAGACTTTCAAGTATCTAGGGAGTACTGTTTCAGAGAATGCTAGGCTGGAGGATGAACTATCTCTCAGAATGGGAAGAGTGAGCGTTGTGTTTGGAAACTTGAGGGAAAGACTGTGGAACAATCGACATGTGTCTATCTGTGTGAAATGCAAAGTGTACGGAGCGACAGTACTGGCTACTCTATTGGACGGTGCTGAAACTTGGACTGTCTACAGAGTGCAGGTGAAGAAACTCCATGCGTACATGATGAGACACCTTCAAGCCATAATGAACATCTCATGGAAAGACAAGATAGCCAACATAGAAGTGTTGAAATGAGCTGGTCAATGGAGGACATGCTAATACAGATGGGCCTGAGATGGCTCGGACATGTTGAGAGGATGGACCACCAGCATCTCCCTCGGCAGTTACTCTACTCACAGTTATGTGAGGGCAAATGCAATCAGGGTAGACCAAGGCTCAGATTTAAAGACACTGTAAAAAGAAACTTGAAGTTGGACATGGACAGAAGTTCCTGGCAGCGGAAGGCTAAGGACAGAGCTGTGTGGAGGAATCTGATCAGACCTAAATGAAACAGTCATTGTCGCCCATGACAGACTGCTGTGATGATGATGATGACGCTGAGATACTGTAGGATAAGATTGTGTGTCCTTGAAGATGTTAAAACGCCATCACTGAAAAATAAACAATATGGGACATTAACTTAAAGATACCAAAGATTGAAGGTCTTTTTTTTCCCACAGATATTGTCAAATTTGTCAGCGTCAGTGTCAAATGTATTTATATTCTGTAGCACATGTAAAAACAACCAGCTTGGACCAAAACGCACACAAGCTTAATCAGAAAAACAGAACATTTGCAGTGTTTAAGGACCATTCTGCAGATTATTTGACAAGGCATATAGCGTTGCTTGCAAACATCAAGAACCAGTACAGAAAAACCAGAAAAACCTGGAACTGGCTTTAAGGGGCTTACTTTTTTTGGCTAGAAATTTTAACAGAAAAACGGTGAGTAATAATGATTTTGCAGTATTTGAAATTTAAAATGATCTTTTAAGTTGATGTTAAAAATCCATTTAGCGTTTGACCTGCAATGCTCAATTTTATTTTTTTTTTTTTGTATTTTATAGCAAAATAATAATTGGTTTAATAGTCAAGGTCATGTTAAACCATTGTGCCATGATATGAAGATGATAATGTATTTTGGTGATGCTTTTTCAGACTGCTGAAGTATAAGATTATTACATTCACACATTAAATGCATTCATATATATTTAATGATTGACTGGATATGACAGCAATGTAAAATGGTTCTCTAGATGACAGATTTAACGACAGACTGGCAGATTTTGCTTATTTGTGTTAAGAGCAAACAAACAAAAAAAAAACATGAGCTATATACACAAATATATTTCATTAATTAATTTATGAAAAAAACATTAAGTGAAGTTTGAAATTTTCAGTTCAATTATTTATTTTCTTAATTCACTTCTTAATAATAACCACTTCATCTGATTTGGATTGCAGATCACCGCTTCATGGCAGCGTTAAGTACAAAATACAGATTCAAAACTTCAGGTCCTTATTTTGTATGCAGTCTTCACAAGGCTTATACATATGTGGTCCCCTGCCTATTTAAGAACTGCTTCCCATAAACTGTGTCGTGGATTTATGGGTTTTTATAGGTGTTTTATTGTTGGTACAAGTATTAATGTAAATATGAATGTGAGTAGGGATGAAAATTCCCTTTCCTTACGCAAACATATCCTCGTAGGGCACCAGTCCAGATAATGGACAGTTTATTAACAATTCTTCATTTGTACCAATTATGAATCAGTCTAAAAACAAACAAACAAACAAACAAACAAACAAAAAAAAACCTTGTGAGTTCTTGTCTGCTGATAATCAAGAAGATGGACATGAAATCAAACAATAATTCCCATGTGTCTTTCAGAAGTTTAATAAGAAATGTCAGAATAGGTTAACACATTTGGATAACTTTAAAACAGAGAATCCAACATGTATTATGGGCATTATAGACTATTACTGAGTTACTTATGAATCAAGCATTTGTAGAACCAAATAAAGCACAGTTTAACTTGTCAGTGTACTGGAAATTGGAAAACCATAAAATAGCATTGGTTAAGAAAAGTGGATGCAATTTTAAGAAGAAAATGATGAGTAAACTATCTAGAAAAATGGAAAATTTGTGTTACTCTGGAAAAGAACGTAAGTTAATGAAAGGACAAAATGCATTTTGAAATTCTGATGGGAGTTTGCATGAAATTAAGTTTAAATAACATACCAGGAATATTCTGAAAAATTAAGTTTAAATTAAACAACAGACCATCAGCCAAGCAGAATCATTGTGTCCCTGGTGGCAGCAGGGCCCTCACGTGCCAACCTTGATTCAGCTGGATGTCCGTGGATTCTGTTGATGGAGAGGCTGATAGACAGATTCTCCCACAAGGCCATGTTCCTCAGATCGCAATTGGGCTGTTCTTCAGCAAGCTGGGAGAGGTCTTCTCTTATGCACTGAAGAAGGAATTAGTTTATTGTACAAAGTCCCATCAGAAATATCAATCTGAGGCAAGAACACATCACAAATCTGTTTCTTCCGATGTTGGTGGTTTAAATGAGTTTGCTTAAGCTTAGAAAAAAACCAACCAAACAAAATCTTCTTGCACGGTAATTTAAAGAAAAACATTAAAATAAGGGAACGTGAATTTTAAAGAAAAGAAACAGGATTTTCACAGAGCATGACAGGCTCTGGGCCTACTTGAAGATAGGAAAAAAAAAAAAAGGAAGAGCAGAGACGTCTGCTCCTTACAGCTTGACCAACACCCCAAAACCAAAACAAAAAGAAAGTTTTTTCCTAGGTGTGGCAGAATCTCACTGAATTTCATGGAACTTGAGCTGAACCAATTACATGGAGTTTTGTTCAGCAGAAGTTATAAACTCGACCTAAAAAGGAGATGCAGTGAAGCTTGGAACTCTAATGGTCAGTTAAAGTCCAGCTATGATCTCTCAAAGAGCAGAGAACGGAGGGGGAAGAGACATTTGATTTGAGAAGTGAGACCCCCCTTAAGACACATATGTTGCTGAATAAAACATACTGTAAATTCCTTAAACTTTAGTGACTAAGATATTCTACTCCATAATAAGGGAGCATACAATGTCTCTGCATTGTAACTGTAATTAATTTGTGATAGTAAGCATGCAAAAATTGATTTCTTCCTGAAAATAAAGAAACACATATCAAATCATCTCAATAAAAGCATTTGAAACCACATTGTCCATCCCAAGAGTTCAACCATGTCTTCAGTAGCGGATACTGTCTTGAGAGAAAGAATATGAATTAATTTATTTGTCCATAATGCATAAAATCCACTGCAAAGAGAAAAAAAAAAATATTCCTGATTCATCCACCAGTGTGGAACTGTCTGGTTATTTACTGGAGAATCTTGACTCCCACATCTGTTTAATATCAACCATAAATCTGTTGATTTGAAACGTTCCTTTGCCAAAGAGCAGAAAAGGGAGAATGACTAAGTCCTGGAGAGGGGATTAACTTCCACTTTATGGCACATAGATGGTGTTACAGCTCTGGTCCTTGGATGACAGAAGTAGTTCATGACCAGACTTTTGAGTTGAAACAATTTTTCTTCAGCTAAGAATGATTTTATAGATTGGAACTCAAGTTCAACACTACAACTGTGTTCATTTAGAAAACAAATTTGCTGCTCAAAATCTCTCAGTAAAATCTTGTGTTGTGCCCTGTTTTGATGACAGTGATGAAGTTTGTAGCTTTGCCTGATGTAGCCTGCAGCTACACATCAGGCTTTTTTAATTACTTATGAGCCAGTGTGCTGCTTGTGGTCTTCTGGGATGATGCTCTATAGTTTAAGTGGATGTAAGTGTAAGGTTGAAAGAAATACACCAGTCATCATACAGTAACATTAAACCTGAAGTGCAATTTCATAACTGCAAAATATAGTATTTCTTGAAACAGTTTACTGCAAAACTTTTTTTTTTTAACCGTCATAATTGGTACTGAACAAGCAGAAGAAAAGAAGCTATAAAAGACAAGAGAATACATGGCACACGCTGCCTCCCAAGACCAATAATTCCAAGATGTTTGATTATTCTTGCAAAGGTTTGCTCATCGGGGTCACTTCTGCCATCACTGTCAGTAAACATACTTTTACTCACCACAGTATGTAGTTATTTTATTTTAGTATCAGTAGACTATAGAATCCACCTCACAGCCAGGAGGTTATGGGTTCAATCCCCAACTGGGTCATGCCAAAGACCGGATAAAAATTGTGCTTTTTGCCTTCTAGCTTGGTGTTCAGCAAAACACAATGGAAAAAGGAAAGTAAACACAGAGCTATAAACTGGACTGACCCTCCCCCCCCCCCCCCACACACACACACTCACACAGACACACACACACACACACACACACACTGTAACTTTTATTACTTACAGACTAGGGCTGTGCGATATCACGATATATATGCGTGATGCGATAAAAAAAAAACGTCTACAGTTTCATATAAAACTGTACCATTTATATCGGGATTTAAAAGACACATACCCCGTTTCTACTTGTCACCGCCCTACCTCTCCCTGGCAGTGTGCTAGCCAGGTGTGTGCAATAGTGGGTTCTGGTTGTTGGTACAGCAGCTAACGGCAAACTAATATTTTGGTCACATAGCCGCTATTTTTGTTTGCCAAGGATGTGGGACTGTTTCCCACCGTGCTGCGTCAGAAAGGATAGTTCTCTAACCTCATTTTAATTAGAGGGAAGTAATGTTAACACCATCTCTCTCTAATTATAAAACGACAAATGCTAAATTTCGGTGCAAACTTATCGCTAAGAAAACATTATAGTTTATCAGACCATCATTTCTTTGATTTAAATTACTGCTGAGCTTCTTAATTTTGTCTCAAAAATATTACTAAAGCTGCAAAAGTGCATGACAGAGGCCGCATACACACTAAATAAATAATAACTAAATTAAAACGTGTTGGAGGAGCAAACTTGCTCTTATTGTAACTTGATTTCTAAGAATTTTTAATTAGTCCAGTAGTGATAATGAATAAAGTTGAAGTCATCTCAAGTGCACATTAAAAAAAAAACAAAACAAAACTATTTTATAACAACACTGCAAAATTAAGAAGGAAAAAGGGTGCATAAAATTAATGGCAAATGAATTTGTACAGTTGATTTTTTTTCAATGTCATTTAAAATGTAGAAAATGAGATGGTCCTTTATATTGGTTATTATATAAAAACTATAGGATTTACAGAAAATGTATGTCATGATATATATTATTATTGTCAAATAAGATATGATATGAAATTTTGGTCATATCGCACAGCCTTACAGTAGGTGCCATCCCTGTCCCACGTGCCATGGAAGTGAATTATCTTAGAATAAAGAATGCATGGATGAGTTATTACCAGTTTTAGAGAAGGGAGTGTTTCCTGGTGACCTTATTATCAAGTTCAATTTTTACTCTCTTCTGTTGTCTTTCACTCCCACTTTGTTTTTCATGAAATTCTGATCATACATTCTCCTGCATGAGTACATTTTATGTTAGTTTTTACACATAAAATTGCTTTGGCAAAAATGAAATAAATATAAGGGTGCGATATACTGTGGCCTTTTTTTCCTTTAAGAAAATAACAAAAGCAATATCATACTAATGTCATAAGTAAAGTTGAGTGTTTTAGAATGTGCCTTTGGGGTTGAGATACTGTGCTTTTAAAACATCTTGCACCCAACCTCAACAAAACAAAACAAAACAAAACCCGGAGCTAGTACACAATGGCAACAATTACCATAATTTGGATTACAAACCAGTGTACTCCAGGGAGGGTTGCATCAGAAAGGGCTTTCCCCATAAAATCTTTGCAAATCATCACTAATGAGATTTCCATACCGTATTGGTCAATGCCTGGGTTAACGATGACCACCGCTGGTGCTGTTGACCAAAATGCCCCAGTGGAAGCTGTGCTACTGTTGCCTGAAGACAGTAGAGGAGAAAAAGGGGAAGACACGTTTGGAGGAAGCGAAAGAGAGAAAAGGTTCATGGATGTAGTGAAGGAGGAAATGGAGAGGGTTGATATGAAAGAAGAGGATGCAAGAGACAGGGTGAGATGGATCCACAGTGGTGACCCCGAAAGGGAGCAGCCAAAATGTGTGTACATTGTGTTGCAGATCCAATTAAAAATCTGAATCTAGCAAATGTTGGTAGAGGAATTTGCTTTTTGTTCAGCTTCTAGTTCTGTAATTTGTCTGAGCAGGATTCATTCTTTGTATTATTTTCCTAAATTGATTAACCCCTTGCACTCCGGTCAATTTTCCTAAAAACGGCAAAAAATAATGTGCCCAAAGTAAATCGAGAGCTGTTATTCAACCCTTTGCAGCATCTTCATGGGGTTGGTCTCATTTAAAAGAAAACACTTTGAATTTTTTGGCAAAGAAAACATGGTCTCTCTATTCTCCGGCCACTGAGTTACAGTCATCTAAACATAGTGAACTTGAAGAAAATAAATTTGGCCTGGATGTTTTTTTGGATACAAATGCTTGCAAATAACACACAGCTTCAGATCCGGGCTGGAAAATGCAACAGAAATGTAGAACCAAGTGTTATCCAGCTGAGGTCCAAATTTTGTAACAATACCACAAAAAATGAATATATTACACAGCTTTGTTCTCAGGTTGTTCCCAGGTGTTTTGGAACTGTGCCAAATTGTGCCAAATGGCACAGTTTGGAAACACGTCTGTAACTTTTGAATAATTCAACATAGAAGCTTCATCTTGGGCTCAAATGAAAGGTCACATTCAGGGCTTTGTCTGTGTGTGTGTGTGTGGGGGGGGGGTTGTCCCCCCACCCCCCCGCTACAGAGGACAGAGTTCGGCCCTCGCTACATGACGGATTACACTCGGATGTGGCATGTTTCCACAGCAACGCTGTCACCGTGGCTCCCCCCACCCCCCCGCTACAGAATCGTAGCGGCGGGGGGGGGGGCATTCACGGTTCGGAGGCGGCGCAGAACCGTGTAACGCGGCTCACGCACTTCGTACTTCGTGCGCCGTACAGTTGTAATTTACCGATCGGTCAAAAGTCATTTTTTGATTACAGTTTTCAGGGATAAATAATAATTTAGCTTATAACACCTTACCTCTTCACAGCCACATTGTCCTGGCGAACTTCTCTTCCTCATTGTCAGACGAACGCGATGCTGGTCCGCTCGTGGATCCTGGTCAAAACATAATTCCATTATTGTGGTTTTGGCGAATAATT
The DNA here is from genome assembly GCA_020510985.1 of Pholidichthys leucotaenia. Taxonomy (NCBI): domain Eukaryota; kingdom Metazoa; phylum Chordata; class Actinopteri; order Cichliformes; family Pholidichthyidae; genus Pholidichthys; species Pholidichthys leucotaenia. The sequence continues at coordinate 226,038,655 of CM035845.1, read as the reverse complement.
TACGACCTTTGTCGTCGGCCTCCGTCGGTCTATGATGACGGAAGAGAATCCTAAACGTCTATTCTGCTGGAATGAGCGCAGGTCGCACTTGTGGGTGGTCTCTGCTGGGTCTGTAGCAGGTTCTTCCAGCGTCCTTATTTTCATCTGTTGCAGCTGTAAGTCTCTCTTCACCTAGCCCGAACTTCTGTGCTTCAATTGGCTCCTGCATTCACAGTAGGCGGGTCCTCCTTCTTAGGTTTTCATTCATTGGTTCTTCAAGGTTTCAGAAACCCAATTCAAGGCTCTTATTAGTCGAATGAGAGGTCAATCAGATGAACTAATCTGTTCGCGGCTGTGTCTGCAGCTTTTATTTTCAATGCGTGCTTGGACGCCACTACATCACCATCTACACCATGCATCCTAGAGCGCACGAGAGCACCCTCGTGTGCTCTTGTGCGCTCTAGGACGCAGAGACTTGCCCATCCGCGGTACAACGGAGCACAAGAGGTTAATGAATGTTGTCAAACTAAGGTATCAAAAACTAATTTAGTAAAAAACACCTAAAATGATTTGCTTATTAGAATGTTATGATCCAAAAGAGATTGCTGAGTATGAATGAGTTGCATATAAGAGTAAATACCAGTGTCATGGCTGTTTCATTTTATATTTGACCATTATTACCTTAGGAGATGTATAATCAAAGGTTATCAGCTATCTTGTCTAATCAGGTTTGTTCCCATTTCTTGTAAAGTTTTTTCTTTGTTTGACAGGAGACTATGTGTTGATGACGGTTTACTTTGACCTAAGCAGAAGGATGGGCTACTTCACTATCCAGACATACATCCCCTGTATCCTGACTGTGGTCCTCTCCTGGGTCTCATTCTGGATCAAGAGTGATGCCACACCTGCACGGACAGCCCTAGGTAAATAAATGCTGACAGTCAAAATAATAGAAATTACTGCAGGATCAGCAGCAGAAATAGCGATTTCTGGTATTTTATTTCAGCTAAGTTGATAGGCAAACTTTGTGGCAGGGTTTAGAGCTTTTTAGCTAATTGCTATTTGATATGAGAGCAAAAGCACTGGTATTTTTCCAGACTAGTAACTGCAATACTATAACTTGCACATAATATGTACAGTAGCTATTACTGTAAAAAAGCTTCCACATGGCTGGAATACTTTTATGTCATTCAACAGATTGGCATAAATGAGGACCAATTACGTAGTTGTCATGAACATCTTTTTTTTATATCATCCCCTTTACAAAATGTTTGTTTCATTGCGATTTATTGTTATCACAAAAAGTCCATGTGCCATCATTCAGCATTGCCTATTTACCTTTCACAACTTTATTTTCTTGTTTTCTTGACTCAAAAAGCATGTTCCCTCTTCACTGCATGCCAACCCTTTGTTAGCTTGCTTTCCCTGGATGGTGATGTTGTACAAGGTGCTGCTAATCTAACACGGAAATCAAGGTAAGTAACTGATGAATTCAGTGTGGTATCATCTTTCCCATGGACTATTTTTTTGTGGGCCCATGCTGTCCAGACACGCAGTTTTCTGTTCCACTGAGCCTTCAGTTACGTTCTAACAGGAGTCCTAATATTTAAAATACTAAATACATGAGGCTGAATTTTGGGTACAACATATCTCTTAAATGTAGAAAACTCTATCCAAGCTGCTGTAAAATTTAAATATCAAACAATACACAGTAGATACAATTTATAACATGCAAAAAAATAATATGGTAATTTCTTTCAAATCATTAACAATTTATGGGCCCTATTTTGACTGTCATCCGCACACTTTTCCGAAAGATTTTTCGCTGTGCGCAAGTGTTTTTGTTGCGCGTTGTCTGTTTTTTACACTTGCATCACGCCATCAAATTACCTCCTTCCCTCCTACCCAGGACGGATAGGGGGGACCCTCGGTTGGCGAAAGCAACAAGAGAGGGAGGACTCAAACAGCCGTGAGCGACTTCTACATCATCGTTAATGGAAGTTTATGAATGTTTTCCTTGTGTTAAACCCATTCATGTCTGTGTTGCATCCGTGCGCACGACATTAAACCATTCAGCTGATTTTTTTCAGCCCATTCTTCACCATTTGTTCTTTCTAACATAACTAACTGGGCATCAACTGTGACTGGTGTCTTCCTTATTACCAAGCAATATTACTGCGTGCATTTTGGCTCACACGCACGGGCTTTGGTCAACGCAAAACCCATGTTAAACCATCATGATTACAATTCACTTTAGATAATGTGCCTCTTTGCATTAAAGAGGTGTGTTTTGGATTTAAAAATCCAAAACACACACCTCTGAATAATTAGACCAGCCTCTTTACGTGATGTGCTGGTAGAAAGGTTGTTTTTACTCCGTTGTGATAAGGAAATGAACTTGGAAATGCCCATCAACACATTCTGCGTCACTGACAACAGATCAACTGACCCCATCATTGTAATACAGCCCTATATAAGGAAAAAGATATCAGTAAATAGGTGTTGGTTTAACCTTACGAGAGCCACGCTATGACCTATTTTTTTACCACTTGTCCTCGGGCTGCTTCACACTCCTGTACAAATTTAGTGAATAAAATCCATTACACTTGCATTTTTTTTTTCCTGCACATCAAAAATTTATACAGGACTGATGTGAAATTTCTGGCATGTGGATTTCCATTTTCATCGCACTTCGACTGCACCAAGAAGTATTTTCAGCTGACATGGAGCAGTTTGCAGCTCATTTATCTTTCTCAAATAATGCCCATGACAACATTACATACAGTCATGTGAAAAAATTAGGACACCTTAAGCCTGTGTTTTTTTTAACATATTTGGACATATGGATATTTAATATCAATTTTAACAATACTGGGAGATTCAAGCAATATAACTAAACAATAAAAACTGAAGAAGACTTTAAAAATTTTCTGTAAAATGTAATTCTAAAAACATGCCATTTTTGGTGAGGAATACATTAGGACACCCCCACATTTATTCGTGCTTAAAATGTCTAAAATCACACACAGGTGTATCACATCAGGTGCACATGATTAGAACATCATCACTCAGCATTTTGAAGGAGGCTTGTCCTATTTAAACCTCAGACATTTAGTTTGGTGTGCCTCTGACTGTTGAAGTGAGAGTGAACACCATGGTGAGATTGAAAGAGTTGTCTGAGGCCTTCAGAAAGAAGGTTGTGGCAGCTTATGAGTCTGGTAATGGATTTAAAATGATTTCAAAAGGATTGAAAATCAGCCTTTCCACTGTCCAGAAAATAGTCTACAAGTGGAGATCATTCAAAACAACTGCCAACATGCCCAGGTCTGGCAGTCCAAGCAAGTTCACCCTGAGAACAGACTGCAAAATGTTAAAAGAAGTCTCCAAAAACCCTAAAATGTCATCACTGGACCTACAGCAGGCCCTTGCAACTGTTGATGTGAAAGTGCATGCCTCTACAATCAGAAAGAGACTGCACAAGTTTAACTTGCATGGGAGGTATACAAGGAGGAAACCTTTGCTCTCTAAAGCCCCATTTCCACCAGTATCACCTTGGCTTTACTTTTTTTTTACTTGTTTCTGTTTTTTGCCATTTCCACCTCAGTCCTCACGGTTTAACCGTTACGATTTTCGTGCCTGTTCAGAGGCAGGGTACAGCCGAGCGAAAAGCGAGGTGTGATTTGACGTCAATCGACTGCTAACCGCTGATTGGTCAGGGCGTAACGTCACAAAATGCTTCCGTTTTGTTTTCTGTTGAAGCTACACGACCGCCATTTGTAATTTCAGCAAGTAACCGCGGTGATTGGATTCACAATTGTGTTCTCATATAACGATGTCCACGCGCAAGTTTATTCCATGAACAAACGAGGAGGTGCGGACTTTTCTGTCCCTTGTAGCCAATGACTACATCCAGAGTGAGTTGGTGGGGCAACTCGCAATGAAAAAATATACCAGGAAGTGTCCGGCCTGCTACCAATGGCAGAGAATTTGGACTTGACACGGCCACGCAATTGGAAAACGGTGACGGTGAGTGTTGTTTTGTTATTGTCCGTCTTCTTGCCTTTTGGTCAAAAGCGCACTTTATTTAAGCAATAAAGAAAGTTGTTTGATTGTGGGCAATTGTGGTGATGGCTAGCCCGCTAATAGCTAGCTACCTCTGCACCTTGCTGCTACCTGGCATCAAGCTGCTGAATCGCGCTTTTATTTCAGTATTCACGTGAACAAAACGCTGACGTAAGCTTATTGTATCCTGGTTAAAAAGTTTTGTGTTTGCGGTACATGTTGCACTTTGTTTGTGAGCTTTATTGTGTGTTTTTTCCTTCTATACACAGTTTTCAAATCCCAGGGGTCCGCCTCACTGGACCGCACGGTCCATCACTATCCGGCATCTCCCGGTCAAGTGCTGGTAAGGCCCAACAAACTGAAAATTACCACCCGGTTGTTTTTATATGTGATTGTTATTTTCTATAGACACATAAGGAATTTAAAATGTCTTTCTACGTTTATAAAAATACTAGATTCAGGGGTGTTCATAGCCACAGTGGCCCAGTGTTATAGGTGTGTTGGTGGTGGAAATACTGTTGTATTTTCACAAAAAAAAAAGGAGCACATGTACCAACTTCAAATCAACATGCTTGATTGGAATTCTTCAAGTCAGCTAACACTATTAACCCATTCTGATTTATGAGGCCACAGTACAAAGAAATTCTTTTAAAAATAACCCATTAAATCAAAATACTTTTTACAATTAATCCTTTTTGAAATGGAGGGGGGCCTAACCACAGCACCACAGAAGTTGCTTATAGTCCACTCTACTGAGGGGCAACAACATGACAGTTGAGCTTAAATACAGCAACGAAGCATCCCACCACAGGCTTTCAACAGTTTAATTCCATAATATTTTTTCTGACATGTTTTGATCCAGTGTTATCTAAATACAATGACTTCTGTCTTTCATATAGGCAAGCTGAAAAGGTCCAACAACATTGCAGACCTTGCATCACTGATGGCCCAGAATCATGCTGAGGAGATGTGGATCCATGAAAGGATGCTCGAACAGCATCAACGGCAGCACGAACAGCGCGAAAGACACCTGCAGTTAGCCGCATTAAGAAGGGATGAGCTGACAGAGACGGCTTCCTTCCACAGAGCCTTCCTAAACCATTTTGGCAGTCTGGTCGAAGTACTGAAAGCTCCCCATTTGTAAACATGTTTTGGGAATATTTGTAATATAATAAAATGTTAGTCTTTTGGATAAAAGTGTGGTTTGTATATTATAACACTGGATGATAAAGGCGAATAATTGCATACACATTCCATTGCCTCATTTGACCCTAATGCCGCTGTTCAGCCATAAAGGTGTCAAGATTTTTAATGGTAATGTAATTGTTATTGTTAAATTTAATAAATATTACCACTGCTGTATCCATTGCTCTACATTGGGTACAGTTTAAGTAAAATTGTAAGCAGTTGCACAGGTGTAATTTACATTCAGCAGTAGACACTGATAAAGGTGAAAGTTGAATTGGGTAAAAGGTAAGTACATGTGAATTGAATGTTCTAGCGGCATTCCAAATTCTGAGAATTCCAATAAATTATAAGCAGTCTAGTATAATATAAAGCGAAAATACCCATACATGTAAAACCAAATAACATTTTCGATGTTGTAAACGTTGACATGAATATGATAAACCTATGCTATTGTGATTCAATAGATCCTTAGTGATCTTTGGTTTGAAAAAGAAAATTATAATTTGGTGTTGGGCAGTGTGACAATGTCACAGTATTTAGTAGGATTAAAAAAAGTTTCATAAAATTTCTAGGTTCATTGGCAATTCCATCAAACCAAAAGTGAGTTGTCTAGCTGCAGCATTTTTTTTAGTCATTTCTACGTTGTTTTAGTGTGTAATTAGCCACCACTGAACAGATAACCATTATAAATAACAATAGATGGGAAAAATGATACTCAAATGATACACAATGGGCCTAGATTTGGATTGGCTTTTTTATAATATAAATTTGGTAAGTTAAAGTTAACTGGAAGTATAACAAGTTTCCACATATAATTCCAAGGTCAATTGGCAATTCCATCAAACCAAAAGTGAGTTGTCTAGCTGCAGCATTTTCTTTGCAGTCATTTTCTACGTTGTTTTAGTGTGTAATTAGCCACCACTGAACAGATAACCCTTATAAAGAACAATAGATTGTACAATGATACTCAAATGATACACAATACAAAAAATGGGCCTAGATTTGGATTGGCTTTTTTATAATATTTTTAATCATTTTGTAAGTTAAAGTTAACTGGAAGTATAACAAGTTTCCACATATAATTCCAAAGTCAATTGGCAATTCCATCAAACCAAAAGTGCGTTGTCTAGCTGCTGCTTTTTTTGGGAAGTCAGTTTATCATTATTACACAATACACAAAATGGGTCTAGATTTGGATTGGCTTTTTTATAATATTATAAATTATTTGGTAAGTTAAAGGGGTTTAGGATTAAACTTCTGCATTATTTTAAATTACTCTGGTGTTTCAGCATTTAATTAACCGTCTGTTAACATTTAACCGTTTTGAACAACAGAGGCGATGCAGATGAAAAGTGCACAACATTTTATTTAAAAAACACGTTTGACATATGTATGCACATGAACACTGAACAAATGAAATGATCTCTGCTTCATATGCAGCTGCTTCAGATTCCTCCTGGGCAACCGCTATTCTCCTCTCCTGCTCCAACGTGTGTTGTCTCAATCCACGTCGTCTTCTCCTGTAAAATTCTCTTGTCTCGTTAAAGACATTCATTGTGTTAAAAACCCACAGAAGAATAGTGACCACCGTGGAAATCCTCCGCTCGTAATCCGCTATTTTTTTCTTTGTTGTGGAGGAGTCGGTCGCGTCCTTTACTACGTCAGCAGAGTTTAGCGCCACCTCAATCCCGCCCACCCCCAGCAATACTCGGCTTTCCGCAGTTGTGATGGAGACGCAGCCGCGGGAGAAACAAGTAAAAAAGAAAAGAAAAGAGTAGAGCAGAACTATACAGTGGAAATGGGGCATAAGAGAAACATGAAGGTCAGGCTGAAGTTTGCCAGAGAGAACATAGACAAAGACCAGGACTTCTGGAATAATGTTCTCTGGACAGATGAATCTAAAATTGAATTATTTGGGCACCAGAACAGAGGACATGTTTGGCTTAGACCAAATACAGCATTCCAGGAAAAGAACCTCATACCAGCTGTGAAGCATGGAGGTGGAAGTGTCATGGTTTGGGGATACTTTGCTGCGGCAGGACCTGGCCAACTCATCATCATAGAATCCACCATGAATTCTACCATGTATCAGAGGGTGCTTGAGGACCACGTGAGACCATTTGTAAAAAAATTAAAGCTGAAGCAGAACTGGACCCTGCAACATGACAATGACCCAAAACATCCAAAAAATCCACCAAGGACTGGCTAAAAACTAAGAAATGGAGAGTCCTGGAATGGCCGAGTTAAAGCCCAGATCTTAATAATAATAGTAATAATAGTAGTAATACTTCAGACTTATATAGCACTTTTCAAGACACTCAAAGATGCTTTACATAGAGGAGGAAAAGAGAGAAAAAAGTGTCAATGAGTGAATGAGGTGTTGAATAGGTGAGTTTTTAGTGATCCCATTGAGATGCTGTGGGGTGACTTGAAACGGGCTGTACATGCAAGAAAGCCCTCAAACATCTCACAGCTGAAAGAATTCTGCATTGAGGAGTGGGGCAAACTTTCCTCAGGCTGATGATGTCAGAGACTGGTAGATGGCTACAAGAAGCGTCTCACTGAAATTATTTCAGTCAAAGGGGTAGTAACACTAGCTATTAGGTGGTAGGGTGTGCTAATGTTACCTCAGTTAGAATACATATTTTTGTTATTTTTTGTTTAATTACTAAAACAAGGTTCATTTTTATTTACTTGCAATTAAATCACCTTTTCCAGAGATAAATAGAAACAAGATTAGACATCAATATGTGAACATTTCTTAATAAAAAAAATATTTTTTTATAGGGGTATCCTATTTTTTTTCACATGACTGTAGTGCTTTAAGTTCCCTATCAAAAGTAGAACTGATTCTTATCCTAGCAGTTGTGGCATTTTTCATGGAAAATGGGTTGTTGCCTTTTTTCCATTTTGATAGACATTACAACTTTTGAATTTGATATATTTGAGATGTGATATTGGTAATATGTATGTAAGAATATGCAGTGCCCTCCACACATATTGACATCCGCTGTAAGGATTTGTAAAAGGGTTCAAATAAGCTCACCGTGTTTTGGCATTGTAGGCTTTTTTGCACACTATGCAAATGAGAAAAATTCAACTTCAAAACAAATTAATTCAGAAAAAAGAAATCCATCATCAAGAACACAATAATAGGTGTGAAATGGATATTAGCTGCCTCCATTTGATAGTTTGTTAAACCTCCTGTTGTCAATAAAAGAGCAATGAGTCTTCTTCTCTCATATTTTATGGTTGATTAATAATGAACATTCTCCATTTTACTGACCACTGATATCTGCAGAATCTCGCCATCTCTTTGCACTCTCCTCTTTAGCTCACCCATCAGGATTTAATAAAGTTCAGGTCATGGGACAGAGACGGTCCACAACAAAGCTTAATTTAGCCCTTGGTCAACTGTTATCATGTTTTATTTGGACATATGTTTCAGATGCACCAAACAGTTTGTTTACTAACTCCAGCAACCAGATTTATTCAATATGTAGGACCTGATTTACTAAGATTTAAAATAGCGGGTACTAAATTGCACACACAGGCTGGCGAATTATATGCTTTCTTAGTGGGTGTTTTGCACTTGATTTCCTGAAAAACTGTATGTTTGACAACAAGTTCCAACAGGTGGGGCAGGCATATGTAAAATGAAGATTTGGCGTGTTTCACTATATCCCTATGGAGGGTTTGGAGACAGATTTAAACAAATAAAACAGGAAATATAATTCAAAAGATGAGAGGAACAGCTAACAAAATTAGATTAATGAAAGCAAGGGTGTAACATAGGAGAAGGAAAGACACTTGGATTTAAATAACAATCAACAATAATGTGTGGGAAGAATGAGGTAAGGAGAAAATTTCTCTAAAACAGGGGAGCAGGTGTTGTTGACTGTCTGTGACACACAATGAAGTATAGTGGATACTGACTTACTACTTGCAGAACAGTCGCACAATAACACAATGTAATTTATTGTATTTACGAAATAAAGTTGACGTCACTGACAGATTACTGCTGGAACAAAGACATTAATCTGCTGGTATTAAAAAGTGGGTTATTATCAGTTGTGCACTGAGATGAGAGCCATTTCATCCGTGACATGAGTGTTCTTCCCTATGTCACCTGCTAGAAACCTGATCAGTGTTTTATCTGCTCTGAAAATAGGCATAGATATCCTGCAACAAGGTCTGTGTAGCCTGCTTTCCAAGTGCGCTGGACAATAGATAGATAGATAGATAGATAGATAGATAGATAGATAGATAGGACTGTTGTATTATTTTATGTAGAAAACAAAATACCAGAATTCATGTACAAAAACAACCTGTGCAATTTCTTGCTTCCTTGATAAATCATCTTTGCATTGTCTTCACCCAGTATTTTATGGTCACTTTTGCTCCTGACCACAAAATACTGGGTGAAGACAATGACATATTCATTAAGACAAAGGTGCAAAATCCACACCACGTGCCATTTTGCTCATTTAAAGTACACATTCCTCATAATGTGGCCTTAGTAAATCAGTTTGGTCTATTTTTAGTGCTTGTTCAGCACTTTGCACATATTTTAGTACTCACAAACATCAGGCCACTAATGTGGATTATTCCGTGACCATATATCCTAACAATGTTCCCAGGTCCTAAGGAGGAAAACGGAGTGCCTGCCATATTTTATAGTTTGCATAAGGCTTTTTGATAAAACAAGCCATTTTCATTAATGTACAATTTTCTGAAAATTTGTCCTATCACAAGGGGTATTTCCCCTGAGTAGCTATTTCTATAACCATTCCTAAATTTATAAAGGTTGATATGGTGACTTCTAGCACAGTTAATCAAGGAGTCAAAGGTTACAGCTGAAAGTTTAAAAAAAAACATACAATTAGAAGGAAAAACAAACATTTCACTCATACAAGAGGGCCCAACATCGGTATATTATAATATACATTGTGTGACATTAACTGATACAGGGATGAGGGACACATCTACCACCCCCAGCCCTTCATCCCAAAGGAAGCATTGTAGCCTAAGTTCAAACCACCTTTAAAATTACAGCCCAGATAAGGGTTGGCCAGTGGATAAGGAAGCATACTATATAACGATTTTGTATGAGGATGGCTGCCATTACAAATCTTATTTAGATCAAATGACTGATAAAGTTATTTAAAATAACCCAAAAGGCAATATCAATATTGAGGGAAAAAATGTCATTTTCAGTCTACCTCAGGTAGATTCCAATTAATCAACATTCTCTAGATCTCACCAAAGACAATATTGATGATGACAGTAATAATAACAATAATATTATTATCAACAACAACAACAACAACAACAACAATAATAATAAAGTCAAGTCCATTCTTATTTCAGTTCATTTTCTATGTTAAGATATTCTGAGAAAGGTCTTAACATAGAAAATGAACTGAAATAAGAATGGACTTGACTGAGTTATTGACCCCAAACCCCTGGATGGGGTCCAGTTAAAACTTGAAGACAACCTGCAGTGTTTTAGGCATAATAATAATAATAATAATAATAATAATAATAATAATAATAATAATAATAAGAAGAAGAAGAAGAAGAAGAAGAAGAAGAAGAAGAAGAAGAAGAAGAAGAAGAAAATATAAAGCCCTTTTGGCAAATGCCAAAGCTGTCACTTGCATAAAAGTTGCATATGCAATTCGTAAATTTTTAAAGGTGATAGACACGATTCTGACATCTGGCCAGTAGGTGTTACACACTTGGTTCAACTGGATGGTAGAGGCAGGTGACATCAACCTAGTTATGCTATTGGCTGTGACATCATTACCAGCCACCATAGTGTCACCATCCAACTGCTCAGATGTACAGCGGGAAAATAAGTATAGAACATGTCAACATTTTTCTCATTAAACATATTTCTGATGGAGCCATTGACCTGAGATTTTCACCAGATATCAGTAACAACCCATCCATCCATCTTCTACCGCTTTTCCGGAAGTCCGGGTTGCGGAGGCAGCAGTTCAAGCAGAGAAGCCCAGACTTCCCTCTCCCCAGCCACCTGCTCCAGCTCTTCAGAGAGGATACCAAGGCGTTCCCAGACCAGCTGGGAGACATAGTCTCTCCAGCGTGTCCTGGGTCTGCCCCGGGGTCTCCTCCCAGTGGGACGTGCCTGAAACACCTCAAATGATTTACCGGAGTGGTGGCTCAGTTGGTAGAGCATCTGCCCCACACCCGGGAGGCAGGGGTTCAAATCCCGGCCGGGTCATGCCAAAGACCATATAAAAGTGGAACTTCCTTCCATCCAGCTTGGTGCTCAGCAATAATGGAATGGAGGAGGGAAATCTGTGGTGGCGCCTTGCAAGGCAGCGGCCCTCTGATTCTGCACTGGGGTGTGTGTGATTGACACTGTAGATAGGTAAAGCACAATCTCGTTCTACTGTACATGATTGGTTGTACGGTTGAATGACAATAAGGGTGATTTAATTTAATTAATTTTAATTTAATTTAAGTGGGAGGCCTCCAGGAGGCATCCTAATCAGATGCCCATACCACCTCAACTGACTCCTTTCAATGTGGAGGAGCAGTGGTTCTACTCTGAGCCTCTCCTGGATGACTAAGCGCCTCACCCTATCTCTGGGGGTGAGTCCAGCAATCCTACAGAGAACCTCATTTCAGCCGCTTGTATCCGCGATCTTGTTCTTTCGGTCATTACCCAAAGCTCGTGACCATAGGTGAGAGTAGGAACGTAGATTGACTGGTAAATCGACAGCTTTGCCTTAGAACTAAGCTCCCTCATCACCACAACAGACCGGTACACCGTTCGCATCATTGCAGATGCTGCTCCAATCCATCTGTCAATCTCTCGCTCCATTTTCCCCTCACTCGTGAACAAGACCCCAAGGTACTTAAACTCCTCCACCTGGGGCAGGAGCCTGTCCCCAACCCAGAGAGGACAATCCACTTTTTTCCGGCTGAGGACCATGGACTCGGACTTGGAGGTGCTGTTGCTTGGGTAACAACCCAAGTAATCCATACACACAAAGAAATCAAGGCAACTGTGTTCACAAAACAAATTATTTTTAATAAGGTGGAATGACACAGGGAATAAGTATTGAACATGTTTGGTGAAATTCATTTAATATTTAGTAGAAAAACCTCCGTTGGTAATAACAGCTTCCAGATACAGTACCTCCTGTATGGAGAAACTAAGCGCAGGCATTGCTCAGGAGTGATTTTGCCCATTCTTTCACACAAACTGTCTTCAAATCTTGAAGGTTTCGTGGGTGTCTTCTATGAACTCTGATCTTCAGTTCGTTACATAGATTTTCAGTTGGATTCAGGTCAGATGACTGACTGGGCCATTTTAGCAGTTTTATTTTCTTTCTCTGGAGCAAGTTGAGAGTTTCCTTGGCTGTGTGTTTGGGATCATGGTCTTGTTAAAATGTCCGCCCTCGTTTCATCTTCAGCATCTTGGTAAATGGCAACAGGTTCTTATCAAGGATGTCTCTGTACATTTGTCCATTCATCTTTCCTTCAATTATATGAAGTCTGCCTGTACCATGTGCTGAAAAACACCCCCACACCATGATGCTCCCATCTCCAAACTTCTCTGTTGGTATGGTGTTTTGGGGCTGATGTGCAGTGCACTTTCTTCTCCAAACATGCTGTGTGTTGTGGCATCCAAAAAGTTCAATTTGGGTCTCATCTGACCAGACTATATTCTCCCAGTGTTTTACTGGCTTGTCCAAATGTTGTGCAACACTTTGGAGCTCTCCACAAGTGGTCTTTGGCTCTTAGATAACTCTTCTGATAATTCTTTTGACTCCTCTGTCAGAAATCTTGCAAGGAGCTCCTGGTCGTGGCTGGTTTATGGTAAAATGATGTTCTTTCCACTTCCAAAAGATGACTGCAACAATGCACACTGGAATATTCAGCAGTTTAGAAATGCACCTGTAACCAATGCCGTCATTATGTTTTGCAACAATAAGGTTGTGAAGGTCTAGAGAGTGCTCTTTGCTTTGATCCATCATGAGTTCTTTGTGGTGTGACAATTTGATATTCACAGACCTTTTTAAAGGCTATCAGTCAGGACTTCACAAGCTGAAACTGCTCTCTGTAACTGGGTATTGGACTTTCTCACAGGGAGGCCACAGAACATGTGGGTTGGCAGCAACACCTCCAAGACCATCACACTGAGCACAAGGGCCCCACAAAAGTGCATGCTCAGCCTGCAGCTCTTCACCCTGCTGACCCATGACTGTGCAACATCATCAGCTGGATCCAAATTTATAACATTACTCTTTGCTGAGGAGAAATTGCTTCACCCAGAAGTGTGGTCATAAACCCCCTTTTCTTCTACCCTCATTTTGCCTCTCCACGCCAGGAGTGGACTTAACTCTCTACCATAAACCTGACATGACATTCTAAGCTGACAATTATAAGTGTTAAAACTTGTCTGAGATTCACTAGATCTTCTCACTCCCTTTGTCTCAAAATTGTAAAAGTCCAACAGTGCTGCAAATGGACAAAGTGAAGTGTTATGTCTCACCCTCAAACTAGTGAATCCCACAGGAATAACTTTTCATCCCTAAGACTCTCATTTTTTTTTAGAAGATCCTTCTCAGAAATACACTGGAATATATGACTGGACTCCACTGGACAATTCTGATTTGAATTATTTTCTTTAATCATTGATCTAAATGTGTTAGGACGTGCTGGGGTGGAATGCAGAAATGAGCACCTATATTTCCACTGAAATACCCCACTCATAGCACAACGTCTCTCCAATTGCCTCTTCTAAACAAATCCTACTGTCTGGCTTCTCGTGCCGACCCTGTTTTCACTAAATGACCAAGGGTGTCAGCGAGTCTCTGGCGCTATAACCAGGTTGCTCCAGGTAGGTGGGGTTCGTCAGACTTGGGTGTCAGTCCACCTAGTACAAGGACCACTCTGATTTGAAATCCGGGCAGGTGGTGCCCGTTAGCCTTGGCCAGCAAAGTTCCTAGGAGAAGGTAAACTCTGATTCCAAACCTCCGCTGCCTCGCGGCTATACCTGATTACATGAAAGGCTTTGGGAATAAACCTCGAGGATAAATCTGGAGTGGAGCCCTAAGGTGGTTGGCAGATGCTCAGCACTACTTCTGGCAACTCCTGCAGTGGAACTGGTCCCAAACTGTATTGGATCATCCTTTCCTTTGGACTCAGCCAGTGACACCGAGAGGGGGACACTGACGTATGGGCAGCCCAGTGTCTCCATACTACCCCACCCAGGATTTTTAGCGCAAACTGGAGAGGCCACTCCAGCGGCGTCACAAGATCCGGCACAACACGGGACGAGGCAGTTACCGGTTATAAGCTCCAACCGATTGGCTTAGGGAGGAGCACCAGGGGTCTCATCCGACGGTGGTAGAAGCCTTCGCAGCTTCATTGGGCAGCTACTGCCGGCCTCAAGCTGGGCAGCCCCCAGCCAGTAAGGTGCCACCCCGCCATGGCTTGCCTGCTCTACTGGGTGTGTAGAGCTTAGGGGTCTCTCCCGACAAGCAAGCGTAAATCTGCACCAGGCAGTCAAAAGGAGAAACATACAAAGACTCCAGCTCTTCAATTTGCAAGCTGGAACGTTCGCACCATGTGCCCCGGACTTACCGCTGATCTCCAACAAATGGATGACTCTCGCAAGACTGCCATCATCAATAAGGAACTGGCACGACTTAACATTGATGTTGCCTGCCTTCAGGAAACCTGCCTGGCCGACAGCGGCTCTCTTAGAGAATCAGACTACACCTTTTATTGGCAGGGCCTTTCCCAGGACGAGTCCAGGCAGCATGGTGTAGGTTTTGCAGTGAGGAACTCGCTGATCGCCACCACAGAAACCCCTACAGGAGGGTACAAAAGAATCCTCGCCTTCCGCATGAAGACATTGTTGGGCTTTGTGAACATCCTTTCTGTGTATGCCCCGACCCTCACGTCCACTCCAGAAGCCAAAGATCAGTTCTATGAGGCTCTAGAGGAAGTGCTATCTAGAATCCCCCACTCTGAAGGCTTATTTTTGCTAGGTGACTTCAATGCTTGCGTCGGAGCAGACTGGCAACTGTGGCCATCCTGTGTTGGTCACTTTGGCATAGGCAGGATGAGCGAGAGCGGACAGAGGCTGTTGGAATTCTGTTGTCATCACGGCCTTTGCATTACAAACTCCTACTTCAAGTGTAAAGAGCTGCTGAAAGTGTCTTGGAGACACCCCCGGTCCCGTCACTGGCACCAACTAGATCTTGTCATCACCAGAAGAGCGGACCTCAGCAGTGTTCTTCACACGAGAAGCTATCACAGCGCTGATTGTGATACAGATCATTCCCTTGTTGCCAGTAAGGTCAGACTGAAGCCAAAGAAGATCCACCGTGCCAAGACTAAGGGTTGCCCCTGCATCAACACTTGCGGAATTTCCGATCCAATCAAGGCGCAGACCTTCGCTGACAGCTTTCAGAGAAAACTTGAAGCTCACCTCCAGTCCGATATCCCAGGCGACGTGGACACCAAATGGAACCACCTTCGCGATGTCATCTATGACTCAGCCATGACTACATTTGGAAAGAAAGAACGCAAGAATGCTGACTGGTTTGAGGCTCACTGGGACGAAATGCAGCCAGTCACAGAGGCCAAAAGAGAAGCACTGCTGGCTCACAAAAAGAACCCTTGCCCTGGCACACGCGACGCCCTTCGAACAGCAAGGAGCAAGGCCCACCAGATTGCCCGCCATTGCGCCATTGAGTACTGGCAGAACCTGTGCACCAACATCCAGGTAGCTTCCGATTGCGGATATGCCAAAAGAATGTATGAGGGCATCAAAACAGCTATTGGCCCCACAAGCATCAAAACAGCACAGCTCAAAGCTAAGACAGGCGAAGCCATCACCGACAAGAACAAGCAACTCCAGCGTTGGGTCGAGTGTTATCTTGAATTGTACTGGACCCAGAACATCGTGACAGACGTTGCCCTCGACGTCTTGCCTGGCCTACCAGTCATGGAGGAGCTTGACGAAATGCCCACGATGGAAGAGCTCAGCAAAGCCATAGACTGCCTCGCCTGTGGCAAGGCTCCAGGGAAAGACGTTATCCCCCCAGATGTTCTGAAACACGGGAAAACAGCAATATTACAACCACTATACAATGTCCTCTGCCTTTGCTGGGAGCATGGTCATATTCCCCAAGATATGAGAGATGCCAACATAGTCAGGCTGTATAAGAACAAAGGCAACCGCAGTGACTGCAACAATTACCACGGCATCTCTCTTCTGAGCATAGTTGGCAAAGTCTTCGCCCAGGTCACCCTGTTCCACCTGCAGAGCCTTGCTTCACAAGGCTATCCTGAGTCCCAGTGTGGCTTCAGAGCTGGAAGGTCCCCAGTGGATATGATCTTCTCCCTCCGTCAGCTGCAGGAGAAGTGTCGAGAGCAGCAGCAGCCATTGTTCCTTGTGTTCGTGGACCTGACCAAAGCCTTTGACTTAGTTAGTCAAAGTGGGTTCTTCCAGATCCTGTGAAAGATCGGCTGTCCCCCAAAGCTCCTTGCAATCATCTCCTCCTTCCACATGGACATGCATAGTACTGTTTGCTTTGATGGAGCCACCTCAGATGCCTTCCCAGTCAGCAGTGGAGTGAAGCAGGGTTGCGTTCTAGCACCGACTCTCTTTGGGATTTTTTCTCAATGCTCCTCCACTACGCCTTCGCCGACTATCTTGAAGGTGTCTGCGTCCACACAAGATCAGATGGAAAAGGTATCGGAGCCTCTGGGCCCTCTCCACAACACTGCTAAACAGCTTTGTTCACCAGTCCATCAGGACCCTGAACTCCCCCGCCCCCACTTCTGGACTGTAACACATGCACCCACACAATAACTACCTCAGCTGTTTGCACAGAAAGACTTGGCACACCAACAGTACCACATCTCCTGCTGTATGTTTCTGCACCTTAATACAGCTATTTGCACAGATGCCATACCTGCTGCTGTCTGTTATTGCAATACTGATCATGTTCAGTCCAATCTGGAGTCACTGTCTGCACCTACACTACTGCATTCAACTTACAATTATGGGTATTACGGCTCTACTTTTTTTCTGTATGTAGGATTTCTGGGTTTTATCTTTTATCTTTTATTTGCACTACGGGTAGCATTACTGTTATCACTGGTGTGAGATCAACATCACACCAGATCAACGTCATTGACGTTAGTAGAATTAATGGAGGAAATTACAAATGCAATAGATCACAAACAGTATGCAGTAGGAATATTTATCAATCTCAAAAAAACTTTTGACAAAATCAATCAGAACACATTAATCAATAAATGAACTGTATGGAATCGGGGGGGGGGGGTAGTATTGCATTGAGTAAAACGTTAATTAAGGGACAGAAAACAATATGTGAAGTTGGGACACTATACATTGCCATGATTGAACATTGTTTGTGGTGTCCCCCAGGGTATAGTATTGGGTCCAAAACTATTTATAATATATATAAATGACATTTTTAAAATATCAAATTTACTAAAACTAGTGTTATTTTCTGATGACACAATTATTTTTTTGTTCTGGGGGTGATTTACAGAAGCTACTAGAAATTATCTGCAGACTAGCAGATCTGAAATGTACAAATTGAAAAGGTGGTTCAACAGAAATAAATTATCATTAAACTTAAGTAAAGCTAAATTCATGGTACTTGGTTATGGTACATGGGACACTCATGTACAGATAAAAGTAGATGGTATGAACACTGAAAGAGTTTATGAAAACAAATTTGTTGGTGTGATAATAGATGATTGAATAAGCTGGCAATCTCACATAAAATGTATATTGTGGAGGAACAAATAAGTTCAGGCGAGATACGGCGAGCTGAAAGATTGCAGAGTTTTATTTCTCCATCATCATGAGACACACTGTAGCACTGTGCTCTGTGTGTGTGTGTGTGTGTGTGTGTGTGTGTGCGTGTGTGTGCTGTGTCTGTGTGTCGTGTAAAGTAAGCTCTTTTATACAGACAAGAGAGAATGCATGGCACATTTGCATATTGATATACATATCAGTCAATACATATCAATCACGTGATTAACTGGTGCCCAGACTTCCTCTCCTTGATTCAGGGATGTATAAAAATAGCCATTGTTCTGGTTGTCCCCCTAGGGGCTCTCTGTCCGTATGCAAATTGTTCTGCTTCCTGCCCTAGCTGAGTGTGAAGATTGAATGTCCATGTAGATTGTGGTGGGTCACCACAGGGCTCCCCCCCAGAGCACTCAGCAGGGGTTGTGACACCCCCTTCCCCCCGTCGTTTGGCTCCAGCTCCAGTAGAACTGTCGGAAGGCATGTCAGTCTGTGGGGGGGACAGGGGAGGGGTGGAAAGGGCAGTGTGCTCCGCTCCGAGTTCCAGCACGTTGAACGGCCGTGGATTGTGGGCGCACGGGCCGGTGTGCAGTCGTGCGTAATAGAACCAGACAGCGATCGGCCGGCTTTAGGGAGTGAGGCACGGGAAAAGCTCTGTGCAGGAGAAGGGGGAGGGGGATGGGTGTAAGCAAGTGCCGGCCCGGGACATCAAAGGTGTCTGGGCCGCGCAAAAATTGCATGTGGATCCGCGATGGTGAGGGACTTTCCCGTTAAACGTGGCGAAGATCCACAGCGGCTGTGAAAAAAAACATTTTATCTGACTCCTCCCGCGGCTCGATCCAACGAGGATGTGGGGAAAGCGAGTGGCCAAATTCCCCGAGGATGCCTAGCGGCTGTGAAACAACTGCAGCTGTGTGAGGGTGTGAGGCGGTTTGGCTTTTAGGTGCAGGAAGCAGCCCTAACGTCATCGGGGAAAGCAATCGGCTAAATTCTCGTTGTGCGCCGCGGCTGAGAAACCCATACAAAGTCCTGTGTGCGGGCTGCATGTCTGCTTCAGGTACTAGAGCAGCCCTAAAGGTTCCAAGGATGGCGATCAGCCATGTTCCTCGGGCATGTGCAGCGGCGGAGGACGATGTAAAAGTCTGTGGAGCTGGTTTGTCCCTGGTGCGTGGCACGCGTCTGGCGCAGTGACCACATAACTGGCAGTTGCGCTGTCCTCGTAATCCCACGGTGAGTGTGCGGGGCTTCATTGCGTGGGAGGTCCGCTGTCCGGAGTTTAGTCAGAGTTGGGGAACTCGGTGGAAATCAGCGCAGTCGGCATCGATGATTGTCCCCGTTCAGGCTGCTTCCTTCATTCGCTTGTGTCGTTCATGATGCGTTTTGGTCCCAGTGCTGTGCTCTGGTGAGGATGAAGAGGTTGCAGAGATCCACAGCGTGGTGAGATGGAGCAGACGGTCATTCTCCCTCGTCAGGTCACCAGTGTGGAGGTAAAAGATCAGGCGAGGGGCGCACCATGACACGTGCTGAGGCTTCCCGTCCGGGTCATCTCTGGGGTGTTCGTCTCGTGTTCCATTCTTCGTCAAGGGTCACCAGTGTGGAGGAACAAATAAGTTCAGGCGAGATGCAGCGAGCTGAAAGGTTGCAGAGTTTTATTCCTCCATCATCATGAGACACACTGTAGCGCTGTGCACTGTGCTGTGTGTGTGTGTGCATGTGTGTGCTGTGTCTGTGTGTTGTGTAAAGTAAGCTCTTTTATACAGACAAGAGAGAATGCATGGCACATTTGCATATTGATATACAGTACATATCAGTCAATACATATCAATCGCATGATTAACTGGCGCCCAGACTTCCTCTCCTTAATTCAGGGATGTATAACAATAACCATTGTTCTGGTTGTCCCCTTAGGGGCTGTCTGTCTGTATGCAAATTGTTCTGCTTCCTTCCTAGTTGAGTGTGAAGATTGAATGTCCGTGTAGATTGTGGTGGGTCACCACAATATAAAACAAGCTGTCAAGAAGCATTTCAGTACTGAGTAAAGCAAAACCTATTCTGGACCACATTATAATAATAATGGATTAGAGTTATATGGCACTTTACATGTCAAGTGACATCTCAAAGTGCTTACAGTGAGTCCATTATTCATTCATTCCGACAGGCATTGATAGTGACACTATCCTTCTCCATTACATTTCTGCTGAGCACCAAACTGGACGGCAGGAAGTTCCCTTTTTTACACGGTCTTTGGCATGACCCGGCTGAGACTTGAACCTCAACCACCTGGTTGTGGGGCGGATGCTCTACGTCTAGGCCACCACTCTGGTTTGCTAATGTTCGCTCATTTTGCCGTAGTTAAATTACTGCATGGAGTTTTGGGGTAGTACATATAAATGTAAACTACAGCCATTATATATACTGCACAAAAGAGATATAAGGATAATTCATAAAACTGGCAATAGAGATCACACAAACTCACTCTTCTTAAAATCAAACTATTAAAATTCACTGATCTGGTTCATTTCCAAACAGTACAAATAATTTATAAAGCAATAAACAACCAACTTCCTGGAAATATTCAAAAACTGTTTTTTAATTGAGACAGGGATATAATTTGAGGGAGGAGTTAAAACGAAAACATCTTCAAATTTGTACAACATTAAAATAATTTTGTATTTTCATATGTGGAGTGAAGTTGTGGAACAGATTAAGTGGGGAGCTCAAGCAATGTCTATGAGCCAGTTTAAAAGGCTGTACAAAAACATGGTCTTCACAAGGTACAGTGAAGATGATGGTCTGACAATCATCAGGTATTTTCATAGATTTATTTGTTTATTTATGTTATTTTCATACAAATGTAAATATGGGTATGTATGGGTGTGTATGTGCATCTGTATGATTATGGGTGCAGCTGATGATGAAGACTGAATAGTGGAGAAGGGGTAGGATTAAAAAAACCATTTGCTTCTTCCTACTCCTTTTCGGATATGTTGTGTATGTATGGCATTTATTGATTTGAATATTGTGATTTTGTTATGGCCTTTATTTTGTTTCACATGTCCGAAATAAAGCCTTCAATCATTCTTTCACTGTACATAGACTGCTGTTGTTTTTCGTCCTTGTTCCTTCTTTTCTTGTATATTGCACACACCACTAAGAGAAAGAAACAGCATTTCAGTTCTCCTGTAAGTCCTGTACATATAGAAGTATTGACAAATAAAAATTTTTGAATCTTGAAATTAATTTCTACTGATGGGGGATGGGATGGCTTCCTCAGTTCTGATCAATTGCAGCTGGTTTCTTGGCTTTCTATGCCTTTTTGCACCTCTTTTTCTTCAAGTGTTCAACACTTATTCCCGGTGTTATTCCACTTCATTAATATTACTTGTTTTGTGAATGCAGTTGCCTTGATTTCTTTTTATGTATGGATTACTTGGGTTGTTACTGATATCTGGTGAAAATCTCAGGTCAGTGGCTCCATCAGAAATACAATATGTTTAATGAGAAAAATGTTGATGTGTTCAATATTTATTTTCCTCGCTGTAAATATTGTGAATTATTTGGACCCATAAAACTTTTTGAAAGTGTTTTTATTTTCATCAGTTCTTTTTAAGAGTATAAAGGCTTTAATTCTGCACCTTTCTAAAGACTTTGTTGATGTATTTTTTCAATATTTCTTTTCATGAAAATATTGCCTCTTTCACCTTTAAATTCCTCTTTGTTTATTTTATTTTCTCTTTCATCAGACTGGCAGTTATCTAATGTCACTGAAGTCTATCTAGATTGTCTTTATGTTGATACAGAACTTACAGTATATGGATCTTCTGCATGCCTGTATTAGCTGTCATACACAAAGAAGAAGAAGAAGAAGAAGAAGAAGAAGAAGAAGAAGAAGAAGAAGAAGAAGAAGAAGAAGAAGAAGAAGAAGAAGAAGAAGAAGAAGAAGAAGAAGAAGAAGAAGAAGAAGAAAAAAAACCCCCACATATACATAGAATAATATTTAGCCTAATTTCTCCTGTATCAAGTTTTCGAGACTGCTTGATCACAAGCTAGGCCAGATGGACCCTTTCTTCTTGTGTGGTTAATGAAAATAGATTATGATAGAAGAGTGTGACAGGCTTTGCCTAGTTTTTGCTCATAGGCTGATTAAAGTTGATACACTGACAGTTGAATATCAGGTGCTCAACAGAGACACAAGAATGAAGATTTATTTTCAGCGTGCCGCTGTACAACTTGTAGATCTGTGCTATTATTTGAAACTCTTTGATTTTTTTTAACATCTTATTAAAGCCCTTGATCTATTTAAATGACTAAGGTATGTTGGAGAGAATCTTGGTGCAAGAAGTTGTGGTATGATACATTTATGTTTAACATGCTGCATTTTTAAATCACATCTTCTGTTTACCATCATATCTATGCCAGGCTTTTTTTCCATTACCGTCTCACCCAGTCTGTCTGCCTGGTTTAGGAAACAACCAAAGGCAGTTAGTGCTTCCAGTATGTGGGTGGTGGTGTGATACATCACCAAAGGCAGTGAAATCCTTGTGATCTCCCTCACACAGCAGGTAACACATAGAAGCAGGCTGCCATAGTCCTGATAAACATCTGCATTCAGCTCAACGACAGGAAGTCATTTGGCGCGCTTTCTCTAGGGGCACATTCACACAGCAACTGTTTGGTCCGGACTAAAGGACCAAAGTGTATATTCCGTAGGTAGTTTGCTTCGTTTGGTGTCGTCTGAATGCGCCTGGAACTCTGGTGCAGCATCAAACTTCAATTCAATTCAATTCAACTTTATTTATATAGCGCCATTTCACAACAACAGTCATCTCATAGCACTATCAACTGTAGGGGGAACCCCCACAGTTGCAGAAAGACCCCAGCAATCAGGCGATTGCAAACAAGCGAACTCTGGTCCCCCTGAAAAAGGTGGGGGGGGGGGGTGTCTCGGTTTGCTTGCAAACGCAGTCTGGTGCGCTTCGCCTGCCGTGTGAATGCAAACACAGTATCCAGCGGACCAAAGGGCGGATGTGCCCCTCTGTGTTTGTGTAACCACAGCAACACACAGTGAGAAGAGAAAGTGGCATTTACTGTAAAGGTGCCTTCACATCAAATGTGAACGGGCAAATTTTTTGCGCAGCACGATTACATTATAACTCAATGTAAATACATGAAAAGACATTAATTCACCATCTGGGTGAGATGCAGACCAACAAAGTTCCCACTCACCTAAAAAAGTTGTCCCTGTTGAAAACTTGCTGTGTGTTTCCTTGATGTGTGTTTCCTGGCAGCGCATCCGTGGTAGGAATTTGGTGGTAGGAATTTAAATAAATCCAACATCCCGATTCAGCTGAAGAGCTCCTGGTTCTTCAGCCTCCATTTTGGGTAGAAAAAAACAAAGTCAATCACACGGATCCAAGAAATACTTTTACTGGAGAAAACTGAGGAGAAAAGTTTAACAAAATGTCTCTTGGACTTGGAATAGTGATGAGTGAGGAGTGAGATGCAGGCTCTGATAGATATTTGGTCTGATAACCAGATTTCTCAGCTGCTTGTGGCTGCACACAAGAATACCAATGTTTTTAAAATGTTAAGTGACATGATGGCGGCACGGGGGTGGGGGGGAGGGTTACAGACAGTGGAGCTTTTCATTTTTTAGTTTGTGGTGCATAAACACCTCCACTGAAGGGTACGGTGTTATGCTGAGAATTGCTTGCTTGTCGAGAATTGAATTTCGTTGTCGAATAAAGATAATTTTAAAGATAATTTACAGGCGGTAATAACAATTTTCACTTCTAAAAATGTATAATGAGTACTTCTAAAAATGCACAAATGGATACAAGCCTGGCTGTAGTGTCATATTTTATAGTTTTGGTGCATAGGATGCAGTTCTTGGCAAGCGAGCAATTCTTGGCATAACACCAGTCGTGGCCAATCGATGAGCCGGATTTCCCTTCTTCGCCGAGATTTTTTTCTTCCTGGTCTGTGGTGGCTTCGGCTACAGCGCCACAAACGAGCAGCTGTTGTAACTGTGTGAGGTTGTCCAAGCAGTTTGGTCCGCTTGAGTGAAGTGCTGTGTGAATGCAAACCGAACCAAACGAAGGTGTGAAAATTCTCACCATCCCCCGCCAAGTCGAACTGAGACTCCCAGACTATCCTGGTGTGAATACAGCCTAAAACATTGCCCCTGTTTGAAAGCTGGCCTCAGACCTGATCCTGAAGCTCAAAAGGCAGAGGAGAGATAAGAGCTGGGCACAGGGGAGGGCCAGTACAAGATTTTAAAGCAAAGTGATGGCCTCTGGCACTTAACTGTAAGTATACATGTCAGAATGAGAGCGAAAAATCAAGTCAGACCGCTCAGAGGTTGAAGTCCAAGAAACGGACAGGTGATGCCACTTTCTCCCCACCCAACCCTTTAAGGTAGTGTGCCTTGACAAGCTGCTAACGTGTTCCAGGTGGCACTTCCAAAGAGCTGTCACTCATAACCGATTCCATCAGCAGCAGGGCATCTGGACAGCTGTAGGCTGAAAGTAAGATATCTGAGCTCAGGTTGATTCCCATTAGACTTTAATTTCTGCTGTTCAGATGGATCTTGACATAGATATGAGTGATTGTTGATGGAAAATCAGACCACCCCAAGGCAGGAATTTGAGAATGTAGAGCAGGATAATGTAAAGGTGAACCATGGCACAGGAATTAATTGAACCCTCTTCATGGTATTACCCAGGGAAATACTGATACTGGGAAATATCTAACAGTGTCATGCAGGTTCACTTCTAAGATAGCAACAATAATGACTTTTCAAAACTCCAGCAGTTAGAAATTTTGGTTAAGTTTGTGTATCCAGGTTAGAAGTGGTTTGCCATTATCTCAATAAAACAAGTAACACACTAATTAAAAAAAAAAAAAATCCTTCCCTTTTGGAGATTCTTTGTTGGACAGATGGTGTTGGTGATGGTCATTTTGTGGCTATGTCACCTCCAATTTCCACTGACTCCGGTTGTGGTCCTTCATGCTTGCGATCCGTTCTCTGTAGCAAATAGGTCCCATTCTAGTAAATGTTCTACTCCCCTCCTGGTCCGGTTCCTTGTGGAACAGATCTGGCTCGCCACAATGGATCACTCAAACTTCACAATGAGTCTATTTTTGACAGGTGCCAGAACCAGCCCACAAGGAAATTGCTGCGGTATCTACAGCATTTAATAAATGATTATTCATTAAAGAGCTATTAATGGATCGCCTGTTATTTTCTTATGTCTACTCCTCCACTACTGTGTCAGAAAAGATAAAAACTTTGACATAACATACAAACTCAGAACTCAGAACTCAGAAAAGATTTATTGCCAAGTACATTAGCAGGGAGATAACATACGAGGGATTTGACTTGACACAGAAAACGACCTGCATTTCTGGTGACGCGGCAGCATCTGAGAACGCGCCTGTCATCAGATGGGTACAGGATGCATAGGGAAGAAAAGGATAACACAATAGGAAAGAGCAAAAAACCATTGATTGTCAGAATACCGGTCATATGTGATCAATATTGTGATTACAAGAAAAAAAGCCCTCAATGCACAGTTAGCAGACAAGAAAGTACACAAGGACACAAAGAGAGCAGTGAGTGAGTGATCTTTTTCATCAGTTTTTGAGTCAGTGTGGGTGTAGTGTTGAGTGTAGGTGTTTGTATCAGTTAAGAACAACAAAATCTCTTTGGCAGGAGATGTTTTGTCTTAGCTGCTGGCATTTGTCCTTGGGCCATGCAGCTGGCTGTCCGTGGAGTCAGTGCAGCTCAAATGTTTTGAAAACAAAAAACTGCAGATAATCTGGAGGACTTGTGTGAGGGGGGTCAGATTAGTCGAATAGTACTGATCCCAGAGAAAGAAACTTTATATCCTCTTACAGATTCAGTACTTAATCCTTCATTGCTGGATGTTGAATCCTTCATGGACGGCTCTCAGCATGATCATGATGTAATCCATTTTCCTAGACAGTTCTCCATTTGCCGCTGTCAGAGTCCTCTCCATTTTTTCAATTTGATGGTTAAACCTCGCTTGGCCAGCATTTTGATAGGCTATGTCCATCTTCATCAATTTACAGTACACCAGGACAATCCCAGATCCAATCAGAACGATCCCGATGACCATTATTACGAAGACGTACAAATCTTCGACATCTTCGATAGAAAGATCAGACAGGCACAAGAGTTTCCAATTACTTGTGTCCCTCAAATAGCCCGCAGCAGCCGTTCCTGCGGGGCAAACAACCTCCCCCGGGGCACTTTTCCTCGTTGAAAAAATAGTGTCAATTGCGTTCAAAGCCCAGCTTTTTAAATTCATAGTTTCGTTCGATAATCAGCAGTAGAGACACGCAGACAGACGATAGCAAGCTGGGATCCAGTTAGTTAGAGGAGGAAGGAGATAAGTCAGAGCAGGAGAGAAGAAAAAGGCGTCTGCTCTCTTTGGGAGGCGGAAGTGAAGAAGTACTTATTTACTTACTACTTTATTAGAGCACACATTAATCCAGATGGACAGCCGGCACATCTTGCTCCCTTGTTGTTATCACATGATTGTGATCAGTCCTTCTCGGTCTCTCTCAAGAGCTCACATTTTTTCTTAAATATAATTCTCATGTGACCTCGTCATCCAAACCTTTGTCTGATCCATGCCACTTCAAAACAGAAACACAGCTGGTGGGAAGGGCTACAAGACTGAGGCCGGACTGTACTCAGAACAGACCGAAACCATAGTCAGTATAAATTAGTGGTCATTGTCGCTATTTCCTCCTTTTGTCCCAATGGAAGGGAGTCATAACTCAAAAAGTCACAAGAGGATCTATCACTGGAGCATGAGCATTTGTCATTTCGACAGTTTTGCTAAACAAGCTGATACAGTTGTTTTTCTTAGTTGGATATTGTCAACCCCTCACAGACCCATTGAGACCAGGGTTCTTTTTCTGCCAAGGACATATCCTTCAAAGCCAAATGACAAGGTGTGTGGATAAAATTTATATTCACCAAATATTGGGTCCTTGTATACAGCAAGTATTAAGGTGAAATAAAGAGGTAATATTCAAAACTCAAGAAGTTCCATGCAAGAAACATTATTCACACATCAGAGCCAGCATTTTTTTGTGTAAACTGACAAGAAGGCAGAGTTAAAGACTGTTGCTTGCACAAAGATGGAATGAGATAATGAAAATTATGTGCTTCCCGTATATACGTGTATATTAGGGGTGTAACGGTATGCCTAAAATCATGGTTCAGTACGTCCCTTAGCATTAAGGTCATGGTTCAGTTCATTTTTGGTACAGTAAGGAAACAAAACATAAAACTGCTTATCCTTTGTGTAAGCGTGAGCAGCTTTACTGACAAAAACACTACAAACTGCCAGCAGTAAATTCTCCAATAAAAAAATATTCTCAAATAAACAAAATTAAAATGTATACAATAAATAAATTCTCCTTTTAGGAAATGAATGATGCAGACAAGTGCAACATTAAAAGTTTGAACAGCCTATTATAAAATGTTCCCATAGCTAAATAAAATAATGACCCATTAATCATGACCTGGAAACTTGAACTTAACAACTTAATCAGAAGTGTTTGTAGCAACACAATTAAATAACAGACATTAAAGTTTGGTCTTTTAACCCAAATACTAAAGAAATAAAAGTCAAATATCAGCCTCTACTGCACCATACAGGGCTGTTGTAACTCTGCTGTTCAAAACAAACTGGAGTAATAGTCTTCAACTTCATTAAAGTAAAAAAAAAAAAAAAAAAGACCATCCTGTTTGAAACCTTGCTGAGTCTAGAAGTTTAAAAGTTTAATAATTAGGCTTCAGAATGAAAATTAAAAGAACTTTTTCCAGTCCAAAATAACAGTTTACAAATGCTTTAAGTTACGGTAGGGGAATGTGAGTCTTCACTCCACATACAGTGAAATATTTAAGCTGTTTTAATTTATTAATAATGATTATGGTTATCTTTTTTTTAAATTAAATTACAAATCATGCTATTCTAATTTAGTGAGATGCACTAATAATCAGAATGAGGGCTGATATTAACGTGACAATAATAAAGAAGATGAAAAAGAGTACACTACTCATATACAGTGGTGTGAAAAAGTGTTTGCCCCTTCCTGATTTCTCATTTTTTTTGTATGTTTGTCACACAGATCTTTCAGATCATCAAACAAATTTAAAAATTAGACAAAGATAACACAAGTAAACACAAAATGCCATTTTTAAATGAAGGTGTTTATTATTAAAGGGAAAAAATCCAAACATACATGGCCCTTTGTGAAAAAGTGATTGCCCCCTAAACTTAATAACTGGTTGGGCCACCCTTACCAGCAACAACTGCAATCAACCCTTTGCAATGAGTCTTTTACAGCTCTGTGGAGGAATTTTGGCCCACTCATCTTTGCAGAATTGTTGTAATTGAGCCACACTGAAGGGTTTTGGAGCATGAACCGCCTTTTTAAGGTCTTGCTACAGCATCTCAATCAGATTCAGGTCAGGACTTTGACTAGGCCACTCCAAAGTCTTCATTTTGTTTTTCTTAAGCAATTCAGAGGTGGACTTGCTGGTGTGTTTTGGATCATTGTCCTGCTGTAGAGCCCAAGTGTGCTTCAGCTTGAGGTCACGAACAGATGGCCGGACATTCTTCTTCAGAATTTTTTGGTAGACAGCAGAATTCATGGCTCCATTTACCACAGCAAGTCTTTCAGGTCCTGAAGCAACAAAACAGCCCCAGACAATCACACTTAGTTAGTTAATTCCCTTCACACCATGTTGGTGTATAGGGCGGCGCCTATCTCCGTTTCTCTGACCCTAGGCCACACAGCTACTGTAAGTAGTGAAAGCTACAGCGGGGGGTCAGTCCTCTGGTAGCTCTGTGCATAACTTTACTTTCCCCGTTCCATTATGCAGAGCACCACGCTAGAAGGCAGAAAGTACCATTTTTATATGGTCTTTGGTATGACCCGGCCGGGATTTGAACCCCTGCCTCCCGGGTGTGGGGCGGATGCTCTACCAACTGAGCCACCACTCCGGTCACACTACCACCACCATATTTTACTGTTGGTATGATGTTCCTTTTCTGAAATGCTGTGTTACTTTTACACTGGATGTAATGGGACACACACCTTCCAAAAAGTTCAACTTTTGTCTCGTCAGTCCACAGAGTATTTTCCTAACAGTCTTGGGGGTCATCAAGATGTTTTCTGGCAAAACTGAGATGAGCCATTATGTTCTTTTTGTTCAGCAGTGGTTTTCGTCTTGGAACTCTTCCATGCAGGCCATTTTTGCCCAGTCTCTTTCTTATGGTGGAGTCATGAACACTGACCTTAACTGAGGCAAGTGAGGCCTGCAGTTCTTTGGATGTTGTTGTGGGGTCTTTTGTGAACTCTTGGATGAATTGTCACTGCACTCTTAGGGTGATTTTGGTTGGCAGGCCACTCCTGGGAAGGTTCACCTCTGTTCCATATTTTCGCCATTTGTGGATAATGGCTTTCACTGTGGTTTGCTGGAGTCCCGAAGCATTATAAATGGCTTTATAACCTTTTTTTCAGACGGATAGATCTCAATTACTTTGTTTCTCAGTTGTTCCTGAATTTCTTTGGATCACAGCGTGATGTCTAGCTTTTGAGGATCTTTTGGTCTACTTGTCATGATTGATTACCAAAAGGCTCAAACACAGAGCAAGCAACACTGGATGAACACTCAGACACAGGTGGAAACATTTAACACAATTTATTAAGCACAGAACACACAACCACACAAACTCAAGGAATACACAAAAGGGCATAAGTAAACAAAAATGCAAAACAACACTAACTTAATATACACACAAAACCAGTGGGCACGCTGGAGCAGCACACAGCCTATAACAGAGGAGAGAAGGAGAAAAGATTAATGTCAAGAATAAACAGAGGGGAATTATCAAGAGAGAGGAGAAGCGACTCACTACACGAGCGGAAGGCCCAGTTATGGACTCCAGCGTGAGGTAGTGAGGACTGGTAGGGAGATGACTGGCAGGAAAACAGACGAGGGAAGATGGCAGGAGGATGAATGGGTTGACCTGGGTGGAGTATGAGTTGTCTTGAGGAGATGAATGGTACAGTTGAGTGTGCGCAGCCCCGGAGACACACCGCTGAGATGTCAGCAAACCTGAAGAGGAGAAGACAAATAAGGTAAGACAACTTGCACAGAATTAAGGCCTAACAACATTAACTGCAGTTGTTTGGGAGCAATACCCATTGGTCCAGTGGAGAAGCATTTACACACTGGATCTTTTATATACTGGTAAACCAGGATGCAGCAGGTGTGTCCAATCACGCAGGTGCGCTGATGAGCTCCGGTGCCGGGAAACAAACAGGAGGAAAACACTCAGGAGGGGAGGGGGAGCACGCTCACCTGATCATCAGATTACTTCACTTTTTTAAGGCAGGTCCTATTTAAGTGATTTCTTGATTGAGAACAGGTGTGGTAGTAATCAGGCCTGGGTGTGGCTAGAGAAACTGAACTCAGCTTTCCAAAGATGTGATAAACCACAGTTAATTTATGTTTTAACGGGATTGTGGGGGGGGACTTTTTCACACAGGGCCATGCAGGTTTGGATTTTTTTTACCCTTAATAAAAAACACCTTCCTTTAAAAACTGCATTTTGTGTTTACTTGTGTTATCTTTGTCTATGTAATATTTAAATTTGTTTGATGATTTGAAACATTTACAGTGCATCCAGAAAGTATTCACAGTGCTTCACTTTTTCCACATTTTGTTATGCTACAGCCTTATTCCAAAAGAGATTAAATACATTTTTTTCTCAAAATTCTACACACAATACCCCATAATGACAATGTGAGAAAAGTTTTTTTGAGATTTTTGCAAATTTATTAAAAATAAAAATCTAAGAAATTGCATGCACATAAGTATTCACAGCTTTTGCTCAGTACTTTGTTGATGCACCGTTGGCAGCAATTACAGCATCAAGTCTTTTTGAATATGATGCCACAAGCTTGGCACACCTATCTTTGGGCAGATTCACCCACTTCTCTTTGCAGCACCTCTCAAGCTCCATCAGGTTGGATGGGAAGCATCGGTGCACAGCCATTTTCAGATCTCTCCAGAGATGTTCAAGTGGATTAAAGTCTGGGCACTGGCTGGGCCACTCAAGGACATTCGCAGAGTTTTCCTGAAGCCACTCTTGATATCTTGGCTGTGTGCTTAGGGTCGTTGTCCTGCTGAAAGATGAACCGTCACCCCAGTCTGAGGTCAAGAGCACTCTGGAGCAGGTTTTCATCCAGGATGTCTCTGTACATTGCTGTATTCATCTTTCCTTCTATCCTGACTAGTCTCCCAGTTCCTGGCATGGAAAAACATCCCCACAGCATGATGCTGCCACCACCATTGGTGGGGTTATGAGCGATGCCTGGTTTCCTCCAAACATGATGCCTAGCATTCACGCCAAAGAGTTCAATCTTTGTCTCATCATACCAGAGAATTTTGTTTCTCATGGTCTGAAAGTCCTTCAGGTGCCTTTTTGCAAACTCCAGGTGTGCTGCCATGTGCCTTTTACTAAGGAGTGGCTTCCTTCTGGCCACTCTACCATACAGGCCTGATTGGTGGATTGCTACAGAGATGGTTGTCCTTCTGGAAGGTTCTCCTCTTTCCACAGAGGAACACTGGAGCTCTGACAGAGTGACCATCGGGTTCTTGGTCACCTCCCTGACTAAGACCCTTCTCCCCCGATCGCTCAGTTTAGACGGCCGGCCAGTTCTAGGAAGAGTCCTGGTGGTTCCAAACTTCTTCCATTTATGGAGGATGGAGGCCATTGGGCTCATTGGGATCTTCAAAGCAGCAGAAATTTTTCTGTACCCTTCCCCACATTTTTGCCTCGAGACAATCTTTTCTATGAGGTCTACAGACAATTCCTTTGACTCCATGCTTGGTTTGTGCTCTAACATGCACTGTCAACTGTGGGACCTTATATAGACAGGTGCGTGCCTTTTCAAATCATGTCCAATCACCTGAATTTACCACAGGTGGACTCCAATTAAGCTGTAGAAATATCTCAAGGATGATTAGTGGAAACAGGATGCACCTGAGCTAACTTCTGAGCTTCATGGCAAAGGCTGTGAATACTTATGCAGCTATGATTTCTTAGTTTTTGATTTTTAATATGTTTGCAAAAATCTCAAAAAGCTTTTTCATGTTGTCATTATGGGGTATTGTGTGTACAATTTTGAAGATAAAAATTAATTTAATTCATTTTGGAATAAGGCTGTAACACAACAAAATGTGTAAAAAGTGAAGCGCTGTCAATACTTTCCGGATGCACTATATATATAAAAAAAAATCAAGTTTCCCTCAAGGTCAAGGGTTTGTTTCAAAAGACTGCACAAATTCAAAAGGATTCTCTCTGTTGAAATTATTGAAAGATCACCTGAACAACAGAGGAATAAACAGATCAGTAAATCAGTTGGAAATTGCAGAGGAGACTGGACTCCCTTCAAGTCGTTTCATCCCAAGTATCTCCTTAGTCAAAGGGCATGTGGGGCCATCTGACTGATTACATGTCTTGGATAGGACTTTAAGTTGAGACCTTCAAGTGTCTGTGGAACTCCTTTAATCGGAGTAGATTGAAGTTGCCGTGCATACCATTTTGACCTCAGTCACAGCACATTAATTTGAACACATCAGCATAATTAACATAAATAAACATGGTTCTCACCAAAGAGACTGTCAGCTCTTATGTACTCTTCATTTTACTTTGTGTTAATGCAGTCAAATATCTACCAGGCCCCTTCACAGCTCAAACTAGGAATGTGTTGACTGTGCAAATAATACACAATTATAATCTGACTCAAATGTCCAACAGCATTGATTTTATGGGTTTATGGGAAGTGTCTTTCATAGGCAAAAATCTGCTGAACTTGTTTACTGAATAAGAGAAAGTATACCAAACAAGTTTGGCAAAAGTCTGCGGAGCTTATTTAGTATACTTTTTCTCATTCAGTAAAGGAATTTAAATTAGCTATTGTGAATAATATAAATCTATTTCTATAGTAGGGTCCAAAAACAAGCTTATAGAACAGGAAATAAGCACAATATGCCAACATGAGTTCTTTTTTAAATGCTCATTGATATTTACCCTGTTGGAATATGTATTTCATTTTTTATGACCAACATTATATTGCCAACAAATAACCATTATACTAAATTAATATTAAAGTACAGGTGCATCTCAATAAATTAGAATGTCATCAAAAAGTTGATGTATTTCAGTAAATTAAATAAAAAAATGAAACGCATATATTATATAGAGTCATTACACACACAGTGACATATTTCAAGCATTTTTTTCTTATAATTTTGATGGTTATGGCTTACAGCTCATGAAAAACCTCAAATTCAGTTTCTCAAAAAATTAGAATTGTCATGCGCTGGCCCTCACGAGCCAGCATAAGACGCACACAGTCACCAGTGAGTTTACAGTGAGTTTTATTAAGGTGAAAAGTAAACAACACAAGATGCAGGGGTAATGACACATAAGTCCATACACTTCCGGAGGCGTAAGGCTAGACAGCTCTCTTACGGGTCCTTAAGAGGAGACGGTCATACACAGGCAAAGGTTGTTTAAGTAATTGGCTACACAGGGCTGCTGAAGCAAAGACACACAAAGGTCTACTTTCACCGGAAGGGGTAAGGCTAAAAGCTCACTTACTGGTGCCGGAGAAGTGACGGTCAACAACAAGCAGACAAGGTAGATGATAGTCCAAGTCATCCGTAGCTCAGACGTATAACGACTGACACTGCTGCGTCTTACCGTCGCCAGTGCTGGGCTTATATGGCGAAACACTAACGACGGTAATGACACTCAGCTGGCCGACCGTTGACAGGCGGAAACCCCACCGAGCACCTTCACAATAAGAGCCCGGTGAGGCCAGAATACAGCCCGCAGCTGTCAAGGCCGGCAACGAGACATAACTTTAACCCGAGCGCGATCAGAACCGGCGCTCGGGTCATAACAAGAATATTACATAAAATTATTTTTTTTTAAAAACTGATCTTTAATTGAAATCTTGGCTGACTGAAAAGTATGTCTATGTACACACTCAATACTTGGTTGGGGCTCCTTTTGCATGAACTACTGCATCAGTGCAGTATGGCATGAAGGTGATCAGCCTGTGGTACTGCTGAGGTGTTATGAAGGCCCAGGTTGCTTTGATAGCGGCCTTCAGCTTGTCTGCATTGTTGGGTCTGGTGTCTCCATAGATTCTCTATGGGGTTTTGGTCAGGAGAGTTTGCTGGCCAGTCAAGCACAATGATGCCATGGTCATTAAACCAGGTTTTGGTACTTTTGGCAGTGTGGGCAGGTGCCATGTCCTCCTGGAATGTGAAATCAGTATCTCCATGAAGCTTGTCAGCAGAGTGAAGCATGGAGTGCACTAAAATTATGTCCAGTGGTTCCGTGGTTTTCCTGCTTCTTATTCATCGTCTGTGGCCTGCACCTCCATTTAAATTCATCTGAACCCACCCACTTCCACGCATATCAGCTCTTACCACTACAATCCATCAGCTACAGGGAACGTGCTAAATATTTAAACTAGTACTGTGGTTAGTCATGTCAAATAAAAACAGATGTGGCAGCTAAGCAGCTTATTACTTGCCTCAAATGTTTTCGCGAATAATCTTAGTGTTTTATTTACAAGATATCAGAGAAAGTTTTATGCTAAGTTGCCATTTTGGACACCTTCATAAAATCAGTAATGTTCAGTGTATACTGCCCCCCCCCCCCAAAAAAAAGTCATTACCGGAGTGGTGGCCAAGTGGTAGAGCATCTGTCCTACAGCCTAGAAGTTATGAGTTCATGTCCCAGCCGGGTCATACCAAAGATCATAAAAATAGTACTTTCCAATTTCTAGCTTGGTGCAAAGAACAAGTGTACTTGTAGTGCCAGTCCCAAGCACAGGTAAATTAGGGAGAGGGTTGGGTCAGGAAAAATCTCTGTCAAATCCAATAGTAAAATCCTGCAACTATGGACTAGCATGACTACCAGAAGACCAATAAGTAAATCATTTCATGTAATACAATATTCATAAAATAACATGGTGTTTTAGTATTTAGCACTGTTTACATCATAGCTAGAAGGTTTTGCGTTCAACCCATGGCAGAGCCTTTCTTTGAAGTTTGCATAATTTGCATCAAGTTGGAATTTGTATCATTTCCCAGCGCCTGGGTTTGTTTCTTCTGGGGTCTCCAGTTTCTTCCCAACGTCCACAGATGCTTTGGGTTAATTTTTGATTGTGAATATGACAGTATTTGGTAGACTGTGTTTCTGTTTTGACCCTGGTGATATGATATGGGATGAAGAGACCTAAGATAGGCTCCAGCTACCTCATGAACCTGAACAGACATGAATAGTTAAGGAAATGGGTGGATGGGAAATTTTTCATTGTTAATACACCGATAAATTTTATGAAGTGAAAATATTAGAGTTACGGTGCATCCGGAGAGAATTCACAGCGCTTTGCTTTTTCACATTTTGTTATGTCACAGCCTTATTCCTAAAGGGATTAAATTATTTTTTTTTCTCAAAATTCTACACACAATACCCCATAATGACAATGTGAAAAAAAGTTTTATGGGAGATTTTTGCAAATTTATTAAAAAAAAAATTAAGAAATCCCATGTAAGCAAGTATTCACAGCCTTTGCTCAATACTTTGTTGATGCACCTTTGACAGCAATTACAGCATCAAGTCTTTTTGAATATGATGCCACAAGCTTGGCACACCTATCTTTGGGCAGTTTGGCACATTCTTCTTTGCAGCACCTCTCAAGCTCTATCAGATTGGATGGGAAGCGTTGGTGCACAGCCATTTTTAGATCTCTCCAGAGATGTTCAATTGGATTCAAGTTTGGGCTCTGGCTGGGCCACTCAAGGACATTCACAGAGTTGTCCTGAAGCCACTCCTTTGATATCTTGGCTTTGTGCTTAGGGTCATTGTTGTGCTGAAAGATGAACCATCGCCCCAGTCTGAGGTCAAGAGCATTCTGGAGCAGGTTTTCATCCAGAATGTCTCTGTACATTGCTGGATTCATCTTTCCCTGTATCCTGACTAGTCTCTTAGTTCCTGGCATGGAAAAACATCCCCACAGCATGATGCTGCCACCACCATTGGCGGGGTTATGAGCGATGCCTGGTTTCCTCCAAACATGACGTCTAGCATTCACGCCAAAGAGTTCAATCTTTGTCTCATCAGACCAGAGAATTTTATTTCTCATGGTCTGAGAGTCCTCCAGGTGCCTTTTGGCAAACTCTAGGCAGGCTGCCATGTGCCTTTTACTAAGGAGTGGCTTCCATCTGGCCACGCTACCATACAGGCCCTGATTGGTGGATTGCTACAGAGATGGTTGTCCTTCTGGAAGGTTCTCCTCCACAGAGGAACACTGGAGGTATGACAGAGTGACCATTGGGTTCTTGTTTACCTCCCTGACTAAGGCCCCTCTCCCCTGATCACTCAGTTTAGACGGCCGGCCAGTTCTAGGAAGAGTCCTGGTGGTTCTGAACTTCTTCAATTTACGCATGATAGAGGCCACTGTGCTCACTGGGACCTTCAAAGCAGCAGAAATTTTTTCTGTATCCTTCCCCACATTTGTGCCTCGAGAAAACCCTGTCTCAGAAGTCTACAGACAATTTCTTTAAGTTCATGCTTGGTTTGTGCTCTAACATGCACTGTCAACTGTGGGACCTTATATAGACAGGTGTGTGCCTTTCCAAATCATGTCCAATCAACTGAATTTACCACAGGTGGACTCCAGTTAAGCTGTAGAAACATCTCATGGATGATCAGTGGAAACAGGATGCACCTGAGCTCAATTTTGAGCTTCATGGCAAAGGCTGTGAATACTTTTGTACATGTGATTTCTTATTTTTTTATTTTTAATAAATTTACAAAAATCTCAAACTTTTTTCATGTTGTCATTATGGGGTATTGTGTGTAGAATTTTGAGGAAAAAAAGGAATTTAATCCCTTTTGGAAAAAGGCTGTAACATAACAAAATGTGGAAAAAGCGAAGTGCTGTGAATACTTTCCGGATGCACTGTATCCATGTCCAGTTTGGAAATACATGGTTCTCCAGAGGCAACCAGTGGTCACATTGTAAGCCTCATATTTATGTGTTTAAATAGCTTTAAATTCCAATGAGAATTATTGGCGTGGAAAATAAATGTTTACATTGTCCGTTCATATGCAGAATCTTTGTTGACAAAGGATTAAAATTTGGGTAAAAAAAAAAACCTACTTTTTTATTTTAGCTTCAGTGCTATTGGCCAGTCCGATGTGGCAAACAATTTTTGAGAAGGAGCAAAACGGGACTAGTAAGTCGGCAAATTAGAAAGCAGTTAAAAGTATCTGCTTTGTAGCCCAAGTAATCCATACATACAAAGAAGTCAAAGCAACTGTGTTCACAACACAAGTTATATTTAATAAAGTGGAATGATACAGGAAATAAGTATTGAACACATGAAGAAAAAGAGGTGCAAAAAGGCATAGAAAGCCAAGAAACCAGCTGAAATCCATCAGAATTTAGGAAGCCATCCTATCCCCCATCAGTGCAAATGAATTTCAGCTAGTTAATTCCTGAATGATAGCCTTTAAAAAGGTCTGTGAATATCAGATCGTCACACCACAAAGAACTCATGATGGGTAGAAGCAAAGAGATCTCTTTAGACCTTCACAACCTTATGGTTGCAAAACATAATGATGGCACTGAAGAATAAGCCATCTCTATTGTCATTCAGTCCATACAGCCAATCATTTACAGTAGAACTAAATTACGTTTCTCCTATCACATGTAGAATCAGCGCCACCACAAACAACTTCTCCTTCCCCGTTGTATTACACTAAGCACCAAGCTCAAAGGCGGGAAGTACCAGGTTGGGACTTGAACCCCCAACCTCCTGGTTGTGGGGCGGATGCTCTATCAACTAGGCAACCACTCCAGTTACAGGCACATTTCTAAACTGCTGAATGTTCCAGTGAGCACTGGTGGAGCCATCCTTCAGAAATGGGAAGAACATCATTTTACCTTAAACCGGTTAAGGCCAGGAGCCCCTCACAAGATTTCTGACAGAGGAGTCAAAAAAATTATCAGAAGAATTATCCAAGAGCCAAAGACCACTCGTGGAGAGCTTCAGAAAGACTGTACTGCTGTTTCAAAGAAAACAATAAGTAATGCACTCAACCTACATGGGCTCTATGCCCGCTCACCTTGCAAGACTCCATTGCTGAAGAAAAAGCCTGTTGAAACTCATTTAAAGTTTGCTTCATAACATTTGGGCAAGCCAATAAAATGCTGGGAGAATATAGTCTGGTCAGCTGAGACCCAAATTGAACTTTTTGGATGCCACAACACACAGCATGTTTGGAGGAGAAATGGCACTGCACATCACCCCAAAACACCATACCAACAGTGAAGTTTGGAGATGGGAGCATCATGGTGTGGGGATGTTTTTCAGCACATGGTACAGGCAGACTTCATATAATTAAAGGAAAGATGAATGGACAAATGTACAGAGACATCCTTGATAAGAAACTGTTGCCATCTGCCAAGATGCCGAAGATGAAACGAGGGTGGACATTTCAACTAGACAATGATCCCAAACACACAGCCAAGGAAACTCTCAACTTGCTCCAGAGAAAGAAAATAAAGCTGCTAGAATGGCCCAGTCAGTCACCTGACCTTAATCCAAATGTAAAATCTATGGAACGAACTGAAGATCAGAGTTCATAGAAGACACCCACGGAACCTTCAAGATCTGAAGACAGTTTATGTGGAAGAATGGGCTAAAATCACTCATGAGCAATGCCTGTGCCTAGTTTCTCCCTACAGGAGGTGTCTGGAAGCTGTTATTACCAACAAAGAATTTTCTCCTAAATATTAAATGAACTTCACCAAACGTGTTCAATACTTATTCCGTATGTCATTCCACTTTATTAAATATAACTTTTTTGTGAACACAGTTGCCTTGATTTCTTTGTATATATGAATTACTTGGATTGTTACTGATATCAGGTGAAAATCTTGGGTCAGTGGCTCCATTAGAAATATATTTAATCAGAAAAATGTTGATGTTGTGGAGGAATGAAGGGACGAGACACGAGACCTGCCAGTTCAGAACTTTAGTCAATTCCAGCAATAATAGGAATGACATTTGGCACCAGTGCACATACATAAATGTTTCCCCATCTCTCCACTCTTCTCCCCAAGTCACTGGGTGTGAGTGGAGCCTCCTAGTGGTCCACCACACAGCCCCCCCCCCCGAAACACCCAGAAGGGGCCTTATCAGTCCAGCACCCTGGGCTTGAGCAATTGCCCATAACAGCTGTACCGTGGAGCAGCTGGGCCAGTCGAGGGGTCTCCAGGTCAAGGCGGGGAGGAAAACAACTCAGTCTCCGGTCTTTTCAAAAAGTCCTCTGTCGGGGAAAAACCAACCTGTGAACCCACCGCAGCCGGGCGTCCATGCCGGGAAGTCTGGGCCAGCAGCACCTGCTCATCTGCCAACACGTGAGCGGGCTTAATCCTATCCATGCTGATTGTTTCCCTGTGCAACGGCTAGCTTAGCTCCATCGTGGCGGCGTGGAGCGGGTGCACGAAAACCAGAGGGCCTTTTGTGGAGATAAAATGCTCATCCCCATGCTTGGTCACAGCAGCTGAAAAATTAGGCACTATGAGCGAGGGAAAATCAGAAAGCAAGCGCTGGTATACGTCTCCTGAGGCTAAAAAATTAGCATGTCTTAGTGGCCCAACTCCCCAAGTTATACAAGGCAGTTAAGAAAAAGAAACAGCATCAACCAAACGTCTATGAGCAATGTCTACAAGGAGACCATAAGCACACAGAAAGTCAGCACTTATGATAGGAACCAAGCAGGCAGCTACCACAAGGTCCCACTTGTAGTTGCGTCTGTGAAAACATAGTCACTGACCTTTCTCCAAACATCTTGATAGGGGAGCCATTAGCAGCGGTTAACGACAGGCCACAGCCTTCTGCCAGTCCATCAGAACCAGTTGGCAAAATAAGACTCTTCTGGGAACCAGAGTCGACCAAAAACTGTCTCCAGGAGCTTGTGTCCTCGAGGAAAAGCAGCTTCTCCTTGTTGCCAGCTGTTGTAGCTACTACTGACCACTGGTTGGTTTGTTTCCCAGTGTCTTGAAATGGCATGGCGAGAGGCAACGCTGTGCGTCAGCGCCAAAACACTGATGGTAGGAACACACAGTCCTGTTCCGGCATGTCTGAGTGGCTATCCCGGCCACAACCGTTGTCTCCACAGCCTCCATGGAGTCCGCCGAAGGTCCCGGTGTTACCGCCTGGACACCGAAACTCCTATTCACCAGGATAATGCGGTCTGCTTCTT
Source organism: Pholidichthys leucotaenia (assembly GCA_020510985.1). Classification (NCBI taxonomy): domain Eukaryota; kingdom Metazoa; phylum Chordata; class Actinopteri; order Cichliformes; family Pholidichthyidae; genus Pholidichthys; species Pholidichthys leucotaenia. The sequence goes on along the minus strand of CM035845.1, from coordinate 225,998,167 downwards.
CGAGCCATCGCCTAACTCAGAGTGGGAAAGGAGCTTCTCCGCTCTCGCCCCGTCGGAAAGGGTGTAGCTCCGTAACAGCAGCTGTTTGAGAGCGGTGTACTTCTGCTGGGTTGGGGGGGTCTTGGAGCAGGCTCATGGTGTGCTGAGTGGAGTGCTGGTCGAGCGAAGCCACCACGTAATGGCATCTTGTGTCATCTGCAGAAATCCCACAGAGGGCAAACTGAGCCTCAACGTGGATGAATCAGGCAGCGGGATCATGGAGCCAGAAGTCCAGGAGCTTGACTGCCACAGTGAATGAGGCCAGGGTCTTGGAGGGAAACCCTGGTATGTGTGTTTCCGAAGAGGAGCTCGCTTCATCTTCCATTTTGAGCATTATGGATGTTGTAGGTCACCAGTGTGGAGGAATGAACGGATGAGACACGAGAGCTGCCAGTTCAGAACTTTACTTAACTCCAGCAATAAAAGGAATGACATTTGGCACCAATGTGCATGCATAAATGTTTCCCCATCTCTCCACCCTTCTCCCCAAGCCACTGGGTGTGAGAGGAGCCTCATAGTGGTCCACCACAATGTGTTCAATACTTACTTTCCCTGCTGTATGTATTAGGGGTGGGAATCTTTAGGCACCTCACGATTCAAGTTGATTATTATTCTCGATGCATCTTCTCCTATTTTTTCTATTTTGGATTTTTTTCCCCTCCCACTGTGTTACTATTGAGGGTCAATAATGACTAAATGAAATACATAAATACAGTATTAATTACACAAATGTGTGATGAATTATTTATAATTGGAAATGAAAAGCTCTTTCATTAAACAAGTGTCAATTATTTAAAATTGGAAATAAATATCTAATTTATTAAAAACATATAAGCATTAGGAGTGGGAATCTTTAAGCATCTTGTATGATTATGGTGCATTTTTCCCCTTACGTGTAAATATTAGAAAAAGGAGTTTCTGCACTTCATCCCAAAGAAACTGTAACAGTTGCAGGTGGTGGTCAGCTTAAGGACATCAAAATCACAAAGGAAAAGAGTCTGGAGCACACTGTCAGATTCACAGTCTTTATTGGTGCTAAGACTAATATACATACACTCTCTTCAGTCCTCTTAGCTCATAGACTTATTACTGGTTTTACACACGTGGAAAAAATTGTTGGTACTCCTCTGTTAATGAAAGAAAAACCCACAATGCTCACAGAAATAACTTGAACCTGACAAAAGTGGTAATAAATACAAATTCTATGAAAATTAACCAATGAAAATCAGACAATGCTTTTGAATTGTGGTTCAACAGAATTATTTTAAAAAACAAACTCATGAAACAGGCCTGGACAAAAATGATGGTACCCTTAACTTAATATTTTGTTGCACAACCTTTTGAGACAATCACTGCAATCAAACCATTTCTGTAACTGTCAATGAGACTTCTGCACCTCTCAGCAGTTTATTTTGGCCCACTCCTCATGAGCAAACTGCTCCAGTTGTCTCAGGTTTGAAGGGTGCCTTCTCCAGATGGCATATTTCAGTTCCTTCCACAGATGTTCAATAGGATTTAGATCAGGGCTCATAGAAGGCCACTTCAGAATAGTCCAATGTTTCACTCTTAGCCATTCTTGGGTGTTTTTAGCTGTGTGTTATGGGTCATTATCCTGTTGCAAGACCAATGACCTGCGACTGAGACCAAGCTGTCTGACACTGGGCAGCACATTTCTCTCTAGAATACCTTGATAGTCTTGAGATTTCATTTGGGGTTGAACATTTTATTCCCACAACGGACCCACCCGTATTTGCCAAAGCTCGGTGCTTAGATGCGGCCAAGCTCGCCATAGCTCGGGACGAGTTTACCACCCTTGAAAAATTAGGCATTATTAGACGCTCGAAAAGCCCCTGGGCCTCACCACTTCACATGGTTCCGAAATCCGACGGTTCTTGGAGACCGTGCGGCGATTACCACAGATTAAACAATGCGACAGCGCATGACCGCTACCCAATTCCTCACATTCAGGATTTTTCACTGCATCTGGCAGGTGCGCGCATTTTTTCAAAAATAGACCTGGTCCGCGGTTATCATCAAGTCCCAGTTCGAGCAGAGGACATTCCTAAAACAGCTGTAATAACCCCTTTCGGCCTTTTTGAATTTTTGCGAATGCCTTTCGGCCTCAAAGGCGAGGCTCAAACCTTTCAGCGGATGATGGACGCAGTATTACGCAACCTCCCTTTTGTTTTCGTCTACCTCGACGATATGCTGGTAGCCAGCCCGTCTGAGGAAGAACACGAGCGGCATCTCACTATGGTTTTTCAGAGGCTAGAAGAGCACGGGTTAATAATCCATCCAGCCAAATGCAAATTCGGCGTGTCACAAATTGATTTTTTAGGACACAGAGTTTCTCCGAAGGGGGCAGTCCCACTTCCAGACAAAGTTCACGGGATAAAAAGTTTCCCACGGCCACAAACGGTCAAATCGCTGCAAGAATTTTTAGGAATGGTTAATTTTTACAACCGTTTCCTCCCCCACGCAGCTCAGCTCATGCAGCCCCTATATGACGCGCTCAGAAAACAAAAAGCTTCCAACGCGGTCGAATGGACCCCGGAGCACGAACACGCCTTCGCGGAAGTAAAAAGCGCCCTAGCTAATGCCACATTGTTGGTTCACCCCGATCCCTCGGCCCGCATTGCGCTAACCACAGATGCTTCAGACCTAGCTATAGGGGTAGTTGTAGAACAACATGTCAGCGGAATCTGGCAACCTTTGGCATTCTTCAGCAAATCACTAAACCAAACCGAGCGTAAATACAGCACTTTTGACAGGGAGCTGCTAGCGCTTCATTTATCCATCCGCCACTTCCAGTTCTGGTTAGAAGGGCGGAGTTTCACAGCTTTTGTAGACCACAAACCGCTCACCTTTGCTATGGCTAAAATTTCCGAACCGTGGTCAGGCAGGCAACAAAGACAGCTGGCTGCGATTTCAGAGTTCACCACAGACATTCGACATGTGGCAGGCAAACTTAACGTGGTAGCAGACTGCCTCTCTCGCGCTGTGACATCGTCAGAGCGCAAGGAGACAGATTATACTACCTCAGCCGCGGAACTCTTCACCAACGCGGACACATACGCGGCCCCAATCCATGCAGGGATAGATTATGCAGCCATGGCAGAGGAACAAAGTAGGAACAAAGGCTGGAGGAAAGGGGTTTACGCGACGGCGTGCCCCCCCTAATATGCAATATCTCAACCGGCCGACCTCGCCCGTTAGTCCCAGCTACATGGCGCCGCCATATTTTCGACTCAATTCACTCCCTCGCGCACCCAGGTGTGCGCGCCTCGGTTAAAATGGTCACCGAAAAGTTTGTGTGGCCTGGCCTGCGCAAAAACGTAAAAGAATGGGCAAAAACTTGCATTTCTTGTCAGCGTGCCAAAATACACAAACACACAAAAGCCCCTCTGGAGCCTTTTCCAATCCCTGCTAGAAGGTTCGACCACGTTCATGTCGACCTCGTGGGACCACTACCTTCCTCCCAAGGTTTCACACACCTGTTAACAATGATAGACCGCACCACGCGCTGGCCAGAGGCAGTCCCTTTGGCGTCAACCACAGCGGAGGAAGTCGCTGGCGTTTTTTTGACAAACTGGGTGGCACGTTTCGGCGTCCCATCGGACATCACGTCCGATAGGGGGCCTCAATTTGTCTCGGAGCTTTGGTCAGCCATGTCCAGCAGCTTAGGGGCGACAATTCACCGCACCACCGCTTATCACCCTCAGGCTAATGGGTTATGCGAGCGTTTTCACAGATCTTTAAAGGCCGCCCTCAGAGCCTCACTAACGGATACAAATTGGGTAAATAAACTTCCCTGGGTTTTATTGGGGTTGCGTGCTGCGCCCAAAGAGGATCTAGACGCCTCTCCAGCAGAATTAGTTTTTGCACAACCTCTCAGGCTCCCAGGTGAATTTTTACCAGAGAACCCAGAGCCAGGGCATTTTCCAGCCCCGAGGTTTTTAGGCAGCAACGGACCGGACTCTCCCCAGACCGGCACATCACTCTTTTCCACGGGTTTTTGTCTCACAAGCTTTAAAGAACGCTGAATTCGTTTTTGTTAGGCATGAAGCTTTAAAACCAACTTTCTGCCCACCATACGATGGGCCATTCAGAGTGCTGGAACCTGGTGATAAACACTTTGTGCTTGATTTTGGGGATAGAAAAGAAACAGTCAGCATTGACAGACTTAAACCTGCCTTCTTGTTGAGAAACGAGCCTGCACGGTTGGCGAGAGCACCTCGGCGGGGTAGACCCCCCAAGAGAAAAGACTCAGCCCCCCTGCAGGGAACAATTAATCATTCTCCTTCCCAAGCTGCAGATTCCTTACAGGAAGGTCCCAGCAGGACGCCCAAGCGGACCCACAGCAGATTCGGGAGAAGATTAAAACCCAGACAGCACAGAGACTGATGCAAACTACTCAACAGTTGTTCACTAATTGTGCTGTAACAGTTTCGGACTGACTTGTGATATTACTATGCTGTTATGATTACCACTGAACTCTCTTAGGAGCATGGCTGCTGGAAAGTTTCTTCTGTGGCAAGAGGTGTAGCAGTTAGTATGTCATAATAATTATCTTAAACTGTGAATTTTTCTATTGTCCTTTTCTTAGTCGTTTGGGGGGGGGGGGGGGGTTGTGGTCTATATTAATCATATATTCCATCACCTACATATGTTGAAGCATGTGAGAATGTTTGGTGATTACATATGTAAGGCGACTTCACACCTCAGAACAGGACAAAGACTCTCAACCGCCAGTGAAGAACAAGGACGTTCCCAGACACTGCGGTGGAGACCAGAGGAGCTGCCCTGACCCCCCAGGGCCATGAGGAGGAGTACGAAGACAATGGGGGGATTAAGATAATGAGGGATGTCAGCTTTTGATATGCATGTCTTTTGTTATGTGCAAGTATAAGTTCATAGAGCCGAAGGTGTTTGGTCTCTTTTTCCTTCTTCTGCTGCTGCACTAGGATGAGACTTGTTAGAGGAGGTGATAATAAACTTTGGTTTATATATCACATCGCCTCGTTCTTCCAAGCTCTTCTACACCCTGCACAGATTCAAGACACCCTGTGCCAGATGCAGCAAAGCAACCCCAGAACATAACAGAACATCCTCCATGTTTCACAGTAGAGACAGTGTTCTTTTCTTTGTATGATTCATTTTTGCATCTGTGAACATAGAGCTGATGTGCCTTGCCAAAAAGTTCAGTTTTGTCTCGTCTGTTCGTAGGACATTCTCCCAGAAGCTTTGTGGCTTGTAAACATGCAGTTTGGCAAATTCCAGTCTAGCTTTTTTATGATTTGTTTTCAACAGTGGTGTCCTCCTTGGTCATCTCCCATGAAGTCCACTTTGGCTCAAACAACGACGGATGGTGCGATCTGACACTGATGTACCTTGACCTTGGAGCTCACCATGAATGTGTTTAGAGGCTGTGCTGGGCTCTTTTGTTACCATTCGTATTATCTGTCTCCTCCTGCGGCCACGTCCAGGGAGGTTGGCTACAGTCCTGTGGATCTTAAATTTCTGAATAATATGTGCAACTGTAGTCACAGGAACATCAGGCTGCTTGGAGATGGTCTTATAGCCTTTACCTTTAACATGCGTGTCTATAATTTTCTTTCTAATCTCCTGAGACAACTTTCTCCTTTGCTTCCTCTGGTCCATGTTTAGTGTGGTACACACCATGTCACCAAACAGCACAGTGACTACTTGTCACCCTTTAAATAGGCCGACTGACTGACTACAAGTTTGTAGACACCTGTGATGTTAATTACAGGACACATCTTGGTTGAACATGTCCCTATGGTCACATTATTTTCAATCTATTCTTGGGGTACCATCATTTTTGTCTAGGCCTGTTTCATGAGTTTGTTTTTTAAAGTAATTCTGTTGAACCACAATTCAAAAGCATTGTCTGATTTTCATTGGTTAATTTTCTTAGAATTTTTATTTATTACCACTTTTGTCAGATTCAAGTTATTTCTGTCACCATTGTGGGTTTTTCTTTCATTAACAGAGGGGTACCAACAATTTTGTCCATGACGTATGTATGTATGTATGCATGTATGGATTGTATGCACGGATGTATGCATGGAGTATGTATGCATGTATGTATGTGGCAGAAACTTTGTCCTCCTGCTAACTCAGAGGCCACTTGACTGCAGGCTGTCATCTCTTGCATGGTGATGCCACAATACCTGAAGAGTGCACCTGACATGGTTTCACTCACTGCTTAACCATAAAAGAGGTCAAAGGTGACCTTTTTAACTGACCTATATCAATGGAGGTGTACACTGGAGGAGGAATCAAGTGCACCCAACACAGTTGGCAAAGATTAGGATCCACAGATCTCTCTCCACAATACAGCTGTTGTGGACTGATGAGGAGATGGAGGTACAGGTTACCGCTAGGTGCTGCGACACCAAAACTATATTTATATATAAGCTATATTTTCATTGTGGCCCAGCTGAGCTCTTGGAGGAGAGGAAGGTTTGTCAGCAGGTCCTTCATATCACTGTTGTAGTATCATTAGGATTAAACACTGCATGCCGTATTCACCGGGTATAGCTCCAAGTAATTGATATAAGACAAGCTGACAGTTTGAAACTGACAGCATATCAACTGCTGAACAAATCTGTTGCGTGGCAATAATTGCAAATAGGTAAAATTAGAGAAAATGGCTTCATAACCGCAGGACTGAGGTTTTATTCTGGACGAAAGTTTGGTACCCTTGAATTCTTTCCGTTTAAGTAGAGAAAGCCCTACTCAGAAATGATAAAATCTTGAGTCACTGTACTCCATGCAGTTTTGGGACCTGGCTACTGATCCTTGAATGGTATCCCTTAGTAGTATTTATATGTCTTCCATGAACACATGTTGTGGTCTGTTCCACCTGGTTTACTCTGGACACATAAATGTCAAGAAACACCCAGTGACATCATGACACCATTTTACACCAGACACCTTGTTTTGAATATCATGTACAAAAAAAAAAAAAAAAAAAAAAAAATCAGTCATGTCTCTTTCCTGCAATGACACCACCAAAATAATTGTGGCACTGTGATCATGTTTGTGTTTGCATGAACATGTGCACTGGAGCCTTTCTCCATGTCTTTTGCTTTTTATTTATTCATATGAGACATCTTGTGGTTCAGGATACACCCTGTTGCTATGGCATCATGTCGCAACAGTTACCACAAAACAAATTAAGCTGTGCAAAGGAACCTCATGACCCTGATGTAAAAGAGCAGCTAGTATGAAAACAAAGAAGAAAAGAAGCTACGGTCTGATCACACAGTGTCCATTCAGCAGATTGGACTAGTTTGTGAAGATCTAAGCTTTTTGGAAGCACCAAGTGTTTCATTTACCTAGCTTGAATCTAATGAGCATCAATGAAGGGCAAGTCTAGACAATCACTAGACCAGCAGAGGTAGCTCGAAATAGATGGGAGCAACTCGTCTCTATGGAAACCACAGGCAAAAACAGTGGCAAACACCACCAAGGAAGACATGTTAAGGGATGAGGATGAAAGAGATTTAGCTGAAAAAGAGGGAGAGAGAGAAATGGACAGAGAGGTGGAGACGAAGAGCGAGGTGCAGCTCAGAGAGAAAGAAGGTGAGGGTGAGAGGGAACGAATGATGTGTGTGATGCTGATCTCTCACAGCGGTTGATATCGATGCCCCCAGTGGGCATTACTGTGACTGGGCTTGGAAATATTGATTTAATTTCACCAAGTGAACACAGCGGTCTCCTTGAAGACAGCACGGGGAGTAATTTCTTCAAAACTAGCATTGATGACACAATGACACACATTAAAAGTTATCTCCAATTATGGCAGTTCACAGCCCTAACTTTGTAATCATTTCTACTGGCAGCCATTTCCAGTAGTTAACCAACCTTTTCTAAAATAGCTTATCTGAAAAGGTATATCTGTGCGCAGTGAGGATGTGAGTGGCAGTTGTTGCTCAACCTGACAATTAGACAGTGTCAGTGCCATGTGAATTCTCACTGCAGAGGTCAGGCTAATGCACGTGTTCCAGCCTCATTTCCATCCATCATTACCATTAAAGGAAAAGTGAACTGATGAGAGCTGTGGATTGCCGGAAACAAACTAATGACCAGGTTTTGAACATGGGTCAGGATTTCACTCTCAGCATAATGTGGCTAATGGCTCTGCAACACAATGAAGGCCAAGAATAAAATAAGAGCGAAAGGATCATCAGATGATAAATCATTGGTTTACTATTGGTATACTATGCCCACCCATGTATATTGTGTGTGTGAGAAATGTGTGTCATATTTGTTCAAAATACAGAGATGCAAACTTGTGTTCCTGTGACCACATTCTCAAGAAATTTAAAAGAACAAATAAAAACAATAAGATTGATTTAAATTCAAGTGCTATGCTAACAATTGCAATCATGTCCCTATAGAGACCAACATATATTAAACATAATTAAAATGTGCACTCCAATTTTATGACTATGGAAATAAATCAAATCATTTCACTTTAAGCAAGGTGTAAAATGTTTTAGCTTTTTGCCATAAGCTTACTGAGTCAGGGTAACATGTCTTTAACTGCACTTCATAGATGGGTCATGTTTCAGTCATAATGAAGTCTTGGTGTCTGCCTTATGAATTATGTTTAACCTTCAAATCTATTTCTGTAATCAGATTCTATCATAAGCAGGAAAAGAAAGATGGGTGAGTGTTTAACTGATAACAGGACTGATGCAATGGGGATGTCGACCCAGAATACCCCATATGTATTATTAATGTTATTTTAAAAAGCCCACATTATATAATTACTGACATCCACATGGGTCACCAAAATGCTTACCAGCAATTCATCATGCATTCAGTGGATTCTCCCCTTCCCTCCTCATACGTCCATTACCTTCCCAGGTATCACCACAGTGCTGACCATGACCACCCTGAGCACAGTGGCCAGAAACTCTTTACCCAGAGTGTCCTACGTGACTGCCATGGACCTGTTTGTCACCGTCTGCTTCCTGTTCGTCTTTGCTGCCATGATCGAGTATGCTATGCTCAACTACTACTCCTACAGTATACGCAGACCTCCCCCTAAGATGCACAGAATGGTAAGCATAACGCTGGCTTTGGTTTTGCCATTTGTTTATTGTAACTGTGCTACAGCTAAGACTCCTCTTTAAAGTATATAACATGTACTGGATTAATACAGGTATGAGTATGTTAAATTTTCTTTTTTCCAAATAAACAAATGCTAACTATTGTCACATGTTACTTTACTGTGTTAAAGGCGTCGGCCGGACGAAAATTCAATATCGCTAAATCATATCTTAAATTTTTGTGTGAGACGAGTTAATTTGAACCGCACATGTTTTGGTGTCAATAAATGTCGCATAAGGTGACAATGCGCTCTTGAAGTACGCTGTCCTCGAGAGCTGTCTGACTCAGCCAAGCGATCAGCGGCTATGATGGCCACTGACTGTGTGACGTAATTTCAGGGAGAGACACGCACACGCTCGGCGGACATTGCTTGTTTACGTTTTAAAATCGGCGATTACGGATATTTCTCGGAGTACTTGTGGATTACAAATAGATTATTTATTAAGATTAGGATTTCAGTAATCGAATTAATTATGGTTTGGCGTTGTGTTGTCTACGGGTGCGACGGTATATCAGAGGAGCATGCGGCGAGTGTTTATGAATTTCCCGTCCCTGGGAAAATCAGAACGGCATGGGTGAAATTCGTTCAGAAAACGCAAAAAAAATTGGAATGATGTCAGTAAATCACTCAACATGTGCAGTAGACATTTCGTTGACAGCGATTTCGAGAATAAGATGCAATTTGTGTCACGACTCGCGGCTCCAGCTGCGCGCACACCTGCGCCTCGTCAGCTGCCGACGTCAGCCACCTGCCCCTGCAAGTAAGCAACATTATCACCGATTATCCCTGTCTCGGTGTGGTGCCCGTTACCCTTGTCCTCTGCTTTTTTCCGGCTGAACGGCGCGCTGCTCTGCTGCCCGCGCATCAACCAGTACAAAGATGCGAGCACTACATACGATCCCCCAGCTCCTGAGAGACTGCAACCTAACACAAAAAACAGTTTCACACAACAGTGCATGTATTATATATATATAAAAATTATCCCATTGATTTATCATTTTTGGTGACATATCTCACACCTACAATTTATTTCAGGCACAAAGGGCTGTGAATAAGTTATGATCAACAAAACACGGGTCCTCAGGGATGTGCGAAAGCTGAGTCCAGGGCAGCAAACTTCAAATGTGGAGGCTTTCCACAGTCTGATTATTCATTTTGCACCAAAGAGTGTACACTTCTCATTCCTTGGAATGTTGACAAGGTGAGGAGATGCAATATGTGACCAAAAATATGAAATGCAATTATAATAACTGACATGTTTCAGGACCCAAGAGACAGACACAGACACATACAAAATAGTTATTCTTTATTGTCAAGTGTGAGTGCAGATATAGCAGCCTGGTCACCGGAGCTGAGCGATACAGAAGACGACCTGGCAACCCTAGAACACACAAGCAGAAACCGTTAAGGCTGTTCAGCACAAAAGGACAAGTGCAGGTGTGCAGCTTACTTGAGGTTGTCTGACTGTATCTGGCTGTTCCCCGATGTCCGTGAGCTGTGGTGGTTCTGGTGCTTGAAGCTGTGACGGTGATAACTCCAGTAACCGTGGTGGAGTTCGTGGCGAGAGCAATGACTGCACTGACAGCTGTGACGTTGTTCCCGTAGCCGTGACAGTGATAATGTCCGTAACCGTGGTGACAATGACTCCTGTGACAGAGGGAGTGACAGTACCTGCAGATGCAGTGGAGAGAATTCCTGAATTAGCGAAGGCCAGGAGGAGCTCCGGAAGGGAGAGGGTAATTCTCCGTCCGTTGGAGATACCGGTCCGCCGCCTGGGAGGTCCACCTGTGCACTGGGGTAAAGATTAGGCGTAGAAAAGCAAATAGTCTTCTTACGTGGTAGGTCTTGACTTGGCTGTGAAACGAAGCTCTGGCTCATACTCTGTCGAGGAAGACAGACGACTCCGTGCCGGGCAGTCCATGACGCTGGCTTTTAAGAGCCACTGATTAACACCTGTTGGTCTGTGCGCAGCTGGAGCTGATGAGCGGGATGACGGCCCAGCGGCCGTCATGACAGTAACAGTGCCAATTACATAGAGTTTCTGCTGATAGATCACTTATATGTCCAAAAATAAATCATTGTGATAATATTCTAATTACAGACTTTGTTTAGCTGCAATGCACTTTAATGAAAATGCAGGCCGCAAGCAGGCACAGAATCGTGATGGTGAGCCGGTCTTCATCATCAGGTACCCAAAATTCAAAAAAGGCGGATATAAACTGCAAGCAAAGAAAGTTAATCCAACTTTCCGTGAGTATAAGAAATATTAGCATCATTTTCTAGGCTTGTATATGATATTTACAGTGGGTGGAGGGTTGGTCTTCATTCAACTTTCACATTTCATAGCTTTTATCAAATTATGTTAATTTGGGTCAAATTTGTATTTCATACTGTAGTCAAATGGATGTCTAATTTTTATTGAATATATTTTTTTTTCAGAATATGTGGATGATCTGATGAATACTCTGTTCAACAAAACCTTGGTTGATCCAACCCACTTATGGGAGCAGTGGCACTATGTACAAGCCAGAGTTCCCACCACATTGAGTGCTGAATTGAACCCGAATTTTATACCATAAAATGGTAGAAAAATTATTCAAATGTATATGACATGCAACTTTGATGAATGCTGAAATATTAGAATTATAAAATTGACATGAACATTAATAAACTCAATATATGATTTTACAAAACTTTATTTAAATATCATTTTTCACAAATCTAATCTTGGTAGGCAAAATCCCTTGTAGTGATCCCATGGGAATGTTTCTCTGATGAGGCTCACAGCACAGGCAGGCAATATCACCCTCACTTCTTCCTGAGCTGACGTCACTGCTGCCTGCCCCTATCGACAGATAGCGGTACTGCAGCATCACTCAGTGAAAGATGGGCTATTACCAAATAAAGTTATTTATGGAGGCTGGTGACACATATTAAATCACGGGAATGGCCAGAATGGAATATTTTCATACAATCAGTTTATTGGTTCAATAAAAAAATGTCACCGTCCAAGGACTTTAAAGCTGAAGTAGGCAGAAATCTAGGGGGAAAAAATGCATAAAAGTTGAAAAAAACAGCTTGCTTTCCCTGTCTGTAGCCACTTTGTCAAATAAACAGTGGAAAGTGTGTGGCTGAACCCAGAAATTTGTTGTGGTGTAGTGGTCCTGTCAGACCACTTGCAGTATGAGTTGTTACAGGATGATAACTGATATATTTTCAAGTTTAATCAAAAACATTATGCATACTCCATCCCTTCAGCCTTTTTTTAGATATAGATAAAGGGCACTTTATTGTGAAGTGCAGTGTGGTGACGTGGACGTCCTGTCACATCACTGGACTGTCCGATGTAAGGCAGGGGGCATCTATCTTAGTCTCTCTTATGCTCGATGCCCACGCTACGTGCCATGCTGTATGCTGCTGCCCTTCATCTTCAATAAAGCTGTGTTTGCTAACTCATCTTGCCTCATCCTTGGCCAAGGTATTTTCCATGCATAACATTTGGCGACTGAGAATTAACTCATGGAGGTGTGCTTTACACTACTGAAGCCTTTTCTGGAGCTTCCCAGCGAGCCACTGGTGCCATGACCTGACTGGTTGGGGGCCTTCAAAACCTACATCACGGATCTGGATCTGGGGAAGCTGGAATGAAGAAGCGATCACTGCTTGTTTACTTCCTAGGCTCAGAAGGTCAGAAAGTTTTTCAAATGCTTTGCCCAACGGACTGTTATGAAGAGGCTATTGAGATACTAACTAGCTACTTTGCTAAGTCCAAAAACATGGCACAGCGTGCAAAAACCCGCCGCTGTCAATGACAAGCAAAGCTAGCTAACCCCACACCCTAGAGAGATAGCATAAACTTTGCAAGCCCCGAAGGTTGCAAGCCCCTGATACAGTGGAATTACTGGATGACGGGGGTTGTTGGCAAAGTCTACGCACGAGTTGTTCTCGTTCGTCTACAGAAGCTTGCCGAACATGTCTACCCCAAGTCTCAGTGTGGCTTCCGCGCTGAGCGATCGACGGTAGACATGATATTCTCCATCCGCCAACTCCAGGAGAAATGCAGAGAACAGAACATGCCCCTGTACATCGCCTTCATCAACCTCACCAAAGCGTTCGATCTGGTCAGCAGAGAGGGCCTTTTCAAGATCCTGCCAAAGATAGGATGCCCACCAAATTTGCAAAGCCTCATTGAATCATTTCACACCAACATGCAGGGGATAGTGCAGCACGATGGCAACGTCTCAGAGCCATTCAACATACACAGCGGAGTGAAACAGGGCTTTGTACTTGCACCAACCCTCTTTGGGATTTTCTTTGCTATGCTCCTGAGGCATGCCTTCAGCACAGCAACAGAGGGAATCTACCTGCACACAAGATCTGACGGCAGGCTTTTCAACCTCGCCCGCCTGAAAGCCAGAACCAAAGTACGCGAGGCTCTAATCAGAGACATGCTGTTTGCAGATGACGCTGCAGTCACAACCCACACACAGCAGGATCTTCAAACCCTGATGGACCGCTTCTCCCAGGCATGCAAGGACTTCGAGCTTACCATCAGCCTGAAGAAGACTAACGTCTTGGCGCAAGGCACGGAAGCACCACCAACCATCACCATCGACGACTACGAGCTGGAGGTCGTGAATCAGTTCACGTACCTGGGGTCCACGATCAGCAACAACCTCTCCCTTGATACAGAGATCAACAAGAGGATTGGAAAATCAGCCTTCACACTCGCTCGCCTCACCACACGAGTGTGGGAGAATCCCAAACTCTCTGTCAAGACGAAGATGGCAGTGTACAATGCCTGCGTCATCAGCACACTGCTCTATGGGAGTGAGACGTGGACAACATACGCCCGGCAGGAAGAGAGACTGAACTCCTTCCACTTGTGCTGCATTCGCCACATCCTGGACATATCCTGGCAGGACAAAGTGCCCAACACAGAAGTTCTGTCCCGCAGCGGCCTTCCCTCCATGTTCACTCTACTCAGGCAGCGCAGGCTCCGCTGGCTAGGCCACGTTCACCGTATGGAGGATGGCAGAATCCCCAAAGACGTCCTCTACGGAGAACTGGCAACTGTCAGGAGAGACGTTGGCCGCCCACAGCTGTGCTTTAGAGACGTCTGCAAGAGAGACATGAAGGCCCTGGAGATCAACACAGAGCGCTGGGAGGACCTTGCAACGGACCGCTCCAAATGGAGAGGCACCCTGACCAGACAGCTCAAGGGTGAAGAGAGACTGACTGCTGCAGCAGATGAAAAAAGGACCCGCAGGAAGAACCGCCACAGACCCAGCAGCACAGAGACCACCCACAAGTGCGACCTGTGTGACAGGGACTGCCATTCGCGCATCGGCCTGTTCAGCCACAGGCGGTGCTGTTCCAGCAGAGTAGACGTTTATGATTCTCTTCCATGGTCATCATAGACCGACGGAGGCCGACGACGATGGTGAAAAAGTGATTCCAGTGTTCCGGCTCCAGGTGACACGCCGGGGGGGAATGTTATGGGGTGGGATTTATTCAGTGAGCTGGGATTTACTTTCACAATCGGTGGCAAATGGCCAGCAGGCCAAACAGCACAGTATGGACAGTGAATGTAATGCAGAGAGTGGATATGGCACGGACAGTGATGATGACATGGAGGAAGGACAGCGACCGGGATCGCCTCCTCCCCTTGCGCAGCCAGAGTTGGAGAAGAGAAAGCCTGAGTTAGGCAAGAGAAACACCGACAAGGGTTTTATGGATATCACTGGCACCGGGATGTCCGCTCCGCACTCTCAGGGGGAGAGCTGCCTGGAAGGGGGGCCCAAGCATGCAGGGGGCAACAATGCACAGCGATAGCAGATGAGCTTGGACGCAGCGCATGGCACAGCGCAGCAGAGCACTTCGGATGGCTTGGTGGAGGAACCAGACGACTTTGGTGCCCGCGCTTGGCCGGCTGCAGCGGGAGCGACTGATTTGGCGGGCAGAGGGTCCAGTCTGACGAGCGACACCAGGGAAGCACCGGACACCTTCAACGCTCAGTTTGAGTTTCAGCCAGCAATGGGTGAGGGGTCCGCTGCAACAACGGTGACTGCTGAACTGCCACAGTGTAACGAAGGCACCAGACCGAAGGAGAGCACAGAGCTAGTGAGCGCACGGCGGTACATCGAACTAGGTAAAGCGCCGTTACTAGTCACGGACTGGGTTCGGGTTTGTGCCAGCAGGAGGCCGGAAAGACAACTGATTGGACCGCAGCCAGTAAAACGACAGGCGCCGCTGAGGAGTGGGCAGAAGCTGGGAACAGCGTATGCTCGGCTGATGGACGATTCACTGTGGCATGTGAACAAGCTGGGTGGTGGCTTCGGATAGAAGGGCTCCGCTGAGTTCGGCTGCTGCAGTGTGGGATCCAGGCCCCAGCATCAGGAAGATTGGCCCTGGGGTTTCCGAAAGCTCCTGGGAGGAGGCCACCAAGAGATTGTTTCAAAACTCTAGGGAGGGGACCACTGTGAACCTGCTTCAAAGCTCCTGGGAGGAGGCTGCCATGAGGCCGCCTCAAAGTTCCCCTGACTGAACAGTTTTTTTTCCCCATGCTGGTAATACCTCTCCCATTCAAGAGACTGTGTTGTAAATAATGGGTCGTTTATAGTTCTGTTGTTCTTGCATGTATGTTATGGGGTTATTTTATGTGTTTTTTCTTTTAGCTTAGGAGCACAGCAAATTTTTAGCTGAATAAAGACTTTTAGTTTACCAGTGGCAGAATAATCCACTGCGCCGTGGGGGCCGTGTGGTCATCCACCCACCGATCCTATTTTAGTTTTATGTGAACGTGTTAGGCCATTTAAATACATTAGTTCTCGTTATTTTAGAGAATGATTCAGGTTCCAAATTGGGGTGGTTTTAATTGTGTGTGTGGTTTTGGACTTTTCTAAAGGGGGGAGGAAATGTTATATTTAAATAAAGGGCACTTTACTGTGAAGTGCAGTGTGGTGACGTGGATGTCCTGTCACATCACTGCACTGCCCTATGTAAGACAGGGGACATCCATCTTAGTCTCTCTTACTGTATACCTGATGCCCACATTACATGCCATGCTGTGTGCTGCTGCCCTTCATCTTTAATAAAGCTGTGTTCGCTAACTCATCTTGCCTCAACCTTGGCCAAGGTATTTTCCATACATAACACCTTTGAGTTGTTAAATAGTTTGACTGATGCTATAAGCTTTCTGTGTGTGTCCACATAGAAAGCAGGGTCTGTACCACAAGTAAAAAATTTCATGCACTGATAAGACAGATGTGGTCACTTTACTGAGGAAGCACTTCGTGTAGCTAGCTCTGTTGTATTTTAGATTCAAACACTCAAACAAGCATAGGTATACAGTTTTTATGCTTAAGTGATAAACAGCAAAAACTCATTTTGGACATACAGTAGAAGGACTTGTTTTGAGCTCTACTGGACTTGGTATGCTAGAGGGGCCCAATGTCAGTACTCAACATCTTCTGGCTGAGAACCTGTTCAGAATCGAGTTCACTACATCCAAGGCAATTTCAAGTATTTGTGGCATTATGATTCCAGTTTAACTGAAGATGTCTGAATGTGTTTGTGTTACTGTTTTCACTCTAATACCATCAGCCTTGTGAAACTGATATTGGTTGAATCCTCAGGGTGCCGACATGTGCTGTATATACCGTATACAATATCTTCCAGGGGTGTTACATGTGTGTCTAATATGTGCAGCTAAACCCATTTCCTTTCAAACACTTGCTCCTGTGTGAGAGCCCTGATGCTCTGTGTGGGCGTTCTCAAGGCTGCACCTGCCGCGAATGCTTTAATGGTGACGGCATGCATCTGTGAAGACTTAGTCAGCCACTGCTGCTGTCATTTCACTCTCTCCAGATCCCCTCCCAAATCATTACTTTCCACTAGTGTTGAGGAGTTCTGCTCAATATGTCTCAGGGCTAAAAAGACTGCCAGCTCAGGCTGAACAATTAAGCCGTGTTACATTCAGCCCCCTCCTCTGCATTTCTGGCGTTTTTGCTGTATTATAGCCCACTCGGTCTGTGGGGAAGCCATGTATCCCTTCACCAACAGCAGCATCCGTGAGGTTTTTTGTGCCACCCACTCAGTCAGTTCTCTTACTCCACATGACACATCCAACTCTCTCTCTCGCCCACCCCTCTATATTGGAGGAGAGGAGAAATAGAAAACATGGGCAAAAAAATAACGCAATTAGGCTGTCTCATGAGAGAAAAATGGAAAATAAAATTTCTCACAAGATACAGTGGATATAAAAAAGTCTACACACCCCTGTTCAGACACCAGGTTTTTGTGATGTAAAAAAATGAGACCAAGATAAATCATTTCAAACCTTTTCCCACCATTAATGTGACCTATAACCTGTACAATCCAATTGAAAAACAAGCTGAAATCTTTTAAGGGGAAAAATAAAAATCCTACAATAACCTGGTTGTATAAATATGCACACCCTGTTATAACTGGGGATGTGGCTGTGTTCAGAATTAACCAATCACATTCAAACTCATGTTAAATGGGAGTCAGCACACACCTGCCACCATTTAAAGTGCCTCTGATTAACCACAAATAAAGTTCAGCTGTTCTAGTAGGCTTTTCCTGACATTTTTGTAGTCACATCTTACAGCATAAGCCATGGTCCGCAGAAAGCTTCCAAAGCATCAGAGGGATCTATCTCATTGTTCAAAGGTATCAGTCAGGAGAAGGTTACAAAATAATTTCCAAGGCATTAAATATACCATGGAACACAGTGAAGACAGTCATCATCAAGTGGAGAAAATATGGCATGGCAGTGACATTACCAAGAAGATTCAAAGATTTTTATTTGTCAATACTTCTATATGTATAGGACATACAGGTGAATTGAAATGATGTTTCTCTCTCTCTTAGTGGTGTGTGCACTGTATGAGAAAAGAAGGATGAAAAACAACAACATCAGTCTATGTAGAGTAATGCTACCCATAATGCAAATAAAGATAAAAGATAAAACCCAGCAATCCTATGTACAGCAAAAAAAAAAAAAGTAGAACCGTAATACCTGTAATTGAAAGTTCAGTGCAGTAGTGTAGGGGCAGACAGTGACAGATTGGACTGCACACGATTAATATTGCAATAACAGACAGCAGCAGGTATGGCATTTGTGCAAATGGTTGCAGTAAGGTGCAGAGGCATACAGCAGCAGATGTATTGCTGTTGGTGTGCCAAGTTTTTCCGTGCAAACAGCTGAAGTTATTGTGAGGGTGAGTATGTTACGGTCCCGGGGTGGGGAGGAAGTGGACAGAGTTCAGGGTCCTGATAGCCTGGTGAACAAAGCTGTTTAACAAGTCTTGTGGAGCAGGCCTGGAGGCTCCAGTACATTTTCCTTGAGGGCAGGGGGCTGAAGAGGGAGTGTGAGGGGTGGGGGGTGTTGCCTGCAATATTGATGGCTTTGCAGGTGAGGTGGGTGTAATAGATGTCCAAGAGGGGGGTGGCAGATGGGCACCAATGATCTTGCTGGCTGCTTTCACTGTGCGTTGTAGTGTCTTCCAGCAGGAGGCGGTGCAGCTTCTGTGCCAGGCAGCTGGTGAGGATGGTCTCAATGGTTCCCTGGTAGAATCAGCACATGATGGGAGGTGGGACTTGTGCTCCCTCAGTTTGTGGAGGAAATAAAGGTGCGCTTGAGCCTTCTTGGCCAGTGATGTGATGTTGTTGGACCAGGAGAGGTCCTGAGAGATGTACACCCACAGGAACTTGGTGCTGCTCACCCTTTCCACAGCTGCTTCATCAATGATCAGAGGGGGGTGCTGTGTGTGTCCTCTCCTGAAGTCGACCACAATCTCCTTGATTTTTCCCAGATTCAGGGAGAAATTATTGTCTTTCCACCACTGGACCAGTTGGCTCACCTTATTTCTGTAGTTGGCCTCTTCATTGTTGGTGATGAGGCCCACCGCCGTCGTGTCATCCGCAAACTTTATGATGTGGTTGGTGCTGCAGGCTGGTAAACAGTCATGGGTCAGCGGGGTGAAGAGCAGCGGGCTGATCACACACCCTTGTGGGTTCCCTGTGCTCATTGTGATGGTCTTGGGGGTGTTGTTGCCAACCTTCATGTTCTGTGGCCTCCCTGTGAGAAAGTCCAGCACCCAGTTACAGAGAGAGGTTTTGAGTCCCAAGTGTCTGACTTTCTGCATTGTGTTGAATGCTGAACTGAAGTCCAAGAACAGCATTCACACAAAAGAGTTCTTTGAGTCCAGATGGGTGAGGGCTGGATGGAGAGCAGCAGCGAAGGCATCTTCTGTGGATCTGTTTGACCTGTATGCGAACTGAGATCGGTCGTGGGATGGAGGGAGGGTGGACTTGATGTTCTGCATGACCAGCCGCTCAAAGCACTTCATTATGATGGAGGTCAGTGCTAGGGGCCGGTAACCATTGTAGCTGGATGGGACGGGCTTCTTTTTTGACTGGTATTATGGTAGCAGTTTTGACACATGCTGGGACAGCAGCTTGACTCAGGGAGATGTTAGATAAGATAGGATAAGATAAGCCTTTATTAGTCCCACAACGGGGAAATTCCAGGATTGCAACAGCACAGGGATAGCAACACTCAGAGCAACAATCAGAAGGCAAGAAAAAAAAAACAAGCAAGCAAGAGCAGCTAATATACATATGTACATATTACTATAAAATATATATATACAAACACACAGACAGACAGTGCAGAGCATTGTAGCTGGATGGAATAAATATATGAATATATAAACACACAGTGCGGAGCATTGTAGCTAGATGGAATAAATATGTAAATATATAAACACCCACAGTACGGAGAATTGCAGCTAGGTGGAATAAATATGTAAATATATAAAAACACACAGTGCGGAGCAGTGTAGCTAGATGGAATAATATGTAGATATACGTATAAACACACAGTGCGGAGCATTGTAGCTAGATGGAATAAATATATAGATATATAAATATAAACACACCCAGTGCGGAGCATTGTAGCTAGATGGAATAAATATGTAAATATATAAACACACATAGTGCAGAGCATTGTTGCTAGATGGGATGAAACAGCATAACCGTCTACTTAGTTCTCCTACATGGTATGATTATGAGCCCATACATATTCTCACCCTCCATAGCGACCGGTATTTTCCTAGTTGTATGCCGGAGGGGACCATTGTGTAAGTCAGTTGCATCTTTTGCATTCAAAAAACTATTAGTTTGTTACGTCTTTTTGCTATCTCTGCGAGCAGCCCTGCTTAGTTGTACAGTCTGACAGCCGTTGGTAGGAAGGACCTGCGAAACCTCTCGGTTATGCACCTGGGATGATGTAGTCTGCTGCTAAATGAGCTCCTCAGTGCATTCAGTATGTCCTGCATAGGGTGGAACTCGGACTCCAGCAGAGATGACAGTTTAGCCACCGTCCTTCTCTCTCCTATCTCCTCCACCGGATCAAGGCGCTGCCCCAGGACAGAGCTAGCTTTCTTGATTAGTTTGTTCAGTCTCTTCCTATCAGCTGCTGTAATGCCACTGCCCCAGCAGACCACTCCAAAAGTGATGGCTGATGCCACCACCGTGTCGTAGAATGTATTCAGCAGCGCCCCTTGTACACCAAAAGACCTGAGTCTTCTCAGCAGGAACAGCCTGCGCTGTCCCTTCTTGTAGAGTGCGTCAGTATTGTGTGACCAGTCTAGTTTATTGTTCAGATGAACACCCAGGTACTTATAGGATGTCACCATCTCGATGTCTGTTCCCTGTATATTTACTGGTGCTGTGAGGGGTTGCCCATGCCTGCGGCAGTCCACCACCAGCTCCTTAGTTTTCCTCGCGTTGATCTGGAGGCAGTTCCGATGGCACCAGTCCACGAAGTCCTGGATAAGCCCTCTGTACTCAGCTTCATCTCCATTGGAGATGAGGCCAACGATCGCAGAGTCATCAGAGAACTTCTGTAGATGGCAGTGTGTTGTGTTGTGTGAGAAGTCCGCAGTATAAAGAGTGAACAGGAAGGGAGCCAGCACCGTTCCCTGGGGGGCCCCCGTGCTACCAATGATCGTGTCAGACACACAGTCCCGGGTTCTCACAAACTGAGGCCGGTTCGTGAGGTAGTCCAGGATCCATGATGACAGGTGCTGGTCCACCCCTGCGCGCAGCAGCTTGTCCTTCAGGATCATCGGTTGGATGGTGTTGAAAGCACTGGAGAAGTCAAAGAACATGATCCTCACCATATTCCCGGGCTTCTCCAGGTGGGACAGAGAACAGTGAAGGAGGAAGATCACTGCATCCTCCACCCCAATGCCATGCTGGTAGGCGAACTGGAGTGGATCCATCGCTGGTTCCACCAGGGGGCGGAGGTGAGCAAGGAGCAGTCTCTCCAGGGTCTTCATCAAGTGGGACGTCAAGGCCACCGGTCTGTAGCTGTTCAGGTCTTTGGGGTGGGAGGTTTTTGGTACAGGTACCACACAAGATGTTTTCCACAGCTGTGGTACCCTCCCCAGCTTCAGGCTCAGGTTGAAGATGTACGTCACAATCTCACACAGCTGGTCTGCACAGGACTTGAGGAGCTTTGCGCTGATGCCGTCCGGTCCCGACGCCTTCCTCGCCTTGATCTTCTTCAGCTCCGTCCTCACCTGGGTCCTGGTCAGGGTCAGGATGGGGGGCTGTGTGTTGGGAGTGGGGGGGTGTTGGTGGAGTGGGGAGTGGGCAGCAGGACTTGATTTCTTTAGAGGCAGCAGTGGTTGTTGTGCAGTCAGGGGGGAGGGCGGTTGGTCAAACCTATTGAAAAACAGATTCAGGTTGTTCACCCACTCCCTGCCCCCCGTGGCCTGGGGGAGGTATTCTGGAGCCCAGAGATGGTTTTGAGGTTTCTCCAGACCCCGCTGATGTCGCTCTGTTGCAGCTTGTCCTCCATCTTCTTCCTGAAGCTGTCTTTGACTTCTCTGATCTTTCTCCTCAGCTCCCTCTGTACGGACTTCAGCATCTCCCTATTCCCCGACCTGAAGATCCTCTTCTTCTCTCTCAGAAGTGTTTTTATCTCAGGGTTGATCCAGGGTTTGTTGTTTGAGCAACGCCGTATGGTCTTGGTGGGAACGGATTTGTCCACACAGAAGCTGAGGTAGTCCGTGAAGGTGTGAGTGAGGCCATCGATGTCCTCACCATGTGGATCGCAGAGCTGCTTCCAGGCGGTGGCTTCAAAACAGCCCTTTAGAGTGTCCATTGTCTCCTCAAACCATAACTCCACTGTGCGCATGGCCGGAGGTTGTCTGTGCACTAGGGGTTTGTACACCGGTCGGAGATGAACCAAGTTGTGATCCGATCTCCCGAGTGGAGGGAGTTGTGATGAGGTGTACGCCTCCTTAGTGTTTGCGTAGAATAAGTCCAGTGTTTTATTGTCTCTAGTGTGGCATGTGACATACTGGGTGAACGTGGGTAGAATGGGAGATAGTGAAACATGGTTGAAATCGCCTGAGATGAGGAGAAGAGCATCTGGGTGTTCTGTCTGCAGCCTGCTGGTTACTGAATGGATGACGTCACGCGCTGTCCCAGCGTTCGCCGTCGGATTTGCATAAACAACAATGCAGATCACGTGTGAGTGTTCTCTCGGGAGATATGTAGGCCGCATGCTAACAGCTAGCAACTCAATGTCTTTGCTGCAGTGTCGTTGTTTAACAGTGATATGTCCCGGTCTGCACCAGTTGTTGTTAATATACATTATCACTCCACCGCCCCTTGCTTTGCCACTGTCTGGTGTTCGGTCTGCCCGTATCATGTGGAAACCCTCCAGCTCAATGTTAGCATCTGCTGCTAGTTCAGTTAGCCATGTCTCAGAAAACAAAAGGAGAGAGCACTCCCGATATGTGCTATCATAACGGCAGATAGCCGCTAGCTCATCTACCTTTTCCAGTAATGACCGTACATTTCCCATGACAATAGATGGAAGGGTGGGTCTGTACCTTATATTTTTTGTCCTCCGCCTTACTCCAGCCCGGCAGCCGTGACGTTTTCGCCTCAGTTCTCTCGGTATGTCGAGTTTTTCCAATGGGACCGGGTGGCGGTTGAATGCTAGCAGCTCTTCCCTGCTGTATCGTATCCTGCTATAAACAGTGGCTCCGTCCACCAGCTCAGGAGACATTTGGGACGATCTGTGTGTCCGTGATATAAGTGGAGCGAAAAAAAGATGGATCAAAAAGAGAGAGGAAGGGAAAAAGACTCGGAATCGAGCCGCTGTTGCAAAGGGCGGCCGACTCGTGTGGCGCCGGGAGAAAAAAAAAAAAGTTGAATGAAAAAATGTTAGATAGATAGATTTGTTTATTTGACAGGGACAGTGCAATAAACATAGACAATTAATCAATGACAATCAATCTGATGTGTTGCACAGAGTGTATAGCTATTAGCTAATTTGCAACTCTTGTCCCTGGATGGGCTTTAGAAAGGAGAAACAAGTTAAAAAAAAAAAAAAAAAAAAGGAATACACAATAACCACATACATCAATGCAAAAAACATAAATGCATTATAAATACACAATTATAAATATTATAAATATTATAAATACACAAATATAACAACCTGACACACATTTGCCTATTTCAGGCCTCCCTCCCTTCGTCACTCACTATAAACAAACACATTCATTCCTTCCCTTCATTCACTCTCACCCTGCAGACAATCATTTCATACATGGGTACATTCTTGTTTATTTTTCAGCCAGTTTTTAACCTTTTTAGTGAATGTTTTAAAGTCCGTTATTATTTTAATTTCATTTGGCATTGTGTTCCAGATGTGACTGCCCTTTATAGAGAAAGCTGTTTGTCCAAATGTGGTTCTGCGGTGGAATATTTTACAGTTATTGTTAACAGAACTCCTGGTGGCTCTGCTGCTGTCCTGTCTTTGGATGAAACCAGCAAGTGGCTCAGGTGCTGATTTATGGAAACATTTGAAAGTTAATTTCAGTAAACAGAGGTCAATGAAACTCTCAAAACTCAATAGGTTGTATTTTTTTTTAAATATTACAGTGATGCCACCTAATGGGCTTTTTGTCCAAGATTTTTAGGGTTTGATTATATAATGAACCTATATGTCTTATTGTGGAAGGGGCTGCTTGAGCCCAGACTGTCAAACAGTATGATATATGAGAAAAAACCATAGAATACATATACAGTACAGCAGGTTCGTAAGGTATGTAATATCTAATTAATTTAAAGCAGTTCAGATTTTTTTTTACTGTTTTTGAAATTTTCTTTATATGAAGATTAAATTTGAGTTGAGGATCTAGTACAATGCCAAGGTATTTGAATTCTGTAACTAAACTGATGTCATGATCATGTATATTAACTTTAAAACATTGCAGGTTATATTTTTTGATTGAAAAGCACATAGAAACTGTTTTCTGAAGGTTCAGCAATAGATGGTTCTGGAGGAGCCACTCTTGGACATCAACCATACTTGTAGACAGTACATCTGCAGCCTGTGCTGGAGTCTTGGCAGCTGTGTAAATAACTGCATCATCTGCATAAAGTTGGCATGTTGCAGCAGAGCAGTGTAGCGGCAAGTCATTAATAAAAATGCTGAAAAGTAAAGGACCAAGAATGGACCCTTGTGGGATACCCATACGGTTATTTAAAAGTGAGGATTTATCCTGGTGAACTTTTACACACTGTTCTCTATTCTGGAGATAAGATGCAAACCAGTCTCATGTGTCTGGAGAGAAGTTAAAAGATACCATTTTGGATAAAAGCAAACTGTGGTTTACAGTATCGAAAGCCTTTTTGAGATCTAGAAAAACAGCTCCTACCACATTACCCCTGTCCAAGGACTGTTTGACATTTTCAATAAGGCAACAATTTGCTGTTTCTGTTGAGTATCCTGGTCTAAAACCAAATTGTTGAAAATATAGGTCAGGACATTCTTGAACTCCTCCGCACAGTCCTTCAGAACGCGACCTGGTATGCTGTCTGGTCCAGCTGCCTTGTGTGGGTTTGTCCTGGAGAGGGTTCTCTTCACGCTAGCTGGATCCAGACTTATAGTTTGCTTTTCTGGAGAGCAAGCTATCTGGAGACCTTAAACACTTCTGAAGGAGGAGTGGTCTTCTGTGCTGATGTGCTGTTTTGTGCTTCAAAGTTGCCAAAGAAGTCATTTAGGTTGTTAAGCAGTGTGATGTCACTTACACAGGTCTTAGGTGGAGGTTTGTAGTTGGTGAGGGTCTGTATGCCACGCCAGAAAGAACGTGCATCTCTGGTGTTGCTGAAATTGCCGGATATTTTCTTGCTGTACTGTTGCTTTGCATCCTTGATGCCTCAGGAAAGGTTGGCTCTAGCTGTTGTTAGTCCTGCAGTGTCACCGTCCCTGAAGGCTGTGCCCTGAGCCCTCGGGAGCCTGTGAACCTCTGCTGTCATCCATGGCTTCCGGTTTGCACGAACAGTGACGGTTTTGCAGTGAGTGACATCATCAATGCATTCAGCTATGTATGCTACAACAACCTCAGTGTACTCCTCTATGTTTGTGTGTCCATTCTGAGTAGCCACATGCTTGAAAATGTCCCAGACTGTAGTGCTAGTCTTTCAGAGCATCTGAGGCTCCCTCTGGCCACACACGTACCTGCCTTTTTGTTGGTCTGATGGCTTTCTCTCTGGGTCTGTATGCAGGCCTAAGCAAGATGGTGATGTGATCAGAGAGACCCAGGTGAGGAAGGAGGGAGACTCTGTATGTTCTCTTGTTAGTTGTGTACACCAGGTTCAGCAAGTTGTCTCCTCTTGTTGGAAAGTCCACATATTGATATAGATTTAGTAGGAGGGCCTTTAAATCTGCATGGTTGAATTCTCCTGCTGTGATGAGGAACCCATCTGGATATGCTGTTTGTATCTCATTGATGGCCTGGTCTTCTCTCGCTGATGGCAGTGGGCAGAACCAGCAGGATAGATGTAATTTCCCTCAGTAAGTAGAAGGTTCGGCACTTGATGATCATAAACTCCACCAACGGAGAACAGTGTTTTCATTGATGTAAACACACGCAGCTCCCCCGCAGGTCTTCCCTCCTTCTATGAACACCCAATCAGTACAATAGCATGTTAGCCTCACTAACTGAATAGCAGAGTCCGGTATATTGTCATTTAGTCACATTTCTTTAAAGATAAAAGTATAGCAGCTCCGCACATCACGTTGCGTAGATCTCAGGAGCTGTATATGGTCTATTTTGTTGTCTAGGGAACATACGTTGGCCGGAATGAGGGAAGGAATCGGGAGTCTGTGTGGGCTAGTGGCTAACTTTGTTCGGATACCTCCACGATTACCTCTCTTTCATCTTTCAGCGGCTCAGTGGCTCAGGAGGTTGAGTAGGTCATCTAATAACCGGATGGTTGGTGGTTCAAATCCCGCTCTCCCCAAATATCCTGCCGTTGTGTCCCTGGGCAAGACACTTCACCGCATTGCCTCCAGTGTTCATAACACTTGGTATGAATGTGTATAAATGTATAAAAAATGTTCGGTGGTGGCCGGAAAGGCCGTTGGCGCAGATTGGCTGCCACGTTTCCGTCAGCCTGCCCCAGGGCAGCTGTGGCTGCAGAAGTAGCTTGCCACTACCATTGCTTGTCTGGAGTGAATGAATAATGTACCTATTTGTAAAGCGTCTTTGAGTATATATGATAAAGCGCTATATAAAATCGATGCATTATTATTATTATTATTATTATTACCTTATTTCACACCATCTGCGGCATCTCCATTTGGGATGAGACACAACAGTCAAGGCCGGAGGTGTGGAAGTCTGTGTCACAACTCACTTTCCCCAGTCATCTGTCTCAGCTGCGCGCACACCTCCGCCTCGTCAATCACCAGCTATTTAACCCGCTTGGCCCAGAGCATCGGTCTGGAGCCGTCTGTTCACCAATGCTCTCAATTCCTCTGTCCTTCAGTCTTTCCCCTGTGCACAGGTGGGTCCTCCCGGCGGCGGATTCCTCCCGTCCTCGCCACATCCTCATCCTCCTCGTCCTGTCATCGCCAAGCGCGCAGCAGGGCGCTGTCTCCCAGGCAGGAGCTTCCTTTACCAACGTCAGCCACTGTAACACCTGCAAGTAAGCAACGCGCTGTTTATTAACCCTGCATGGTGAAAGTCTGCTCATGTCCCTGTCTCTGCTCTGTCCATAGGGTTGCCTGGCTGCACGGCGTGTCATTCTGCCCCCGGCGCTCCTCGTTCACCCACAGACCATTCACATTCCGCACACACGCACCCACACATCTATCCATCGATCCATCCATCTTCTACCGCTTTTCCGGAGGTCCGGGTCGCGGAGGCAGCAGTTCAAGCAAAGAAGCCCAGACTTCCCTCTCCCCAGCCACCTTCTCCAGCTCTTCAGTGGGGATACCAAGGCGTTCCCAGACCAGCTGGGAGACATAGTCTCTCCACCGAGTCCTGGGTCTGCCCCGGGGTCTCCTCCCAGTGGGACGTGCCTGAAACACCTCAAGTGGGAGGCGTCCAGGAGGCATCCTAATCAGATGCCCATACCACCTCAACTGACTCTTTTCAATGTGGAGGAGCAGCGGTTCTACTCTGAGCCTCTCCCGGATGACTGAGCTCCTCACCCTATCTCTGAGGATGAGTCCAGCAATCCTACGGAGAAAGCTCATTTCAGCCGCTTGTATCCGCGATCTCGTTCTTTCGGTCATTACCCAAAGCTCGTGACCATAGGTGAGAGTAGGAACGTAGATTGACTGGTAAATCGACAGCTTTGCCTTAGAACTAAGCTCCCTCTTCACCACAACAGACCGGTACAACGTCCGCATCACTGCAGATGCTGCTCCAATCCGTCTGTCGATCTCTCACTCCATTTTCCCCTCACTCGTGAACAAGACCCCAAGATACTTAAACTCCTCCACTTGGGGCAGGAGCCTGTCCCCAACCCGGAGAGGACAATCCACCTTTTTTCCGGCTGAGGACCATGGACTCAGACTTGGAGGTGCTGATTCTCATCCCAGCCGCTTCATACTCAGCAGCAAACCGTCCCAGCAAGAGCTGTAGGTCATTGCTGGATGAAGCCAACAGGACAACATCATCTGTAAACAACAGAGATGAGATCTTGTGGTCACCAAGCATGACACCCTCCGTTCCCTGGCTGCGCCTAGAAATCCTGTCCATAAAAATTATGAACAGGATCGGTGACAAAGGGCAGCCCTGGCGGAGTCCAACTCTCACTGGGAATGACTCCGACCGAGTGTTGGCAATACGAACCAAACTCTCACAACGATCGTACAGAGACCGAATAGCTCGTAACAACAAGCCCGATACCCCATACTCCCAAAGCACCCCCCACAAAAATCCACGAGGGACGCGGTCAAATGCCTTCTCCAAGTCCACAAAACACATGTAAACTGGTTGGGTAAACTCCCACGAACCCTCAAGAATTCTCGAGAGGGTAAAGAGCTGGTCCTATGTGCCACGGCCAGGACGAAAACCACATTGCTCCTCCTGAATCCGAGGTTCGACCAACGGCCGGACTCTCCTCTCCAGTACCTTGGCATAGACCTTCCCAGGGAGGCTGAGGAGTGTGATCCCTCTAAAGTTGGAGCACACCCACCGGTCCCCTTTTTTGAAGAGAGGAACCACCACCCCGGTTTGCCATGCCAAAGGCACTGCCCCCGACCTCCACACAATGTTGCAGAGGCGTGTCAATCATGACAACCCAACAACATCCAGGGCCTTGAGGTACTCAGGGCAAATCTTGTCCACCCCCGGGGCCCGGCCACCAAGGAGATTTTTAACCACCTTGGCGACCTCAGCCCCTGTGATAGGCGAGTCATCCCCCTCGTCCCCAAACCCTGCTTCCTCTGTGGAAGGCGTATCAGTGGGATTGAGGAGATCCTCAAAGTATTCCTTCCACCGCCCGACGATATCCCCAGTCGAAGTCAACAGTGTCCCATCCGCACCATACACAGTGTGGACAGGGAGCTGCTTTCCCCTCCTGAGCCGCCAAACAGTTTGCCAGAATCTCTTTGAGGCCGACTGAAATTCTTGTTCCATGGCCTCACCGAACTCCTCCCATACCCGGGTTTTTGCTTCAGCAACCACCCGAGCTGCACTCCGCTTGGCCTGCCGGTACACCTCAGCTGCTTCGGGAGTCCCACAAGCCAACCAAGCTTGATAGGACTCCTTCTTCAGCTTAATGGCCCCCCTCACCACTGGTGTCCACCACTTGGTTCGGGGGTTGCCACCACGAGATGCACCGACCACCTTGCGGCCGCAGCTCTGGGCCGCCGCTTCAACAACAGAGGTGGAGAACATGGCCCATTCAGACTCCATGTCTCCAGACTCCCTCGGAATGTGGTTGAGGTTCTTCCGGAGGTGGGAGTTGAAGACCTCCTGGACAGGGGCCTCAGCCAGATGCTCCCAGCACACCCTCACTATACGTTTGGGTCTACCAGGTCTGAATGGCTTCCTCCCCTGCCATCGGATCCAACTCACCACCAGGTGGTGATCAGTTGACAGCTCTGCACCTCTCTTTACTCGGTTGTCCAAGACATACGGTCGCAGGTCTGATGATATGATAACAAAATCGATCATCAACCTGCGACCTAGGGTATCCTGGTGCCAGGTGCACATATGGGCACCCTTATGCTTGAACATGGTGTTCATTATGGACAGACTGTGATTAGCACAGAAGTCCAATAACTGAACACCACTCGGGTTCAGATCAGGCAGGCCTTTCCTCCCAATCACCCCCCTCCAGGTTTCACTGTTGTTGCCCACGTGCGCATTGACGTCCCCCAGTAGGACAATGGAGTCTCCAAGAGGAGCACCCTCCAGCACCCCAGTCACAGACTCCAAAAAGGGTGGGTACTCTGAAACATCATTTGGTGCATAGGCACAAATGATGGTCAGGACCCGTTTCCCAACCCGAAGGCGCAGGGAAGCAACCCTTTCGTCCACCGGGAAAAACTCCAATATAGAGGCAGCAAGGTGGGGCGATACAAGAATACCCACCCCTGCTCATCGCCTCTCACCCGGGGCAACTCCAGAAAGCACACACCCATCCACCCACACATCTCTTGTTGTTGAATAAAGCCTTTGAATCTCACCTGAGCCTGTGTGCGTGTTCCCTGGGCCCGATATTATGTCAGTACGGCTCTAGCAGGGCGGCCCAGCGGACAGCGGGCTCGCACGCCGATTTTCCACCCTCAAGGCTGGGGTGGATTTAATCGCTCATCAGCAACAAGTAATTCTCAATCAGTTAACTAGTATCACTCACCGTCTGGATCGCCTGGATTCCCAGCAGGCATTCCCTCCGGCTCTTCCTAGCGGGCCAGCTCCCGCTGTTCCCTCGGCTAGCCAGCCTAGCTCGGGACTGCCAACCCGGCTCACACCTATCCCCACACCCGCACGCTTTAACGGGAAGCTCGCTGAAGCGTGTGGGTTCCTTCTGCAGTGTGAGTCGGTATTCCAGCGCGTTCCCAGGGACTTTCCTTTGGACCACAGCCGGATTGGGTACATTGCTAATCTCCTGGAGGGGCGAGCGTTAGCTTGGGCTTACGCCATCATGGCGAAGCCCAGCTACGCGAACCTGTCCTATACCCACTTCGTGCGAGATTTCTTTGAGGTATTTGACCACTCGGACCGTGATAGCGTGCTAGCCGATTGGCTCCTTAACCTTCGCCAGTGGAGCCAGTCGGTGGCCGATTACGCTGTTGACTTCCGGGTGGCAGCGGAGGAGGTAGGCTGGGGTGAGGCTTCTTTCTGCAGCATCTTCCTCCGCAGCCTGAGTCCTAGTCTGCGGGATGAGTTGACCAGCCGGGATCTGCTGGGACGGTTATCTGATTTAATCTCCCTAGCAATTAGTTTGGACAACAGGCTACGAGAGCGGGCCGCCGAGCGGAAGTCCTACAGCCGCTCGCGCGGAACCTCTGCCCGCGCCTCTCAGTTTCGCCCCCTGGCGTTACCCGCTCCAGAGTCCGCCGACGAGTCTGAGGTGATGCTGGTCGGTCGAACCAAGCTCCCCCTAGCGGAGAAACAGCGCCACAGGGAGCTGGGTCTCTGCATGTATTGCGGGGGCGACCAGCACTCCATTGAGCATTGCCCGATCAAGCCAAACGGGGGGGGGGGAGTCACTGTAGGGGCCCTCTCGGATGCTGCCCAGCTTAATCCCCTCTCAAGATGTTCACTGCCCATTAGGTTCTGTCACAATTCCATCGGGCACCTTGCTCACACACTGGTGGACTCGGGGGCAGAACAAGCATGTCTGTTCTTTTCTTCTTCTACATGTCTGTTCTTTTCTTCTTCTACATGTCTGTTCTTTTCTTCTTCTCTGTCCCCTCACCCCCCAGCCAGTCGCAGCAGATGACTGCCCCTCCCTGAGCCTGGTTCTGCTGGAGGTTTCTTCCTGTTAAAAGGGAGTTTTTCCTCTCCACCGTCGCCAAGTGCTTGCTCACAGGGGATCGCCTGATTGCTGGGGTCTTTCTGCAACTGTGGGGGTCCTCCCTACAGTTGATAGTGCTATGAGATGACTGTTGTTGTGAAATGGCGCTATATAAATAAAGTTGAATTGAATTGAATTGAATTGAACAAAACTTTATTTCCAAGAGCCTGGCAACCCGCTTGGGCATTCCATGTCAAGCATTACCAGCTCCCCTCAACCTCGTCACTCTCTCCCGTTCCCCCCTGGAAAAGGTGACCCACCGCACCAAGCCGGTGCCTGTCATCATCTCTGGCAACCATCGAGAGGATCTCAGCCTGTACGTCTTGTCCTCCTCAGCTTTCCCCGTCATCTTGGGCTACCCGTGGCTGCGCCTCCACAACCCCGTGCTTGATTGGCAGTCCGGCAGCGTCCTCTCGTGGAGCTCGTTCTGCATGGGCACCTGTCTCCAGTCTGCAGCCTGTGCCCCGTCTTCTCCTCCTCCTGCTCCTGACTCATCCCCACCGGACCTCACCCTGTTGCCTCCGGAGTTCCATGATCTGGGGCTTGTTTTTAGTAAATCCAAAGCGCTGTCTCTTCCCCCCCACCGCCCGTATGACTGCACCATAAACCTCCGCCCGGGGGCGCCGTTACCATCTGGCCACCTCTACAGTCTGTCTGCCCCGGAGCGGGAGGCCATGGACACATACATCAGAGAGTCGCTCAGCACAGGGATCATCCACCCCTCCTCGTCCCCACTCGGAGCTGGGTTCTTTTTCGTCTCCAAGAAGGATGGATCCCTGCGGCCGTGCATCGACTTTCGGGGCCTCAACGACATCACGGTGAAGGACAGATACACCCTCCCCCTCATGGACTCTGCCTTCCACTCCCTCCAGGGGGCCACCTGGTTCACCAAGTTGGACCACCGCAGCGCGTACCATTTCGTTCGGATCCGGGAGGGCGATGAGTGGAAGACGGCGTTTCGGACGCCCAGCGGCCATTTCGAATACCTGGTAATGCCGTTTGGGCTCACCAACGCTCCTGCCGTCTTCCAACGGCTCATCAATGACGTCCTGCGAGGCTTCCTGGGGGTCTTCATATTCGTATACTTGGATGACATCCTGATCTTCTCCAGGGATCGGGAGGAGCATCAGGCCCACGTGAGGCGGGTCCTGCAGCGGCTTTTGGAAAACAGACTGTACGTTAAGGCAGAGAAGTGCAAATTTTTTGCCAAGAAGACCTCTTTCCTGGGTTTCATCATCTCCCATGATCAAATTCTCCCCGACCCCGCCAAGGTCAAAGCGGTGGTCGAGTGGCCCACTCCTTCCTCCAGGAAACAGGTGCAACAGTTCATTGGTTTTGCTAATTTTTACCGCCGCTTTGTGCCTAAGTACAGCTCCATCGTCACCCCCCTGACCCGCCTCACCTCCCCCAAGGTGCAGCATCAGTGGACCAAGGAGGCAACATCAGCCTTCGAGGCCTTGAAGACCGAGTTCTCTTCCTCCCGGGTCCTGACCCAGGTTGACCCCGCGCTGCAGTGCTTGGTCAAGGTGGACGCATCTGACACGGGGGTGGGGGCAGTCTTGTCTCAACGTTCTCCGGTGGATGGGGTGTTGCACCCCTGCGCCTTCTTCTCCCGGCGCCTGTCTGCTGCTGAGCATAATTATGACGTTGGTGACAGGGAACTCCTGGCAGTGAAGCTCGCGCTGCAGGAGTGGCGTCACTGGCTGGAGGGGGCAGCGCAGCCTTTTGTGGTCTGGACGGATCACAAGAACCTGGAGTATCTGAGATCGGCTAAACGTCTGAATGTCCGCCAGGCGCACTGGTCTCTGTTTTTTGCCTGCTTCAGGTTCATGATCACCTACCGTCCAGGCTCCAAGAATGGTAAACCTGACGCGCTGTCCAGACAGTTCGCCCCCGAGACCCTGGAGGAGCGGGATCACACCATCCTACCCGACTCATGTGCTGTGGGGGCGGTTTCCTGGTCCATCAGGGACAAAGTCCGGAAGGCGCAGGAGACCGAACCAGATCCTGGCGGCGGTCCAGCAGGGATGCTCTTTGTGCCATCGTCAGTCCGGGGAGATTCCCACGGCATGAGAAACGGCCGATCTCCTTGTCCAACATGTGGTCAGGCTACACGGGATTCCAACCGACATCGTATCTGATCGGGGGCCCCAGTTTGTGTCCAAAGTATGGAAGTGTTTTTGCAATGCCCTGGGGGCCACGGTGAGCCTCTCCTCCGGTCACCATCCCTAATCCAACGGGCAGTGTGAGCGCGCCAATCAGGAGCTGGAAGCTGCCCTGCGCTGTGTCACCTCCTCTAATCCTGCTTCCTGGAGTTCACACCTGGCCTGGGTGGAATACGTCCATAATTCTACGCTGTCATCGGCCATCGGGATGTCTCCCTTCCAGGCGTCTTTGGGATGCGACCCCCCGTTGTTTCCTGAGCAGGAGGGCGAGGTGGCAGTTCCATCCATCCAGGCACATCTGAGGCGCTGCCGGAGTCTATGGACCAGGACGTGCAAAGTGCTTTTACGCACGGCGGCGCGCAACAGTGCTACAGCCAATCGCCACAGGAGAGCTGCTCCCGGTTACCAGGTGGGCCAGCGGGTGTGGCTATGGGCCCGGGACATCAACCTCAAGACTGAGAAGAAGAAGCTGGCGCCACGCTTCATCGGTCCCTTTACCATCTCCAAGGTAATTAACCCAGTGGTTGTGCGTTTGGCCCTCCCCCCCTCCCTCCGCGTCTATCCCACATTTCACGTGTCCCAGGTCAAACCCGTGATCTCTGACCCACTCTGTCCTCCTCCTAGGGTCCCTCCCCCTCCCGTTATGATCGACGGCGACCCGGCGTGGAGGGTCACCTCCATCCTGGACTCCTGACGCCGAGGTCGCGGGCTACAGTATCTGGTGGATTGGGAGGGGTATGGCCCGGAGTGGAGATCCTGGGTGCACCCTTCCTTTGTGCTGGACAGATGTCTCATCACGGAGTTCCACCGGGCGCACCCGGATAAGCCAGTGCCGGGAGGCGCTGCTCGGGGGGGGGGGGGGGGGAGTACTGTCACAACTCGCTTTCCCCAGTCATCTGCCTCAGCTGCGCGCACACCTGCGCTTCGTCAGTCACCAGCTATTTAACCCGCTTGGCCCAGAGCATCGGTCTGGAGCTGTCTGTTCACCAACGCTCTCAATTCCTCTGCAGGATCGTCTCTCCCCGACCTGCGTCATTCTCCTATCAGCAAGTAAGCTGCATTATCTACTCACCTGTCCTTCAGTCTTTCCCCTGTGCACAGGTGGGCCCTCCCGGCGGTGGATTCCTCCCGTCCTCGCCACATCCTCATCCTCCACGTCCTCTCATCGCCGAGCGCGCAGCAGGGCGCTGTCTCCCAGGCAGGAGCTTCCTTTGCCAACGCCAGCCACTGTAACACCTGCAAGTAAGCAACGCGCTGTTTATTAACCCTGCATGGTGAAGGTCTGCTCATGTCCCTGTCTCTGCTCTGTCCATAGGGCTGCCTGGCTGCACGGTGTGTCATTCTGCCCCCGACGCTCCTCGTTCACCCACAGACCATTCACATTCCGCACACACGCACCCACACTTCTGTTGTTGTTGAATAAAGCCTTTGAATCTCACCTGAGCCTGTGTGCGTGTTCCCTGGGCCCGATATTATGTCAGTCTGGCGGAGAAGTCCTAGGCTACAGAGTTCCTCTGTAATGCTCCGGTCCAAGACATAATGTTTGGTCATAGTCCTTTTGTCCAGAAGGCTGTGGCATATGTCACTTGTGCGCAACATCATATGTGGATATTAAACACAAGAATTTACACTTTAGTATAATTTAAACAACACTAAATGGCACAAAACACAAAGAGAGAAGGGAGGCAGCTGCATGTCCATGCACTGCCTCGTGGAAATAGCTGCAGGAATTTCTGGCAAGTACTGGCTGTTTAGTACATGTGACAACAATCTCCCGTCTCCTTCATATATCTGAGCTATGGGGTAGGGTGGCAAGAAAGAGGCCTTATCTTATGAAGAAAAACATCCAAGCTCAGCTACATTTTGCAAAAACACATTTGAAATCTCCCAAACACGTGGGAAAATGTATTATGGTCCGATGAAACCAAGGTTGAATGTTTTGGCCATAATTCCTAAAGGTATATTTGGTGCAAACACAACACTGCTCATTACCAAAAGATCACCATACCTACAGTGAAGCATGGTGGTGGCAGGATCATGCTATGGGGCTGTTTTACTTCAGCAGGGACTGGGGCCTTCGTCAAGCTGGAGGGAATTATGAACAATTCCAAATACCAGTCAGTGTTGGTACAAAACCTTCAGGCTTCTGCTAGAAAGCTGAAGATGAAGAGGAACTTCATCTTTCAGCACGACAGTGACCCAAAGCACACATCCAAATCAACAAAATATTTGGTTTTCTGGTTTCACCAGAAGAAGATTAAGGTTTTGGAATAGCTCAACCAAAGTCCAGACCTGAATCCGTTCAAACATATGTGGGGTGATCTGAAGAGGGCTGTGCACAGGAGATGCCCTTGCAATCTGACAGATTTGCAGCGTTTTTGCAAAGAAGACTGGGCAAATATTGTCATACCAAGATGTGCTACGCTGATAGACTCCTACCCCAAAAGACTGAGTGCTGTAATAAAAGCCAAAGGTGCTGCAACAAAGTATTAGTTTAGGGTGTGCATATTTATGCAACCAGGTTATTGTAAGGTTTTTTTTTTTTAATTTTTCCCCTTAAAAGATTTCAATTTGTTTTTCAATTGGGTTGTAGAGGTTATTGGTTACACTGATGGTGAAACAAGTTTTGAAATGATTTATGTTGGTCTCATTTCTTTTACATCACAAAAAACCTGGCATTTGAACTAGGGTGTGTAGATTTTTTTATCTCCACTGTACTTATGAAGTCTGAAATGGGAAGATTTAAGTTGTTTTTGTAATGTGCTGGCAATATTAATGCATTAATGCAATTAATTACGATGGCCCAATCAACAGATTAAACAATATTAATGCAATTAACACCCCCACTGCACTCTGTGTTATAACGGAACTTGAAATGCACAACTGTTCCACCTGGACAGTTTTCACAAGTGCGGTGTTGGTCCGTGGTCATTTTATTTAATCATGGGTGTTCAAATCAGTTTGCTGGAGTATCACTGTCATTCTGTATGGACATTTGGACTGCAGATTACATTTAATTGTACCCTGAAACAAGCTACTGCGGGTAATGAATCTTAAGTGAGCACAGTAAGCTTCCCAGAAGTTAGGCGACCATGGGGGAACATTTTCCCAGTCAATGGCAGCGCCATATTGGGTATGTAATTCATGTTTTTACAGCTCCCCCAGCATTGTGATAACAGGATATACAAACAATTGTTCATTGTATTTATTGTAATCATATACAGTATGCTACATTATAGAACATTATGAACACAAATATAGACTCTGCATTGTGTAGTACATGTACAGACCAATAATGATAATAATAATATGAATTGAAAGGATGACCTCTTGCCTCTATCCTGGACTCCTGGCTTTAGCCTGCATGTCAGCCGTAGTTACGAGCAGACACTGGTGTTAATTCTTGAATGCCCACGAGCTCATCCTTTGCTGATTTCTTTGTGGTGACTTGATTACTCTCCTATTTTCTATCACAGTTTATGCCGTTGCCTT
Organism: Pholidichthys leucotaenia; assembly: GCA_020510985.1. Classification (NCBI taxonomy): domain Eukaryota; kingdom Metazoa; phylum Chordata; class Actinopteri; order Cichliformes; family Pholidichthyidae; genus Pholidichthys; species Pholidichthys leucotaenia. The sequence goes on along the minus strand of CM035845.1, from coordinate 225,960,940 downwards.
ACTACTGATACTGCCATTCTTTTATTATTTATTATAAGGACATCAGAATCAAATATGTATGAATAGTTTAGGATGTTTTTTTGAATATTCCCTACTGGATTAGTAAATTTAGGCAACATTAATAAATAGAATATTAGTTTTGGATAGTGTGCATAGTTAGCAACACTACATCAGTGTTGCAAAGTCTCATTTGTCACTCAAAAATAAGGAAAATACTACCAACATCACGTTTGCCCCTCCCAGATTTTTACATAATAAAGCTCTGAAGGCAGCACTGTCAAGTTATGGTCAAGGCTGATTGCCATGGTAAGCAGACTGAGCATGTTGTAAAACTTATTTTAAAGAAGTGCATGAAATACTTGTTTATGTGTACAGTAACTGTTGTGCCGATGCACTCTCACTCCACTTCTCCTTCCAACTTTCCAGTGATTAATTGCAGTTACAGTGGTGCTTGAAAGTTTGTCAGCACTTTAGAATTTTCTACATTTCTGCATAAACATGACTTAAAACATCATCAGATTTTAACACAGACCTTTGACCCTTTGATTTCAGTATCTGGTGTGACTCCCTTTTCCAGCAATAATTGCAACTAAATGTTTTGGGTAACTGTTGATAAGTTCTGCACATCAGCTTGGAGGAAATTTAACCCATTTCTCTGTACAGAACAGCTTCATCTCTAGGATGTTGGCAGGTTTCCTCACATGAACTGCTCACTTCAGGTCCTTCCACCACTTCTCAATTTGATTAAGCCAGGAGTTTGACTTGGCCATTGCAAAATATTAACTTAATTCTTCTTTAACCATTCTTTGGTAGATCAACTTGTGTGCTTAGGATTGCTGTCTTGCTGCATGACTCACTTTCTCTTGAGATTCAGCTCATGGACAGATGTCCTGACATTTTACTTTAGTATTTGCTGGTATAATTCAGAATTCATTGTTCCATCAATGATGGCAAGCCATCCTGACCCAGATGCAGCAAAACAGGCCCAAACCATGATACTAACATCACCATGTTTCACAGCTGGGATAAGGTTTTTATGTTGGAGATCAGTGTCTTCCTTTCTCCAAATATAGCACTTCTCATTCAAACCAGAAAGTTCCATTTTAGTCTCATCCGTCCACAAGACATTTTTCCAATAGTCTTCGGGCTTGTCCACATGATCTTTAGCAAACTGCAGCTGGGCAGCAATATTCTTTTTGGAGAGCAGTGAGTTTCTCTTTGCAACCCTACCATCCACACAATTGTTATTCAGTGTTTTCCTGATGGTGGACTCCTTAACATTAAACTTCCCCAAAAATGGCAGGGTGAGTGGTCTCAGTCTTGTAGGCTCAGCTTAAATAATTTTTTTTAGTTGTGGTTCAGCCGGTCTGGATTCGGGGGTCAGACTCGATCTCTGTTTTAAGAGTTGTTTTGCGTTTGCTGTGAGAATTGGACTTTTGGGACTGCTCTCATTCGTGAGTGAACTGATTGGCGTTTATTTTCGTGGTTCGCTGCTACGCTTAACCTGAAGCGTTTGCTAGGCTAACGCTATAGCTAGTCATAGCACCTAGCACCGACACGGAGAAGCGACTCTGTCCCCGGTGATTGGGGCTCGCTGGAGGAACAAGCCAAGGCAGCAGTTGGACGGGAGCCGGATCGGAGTTCAACTGCAGCGGTGGTGGTAGACGGGGACAAGTGGAGGACCACCGGGGCCCCAGCCGGAGTCGGAGCCCAGTTGCAGCGGTGGGGCTCGGCGGAGGAACTACTGAAGCAGACGGCAGTAGGTGGCGGGGCTCAGCGGAGGATCTACCGGGACCCCAGCTGGACAGAAGCAGGATCGGAGCTCGGCTACAGCGGCAGTGGGCGGCGGGACTCAGTGGAGGAGCTTCCGGTACCCCGGCTGGACAGGAGCTCGGTTACGGCGGCGGTAAGCAGTGGGACTAGCAGCAGAGGGGGCTAGCTGAGGCCCAGCTGGATTCGAGGTCAGTCGGATCGGATACCGGCGACACCAGCAGAGATTGTTTTACTATCCACAGGTCAGTAAAAATGCCACCAAAGGAGGAAATGGAAGAGGTCAAAAAATCTCTGAACTTCTTGTCAGAAGAACTGACCAAAGTGGTTAGTCAGCAGGCTAAAATAATAGAGCTAATGGAAGAAGTCCGAGAATTAAAATTAACAATAAAGGAAAAAGTCAAAAAAATTGCAGACGGAGCGATACGTCGAGGATCTTGAACAATATTCTCATATGGATGATTTAATTTTAAGTGGACTAGACATTAAATATCAATCATATGCTCATGCTACAGCAGGATTGAGAGGAGAGGATGCTCCCCTGAGTGAATCAGTCTCCCTGGAAAACCAGGTGCTTCAGTTCCTTGATAGTAGAAATATAAAGGTCAAAGCAAATGCAATTTCAGCCTGTCATGTTTTACCCAGAAAAGATAATAAAACAAAGAAATCAATTGTGATGTGCTTTGTGAACAGAAGGGTAAAGAATGACATACTGAGGCAGGCCAGAAAGCTACGGGGAACAGAAGTTTACCTAAATGAACATCTAACAAAAACTAATGCTGAAATAGCACGGCAAGCTCGGATGCTGAAAAGACAAAATAAGATACAGGCAACATGGACAAGAAATTGTAGAGTTTGGATCAAACTAAATGGAACACCTGAGGAAGCAAAGAGTATAATAATCAGAGATGTTACTGACTTAAATAAATACAGATGAACACTGATTAAGAAAATTGAGACTATAAAAATCCATATCCACACACACGGCAAGAATAGTTCTTTTGACATACCATGTCAATGTACTTTTAAAAAAATAAATAAACAAATAAACAAAACAAACAAAAAAACTTATGACTGACTTGAGTAGACATCAATTATCCCCAGTTGGAGGAAGTCATTTGACACAGAGTGAGGAAATTCAAACTCTGAAAACATGCCATTATGCTGAACATAAACTACAAGAGATGGAAAATGATACTGATCCTGATAACCACTTTTTCAATAATATTCATAATCATTCTGAATATTACACCGAAAAGCAATTCAAAAGTCAAGTGCAACTAGATGGTAAACTATCAATAATACACTTCAACAGCAGAAGACTTAACAAAAACTTTCCACAGATTCAGGACTATTTAAAACAGCTAGACAGAAAATTTACAGCTATCGCAGTCTCTGAAACTTGGCTTAATGAAGAGCAGGCTCCCCTGATGGCAATAGAGGGATATCAGATGTTTCATATTAACAGATCTCAAAAAAAGGGTGGTGGTGTTGCACTGTATATTGATGACCTGTATAGGTGTAAGCTTGTAAATGGAATGTCCTTTGCACTACCAGGGATTTTGGAATGTGTTACTGTTGAGATTGACCAAGATAAAACAAAAAATCTAATTATAAGTTGTATATATAGAACGCCGGGAACTTGCATTGAGACATTCAGAGATAAATTAGTCGAGCTGTACAATAATATTACTACTAAGAAAATGGTAGTAATTTGTGGAGATTTCAATATTGATTTACTAAACCCATATCAACAAAATGTAATTACAGAGTTCATGAATTCTATGTACAGCATGAGTCTATATCCCACAATAACACATCCCAGTAGAATCACAGTTCACACTGCTACACTTATTGACAACCTGTTTGTTAATATTATTGATAAGAAAATAGAAAATGGATTATTGATAAATGATATAAGTGACCATTTGCCAACCTTTGCACTTATCCATGGCCACATGGGGGCCAATACAGAATTTTTTTTTTAAAATCGTTTAGATACAAATCACAAAATGCAATCAGTTCTTTTAAAGAAGACTTGCTGAAGCAAGGCTGGACAAAACTCTATGTATCAGATGTAAATGAAGCCTATGACACATTTATAAACATTGTAACCACTCTTTATGAAAAAAAAAATGTCCATTAGTAAAGAAGAAGCTTAAACATAAATTTGCCGATAAGCCATGGTTAACCAAAGGATTACAAAAGGCGTGTAAAAAGAAAAAAAATTATTATATAAAGCTTTTCTAAAGAAAAGGGCAAAAGAAGCAGAGCAGCGGTATAAAACATACAAAACTAAGTTAACATATAGAATAAGATGTAGTAAAAGAGACTATTACAGTAAAGAACTGGAGAAAAACAGAGACAATATTAAAAATACATGGACAATACTTAACAATATTCTTGGAAATAAAATCAGAAATACAAGACAAGCTACCCAACCAATTTTTCAAAAAATAATAAAACGACTCAGAGTGTGAATGCAGCTTCACCTGCAGATGAATTTAATAACTTTTTTGTTAACATTGGTCCTAATTTGGCTCGAGAAATACCCATTATGGCACCCACAGGTGATACAATAAGCATAAACACTGCTATAAAAGACTCCATTTTCATAAAGAACACAGACGAGAGAGAGGTCATTGAAATTGTTAAATCGTTTAAAAGTAAAACATCTACGGACTGTGATGGTATTGACATGCTCTTAGTCAAAACTATTATTGAATGTTTAGTGAAACCACTGACGTATATCTGTAACCTGTCTCTCCAAACAGGTATATTTCCCAATGCAATGAAAATAGCTAAAGTAATTCCGATATACAAGATGGGTGACAGAGGGGAACTTTCAAACTATAGACCAATTTCACTATTGCCGCAGTTTTCCAAGATACTTGAAAAAATATTCTATGAGAGAACTGACAACTTCATACTGAAGAATAATTTATTGTGTGAGCAGCAATATGGGTTCAGACACAAGAGGACAACTGCATTTGCTCTAATGGAATTTATAGAAAATATATCAACTGGCGTTGAAAATAAAGAGTATTCAGTTGGGGTATTCCTGGATCTTAAAAAAGCATTTGATACAGTGGATCATAATTTATTATTAAAGAAACTACAAAATTGTGATATTAGGGGAGTAGCACTGTCCTGGTTATGTAGTTACTTAAAGAATAGATATCAGTATGTGTGTGTTGGTAACAAAAACTCACAGTTACTGAAGGTTACTTGTGGAGTCCCACAGGGTTCAGTTTTGGGGCCATTGTTATTCAATATGTATATAAATGATATATGTAAAGTTTCAGAAAAAATGGATTTAATATTGTTTGCCGATGACACTAATTTATTATGCAGTGGAAGCAATTTGGAACAACTTTTGGATACACTCGGAAAGGAATTAGGAAAGCTTAAACTGTGGTTTGATTCAAACAAATTAACGCTCAATTTAAGTAAGACAACATTTATAGTTTTTAACAACCATCACAACAACTTAGTATCTAAACTCAGTGTAAATGGTGTAGAGATTGAAAGGGTATCCGAAACTAAATTTCTTGGGTTAATAATTGATAATAAACTGTGTTGGAAGTCACATATTAATTATATTAAAGGTAAAATATCCAAATCAATTGCAATATTACACAGAGTGAAATATTTGCTGAATCAACCTACACTATATACCTTGTATCATTCATTAATACTCCCATATATGACATATTGTACTGAAGTATGGGGAAATACATATAAAACAAACATATATCCAGTCTTTATGCTTCAGAAGAGAGCTATTAGAATAATAAACAAAGCAACTTACAGGGAACCAACAAACCCACTTTTTCTTAAATTAAAAGCTCTCAAGTTGAAAGATCTGGTGGACTTTAAAACTGCAGTAATAATGTTTAAAGTGAAGAATCTATCACTGCCCGCAAATATCCAAAAGCTGTTCCAAATAAGGGAGAAACAATATCATTTCAGAGGAACATGTATATTTCAAAAACCTTCAGTGAGAACTACCACCAAGCAACACTGTGTTTCAGTGCAAGGAATCAGATTATGGAACGATTTTGGACCTGAATTAAAATCGTGTACAACGCTTGGACAATTTAAACAAAAACTAAAGGAAGAAATACTCCAAACATATATACAAGATGACATATAAAATCACATTAGGATTGCCATATCCAGTCTGCGTTGTGTTGTTGCTTAGTTTTGGGGGTTTTTTGTCACATTTTGTCTTAGCTTTGTTCTGAATTGTAATTACTCTTGTTTTGTTTTTCTTTTGAATTCTTGGATGGAATATGGGTGGGCAATATAAGCTGCGACTTCAGCCATCACCCATTTCGGATAACTTATGTTGAACTGTATAATCAGAGGAGTCATTGTCTAATTTGACAATGACCAGTGATGGTGAGGAGAAGCTGGAAACATGCATGGAAATATCTGACTGGGGCATGCTTAAAGGAGCCACGCATGATCTGGATGAGTACACGGACACTGTGAACTCATATATCCACTTTTGTGAAGAGAACATTCTTCCATCACGCACCAGGGTGAGTTACTCTAATGACAAACCCTGGTTCACAGCTAAGCTCAGACAGATCAGGAAGGAGAAGGAAGCAGCGCTGAAAAGTGGAGACAGGGACTGCTACAGGGAGGTTAAATACCGGTTTAACAGAGAGCTGAAGAGGGCTAAATCTGTGTACTCAGAGAGACTCCAGCAGCAGTTCACTGCTAATGATTCGGCTTCCGTGTGGAGAGGACTGAGGCAGATCACCAACTATCGGCCTCAGGCTCCTAAAGGTCAGGATGACAAAGCCCTTTGTCAGAGACTGTCCCAACACTATGCCCGTTTTGACACCTCGTCATCTGTGTCCAACTCCCCCCCTCCCTCCAGCTCCACAGCCTCCACATTCCCTACTTCATTTAAGGCACCCCCCCCCACCTCCCCCCCTCCCCTTATCATCAGTGAGCAGGATGTGCTCAAACAGTTCTCCAGACTGAACCCGCGCAAGGCCCCCGGCCCAGACGGCGTGTCTCCCTCCACCCTGAGACTCTGTGCGAAACAGCTGGCTCCTGTATTCACAGACATTTTTAACACCTCCCTTAAGTTATGCCACGTGCCGTCCTGCCTCAAATCCTCCACCATCATCCCTGTCCCCAAGAAGCCACGGATCACTGGACTTAATGACTACAGACCTGTAGCGCTCACCTCTGTAGTCATGAAGTCCTTTGAGCGCCTGGTCCTGTCCCACCTCAAGTCCATCACCACCCCTCTCCTGGACCCGCTGCAGTTTGCCTACCGAGCCAACAGGTCTGTAGACGATTCAATTCAATTCAATTCAACTTTATTTATATAGCGCCATTTCACAACAACAGTCATCTCATAGCACTATCAACTGTAGGGAGGACCCCCACAGTTGCAGAAAGACCCCAGCAATCAGGCGATCCCCTGTGAGCAAGCACTTGGCGACGGTGGAGAGGAAAAACTCCCTTTTAACAGGAAGAAACCTCCAGCAGAACCAGGCTCAGGGAGGGGCAGTCATCTGCTGCGACTGGCTGGGGGGTGAGGGGACAGAGAAGAAGAAAAGAACAGACATGTAGAGAGCAAACAGCACGATGGGGACTCAATCTATGGGAGAGAACAAACAAATGTTAATGACCAGCAAAAAAAAAATATTTCATAGAGAGTGAGGAAAGGAGTGAGGCCCAGTGCATTACTGGAGGTCCCCCGGCTGACTAAACCTATTAGCAGCATAACTAAGGGAGGGTTCAGAAACACATGATCCCTCCCTAATTGTAGGCTATATCAAAAAGGTAGGTTTTAGCCCTATTCTTAAAAACAGAGATCGAGTCTGACTCCCGAATCCAGATTGGCAGCTGATTCCACAGGAGAGGAGCTTGATAACTGAAGGCTCTGCCTCCCATTGTACTTTTGGAGATTCTAGGTATTACAAGTAAACCTGCATTTTGGGAGCGTAGTGCTCTGTTAGGATGATACGGTAGTATCAGATCTTTTAAATAAAAAGGAGCCTGATTGTTTAGAGCTTTGTAAGTAAGAAGAAGGATTTTAAACTTAATTCTAAACTCTATGGGAAGCCAATGAAGGGAGGCCAGAACCGGAGAGATATGATCTCTCATTCTAGTACCTGTTAAAACTCTTGCTGCAGCATTTTGGATCAGCTGAAGACTTTTTAAAGATGTTTTAGGACAGCCTGATAATAAAGAATTACAATAATCTAATCTCGAGCTAACAAAAGCGTGGATCAGCTTCTCAGCATCACTCTGAGACAAGATGCTCCTAATCTTGGCAATATTACGCAAATGATAGAAGGCAGTCTTAGAAACAAATTTAATATGTGAATTGAAGGACAAATCCTGATCAAAAAAGGACAAATCCTGATCAAAAAACGATGCAGTCAACCTGGCCCTCCACTCCATCCTGCAGCACCTGGACTCCCCGGGAACCTACGCCAGGATCCTGTTTGTGGACTTCAGCTCCGCATTCAACACCATCCGCCCCGCTCTGCTCCGGGACAAGCTGTCCCTGCTCAACGTGCCTGACTCTCTCTGCAGGTGGATCATCGACTTCCTGACGGACCGGAGGCAGCATGTGCGGCTGGGAAAGACTGTCTCAGACTATACTAGCATCAGCACCGGATCACCCCAGGGCTGTGTACTTTCCCCCCTACTCTTCTCCCTTTACACCAACTCCTGCACCTCCAGCCACCAGTCTGTCAAGTTGATCAAGTTTGCGGACGACACCACCCTCATCGGGCTCATCTCCAACGGCGACGAGTCCGCCTACAGGAGAGAGGTGGCCCAGCTGGCGTCCTGGTTCAGCAATAACAACCTGCAGCTGAACGCTCTGAAGACAGTGGAGATGATTGTAGACTTCAGGAAAGTCACTACTCCTCTGCCCCCCCTCACCCTCTCAGGCTCTCCCATCACCACTGCTGATTCCTTCCGCTTCCTAGGCACTACCATCACCAGGGACCTCAAATGGGAGCTGACCATCAGCTCACTCATCAAAAAAGCCCAGCAGAGGATGTTCTTCCTGCGGCAGCTGAGGAAGCTCAAGCTACCCACCAAGATGTTAGTGCAGTTCTACACAGCCATCATCGAGTCCATCCTCACCACCTCCATAACCGTGTGGTACGCAGGAGCCACTGCCAGGGACAGACTAAGGCTGCAGCGCGTCGTGCGCACTGCTGAGAAGGTGATCGGCTGCAAGCTCCCATCTCTCCAGGATCTGTACATCTCCAGGACCCGGAGGCGTGCTGGCCGGATCATAGCCGATCCCTCACACCCTGGTCATGTACTGTTTGCCCCCCTCCCCTCTGGTAGAAGACTTCGGTCCATCCAGACTAAAACCTCCCGTCACATGAACAGCTTCTTCCCCTCTGCCATTAGACTGCTGAACACTAAGTGACTCTCGTGCACCATGTACAGCAGCTCAACCAGACTCATGTCAATCATCACTGTTTTCTTCCTGCATTACCGACTGCACTATATAGTTCTCCACAGTATCTGCTGCTGGCTAATATATATTTTAACTGTTGACCAGTATCACTTAATCTTATCCTACACTTTATTACATGTATAGTTTATTTCTCTTATCTTATCATGTTTAATGTTGCAGCATTGTACCGAGACAAATTCCTAGTTTGTGTACTACATGAACAATGGCAATAAACCTGATTCTGATTCTGATTCTGATTCTGACCTTGTTGGATTTTCTTTCCCCCTTTGTTATATTATTCTGTTTCTTTTAATCTGTACTTTTAATCTATCCGAAATAAAGATTGATTGATTGATTGATTGATTGATTGATTGATTGATTGATTGATTAGCCAATTCCAGAGAGGCCTTCAGTTGCTTAGAAGTTATACTGGGGTCCTTTGTGACCTTGTCGATTATTACATGCCTTGCTCTTAATTGGTCGGCCACTCCTGGGGAGGGTAACAATGGTCTTAAACTTCCTCCATTTGTGAACAATCTGTCTTATTGTGGATTGGTTGAGTCCAAACTCTTGAAAGATGGTTTTGTAACCTTTTCAAGTGTGATGAACATCTGAGGTCCTCAGAAAACACATTTGTTTGTGTCATGATACACTATGTGTTGACACTTTGATAGATCTTTAGATAAAATATTCTTTCAATAAAACAGGGTGCCTACTCACACCTGATTGTCATCCCATTGATTGAAAACAGCTGACTCAAATTTCACCTTCAAATTACCTGCTAACCCTAGAGGTTCACAAACTTTTGCCACTCACAGATACAGTGGGGCAAAAAAGTATTTAGTCAGCCACCAATTGTGCACGTTCTCCCACTTAAAAGATGAGAGAGGTCTCCAATTTTCATCATAGGTATACCTCAACTATGAGAGACAAAATGAGAAAAAAAAATTCAGAAAATCACATTGAAGGATTTTTAATGAATTAATTGGTAAATTCCTCAGTAAAATAAGTACTTGGTCACCTACAAACAAGCAAGATTTCTGGCTCTCACAGACCTGTAACTTCTTCTTTAAGAGGCTCCTCTGTCCTCCACTCGTTACCTGTATTAATGGCACCTGTTTGAACTCGTTATCAGTATAAAAAAACACCTGTCCACAACCTCAAACAGTCAGACTCCAAACTCCACTATGGCCAAGACAAAAGAGATGTCAAAGGACACCAGAAACAAAATTGTAGACCTGCACCAGGCTGGGGAGACTGAATCTGCAATAGGTAAGCAGCTTGGTGTGAAAAAATCAACTGTGGGAGCAATTATTAGAAAATGGAAGACATACAAGACCACTGATAATCTCCCTCGATCTGGGGCTCCACGCAAGATCTCACCCCGTGGGGTCAAAATTATCACGAGAACGGTGAGCAAAAATCCCAGAACCACATGGGGGGATCTAGTGAATGACCTGCAGAGAGCTGGGACCAAAGTAACAAAGGCTACCATCAGTAACACACTACGCCGCCAGGGACTCAAATGCTGCAGTGCCAGACGTGTCCCCCTGCTTAAGCCAGTACATGTCCAGGCCCGTCTGAAGTTTGCTAGAGAGCATTTGGATGATCCAGAAGAGGATTGGGAGAATATCATATGGTCAGATAAAACCAAATAGAACTTTTTGGTAAAAACTCAACTTGTCGTGTTTGGAGGAGAAAGAACACCATACCTACTGTGAAGCATGGGGGTGGAAACATCATACTTTGGGGCTGTTTTTCTGCAAAGGGACCAGGATGACTGATCCGTGTAAAGGAAAGAATGAATGGGGCCATGTATCGTGAGATTTTGAGTGAAAACCTCCTTCCACCAGCAAGGGCATTGAAGATGAAACGTGGATGGGTCTTTAAGCATGACAATGATCCCAAACACACCGCCCGGGCAACGAAGGAGTGGCTTCGTAAGAAGCATTTCAAGGTCCTGGAGTGGCCTAGCCAGTCTCCAGATTTCAACCCCATAGAAAATCTTTGAAGGGAGTTGAAAGTCTGTGTTGCCCAGCGACAGCCCCAAAACATCACTGCTCTAGAGGAGATCTGCATGAAGGAATGGGCCAAAATACCAGCAACAGTGTGTGAAAACCTTGTGAAAACTTACAGAAAACGTTTGACCTCTGTCGTTGCCAACAAAACAAAGTATTGAGATGAACTTTTGTTATTGACCAAATACTTATTTTACCGAGGAATTTACCAATTACCCCCTCATGGATCGTCACCTTATCGTGGTGGGGGGGTTTGCGTGCCCCAGTGATCACAGGAGCTATGTTGTCCGGGGCAATTTGCCTCTGATAGGGTCTCCCAAGACAAACTGGTCCTGGGTGAAGGGCCAGACTAAGAACGATCCAACAGACTCTCATGAATTGTATATCAAGGATTCAGTGTACCCCGCCCGGTATGGGGTTACCGGGGCCCCACCCTGGAGCCAGGCCTGGGGGAGGGGCTCGAAGGCTAGCGTCTGGTGGCCGGGTTTCCACCCATGGGACCCGGCCGGGCTCAGCCCGAAGGAGTTACATGGGTCTGCCCTCCAGTGGGCTCACTACCTGCAGGAGGGATCATGGGGGTCCGGTGCTATGTGGATCAGGTGGCCGTCAAAGGCGGAGACCTTGGCAGACTGATCCCAAGCTTTCTAAACTGGCTTTTGGTACGTGGAATGTCACCTCTCTGGTGGGGAAGGAGGCTGAGCTGGTGTACGAGGTTGAGAGATACCGGCTAGATATAGTCGGCCTCACTTCAACACACAGCTCCGGTTCCGGAACCAGTCTCCTGGAGAGGGACTGGAGCTTGGCCTTTTCTGGAGTTGCCCCGGGCGAGAGGCGACGAGCAGGGGTGGGTATTCTTGTATCGCCCCACCTTGCTGCCTCTATATTGGAGTTTTCCCCGGTGGACGAAAGGGTTGCTTCCCTGTGCCTTCGGGTTGGGAAACGGGTCCTGACCATCATTTGTGCCTATGCACCAAATGATGTTTCAGAGTACCCACCCTTTTTGGACTCTGTGACTGGGGTGCTGGAGGGTGCTCCTCTTGGAGACTCCATTGTCCTACTGGGGGACTTCAATGTGCACGTGGGCAATGACAGTGAAACCTGGAGGGGGTTGATTGGGAGGAACGGCCTGCCCGATCTGAACCTGAGTGGTGTTCAGTTATTGGACTTCTGTGCTAACCACAGTCTGTCCATAACGAACACCATGTTCAAGCATAAGGGTGTCCATATGTGCACCTGGCACCAGGACACCCTAGGTCGCAGGTCGATGATCGATTTTGTTATCGTATCATCAGACCTGCGACCGTATGTCTTGGACACCCGAGTAAAGAGAGGTGCAGAGCTGTCATCTGATCACCACCTGGTGGTGAGTTGGATCCGATGGCAGGGGAGGAAGCCATTCAGACCTGGTAGACCCAAACGTATAGTGAGGGTGTGCTGGGAGCGTCTGGCTGAGGCCCCTGTCCGGGAGGTCTTCAACTCCCACCTCCGGAAGAACTTCAACCACATTCCGAGGGAGTCTGGAGACATGGAGTCTGAATGGGCCATGTTCTCCACCTATGTTGTTGAAGCGGCGGCCCAGAGCTGCGGCCGCAAGGTGGTCGGTGCATCTCGTGGTGGCAACCCCCGAACCAAGTGGTGGACACCAGTGGTGAGGGGGGCCATTAAGCTGAAGAAGGAGTCCTATCAAGCTTGGTTGGCTTGTGGGACTCCCGAAGCAGCTGAGGTGTACCGGCAGGCCAAGCGGAGTGCAGTTCGGGTGGTTGCTGAAGCAAACACCCGGGTATGGGAGGAGTTCGGTGAGGCCATGGAACAAGACTTTCGGTCGGCCTCAAAGAGATTCTGGCAAACTGTCCGGCGGCTCAGGAGGGGAAAGCAGCTCCCCGTCCACACTGTGTATGGTGCGGATGGGACACTGTTGACTTCGACTGGGGACATCGTCGGGCGGTGGAAGGAATACTTTGAGGATCTCCTCAATCCCACTGATACGCCTTCCACAGTGGAAGCAGGATTTGGGGACGAGGGGGATGACTCGCCTATCACAGGGGCTGAGGTCGCCAAGGTGGTTAAAAATCTCCTTGGTGGCCGGGCCCCGGGGGTGGACGAGATTCGCCCTGAGTACCTCAAGGCCCTAGATGTTGTTGGGTTGTCATGGTTGACACGCCTCTGCAACATTGCATGGAGGTCGGGGGCAGTGCCTTTGGCATGGCAAACCGGGGTGGTGGTTCCTCTCTTTAAAAAAGGGGACCGGAGGGTGTGCTCCAACTTTAGAGTGATCACACTTCTCAGCCTCCCTGGGAAGGTCTATGCCAAGGTACTGGAGAGGAGAGTCCGGCCGTTGGTCGAACCTCAGATTCAGGAGGAGCAATGTGGTTTTCGTCCTGGCCGTGGCACATAGGACCAGCTCTTTACCCTCTCGAGAATTCTCGAGGGTTCGTGGGAGTTTGCCCAACCAGTTTACATGTGTTTTGTGGATTTGGAGAAGGCATTTGACCGCGTCCCTCGTGGAATTTTGTGGGGGGTGCTTCGGGAGTATGGGGTATCGGGCTTGTTGTTACGAGCTATTCGGTCTCTGTACGACCGTTGTGAGAGTTTGGTTCTTATTGCCAACACTCGGTCGGAGTCATTCCCAGTGAGAGTTGGACTCCGCCAGGGCTGCCCTTTGTCACCGATCCTGTTCATAATTTTTATGGACAGGATTTCTAGGTGCAGCCAGGGAATGGAGGGTGTCATGCTTGGTGACCACAAGATCTCATCTCTGTTGTTTGCAGATGATGTTGTCCTGTTGGCTTCATCCAGCAATGACCTACAGCTCTTGCTGGGACGGTTTGCCGCTGAGTATGAAGCGGCTGGGATGAGAATCAGCACCTCCAAGTCCGAGTCCATGGTCCTCAGCCGGAAAAAGGTGGATTGCCCTCTCCGGGTTGGGGACAGGCTCCTGCCCCAAGTGGAGGAGTTTAAGTATCTTGGGATCTTGTTCACGAGTGAGGGGAAAATGGAGCGAGAGATCGACAGACGGATTGGAGCAGCATCTGCAGTGATGCGGACGTTGTACCGGTCTGTTGTGGTGAAGAGGGAGCTTAGTTCTAAGGCAAAGCTGTCGATTTACCAGTCAATCTACGTTCCTACTCTCACCTATGGTCACGAGCTTTGGGTAATGACCGAAAGAACGAGATCGCGGATACAAGCGGCTGAAATGAGCTTTCTCCGTAGGATTGCTGGACTCACCCTCAGAGATAGGGTGAGGAGCTCAGTCATCCGGGAGAGGCTCAGAGTAGAACCGCTGCTCCTCCACATTGAAAGGAGTCAGTTGAGGTGGTACGGGCATCTGATTAGGATGCCTCCTGGACGCCTCCCACTTGAGGTGTTTCAGGCACGTCCCACTGGGAGGAGACCTCGGGGCAGACCCAGGACTCAGTGGAGAGACTATGTCTCTCAGCTGGTCTGGGAACGCCTTGGTATCCCCTCTGAAGAGCTGGAGCAGGTGGCTGGGGAGAGGGAAGTCTGGGCTTCTCTGCTTGAACTGCTGCCTCCGTGACCCGGACCTCCGGAAAAGCGGTAGAAGATGGATGGATGGATGGATGGAATTTACCAATTAATTCATTAAAAATCCTTCAGTGTGATTTTCTGGATTTTTTTTTCTTATTTTGTCTCTCATAGTTGAGGTATACCTATGATGAAAATTGGAGACCTCTCTCATCTTTTAAGTGGGAGAACTTGCACAATTGGTGGCTGACTAAATACTTTTTTACCCCACTGTATGTAATATTCTGTCATGACCTCTGCCGTGTGTTCTACTATTACACCCGGTGGAGAGAAGGAAGAATGAGGATTTAAACGCAGGGATTCACCACACACACATTTATTTACAACCAGTGACAGTTACAGTGAGTAACGATAGGGTTAGGCTGCGCTCGGGAGAGCAGGGAAGACTACGGGATGTAAAATGACTCGGGAGGAACGTAAACTGGGCTATAGCCTAAGCGTAGTAGAAATGCTGCTGGGAGAAAACACTGCCAGAAGCGAAACGGGATTGAACCGGAAAAGGAACGCTTCTGGCAAACGTACAGGCAACACGGGAAAATACTAGCAGTTTACTCACGAGTAACAGGAGTCCCGAAAGTCCAAAGTCTCCAGCGAGAGTCTTACGAAAGTCCTTCAGATGTGGCGATCACTCCGTGGAGAGCTGGAGTGACCCACTCAATGAACCAGCAGTGTTTGTCCAGCTGAAGGCTGCCTTTATACAAACACCACCGGCCTCACAGATAGGCAGCACCTGGGCAAGGATAATTACCGGGATCAGGAGCAGCTGGTGGAATTACTGAGAGCGAGGGGGCGTGGTAGGACCGGCAGCCTGTCAGCAGCATGGGAAAAAGACCAGAGGCTGATAAACAGCTGCCGGTCAGGCAGTGGCTAAGGATAGGGAAAATATCCAAAATGCACACAAACAGGAAATCCAAAACCCACAGAGATCAGGAACGAGGCAGGGAAAGCCAAGCTGGCTCAGACCATGACAATATTGGATCATTTTCCTCAATAAATAAATAAAAAAGTAAAATATTTGTGTCTCATTTATTTAACTGGGTTCTCTTTATCTACTTTTAGGACTTGAGTGAAAATCTGATGATGTTTTTGATCATATTTATGCAGAAATGTAGAAAATTCTAAAGGGTTCACAAATATTTGAACTCCACTGTAACTAGTTAATTAGCAAAATTACAGTCACACAGTTAATTTTTGAAAATGGGTGCAATTAATTAGTTTAAAAAATGTAAGCAATTCCCAGCACTATATATATATATATATATATATATATATATATATATACTGTATATATATATATATATATATATATATATATATATATATATATATATATATATATATATATATATATACAGTATATATATACAGCATCTCACAAATGTGAGTACACCCCTCACATTTTGGTAAATATTTTATTATATATTTTCATGGGACAACACTGAAGATATGACACTTTGATATAATGTAAAGTAGTCAGTGTACAGCTTGTATAACAGAGTAAATTTTCTGTCCCCTTAAAATAACGTGGCACACAGCCATTAATGTCTAAACTGCTGGAAGCAAAAGTGAGTACACCCCAAGTGAAAATGTCCAAATTGTGCCCAAAGTGTCAATATTTTGTGTGGCCACCATTATATTCCAGCACTGCCTTAACTCTCTTGGGCATGGAGTTCACTAGAGCTTCACAGGTTGCCACTGGAGTCTTCTTCCACTCCTCCATGATGACTTCACAGAGCTGGTGGATGGTAGAGACCTTGCGCTCCTCCACCTTCCATTTGAGGGTGCCCCACAGATGCTCAATAGGGTTTAGGTCTGGAGATATGCTTGGCCAGTCCATCACCTTTACCCTCAGTTTCTTTAGCAAGGCAGTGGCCATCTTGGAGGTGTGTTTGGGGTTGTTATCATATTGGAATACTGCCCTGCGGCCCAGTTTCTGAAGGGAGGGGATCATGCGGTTCTTCCTGTGGGTCCTTTTTTCATCTGCTGCAGCAGTCAGTCTCTCTTCACCCGCCTTGAGCTGTCTGGTCAGGATGCCTCTCCATTTGGAGCGGTCCGTTGCAAGGTCCTCCCAGCACTCTGTGTTGATATCCAGGGCCTTCATGTCTCTCTTGCAGACGTCTCTAAAGCGCAGCTGTGGGCGGCCAACGTCTCTCCTGCCAGTTGCCAGTTCTCCGTAGAGGACGTCTTTGGGGATTCTGCCATCCTCCATACGGTGAACGTGGCCTAGCCAGTGGAGCCTGCACTGCCTGAGTAGAGTGAACATGGAGGGAAGGCCGGCGCGGGACAGAACTTCTGTGTTGGGCACTTTGTCCTGCCAGGATATGTCCAGGATGTGGCGAATGCAGCGCAAGTGGAAGGAGTTCAGTCTCTTTTCCTGCCGGGCGTATGTTGTCCACGTCTCACTCCCATAGAGCAGTGTGCTGATGACGCAGGCATTGTACACTGCCATCTTCGTCTTGACAGAGAGTTTGGGATTCTCCCACACTCGTGTGGTGAGGCGAGCGAGTGTGAAGGCTGATTTTCCAATCCTCTTGTTGATCTCTGTATCAAGGGAGAGGTTGTTGCTGATCGTGGACCCCAGGTACGTGAACTGATTCACGACCTCCAGCTCGTAGTCGTCGATGGTGATGGTTGGTGGTGCTTCCGTGCCTTGCGCCAAGACGTTAGTCTTCTTCAGGCTGATGGTAAGCCCGAAGTCCTTGCATGCCTGGGAGAAGCGGTCCATCAGGGTCTGAAGCTCCTGCTGTGTGTGGGTTGCGACTGCAGCGTCGTCTGCGAACAGCATGTCTCTGATTAGAGCCTCGCGTACTTTGGTTCTGGCTTTCAGGTGGGCGAGGTTGAAAAGCCTGCCGTCAGATCTTGTGTGCAGGTAGATTCCCTCTGTTGCTGTGCTGAAGGCATGCCTCAGGAGCATAGCAAAGAAAATCCCAAAGAGGGTTGGCGCAAGTACACAGCCCTGTTTCACTCCGCTGCGTATGTTGAATGGCTCTGAGACGTTGCCGTCGTGCTGCACTATCCCCTGCATGTTGGTGTGAAACGATTCGATGAGGCTTTGCAACTTTGGTGGGCATCCTATCTTTGGCAGGATCTTGAAAAGGCCCTCTCTGCTGACCAGATCGAATGCTTTGGTGAGGTCGATGAAGGCGACGTACAGGGGCATGTTCTGTTCTCTGCATTTCTCCTGGAGTTGGCGGATGGAGAATATCATGTCTACCATCAGTCGCTCAGCGCGGAAGCCACACTGAGACTCAGGGTAGACATGTTTAGCAAGCTTCTGTAGGTGAACGAGAACAACTCGTGCATAGACTTTGCCAACAACGCTGAGGAGGGAGATGCCCCTGTAGTTGTTGCAGCCGCTTCTCTCCCCATTGTTTTTGTAGAGGATGATGATCTTGGCGTCCCTCATGTCCTGTGGTATGACACCTTCCTTCCAGCACTGGCAGAGGACGTCATGCAATGGCAGCAGTAGGGCGGTCTTGCAGTGCTTGATCAGGTCAGGGGGTATGCCGTCGTTGCCGGGTGCCTTGCCAGCGGCCAAGCTATCAATGGCCTTGCTGAGTTCGTCGATGGTTGGCTCGGTGTCAAGTTCGTCCATGGATGGCAGGCAGTCGATGGCATCAAGGGCTGACGGTGTCACGGTGTTCTCTCTGGAGTAGAGGTCGGAGTAGTGTTCCACCCATCTCTCCATCTACTTGTTCTTTTCTGTGATCATCTCCCCAGTGGAGGATTTGAGGGTGGCCGTCTTGCTCTGAGCCGGACCAAGTGCTTTCTTGATGCCATCGTACATACCACGGATGTTCCCTGTTATGGCAGCAGTTTGAATGTCTTGGCTGAGCTGAGTCCAGTACTCGTTGGCACAGCACCGAGCAGTCTGCTGAACTTTGCTTCTCGCAGCCCTGAGAATCTGGAGATTCTTCTCGTTTGGGTACTTCTTGTACTCAGCAAGTGCTGAGCGCTTGGCTTCAATGATGGGGGTCATCTCGGTCAACTTGGCATCAAACCAGTCCTGTGACTTCGAGGTCTTCCTCCCAAAGGTAGCCAAGGCTGTGCGGTGGATGGTGTTTCGCAGCTCTTCCCACTTCTGCTTTGCAGATTCTCCTTCTTGTGGTACACCAAGTTCCTTCTCAAAGGTGGAAGCAAACTGCTCAACAAGTTCTGGTTGAGCCATCTTGCTGGTGTCAATCCGTGCCTTTCCAGGCTGTCTAGCATGATGGAATTTCTTCAGCTGCAGCTTGACCTTGCAACACACTAATGAATGGTCTGTGTCGCAATCTGCACTCTGGAACGAACGGGTGATTAGCACGTTCTTCAGTGAGGTGCGCCTGGTCAGGATCTGCTTCAGTATGTCACAGTATATGTTGGCATTCATGGATCCCTCAGTGAACTGTAGCTTCCCAGTGCTGGCAGCACTCATGCAGCCCCAAACCATGAAACTCCCACCACCATGCTTGACTGTAGGCAAGACACACTTGTCTTTGTACTCCTCACCTGGTTGCCGCCACACACGCTTGACACCATCATATTATAATTTAAGAAATCTCTGTCTGTCTGTGTGTGTGTGCGCCGCATGTATCTCTTGAACCATTCGTCGGAGTGGTCTCAGATTTGATACATGCTGTGCTGAGGTTACGAGGGTGTGCATCCCCAAATTTCAGCCTCCCCGGATATGCAGAAGTTTAGGAGGGGAAATCTTTATTGAATGTTCCTAGGGGAGCTATGGGCATCATAGACGCACAGATGTGCGTCTATGTGTCATAGTGGTCATGCCTGCCTGTTTTAGGGAGGCATCACCGAATGAGTGACGCCATAGATCAAAGGCAGCCGAGTGATGTCATAGATCAATGGCAGGCATCACCGTGGTTACTGTTGCCAGGGAGACATCAAAGGCAGGCATCACCATGGTTACTGTGATGCCATAGATCAAAGGCAGGAATCACCATGTTTACTGTTGAAAGGTAGACACATCATCAAAGATCAAAGGCAGGCATCACTGAACGAGTGGTGACATCAAAGATCAAAGGCAGGCTTCACCATGGTCACTGTTGCCATGGTTACCATGTCAACCTAGGCCATAGCTTAGCCTAGGCCATCTTTATGTAGAGCAACAATTCTTTTTTCAGATCCTCAGAGTTCTTTGCCATGAGGTGCCATGTTGAACTTCCAGTGACCAGTATGAGAGAGTATGAAAGCGATAATACCAAATTTAACACACCTGCAACCCATTCACACCTGTGGTGACATCAGAGATCAAAGGCAGGTTTCACCATGGTTACTGTTGCCATGGTAACCATGTCAAAGATCAAAGGTAGGCATCATCATGCTGTGCTCCTCCAACCTCTGGAAAACTGTCCTGAGGTGGGTTACGTGTTCGTCCTCGGACGCGCTGGCCATGAGGATGTCGTCCAGGTAGACGAACACAAAGGGCAGATCGCACAACACCGCATCCATCATGCGTTGGAATGGCTGCGCCGTGTCTTTTAACCCGAAAGGTATGCGTAAAAACTCAAACAGGCCAAACGGGGTTATTACTGCCGTTTTAGGTATGTCCTCAGCGCGCACTGGGACCTGGTGGTAACCGCGCACCAGGTCTATCTTGGAAAAAATGCGTGCCCTGGTGAGGTGAATGGAAAAATCCTGAATATGAGGGATGGGGTAGCGGTCGTGTGCTTGGCGTTTTTTAATCTGCGGAAATCTCCGCACGGTCGTCACAATCCCTCAGTCTTAGGAACCATATGTAGCGGGGATGCCCATGGGCTGTTTGAGCGCCTGATGATGCCCAACCTTTCTAAGTTGGCAAACTCCTCGCGCGCTATGGCCAGTTTAGCTGCATCCAGGCGCCAAGGTCTTGCGAAAATTGGCGGCCCCATGATGGTAATGAAGTGCTTCACCCCGTGTTTAGTGATGGTCGCTGAAAACGTTGGGACCATGAGTGCTGGGAACTGGTTGAGTAGTGTGTGGAACTTACCCCCTGGAGCTGTGACGTTGGCTAGTGTTGTTGGCCTGGTTCCTCGAACTGTACAGGGGAGAGAATCAAAAGACATTGCATTAATCAGGCATCTGTTAGCAACATCAACTAGTAGTCCGTGTGCACACAAAAAAATCAGCTCCTAAGATGGGGAAGCTGCATGCCTCTATGACGAATGTCTATTGGTATGTATGGCCGTGCAAGGATACAGTCAATGTCCTCTCTCCAAAAGTCTTAATGTCTGAGCCGTTTGCGGCTGTCAGCTCAGGGCCGCTTGTTCCCGCCAGCCGGTTGGCGTAGGATGGCAGGATGATGCTCTTTTGGGAGCCGGAGTCCATGAGGAACCGTCTCCCCGAGCGTGAGTCTGTCACATAGAGCAGCTTGCTTGCTTCACCGGCGGTTGCAGCTGCTACCGACTGCCGGTCCTGGCGTTTCCCGAACGCTTGAATTGGCACGGTGGCACGCATCGGCGTGCGTCCTCTCCAAAACGGCGGTGGTAGACACAGAGCGTTCTCTCCGGTGCTTCTTGGCCCCTGCTGCAGTCACCATCGCTGGCTCCTCGTCTCCGCTGGCCGTCTCGCTGGGGTCCGATGCCGCTGCATTCACTGTGAGGGCTCTGGTGGTGAGGTTAATCTGATCTGCCTCCTGGGCTAGCGCCCGGTAGTTGCACGCGACCAGCAGCAGCGAATTGGCAAGGACCGCTCTGGCCATCATCGGGAGGTTCTGGAGGAAAAGGTGAGCAAAGAGGAAATGCCTGTCGTCTGTGCCCATCAACGCCAACATCTTCTCCATCAATTCGACTGCTGACCCGTCTCCTAACTCGGATCGCATCAGGAGCCTCTGCGCTCTCTCACAGTCCGAGAGCATGTAGCGCCAGGTCAGCACGGTTTTGAGAGCGCTGTACTTGTCATGGGCTGGGGGCAGTTGGAGCAAGCTCGCCACCTGCTGAGTTGTGCGTGCATCCAGCGCTGCGACCACGTAGTAGTATCTGGTGTCATCTGCCGTTATTCCCCAGAGGGCGAACTGGGCCTCGGTGTGAAGGAACCAAGACTTCGGGTTGTGTAGCCAAAAGTCTGGGAGTTTGATCGAAACGGCGCATGCGATTGCTGGTACTTCCCATCCGGGTCATCTCCGGGGTGTTCGCCTCGCGTTCCATTGTGCATCAAGGGTCACCAGTGTGGAGAGAGAAATAATCAGGCAGAGAGGTCCAGATCATATCCGACTTTATTCAGCTGTCTCTCCATTTCTTTAGAAACACAAGCCACAAAAGAGTAACAGCTCTCAGGCACCTCTGCTCTTAAATCACCACACTCGGTCAACCTTCTCTGTGTGCTGCCGTAACATCAAAGGCTTTGTAATTCCAATTCTCTTTGTCACTGTTCACACCAACACATCACCCCCACATCCACACACAAACCCCCCATGACAATCCCTTTTTGTCTTTTACGTCTGAGGATAAATATACTGAAGTGGATCCCCACACTGTCACAATAAGTAAACACAAGATGAAAAGTAAGACAGGATGATGGAAATAATAATAATGCAAAGGATAACATAACTAAGAGTAGATATAACTGAGGTAGGATATAACTTAAAGCAGAGGCATGACAATACTCGTCGTCGTCATCGTCATAGCAGTTTGTCGGGGGTGACAATGACTGTTTCAATTAGGTCTGATCAGATTCCTCCACGCAGCTCTGTCCTTCGCCTTCTGCTGCCAGGAACTCCTGACCTTGTTAACCCGGATGACGTCCGAGCCGGTATGAGTTGCTCTCTGACCGACCATTTCATGAAACTGCTTGCTAATAATGATGATAAGCACAATAAAGAGTCTAAAAGGAACACAAAGCATGGACAGGGCTGAAACAAACACCTTCCACCAGCAAAGTCCAACACAAAAAACACAGTTCTTGAGAGCAACCCAAAGTCCAAGGGCCCAAAACAAAACAAGGCGGGTCGGATGGTCTCCTAAAGTCCCAGGACCAACGGACCACAGAATAAAGCAGGTCAGGGGGCGTAACCAAATCCATAGGCCCCCAGACCGAGGAGCAGGGGGGATCCGGCGCCGTCCCAGATTCTCTAGGCCACAAGACCATGGGACAAGATGGTTCAGGGTGTCTACCCGAGTCCACAGGCCCCCAAACCAGAAAACAGGATGTGCTGGGCAGATGCTGAGGCACATCAACCACAGGCACCACTGACTGAGACACGCCAGCCTCAAAAACCAACAATTTGAGCGCACTGACCTTCGGATGAGACGGCTGGGGCACGCTGACCTCTGGATGAGACAGCTGGGGTGTGATGACCTCCGGATGAGATGGCTTGGGTGCACTGACTTCTGAATGAGATATCTGAGGCACACTGACCTCAGGATGAGATGGCTTGGGCGCGCTGATCTCTGGGTGAGACGGCTGGGGCGTGCTGACCTCAGGATGAGATGGCTGGGGCGTGCTGACCTCTGAATGACACGGCTAGGATGCGCTGACCTCTGGATGAGACGGCTGGAGTGTGCTGACCTCTGGATGAGACAGCTGGGGCACGCTGACCTCTGGATGAGACTGCTGAGGCTGAAGCGCATCTGCCCTAGATGCCCAGAAATCCCTCTCCGATGCAGCCACCTTGGACAGGGAGGAAGAAATACAAGTTGGAGTTGGGACCACACCATAACAGTCAGGAGAAGAGATTGGCAGAGACAGCTCAGAAGCAAATGGAAGCTGCAACTGGGTCTCCCCAGCAGGAGTAAGACAAGACCTCTTTAATGCAGATATTAAGAAAATAAGGGACAGGACTTGCCTTAACTCCTGCTCTTCAGCTGGTGAGGAACCTGATGACTCTGCTGCTAGTGTAGGGGTGAAGATCTCAAGAGGAGCAGTCTCTGCAGGAGCGTGCACATGAAGTGACCCGGTCTCTGCAGGGGCGTGCATGTGAGAAGAAGCAGTCTCTACAGGGGTGTGCATATGAGGAGGAGCAGTCTCTGCAGGAGTGTGCATGTGAGGTGGAGCAGTCTCTGCAGGGGCACAGCTTCTGCAGGAGTGTGCATATGGAGATAAGCAGTGGCAGTGGTTTAACTCGCCTCCTCTATTACAAACCCAAATGAGGTGGAGATGACCTTGGGGAAATAATTAGTAGAGGTGAGTGGTAGAATACACATGGGGCGACAGCAGAGACAAAAAAATGAGGGCTCAGCAGCAACAGGAAGAAGATGCTGAGGCTTCTCACTGGGAACAAGGCAAGACCTCTCACTATTAGATGTTAAAAAATAAGAAAATACTAATTGCCTTGTCCCCAGCTCCCTTGCCGCTGAGGCTGCCGCTGCTGTTGAACCTGCCACTGAAGCACCAGACGAATCACTCCGAGTAGCTATGGTGATCGCCTGGAGCTTTTGTGCAGCGGTGAGGAGATGGGGTTGGAGCGGAGGAGAGGTGTGTGGGATTTGTGGAAGCCAGGGGATGTTTTGCCGTCGGCACAAGCTTCCAGGGTGCTGGGACTGGCGAGTGGCAAGGAAGTGTTGAAGAGATTGAGGCCAGGGGGCACTGTCTCATCGGAACAGTTCCTGGCGTCTTGGGCGAGTACCTCCCCTGCCCATAGTGTGGTTGTGTGGCTAGTAGGCAGTGAGGAAAAAGGGATGTTGGAGTCTGGGGATGCTGTGCCATTGGCACAAACTCTGGTTCCGTGCATAACTTCCTCACCAGCCCGCGGTATGTCCAGGTTGGAAACGGTGCCCAGTAGTCCCACCAGCATGGGGTATCTCGGCAGACCTGGGTGCACCTCCACAATCCCAGCCGCGGCGTCCAGGCACTCCAGGGCCTCCTCCGGCATGTGGAAGGCGCGGGCATCTCAGACACAGTCCTGGGTAAACTGGGCAGCCCACTGCTCATCCACATTGGGACCACCAGCAACCAACTTCCCTTTGCCGGCTGTCCTTCACTGGCAGTGATCTTCTGTCATGTTTGCCCCTTTGGTGGGGAGAAGAGGACCCAATTGCGTGGCAAAGTTCGTGCATGATTTATTTACAAAATAACACGAGGCACGAGGGCTGGAAAACACAACTGAAACTGCACGGCAGGATAAACAAGAAGGAACCTAAACTGTGAGCAGTTTGGATAAAGGTATTAACACTGTGCGAGTCAAAATAATAGTGAAAGTAACAGTAACTGTAATCATAGCACTACAGTACAGTAGATGCGGCGAGAGCTGTATAAATAGAGCAGAAGGTGATTAGCCCGATCAGGTGCAGCAGTGAATAATTACTAATAATACTAATAATGATGATAAGCACAATAAAGAGTCCAAAAGGAACACAAAGCGGGGACAGGGTCACAGTCCAGGTCTTCTTCTTCTGTTAGATTTGATTGGCGGTTGGCAACCAGCTCAAAGGTGCATTACTGCCACTGACTTGATTCTCCTGTCCAGGTCACTACAAAAGTTTTCTTTTATTTAAGGACTTTTGCGTTTTAAATTTGAATGATTTTTGTCGCTTAAATTGTGAACTTTTTTTCTCATTGTTTTTGTTTTTGCCGCTGTAAATTTAGGACTATTGCACATATGAGATTTGTCCTCATAAATTTGTAATTGTTTTCTCATAAATTTCAGACATTTTTCTTGTAAATTTATTACTTCTCCCTCACATCAATCTGTGGATTTTTCACTTAATTTGTAATAATAATAATAATAATAATAATGATAATAATAATAATAATAATCACTCTATTAAAGCAAGAAATCTCTGTGCGTCTGTGTGTCGTCTGTCACGTTTATAGGACATCATAGGACGGCCTATGATCTCTGCCTGAACATCATAGGACGTCCTATGAACTCAGGCATCATAGGACTCGCGATGCCATCATAAGGATATGATGTCTATATGACGGCACAAATGTGTCTTTATGATGTCATAAAGACCATCACTCACGATGCCTAGACTAATGTGTCTTTATGATGTCATATGGCTCAAAATTGCCAAGGTAACTAAGTCACAGGGCCAGTCTTTACAGAGTTTACAGCGCATTCGTGTTTTCTGCGCAAAGATTTCTGCAGCCATGGCCAATTCTACATTGCCGTGAGTAGAGTTGCCAGATGACGCAGTCTTCGTATTGTTGCGCAAGATGAAGAAACTAAGCAAAAGTGTTGCTTTCTCAGCAGTGTCGTTTTTAAAGAGGTGCTGACACAGTAAAAATGTGTAACCTTGAAAAATGCCAGTCTACACTACAAATGTGTAAAATGCCAAGACAAAAGCATTGATTTTCTCCGGGTGCTCCGGTTTCTTGGTTTCTACGGACATGCACGGGCCTTCCTGAACAGGGTCGAAAGCCACTTTTTGCTCAGATCTATTTTCATGATCCTGCCCATGAATTGGAATTACAACGCACCGATCCCTCAACCAGTGGTCTAAATGAAGAAAAAGACCCACCAGATGGATAGCAATAGAATGAGGAGAACTGCTGCACGTCAGAAAAGATGCCGTGAACATGAAACACCTCAGGTTCCAGCATTACGCCGCAGGCATGACTGTGAACAACACAGCCGTCTGAGACAGGAGACCCTTCAGAAACGGGCATGCAAAAATCTCTGTGTGTCTGTGTGTGTGTCATGATCATAGGACTTTGTGTTGCCATGAAAACCATGTCAAAGATCAAAGGCAGGCATCGCCATGGTTACTGTTGCCATGGTAACCATGTCAAAGATCAAAGGCAGGCATGCAGCAGGGGTTATATGGGCATGCACGGGTACCATGTCAACATCCCCGAATTTCAGCCTCTCCAGATATGCGGAAGTTTGGGATGGAAAATCTTTAATGAACGTCCATAGGGGATCCATAGGAGAGCTGTAGGCGTTCATAGCTATGACATCACAGGCGCACACTGTGTTCCTATGATGTCACATGACCATATAAAGAGTTCTGAACAACTCCTTTGAACAACTCCTTCTATGATGTCATATAGGCACCCTGTGAGGTCAAAACACTCTTTTTACAGGCATGCAGGAGTGCTTGCTTACACTTGCTTTCTATGGGCATGCATAAATACTTGCTTAACCATGTCAAAGATCAAAGGCAGGGATCACCATGGCACTGTTGCCATGGTAACAATAACTTTCTACAGGCATGCAGAAATGCTTGCTTACACTTGCTTTCTATGGGCATGCACGGTATGCACTAGTAATAATAATACAATTTTATATTCTAGGCGCCTTTCAACCCCCAAAGTCACCTTACAAAGAGCATTAAAACATTAAAAACAAATTAAACATGCAACAACAAAACTTAAGTAACAACCAAAACAGTGAATTAAAAGTACATTATCAAAGATAGTAAGCCTGTTTAAACAAATACGTTTTGAGTGTGGATTTAAATAATGGAAGAGAACCAATGTTGCGAGTGGCTGGCGGGAGTGAGTTCCAGAGCTGGGGAGCAGAGCAACTGAAGGCCCTATACCCCATGGTGATGAGGCGGGCAGAAGGAACGACGAGGTGAAGGGAAGAGGAAGACCTGAGAGAGTGGCTAGGGGTGACGATGTGGAGCAGTTCAGACAGGTATGGTGGGGCCAGGTTATGAAGGGCTTTGAAGGTGAGGAGCAATATCTTAAAGCTTATTCTGTCCTTTATTGGAAGCCAGTGAAGATGCTGATCATCCACAATTTGTCTATTTTAAAATGAATTTACTGTTTTTCCTAATGAATCTGAAAAGTTTGTGGAAAATTGTGAAATTTTCACATATATACGCTGGCCCTGAGAGCTCAAATGCACTGCAAGTTGAGAAAGCAACTGCATTTAGACAAAACAAAACCAAACTCAAAGCATCTGCATCAAAATGGCAACACATAGGTGCTTCAAATACTCACAGCAACTGTAAATAGAAAAATGCACTGCAAATGCAGAAGAGAGCAACAAATACAGAAATACGTTGCAAATACTGAAAGCAACTGCAAATAGAGAAATACGCTGCAAAACCAACCCAGGACACAATAAAGTGGTGGACCAGATCAGGAGGTGACTTCAGACACACTACAAAAAGTGATCAGAATAAGATGGGTTTTTTAAAATAATAACTTCATGGAGCTCTTGCTCAATAGAGGTTGATGTACTTCTGCTTTACAATCTCCCCAGGACTTACACTACCGTTCAAAAGTTTGGGGTCACCTCAGACAATTTTGTGTTTTCCATGAAAAGTCACACTTTTATTTACCACCATGAATTGTAAAATGAATAGAAAATATAGTCAAGACATTGACAAGGTTAGAAATAATATGTATTTGAAATAATAATTTTTTCCTTCAAACTTTGCTTTCATCAAAGAATCCTCCATTTGCAGCAATTACAGCATTGCAGACCTAACATGATTGCACAAGGGTTTTCTAATCATCCATTAGCCTTTTGCACTGTCCTTAAAAACAGCAATTTACCATTAATGATATTGCAGCAGAGTCAAACATGAGTTGCACACTCCACACCGGCTTCATCTAGGCACATACGTTTGTTCTGCTTCAGGATGAGACCGTTTATGCCACTGCTGCAATTGGTAATCTTAAAAGATTTTTTTTTTTTTTTTTTAACTAGACTAGTACTTTGGCCAGAGGAAAAAATAATAAAAGCAAAAAGAGTGTGAAATTATTCAACTGATTTTTCTCTCAGCTCCAGACGCCACACTTCCACAGGTAGGATGAAATGAGCATAGAGTGCAGAGCGGAATCACATAGGCTTTGTAAATAATTAATAATAGGATGATAATAATAATTTCAACTTGGATGTCTCAAGCTGTTTCAAAGGGCCACTTCATGCATCCAAATACAGCCTATGATGATCAGGCCATCAGTGAGACACAAACAGCACACCCAGATGGATTCCTCATCACAACAGGAGACTTCAACCAATAATAATAATAATAATAATAATAATAATGGTTTACATTTATATAAATGCCTTTCAAGAAACCAAAAGCACTTTATAATAAAAATCCATTATTCATTCACTCCACAGACAATGGTAGCGGTAAACTACTACTATAGCCACAGCTGCCCAGGGGCAGACTGACGGAAACATGGCTGCCAATCCGCTCCAACGGCCTCTCTGACCACTACCAAATCCAAGCAAATTTAAAGGCCCTCCTACCAAAACTACACCAACATGTGGACTTTCTAACAAGATGAGACAATCTGCTGGACTTGGTGCACACAACCCACAAGAGAGCATACAAGCCCCCCTCCCCCACCTTGGTCTCTCAGATCACATCACCATCTTGCGAAAGCTGGGTTCACACAATAACGGTTCTACCGATTTTTACTGACGTTTTCAAGAATTAGTCCAAATGTTGGTGAAATTACATTTGTGAGCACACACCAACTTTTACGAACTTTTAAAAACTTTTACAAACTTTTGCTAGCATTTGCCAGCGTTGCATTCAGCATTGTCAAACTTTTGCCAGCTTAGGCTAGCGTATGTGTAGCACTTTCTAACTTAGGTTAACTTAAGCAAAGGAATACTCAGCGCAGTTCAGCTGACATCAGACTCAGGCGACGCTTGTATAAAGATCAGCGTTTGTGGAGGTTTCCTGCCATCCTGGACCTGCTTTTTTGGGTGGATTCACTCTATGTTTGGACCAACTTTTACTTACTTTTAGGCAAACATCTGGCTCTGCTGGCGAAAGATGATAAAAGTTGGTGTTTGTTGGCAAACACTGGCAAAAGTTGTATTCGTTGAGAATTTTCAGCATGCTGAAAATTTGCAGACGTTTGGAAATAAACATTGGTGAAAGTTGTCCTCAATTTGTGATAGTTCCTGAGCGCTGGGCGAAGTTATGCAGAGTTCACCTAAGTCAGCCTAAGTTAACCTCCACTGGCAAACGTTGACTGAAATGCTGGTGAAAACAGATGTTTTTAGATCAAAACTCAGTTCAGACATGCAGGAATGGAAGAGAAATGCAGAAGGGGGAGTAAAAAAAAAAGACAATATACTTGTCAAAGGACAATGAAGAGTATTTATTTGGTGATAACTTGGTGTGTATGACATTTTTTTTTTTTAATGTATGGGATATACTGTATATACAGTGGTGTGAAAAAGTGTTTGCCCCCTTCCTGATTTCTCATTTTTTGGGGGTTTGTCACACCTGTCAAATAAACTAATCTACTACTTAAATATTTCAGATCATAAAACAAATATAAATATTAGACAAAGATAACACACGTAAACACAAAATGCAGTTTTTAAATGAAGGTGTTTATTATGAAGGAAAAAAAAAATCCAAACCTTCATGGTCCTGTGTGAAAAAGTGATTGCCCCCTAAACCTAATAACTGGTTGGGCCACCCTTTGCAGCAACAACTGCAATCAAGTGTTTGCGATGACTGGCAATGAGTCTTTTACAGCATTGTGGAGGAATTTTGGCTCACTTATCTTTGCAGAATTGTTGTAATTCAGCCACATTGGAGGGTTTTTGAGCATGAACCACCTTTTTAAGGTCATGCCACAGCATCTAAATTGGATTCAGGTTAGGACATTGACTGGGCCACTCCAAAGTCTTCATTTTGTTTTTCTTAAGCCATTCAGAGGTGGGGCAGCGTGGTGGCGGAGTGGTGGCGGAGTGGTTAGCACTGCGGCAACACAGCAACTCACCCTTGGCCGGGGGATCCTGGGTTTGATTCCAGCCCCCGACCAACAGTGATCTGTGTGGAGTTTGCATGTTCTCCCCGTGTCTGCGTGGGTTTACTTTGGGATTTCTCCGGTTTCCTCCCACACGCCAAAAACATGCAAGTTAGGTTAATTGGCATCAAAACTGGGGATTCCAAATTGTTCTTAGGTATGAATGTGAGAGTGAATGGTTGTCTGTCTCTCTATGTTGGCCATGCGATGGACTGGCGATCTGTCCAGGGTGTACCCTGGACAGATGCTGGGATAGGCTCCAGCCCCCCCCCCCCCCCACCACCGTAACCCGAAAAGGATAAGGCGGAAGAAGATGGATGGCATTCAGAGGTGGACTTGCTGGTGTGTTTTTGATCATTGTCCTGCTGCAGAACCCATGTGCACTTCAGCTTGAGGTCACAAACAGATGTCCGGACATTCTCCTTCAGGATTTTTTGGTAGACAGCAGAATTCATGGTTCCATTTACCACAGCAGGTCTTCCAGGTTCTGAAGCAGCAAAACAGCCCCGGACCATCACACTGCCACCACCATATTTTACTGTTGGTATGATGTTCCATTTCTGAAATGCTGTATTACTTTTATGCCAGATATAATGGGACACACAATGTGTCATCAGACCTGCGACCGTATGTCTTGGACATTCGGGTAAAGAGAGGTGCAGAGCTGTCAACTGATCACCACCTGGTGGTGAGTTGGATCCGATTGCAGAGGAGGAAGCCATTCAGACCTGGTAGACCCAAACGTATAGTGAGGGTGTGCTGGGAACGTCTGGCTGAGGCCCCTGTCCAGGAGGTCTTCAACTCCCACCTCCGGAAGAACTTCAACCACATTCCGAGGGAGTCTGGAGACATGGAGTCTGAATGGGCCATGTTCTCCACCTCTATTGTTGAAGCAGCGGCCCAGAGCTGCGGCCGCAAAGGTGGTCGGTACATCTTGTGGTGGCAACCCCCGAACCGAGTGGTAGACACCAGTGGTGAGGGGGGCTATTAAGCTGAAGAAGGAGTCCTATCAAGCTTGGTTGGCTTGTGGGACTCCCGAAGCAGCTGAGGTGTACCAGCAGGCCAAGCGGAGTGCAGCTCGGGTGGTTGCTGAAGCAAAAACCCGGGTATGGGAGGAGTTCAGTGAGGCCATGGAACAAGACTTTCGGTTGGACTCGAAGAGATTCTGGCAAACTGTCTGGCAGCTCAGGAGGGGAAAGCAGCTCCCTGTCCACACTGTGTATGGTGCGGATGGGGCGCTATTGGCTTCATCTGGGGATATCGTCGGGCGGTGAAAGGAATACTTCGAGGATCTCCTCAATCCCACTGATACGCCTTCCACAGAGGAAGCAGGGTTTGTGGACGAGGGGGATGACTCGCCTATCACAAGGGCTGAGGTTGCCAAGGTGGTTAAAAATCTCCTTGGTGGCCGGGCCCCAGGGGTGGACGAGATTCGCCCTGAGTACCTCAAGGCCCTGGATGTTGTTGGGCTGTCATGGTTGACACGCCTCTGCAACATTGCATGACAGGGGCAGTGCCTTTGGCATGGCAAACCGGGGTGGTGGTTCCTCTTTTCAAAAAAGGGGACCGGAGGGTGTGCTCCAACGTTAGAGGGATCACACTCCTCAGCCTCCCTGGGAAGGTCTATGCCAAGGTACTGGAGAGGAGAGTCTGGCCGTTGGTCGAACCTCGGATTCAGGAGGAGCAATGTGGTTTTTGTCCTGGCCGTGACACATCGGACCAGCTCTTTACCCTCTCGAGAATTCTCAAGTGTTCGTGGGAGTTTGCCCAACCAGTTTACATGTGTTTTGTGGACTTGGAGAAGGCATTTGACCACGTCCCTCGTGGTTTTTTGTGGGGGGTGCTTCGGGAGTATGGGGTATCGGGCTTGTTCTTATGAGCTATTTAGTCTCTGTATGACCATTGTGAGAGTTTGGTTCGCATTGCCAACACTCGGTCGGACTCATTCCCAGTGAGAGTTGGACTCCGCCAGGGCTGCCCTTTGTCACCGATCCTGTTCATAATTTTTATGGACAGGATTTCTAGGCGCAGCCAGGGAATGGAGGGTGTCATGCTTGGTGACCACAAGATCTCATCTCTGTTGTTTACAGATGATGTTGTCCTGTTGGCTTCATCCAGCAATGACCTACAGCTCTTGCTGGGACGGTTTGCTGCTGAGTATGAAGCGGCTGGGATGAGAATCAGCACCTCCAAGTCTGAGTCCATGGTCCTCAGCCGGAAAAAAGGTGGATTGTCCTCTCCGGGTTGGGGACAGGCTCCTGCCCCAAGTGGAGGAGTTTAAGTATCTTGGGGTCTTGTTCACGAGTGAGGGGAAAATGGAGTGAGAGATCGACAGACGGATTGGAGCAGCATCTGCAGTGATGCGGAC